>CM031237.1:980982925-982182925 GCA_018340775.1 Taxus wallichiana var. yunnanensis | reverse complement strand
TATCATCAGCATCATGTAAAGAGAGTAATCCAACAAAGGATTTGGTTGATGGAGAAATAGTTAAAACAGGTGAAAAAGTTCAGACAACAATGAGTCTCAGTGAAGAACCATCCACACCTTCCTAAAGTAACTAGTATTGTCTACAATGATAGGGGCATGAAGCTACTGGAAAATGTGGCAACCTATGAACCTTCAAAGGATGAGCAAGTTTCCTTTGGCAATTCTGGAAGACGAGTTTTTGTGACAACAAATGATAGTTTGGACAAGTCTATGGTTAATACCTCCTCATGTGGCTCAAAAGCTAAACAGGCACAACACAAAAAAGAACCTCATTGACCAAGAACCAAAGTTGTAGAACTGGTCATAAGAGGAGGCTAAGAAATATAGTTCTACTGCTACATACAAGTATAAATGAATTTAAATGCATACCTGCAGAATTCAATTTAACGCAGGGATTGACTGGAACTTGGAGAGCCTGAAGAATGAAATTATAGTGTTAGTGACTAGTATTTAAAGGTTAATGCATGCAAAAGCTATAAAATAAAATTTAAAAATAGTAAAGCCAAAGCAACATGCAAAATCAGAAAAACAAAATTGTTAAAAATAGCAAAAGCAAAATTGTTAAAAATAACAAAAGCAAAATTGTTAAAAATAACAAAACCATCATTTAAGCCATCAAATTTGACACAGTCCCATGAATGTCTGCAAAGTATTTTCCCATAAGGGTAACATGTTCGGCGTAATTATCAACATTTGCATGAAATTGGAAATAAAAAATAGGAAAAATATTAAACTTTGGACTTATGAATTAAGTTGTATAGCTTTCTACAATGATGCGAACAATTTTATAAACATTTCTAGTCATACTTTTGACACTAAAAAAATGCGTGATGAGATTAGAAATTACACATGTGTAATTTGTGACTTGATATTTATATAAACTAATGGTTGAGTCTACCCTATGTATAGGTCAAGAACATATGCATTTGGAATCAATGTTTCCCAATCTCATTAAATTCTATTCATATTAATCTTTTTATTAGCCCATAAAATGCACATCTCCATAGATAAACAAAAATTTAATGTGGGTGAAACAAAAATATATTATACTAAGATAGAAGGTAGAAATTTAAGGACATGCAATAACAACACCAAAGGGAGGTGTTGGATCATCCCATTCAGAAAGATCTTCCAATATTTTGACTCATAAGTTAAAGTGTTTGAAACATGCCATACATCTAAAGTCCGAGGGTCTTCTATAGTTAAGGGGACCATAACCCCATCCCAAGTAACAAAGAGACAACAAAAATAGTACAACCTTGCATAAGAAAGATCGGCCAACCTGGACGCAATGAGTACTAGACTAACCAAAAATGTGAAGGGTATTAAGGGCCCCACTTTAGAGGAGAGGTGGAGAGGTGGTTGTGAAGAAGGGATAGGAGTCTATAGTGCAAACTGATCCACCTATGTCTAGTGGTAGGTGTGATAAAACCCAATTGTTGTGGATATGAAAGAATTGAAATCATGGTCTAAGGGAAACTCATAGTGAGCATGAACCTCTTGCAAATGTTGGAATTCCTAGAAAACCTTTTTGGATTGTGCTCGACTTTGTAGGAACATTGAAGAGATGAAAAACATCTTTTCATTAGTCTAGAATTGTTGCAAAATAACTGATAAGATCATTGCATATAATAAATTAATAATCTACATAATATAAGACAACACTAGAGATATTTATGGGCCAATATGCCCAAATATTCAATATATGTAGAAGAATAACCTTAAGGTATGGCAACACTATACAATTCTCCTTAAGAAAGGAGTAACTCCACAATCTCCCAAGATGGGAATCCACTTCGAGGGGAACACCTCCAATAAAATTCTACCAAGTAGAATACTAACTCATACCACTTGTAACTTGTGGCTTACATAATCTCTGTTCTTGTCATATATTATGGATTTATGCTTTCATGCATTTAGTAGGCCGACCTTGGTGTTGACCATAACATAGGATTGGTATATATAGGTGCTAGTGAGGAGTATTTGATCATGATATTGAGCATTTGAGTCTTATTTTATGGTTTGGAGGTTACCCTTGAAGTGGGTAAGCTATTATACTTGCATACTATGATCATTTATCTACAATCTTGCGTTCTTTGGTGATATCTTGTTGCTGATATTTGGATTTATAAAAGTAATTTCACTACAATAACATCATGATTAACAATAAAATCCTAAATAATAAATTTCCTTATATGAAATAGAATAATTTCTTAAAATGCTTCCATAAAAAATAATAGAAGCAAGCTAATGAGAAGGGTCACTAAAACTTTAACTTCCAAGTGAAAGGCTTATGGTAATAAGGTTGAAAGAGGGAGTGGATATAGGTCTAGTCGTCTTGAGTACAAGGAAAAATAAAAAGAGGTGTTTATAAGGAATATGTTAATTCAAAGGAAAAATTTAAGTGTGGAGACCCCAATATGCTTGACTCCTTCTTAATGGAATTCCTTGATAAATAAAGCACCATAAGATTTGGGTGTTCATCGGTTCTAAATGGGAGTTCCTAAAACAATTAAGGATAGAAAACCAATATCTAGGAGAGGATTTTATATGTAAATGATAATTCATCCTATAGGTTGTAGAGGTGAAGGGGATCATAATATTTTAGAGCAGCCATGAGGTATGGTGTTTAAATTTTTGTATCCAAATTCCAAAACCAATCCTACCACATAGATCAAGGGTTGAATGACAAGATTATGTAACATACCATCTCAAAGGAATTCACAAATTATTATGATAGAAGAAAGGCATGAGATGACCAACTTACATCTAATGTTACGTGTGAGGTTTTGGGATCCAATATGTATAATGAACTTCGTATAATCAAATAGCCTTATTTCCGTAAGTTTCAATCAAAGGAAGGTGTTTCCCTAACATAATAAGTGACCACTAGATGTTATGATTGTTAAAGGCGACCAAAATCTAAATTTGTCACAAACCTAACAAATATATGATTTGACCACTTCAAAGGAATGCCATAAGATTTTGGAAACAAATGATCACTCAATATTTATAGGGATGGCTGCAATGAGTAAAGTGTAAAGATCAATGTTCTTCCAATAGATTATCCTATAAGGAAAACCTGTGGTAGTGCAATATATTATGAGGATTTTCTAATCCTCATTCACTTTGATAGATATACCAATCCATTTGGCACAAAGTGTTAAGCTATGCTTATAATTTTTTTGATTCTCGTGAGATGTTTTCTTGAGGAAGGAGAAAACATATCAAGAAACATGGTGAAATATCCTTGTTTTTAACATTGGTCTAAAGAAAATTTTGCAAAGAATTGGAAAATTTACAATAATATGCTCTGGAAGGGGCCCAAAATAAGGAGTAACAAACATGAGTAACAACAAGAATCTTTGTACAAATATGAAATATTCAAATTAGGGAGGCATGTCAAGTCACCAAAAGTTGATTTTACTCTCAACTTTGTGAAATTTGTTTTGCTATACCTAATATACTTTTCTCTAAAATAAAAATTTGATCCATTATAGCTTAGAGTGATAAACATTTCAAAAATAGAAATAAAATGCACTGATTTCTAAAAGAAGCTTCATTTTCAACAAGAATGGGAAAGGAAATCTATGAAATGACCATTGATAAGTTGAGTGGAATTTTTCAGTAAAAAATACCATTGAATAATCCCTTAGAATGTTTTTGGGAAAGTATATATCAAAAATATTCCATAGCCAAAGAAATGAGTGCAAGAACTAATGGAAAACATTTTCGAGATAGAGAGAAGAGGGAAAAATATTTCATATTTGCGACCATTGATAATAAGATAATATTATGCATTATATAATAGAGTTTGTAAATCCTAAATAAAAACTTCATAAAATCCAATAACATGAAGCATGTTTAGGATCCAAGGCCATTCAATGAAATCCTATGCTTTATCAAAACATATCTTGAGGTAGATAATCTATTAATGAGAAGCATGCGCCCTTTCCATTCTCCCATGAATTATTTATGTTATATAAAATATATTATTACTATATTAAAAACAATTTTTGGGTATGGAAATATAATGGATACTATGTCGTATACAAAATGATAAGTTTTGAACAATGATTTTGTATGAGACATTGAGTACTTAGGGATGGGAAAAAACTAGTAATGTTTTTGAATCACCAATATTATCTATTAATTTAATATTTGATATTTAATACACTAGTAAATGCACCTTGCACATACGGATCTAGTTGTTAAATAAATGTCCTTCCAATAAAACAAACAACATAAATTCTGAAAATCCTATAAAACTACTAAATACCTCAAATAAAAAAACATCATAAAAATATCAAAATAAATAAAATATCTAATCCATTAACAAGCAAAATCATCCCAACATTCATTAATTAAACACACAAAATCACTCATTAAGTGCCCAGTTCCTTCTCACACAAATACCTAATTCTTTTAATAGGAATATAACCCCTTAAGTGAGGCCTAGGAATGGAAAAAAATGTTTTGGGGAAGTGGGATTCATTGTTAATATCATATTATTTCTTCTTCACCATCAAAGATTGTTATAGGAATGTAAAATGTAAAATATTGAATAATGATTTTGTATGAGACATTAAGTACTTAGTGATGGGGTACCAAACTTTAATGTGTTTTTAATCACCAACAATATGTATTAATTTAATATTTTATTTCTTATACACTAAGAAATGCACCTTGTACATAAGATCTAATCGTTAACAATACGTCTTTCCAATAAAACATAAAATCCCATAAAAATAACTAAATACCTCGAAATTAAAAACATTATAAAATTTATCACAATAATTAAAATAAATAAAATACCTAATCCATTACCAAGACAATACAACCCCACATTCATTAATTAAACACACATAGTCACTCATTCAATGCCCATGTTCTTTCTCATGCCGATACTTAATCCTTTTAGTAGGACTATAACCCCTTAAGTGAGGTCCCGAGAACGAGGAAAATGTTGGGAAGTAGAACTCAAAGTTACCATCATATTTTCTAACATTTACTATAACAAATGACTACATGAATGTAAAATGGTAAACTTTGAACAATGATTTCGCATTCACGAGGCGTTGAGAACTTGGTGATGGGTTACCAATTGGTAATTTTTGAGAATCACCAAACTTATGTATGAATTTAACATTTAATTTTTCAGACACTAAAAAACGCACCTTTCACATATCGACTAGTCATTGAAAATATATTTTTCCAATAAAACAAATAAACTACATAAATTCCAAAGATCCCATACAAAACAACTAAATACCTCAAAACTAAAAACATAATAAAACATTATAAAAATAATCAAAATAAATAAATATCCAATCCATTAACAAGAAATTACATCCCCACATTTATTAATTAAGTGAACATAATCATTTATTCAGTTCTCCTTCTTTCTCATGCTAGTACCTAACCCTTTAGTAGGACTATAGCCCTTAACCGAGGTCTTGGGAGTTGGGAAAGCATTATAGGAAATAAGGATGCATAGTTCCTATCATATTCTATATTATTCACTATCATAGGTGCTTATGGGATATACCTTTATACATCACTAGTTAATCTAAACCAAACTCACTTTCTTGGATTCCTTCTTTCCTTGATGTCAAAAACCTTTAGTTATATCCCTTTGAATATAGTGTATTGTATTTTCTAAGGATCTTGTATCACCCTTATGGTACCTTACATATTCCTTCTCTTCATGTTCACTCCATTTAATCCGCTTGATGGAATTTTTTTTTGGATTGAGGGTAAATTGAGGGTGTTTGAAAGGACCTACATCCTTGTACACTTGAGGATTTTTTGAGAGGATCCACAACCTAGTTACAATGAAGGGGAACACTATTAGGAACCCAATTGAAGCAACCATGAAACCATAGTGAAAATGTAGTGGCCATCGAAAATGACCGCAGTGAGTGGGACAACTATTAGAATAGCCACCAGTGAGAGGAGCAGCCACTAGGGTCAATAGCAAGAAGCAAGCAACCACCAAGTGTCGGCGGTGAGAGAAGTAGCCACAAAAGCAATGAGAGGAATAGCAATAATGAGTAGAAAATCCACCAATGTCAGCGGTGAGAGGAGAAGGAGCCACCAGTGTCGGCAATGAGAGGAAAACCACCAACGTCGGGAGTGAGGAGTAACCACCAGTGTCAGCATGAGTAGAGATGGCACCTCTAGTGGAAAAACCACCTTCGAGGAGGATCGTGCCTCAGGGGGATTTGAAATTGGGTGGGCAAGCACACAACCATGTGACTTGACCGCACCACTCCCCAACCATGTTAAAATTTAGGCTAGGGATGTACCCCCCTAGGCAACATGTAAATACCCCACTACACATGCTTTGTGGGTAAATCAAGATATTAAATCTTGGGGTGGGTTTGAACTTTGGGTTGTTGGCTCTACACGGGATAAGTGCCCCACTAGTTCACCACGGAGGTCATCCCCATCTGCTTGATGAATATTACTAGTATACTCGACCATGAGTATATATCATTTTTATCCTACTATCTTCTATCCATAACATTTCCTATTTGTGAGTATGATTGTTAGGTCCTCAAACATTCCTCGAGAAAAATTAATAGAAATTTATCCATTGCATCATTACTCATCATATTCATGGCATTATATGGAATCTTTGTCATATCCTCTTGAGGTAATCCAAAAAAGAATTTTATTTTGATTTTATTCATCTTTTTTATATTTCCTTTTTAGCATATCTTATGTTTTCCTTTCATTTGTCTTACATTTCATTCTATATTTCTTACACATCTTAAATTTATTTTATTATATTTCTTAGATGTCTTACTACCATATTTTTACACATATTTTTATTCCTTCGAGTTCTTATTAATTACTATTAGGTGTCTTCCAATCATTTACCATGTATTTTATATTTCTTAAATTACCTTATTATGTCTCATTAGATACAATCTTATCTATTTGACACACATTTTAGAACATATTTATATTTCTACATTTTCTTATTTTTTTCATTAGATTTCCGTTCTTAGCATTTATTTTACTTTTATCTTTTTAAATTTATAATCCATAGATATCATCACATGTTTGCAAACATAGAAATGAGAACACGAGAAAATCCCAAACATAGACATCCCACAATGCATATACATAAGCTGAAATGATGTGTGTGTGTGTGTTTTAAAATGGGCGCATAATAAAATCATCACATATAAAAATCACCCATTTATCATAGCCCTCCTTCACTCCTTTAAGGAGAAGGTGTTACGCTCTATGTAGATGGGGTAGGACTACTTTCTCATGTAGCATGGGCCAAGGAGGATTCTATAGATATTTCACACGAATCGAACCCTCTAACATCACCACCATTACCTCTAATCTACTTATCCTATCTACCACAATATGGTAATTCCCTCACCACCCAATCTTATCAACTATTAATTCCTCTTGTGTCTTCCTTATAATGCATAGGAGGGTACCTATGCCTCACTAATTTTCGATTATGATTTTCGTTGAATACCACTCCATATCTAGATCTTCCAATCCATTAAACCAAAATTTAATTCTATAATTCATTATAAAGGGATATGTTAGAAAAGGTCCCTATATAAACCTAATTTTTCATCATAATCTTTCATATCTATTACTAACACTTTATTTGTGCATGTAAGGTTCAGCGATGCATCTATTTCTAATCGGGTTCCTTAAGGGGCATACGGGAATGGGGTATGACTATTCACATGGTCATTATAGGTTAGAGACAATACATCAAGAGACGTATCACTATGTGGTTCTCGCCCTAGTTTATGATTTAACATAAATTAAATTAAATCTAATTACAGAGTAAGCTGCTATAAATAATAATGTACAAAAACTCATATACAACATAACCATTCATCATTTCCAATTACTTAGATTCATCATTCAACATAACCATTCAATATCCATCAACCATGTAAAATTATTATGTGTATGATAAACAATCACATGTAAAATAATCAAGAGAGAGAACAAAAACACCAGGATATATGTGGGAAACCCTTAAGGGGAAGAAAACCCATTGAAACTATTGATTATATTATTCAAAGAAAGGAATTGCAAGAATATTACACATCCTACAAGATTTGTTTAGTGAGGCACCAACCCCACAAGGAGCACCAACCCCTAATGTTTTTTGATATTAAACACAAAAAGGACTCAAGTGAATATTACACATCACAAGAGATATCTTTAGTGAGCCACCAATCCCATAAGGAGCACCAACCCCTAAACCCTTTTTGATATGAGTCAAAAACAAAATCTTATGAATATGAATCATCATAAGAGATTTGTAGAAGTGTGACCACTGAAAATATGTTGATGCCACATCCGATACTGATCCCAAAGTTCATCTCTAAATTCCTTCAAACTCTCTCTCAAGCATACCTTCAACTTGATCTCACTAGGTCTTCATGGACTTGTCTTGCCTCTAAACTCTTGCACACATATATTAAAAAAATATTCAACCTATCATGAATCTGACTAGATCTCAAATTCTTCCGTCATACTTGAAATTCACTCACCTATGCATCGCACTCTTCCCCATGCAAGACTAGCTCACCAAATGAGCCAAAACATCACTTTTATATGCATTTCTTCTTTCTAAACCAAAATAGGTTAGTCCATCATGATAATTATATCCAAGAATCATTAAAAACATCCCATAACTTTTCCATAATATCTACAAGTTACCCAAGTAGTTCGGCCTAGAAAAAACCCTTCATTTCATGATCCAAAATCACTAAAACACATGCATTGGGATGCCAAAATTCTCCTCATTCCAAAACCATGATTATTAAAGCTCCCATATTCATAAAAATGAGTAATACATCATTTAAAAATTAACCATGGTCTCAATTTTCATTAACCAATCAGATTATTTCATTTAATGGGCCTAGTTCCCTTTACAAATATCAAAATAGTTGTTTCCTACACCCTTCAACACCCTGGAAACTTCATCTGATCACCAAATCACTTCTATTAAGTAAAAAAATTCCATGTGACCACT
Source organism: Taxus wallichiana var. yunnanensis (assembly GCA_018340775.1). Lineage (NCBI taxonomy): Eukaryota > Viridiplantae > Streptophyta > Pinopsida > Cupressales > Taxaceae > Taxus > Taxus wallichiana. The sequence continues at coordinate 982,173,834 of CM031237.1, read as the reverse complement.
AAAAATAAATTTCATAACCTTTATAACACTTCTAATCAAGTTATAAGTAATGAAACATCCTTCAATTCAAACCACAACAACATTCTCCTTCACCAGAACAAGTCCAAAATGAGTGATGAATACTCTTTATGTCACTTCCAAGACCTAAAATTAGATTAAATGGATTAAAAATTCACCCATATAAAATTTACAAGTGTTAAAAAGCATTAAATCGGCCATTTGATGCTTCGAACAACTCAATCTCTGAACAAGTACAGTTCTGTCCTGAAACTGCCAAAAATATTACTGTCTAAGTAATGACGTGTAAATCATATCAAATAACCTCATAATGAGGTAAAATTTATATCAATGGAAATATATCTGAATCCTATTTCCAAAAAACTTTAATAATCTTCAAACTCCACCTTTAGCTCCTATTATGGCCATTTTGCTAAGAACTACTTTTTATGGCCTCAAAACAACCCTTTCACTAGTCAACCTGAATTGAGTTCAACTTGCACTTTTTAATTATAAACATGATCTAAAACCTCCATGGAAATAAATAAAAACTCACATAAATTACACAATGGAAAATGAGTCCATACCTCATTTGGCAATTTTCTCCTAAAACTGGAACTCTTTAGAAACATGCATTTTTAGGTGGGGCCCACATATGACCACATGCTCTAACATAATTTATGAAAATATGGAAGATTCCTATAAAAAAATAAATCATAATTTTTTCACTATCAATCAAAACTCAGGTTGATACAAGCAATTTTCTAAACCTTGCTCCTAGTAGGGGGTTACCTAGGGTTTGAAAACCAACTTAGCTTCTTAACAATCATTCATAAAAACGTGATGATAAAACCACATAATTATTTTTGTGAAATATGAATAAATAACATAATAATCTATGCCTAATAGATCAGGTTCTCGTGTAAATCACAAATCTCACAACGAACATCAGAAGGTCAACTTTTTCTTGAAAAACACACTATAACTTACCCGATTTTGCCAAAACTTGCATAACTTCAAAAGTATTCATCATACTGACATAAAACTTGGATTGAAGCACCATGAAAACATCCTATAACTGATAAAACTCACCAAATATCCTAAATGCATCTCAAACTCTCCATCTAATCCCATTTACATGTGTTAAACTACTGCATTTTCCATTCTTGCTTCCCAATGACCTCAAATATGCACTTGACTCGCTAAATGAAGACTTGAAACTTACCATAAATATCAAGTACATTGTCAAAAACTATTACCATGCTTCACCATGACTGATTAGTCCTAAATCTCACTTCTCCACTTTATTACGCATGCTTGTGGGGTTAGAACCAAGCTTGGAATGACGACTCAACACTGTAACCACATGACCTGACCATAATGACCTTGTGCAGACTAATACAAACTTGTAATACACTTCATGGAATATGAATGAAATCATGACACACTCTAACTAGTTTGGGAAGATTCATACTATGATTCAACTCATTAGACCATGCACTAGGACACCCAAGAACAACACCAAACTTGAAAATCTTCATGCTTGACCATTGACTAACACCATATGAGGACTCTCATGACTGCATGAAACCCTTTTCCATCAATGGGGGTTGACATAAATGAAAAACAATCACACAATGGTAAACAATCTCCCCCTTTGTCATTGATGATAACCATATGACAAACACACTTACATGATCTCAAAACCATGTTTCTGAGCTTATATCCCCCTTTTCCATCTATTCCAAAGGCTAAAATGAATCCATTTCATAAAAATGAAAATACACAGCTAGAAACATGGACAAAAATACAAAAGGTGACTTGACCAAGAAAAATCCTCTTGGGATTATATTTGCTTGATTTTGACTCCTTCAACAACATCGGATGATCTTCAGGACCCGATGAGATCCAAAACTAGATCCCCTAGCTAATACTCTCCATTTTGGTCTTTATTCATGTCTTGCATCTCATTCTAGGACAAAACCATGCTCAAAACATCGGAAATTTTCCTTGATACTAGTATGTCCACCTTTAGGACTAATATCCTCGAACATATCCTTTAGTACATTTTAGACAGAATTTTCCAAGCTCTAGAAGTATGAGCACCTCATGAAACAACATCTTATGAATCTCCTATACCTGATTGCATTCAACTTTAACTGAAAACACAAAAAAATGTTCTTACCTTGTATGGATGCCCTTGAGATGACACAACTTTCTTCATCATTGTCCCTGAAGCTCATTCTCAGTCAATTAAGACTTGTTTGCATGCATACTATATGTTTGAAGCATAAAATTGACAATATCAACTCAACAAACCATCTTCCTTGTCTTCACAAGATCTTTGTAGACATCTAGTATTTGTTTGAAGTCAAGTATGAGTTTTCTTAGGTATTCCCCTGTCAGAAGACCATTTTCAGACCTATACCTTTAATCTTATCTCATAATCACTTTGTCTTAACACCCTTCATTTGGAGGATCTCACCTTTGAATACCTATCAAACCTAAACAAGGAGATAAAATACCACTCCCCCTACCTATATAGGACTACACAGATGCTTGACATGCATAAATTATTCATAATGTCTTCATGAAAGTAGCAAATCATGTATAAAGCCTCAAAACTAATGTCAAGAGAATAACATTAATGATTTGCCATGATAACAACATATTTGTCTCATAAAAAAATCAGGTCAAGAATACTTATGATTGTGAGTAATGCCCTCGAAACACACCTTCATGATATTCAATCATCGAAAAACCATGTAAACCCATTTCCATACCGTAGCTATTCACACTTTATAAATATGAGAAAAGATTGAATATAGTTTTTCCCAATTGTATTAATTTTACAAAGTGCATATGCATGCTTTTACATGGTTTGAGATAAAACACTCAATATTTTGGCAAGTTAACATCATCAAGAAACTTCATAGAAGATAGAATTAATCTCAAGTATAGATATGAATTTTATTGGCAAGCTTTATCATTCCTTAGATCACAGTCCATAAATTTCCATGCTAGACTCACTTCAAGGTCATTAATATGATTTTGCAGACCTAGTCCTTATTTAGGAAACATACCTTATACACTACCAATCTTGTGTATTCAACCATACATAAAACACATCAAAAATGAAACCACTGAAGCATACTCATAGCTTACCTCTGTAAATGACTTGTTAGGGACTTCTTACAGTTTTGAAGGCACTCTCAAACTTGAAACATAGATTCTAAGCTTTAAATTCATATCTTTTGTGTTAGGCTATGGAGCCTATTTTCATGTGAGAAAGTGTTGAAGACTATACACTAAGAGTACTGTACACTTTCCACAGTTGTCTCACAGGGGTTTGGGGCCAGGCCGGGCCCTGAGTGGAGGTCCGTGGATGGCAAATGACCTCAGGAGAATTTTTTTTTGGCCTTAAAACGTGCCCAATATACTGGGAAATGTGCTTTTCTCATATGGGTGATATTTTGACCCATAGGTTTATGGGACGGTTTTGGCCCATGGTTTTCATACCCATGGTTTTGTAAAACTACTTAAGCAGTTGTGTACTTATATCATTTTATGCATACGGTAGGTATAATGTAACATAATGAAGTGTTTTGAATTCGGTGTGTGAATTTCAGAGAGTTTGTTGAGCATAGCTCAAAACAGATCTGAGGTATTATATTGAGAGAGTGGTGGCTTGTAATAAAGTTTGAGCAAGTGATTCTTGGTGAACACAACCCAAATTGGGTGAACCACATTAATTAATGTCTCTTTGTGTTGTGTTATTTTATTCTACACTTTTATTTGAGATCTGTAATATTTTCTGCATATTAGTTTCTATTATTACGATTCTGTGAGGGATTATTCGCATATTTTATCCCTTATTTCCTAACAATTGGTATCAGAGCCTAGTTTGGTTTGTTGAAGTGTTGAATCACAGGGAAATTTTTATCTTGAGTAGGAGTTGTGGTAGATGATGGAAGATCTAGGGTTGATAAATTCAATGGGCTAGAATTTCAGTCTTTGGAAGATGCAGATGGAAGATTACCTTTATCAGAAGGATCTTTATATTCCACTATCTAAGAAGGTGAACAAACCCTCGAGCATGACGGATGTGGAATGAGATTTGCTGGATAGGAAGGCACTTGGGACAATCCGGTTGTGTCTTGCATCTTCGATATTATTTAATGTTTTAAAGGAAAAGACTACAAAAGAACTGATGGATGCATTAGGGAAGTTGTATGAAAAACCCTCTGCCTCTAATAAGATATTTTTAATGAAAAAGTTGTTTAATATGAAGATGTCTGAGAATGGTTCAGTAGTAGATCATTTAAATGATTTTAATACGGTTGTAAATATGCTAGCTTTAGTTACAATAGAATTTGATGAAGAAGTTAGGGATTTATTATTTCTGTGCTCTTTACTTGAGAGTTAGAATAGCTTGGTAATGGTGCTAAGTAACTCAGTTCCAAATAACTCAAAGTTAAAGTTTGAGGATGTTGTAGGGGTGATTCTAAGTGAGGAAATGTGAAGAAAAATCTCTAGCGAATCTTCTACTTCAGGAATTATTTGACAGTGGAAACTAGAGGGAGACAAAAGAATAGAGGAAGCCATGGAAAATCAAAAGATCGGGCAAGGTCAAAATCCAAAAGCAAGATAGTATGTTGGCATTGTGAAAAGTCTGGGCATGCAAAGAAGGATTGTTGGGAGCTTCGGGACAAGAAGAAACAACATGAAGAAAAAAAGGAGGCAAATGTGGCAACGGGTAATGTATGTCAGGATGCTTTATTTCTTTCTTTGCACAATATTATTGAATCTTGGGTTTTAGATTCGGGGGATTCTTTCCATGCTACTCCACATAGGCATTATTTTGTTGATTATGTTCAAGGAAATTTTGGGCATGTTTTCTTGGTGATGATGAGCCTTGCAACATAATTGGAAAAGGTTTTGTTTAGGTTAAGATGCAGAATGATAATACTTGGCTATTGAAGGATGTCAGACATGTGCCTACATTAAGACAAAATTTGATATCAACAGGGCAATTGGGAAGTGATGGTTGTACTGTGATATTTACAACAAACTCTTGGAAGGTTACCAAGGGTGCTCTTGTGGTGGCAAGAGGTAAGAAGGTTGGAACCTTGTATTTAACCACTTATAGCACTAATGTTTGTAATATTGTGGTTTAGAATTAGATACAACATTGTGGCACTATAGGCTCGGTCATATGATCCATAAGGGCATGGAGATCATAAAGAAGGATTTTCTTGGATATACAGAAATAGGTTTGGAGTTCTATGAGGACTGCATATATGGGAAATAGAAGCAAGTAAGGTTTCTCAAGTTGGACCTACAAAGAAAGAGAGTAAGTTATAGGCTGGTGCATTCGATGTGTGGGGCGGCTCGGGTATCATCTCTTGGGGTTTTAAGCTATTATGTTATTTTTATTAATGATGCAACAAGGAAATTTTGGGTTTATTGTATTAGAAAAAAATCTGATGTATTTGACACTTTTGTTAAATGGAAAGCCTTGGTAGAGAATGAAACAGGTCTTAAGATAAAATGTCTAAGGTCAGATAATGGAGGGAAGTATTGCAACAATGAATTTGATGATTATTGTTCTAAGAATGGAATCCACAGGAAAAAGATGGTTCTAGGAACTCTGTAGTAGAATGGGGTGTCAGAAAGGATGAACAAAACAATAATGGAATGTGTTAGGAGCATGAGGTTACATGTAGGACTGCCTCTTTCTTTTTGGGTAGAAGCGGTGAGTACAACTGTTTGTGTACTTGATAAACATAACACCCTTAAATGCTTTGGATGGAGGTATACATGAGGAGGTTTGGTATGGTAAGAAATTTGATTACTCATTTCTTAAATTCTTTGGATGTGAGGTGTTTGTCCATATAGACAAGGATGATATGACTAAGCTAGAGGTTAAATCGAGAAAAATGTACTTTCATTGGTTATGGTGGTGATGACTTTGGATATAAATGTTGGAGTATTAAGGACAAGAAAATCATTCGATCTAGGGATGTGGTATTTAATGAGAAAGTCATGTATAAGCAACAGTTGCAGGAAAATAGGGAAGAATACAAGAAAGAATATGCAACGTGATAGAGGATCTTCTGGATGGGAAAGTGACACATGAATCGGTTCAGAAATCTCCTCAACAGGAACCCCAAACTCCTATATTGAGGAGGTATTCTAGGGTAAGAATAGAACATGAACATTTTTCTCCTTCTCTTTATTATTTATTACTCAATGATAGTGGAGAGCCAAAGAGTTTTGATGAAGTAATACAAGTAGATGCTAGGAAGAAGTGAGAGCAAGTCATAGATGAGGAGCATCGGGATCTCATGGAGAATCGGACATGGGACTTGGTGAAGCTACCCGAAGGAAAACTAGCATTACGAGAATAAGTGGGTGTTTAGAATTAAAGAGGAAGAAGGAGGCAAGAAAAGATACAAGGCTCGGTTGGTGGTTAAGGGGTTTGCACAAAAAAAGGTATAGATTTTGATGAGATTTTTTCTCCTGTAGTAAAAATGACTTCTATTAGAACTATTCTTGGAATATTTATAGCAGAAGACTTGCACTTATAGTAGCTTGATGTAAAGACTGCATTTCTCCATGGTGATTTAGAGGAGGAACTATATATGCAGTAACCACAGGGCTATGAGGTCAAAGGTAAAGAGGTGATGGTGTGAAAACTAAATAAGAGCTTGTATGGATTGAAACAAGCTCCATTTCAATGGTATAAGAAATTTGATAGCTTCATGATGGAACAAGGTTATATTAGATGTCATTCCAACCATTGCGTGTATACAAATAAATTTGAGGATGGAAGTTATATTATCCTTTTTCTATATGTGGATGACATGTTGGTTACAGGTAAAAACATGTAGGAAATAAAAGTACTCAAGAAACAACTAAGTGAATCCTTTGCTATGAAGGATTTGGGGCAGCGAAACAAATCCTTGGTATGAGGATATCTCGGGATAGGAAGGAACAGAAGCTAACTTTATCTCAAGAAGATTACATTAAGAAAGTCTTGGAGAGGTTTAATATGTAGGATGCTAAACCGATTGGGACTCCTTTGGCAGGCCATTTCAAGTTATCAAAGGAGCAATGTCCCAAGACAGAGCAAGAGAGAAACCAGATGTCCAAGGTACCTTACTCATCAGTGGTTGGCAATTTGATGTATGCCATGGTGTGCACCAGGCTTGATATTTCCCATGTAGTGGGAGCGGTGAGTAGATTTATGAGTGATCTAGGTAGAGATCACTAACAGCAATAAAGTGGATCCTTCGGTATTTGAGAGGGACCATGGGTACGGTTTTTTGCTATAGTGGATCAGACACCACTTTGTGTGGTTATGTAGATTCAAATATGGTGGCAATGTAGATAGAAGAGAGCACAACTGTGAGTTATGTTTACACTGTAGGTGGGACAACAGTAAGCTGGATTTCATGACTACAGAAGCTGGTGGCTTTGTCAACCACGGAGGATGAGTATGTTGCTACCACAAAGGAAAGAAAAGAAATGATTTGGTTACAAAAATTACTTGAGGAGTTGGGGCATTAGCAGGAGGAAGGAAAGCTGCATAGTGATAGTTAGAGTGCTATACACCTAGCTAAGAAATCTGCTTTCCACTATAGGACAAAGCATAAATAGTTAAGGTACCATTTCATCAAGACAAATTTGGACGAAGAGAAGTTGAAGCCGAGAAGATTCATACAGTCGAGAATCCTACTGGACATGATAACCAAGGTGGTCACTGAGGAAAAAATGAAGTTGTGTTCAGCTTTGGTTAGTCTTCATGGAAACTAGTGAAGGGTTGAGAAGCTTGCTTAGAGGAAAACTAGTCTCAAAGTGGGAGATTTTTAGGTTGTGGAGCCTGTTTTCATGTGAGAAAGTGTGTCAAGACCTGTACACTAAGAGTAATGTACTAAGGATTTTGACCCATAGGTTTATGGGATGGTTTTGGCCCATGGTTTTGATACCCATGGTTTTGTAAAACTTCTTAAGCAGTTGTCTAGTTATACGGTTTTATGCATATGGTAAGTATAATGTACATTGTAGATGTGTTTTGAATTCGGGTGTGAATTCTATAGAGTTTGTTGAGCATAGCTCCAAATAGATCTGGGTATTGTATTGAGAGAGTGGTGGCTTGTAATAAAATCGAGCAAGTGATTCTTGGTGAACGTAGCCCAAATTGGGTGAACCACTTTAAATACTGCCTCTTTGTGTTGTGTTATTTTATTCTACACTTTTATTTGAGATCTATAATATTTTCTACATATTATTTTCTACTATTGTGATTCTGTGAGGGATTATTCCACATATTTTATCCCTTATTTCCTAACATTTTGTTCCTTTACTACATTAATTACTTTCATTTGTAGGATAAATTTTACATCACACCTCTATAGGCCTTTAACATCCCTTCTTATGCTTGAAAACAAATCTCAAACCCTCAAATCATTCTTTTACACATTATTTTTAGTCCGATACACTTGAATTTTCAAAGCATACATAACACTATAGTAGTATTCATCACTCTCACTTGTCATCCTCTTGATCACAACTTTCAACTATTCTTGGAGCTCATAACCTTGGAAATACCAATTTTTACTTTTGTATCTCAACTCCATAACTAGTTTCACCACATTTATGAGATTAAAAAGTGTAGGAGATCACTTAAAAATGCTTCATAGTACGAGAATATAACTCGCCTCTGTCCTTTTCATGATTTTGAACTGAGGCCTTTTAGTCATGTAGCATTCTTAGGACCATTTCAACATAGCTCTTGACTATATTCTATTGATATTAGAAGCACAAAACTCTAGATTATTGGTGATATGATCAAGAAAACTTGTGGCTTCACTCTCTTGATAAAAAACTTAGTGCTTCATATAAGAAACCTCTACATGAGCCTTTTAGAGAATGTATATGAGATATAACCTTTGAAGCGTGAATAAATCCTTGAGAATACATAACTATCCACCACACTTGTCAACACATCCTTCATACTCTTTGATATGTTCTCAGCGTTTTTAGACCTATAGTATTTTATTTCAATTTTAGTTGAGTTAAAGCTATATTTCCATGTGACAAGAACCTTTTCGACCTATAGGTAACGTTTCCAAACTTTGAATGCTAGGTTTTCACTATTTCATGCTTATTTCACGTTATAATTGTCTAAGAAACTCTAATAATGAATATCAAAGTGGACTTCTCTTCCTGAAATAAATTCATGATCATCACACTTGAATATAATATCACACCTTCATGGATGAGTCCTCACAATTTTGTAACTTTGGGATACCATCGAACTTTGTACACTTGGTCTTTAGAATCCTCTGTCCACATGTAGCTTGTAATTTTTCTAGTTGAAGCAGACAATTGAAGCTTCCTCTACCATCTTGATATTCCATAGACTCTCTTACATACTTGATAAACTTGTGTGATCTTCATAGTGATTTGTCACATAGCATATTAAGTGATAATTTTGACCTCGAGCATAGACTTCTATTCCAATCCTCGACCATTATCCTGAAGATTTCATTATTCGAAACCTTTACTGATCCACTGAATTAACTTATACATAGGTAACTTTTTCTTGTCTTATTCCTTATAGATATTATACCCTCATACCTAGTCTACTTGATCACTCATTGTAGTGAAGCATTTAACATGTGTAAAAGCCATTGGAAGCTTGTTTTCATTCTTATACTACTGTAGAAGAAAAGCGATCACAGTGAAGATAATACCCTTCATCCTCATAGATGTTGTCAACAACATTCTTGGACCATAGAACTCAAACATTAGGGTTTCATTGTACAAAACCTCTCACCTTATCTTACACAATCTTAGAGCTTCACATATGACAGAGAAACTTATGACTTCATGTAACTTATGAAAAAATGCCTACTTGTGTAAAGCGTGCTTCTTAACATCATTCTATAACTCAAAATATCCTAGTCTCAAACTTATGCTCCATCTTCTTCGATTAGGTCTAAGATCACTATGACTATACACAAACAATCATAAGATTTCTTAGCTCTGAGTACATAAATTTTATGCATATGAAACGATGCAAACTTAAACCTAGGCCAATAACAATCATCGATGTTTTCAAGCATCAAATGACATTCTATATTCTCAAACAGAGTACAATGAGCAATTTAGATTTGAAATAATATGCTTCCACTTGAATTTTAATACATTAAACCTTCAAAATACCAAAATAAACTCAGATATTCACACTTATGTCTTATCTTATAACATGAATTTGAGATCTCTGTCACATCAACCTCCTTTCAAGCTTTCTCTTCACTTTAGCTTCTATGTAGTATTAATGCTCTTGAAGAACTCATCTTACTCCTTTTAAAAACACACAAGACAGAGACACATATTTGACATATCAAGTAACCTAAGACCTTCACTACTAAGAAACACCATCTATATATGAAATCTTAGGACTGATATGGAGTTCTCATATAGTAACACAAACCAATCAAAACATCGTGACGTGTTTTTATACATGGAAGGCACTCAAGCTACATAAACCATGACTCGAGAAAATAGGATAACATTAATTTGATGTGATTTACAACTATCAATACTTGACAATGGTTTGATTTACCATGTACTTGAAGAGACAAAACTCCACACAAGACATTGACACTTGAATAGATTGACAACTTGATGAAATTTACTCCTCGACACGTGAGGACTCATGAGACCCTTATAACTTAGATTCAATCTTGACAACACTCACATTACTTAGTCCTCTTGAAGGACATATTATAGACTCAAACATACAATTTACAAGGCATTTAAAACTCATAGCTAGATAAAGACACCTTGGATTCCTCAATAGACATATGTATAACTTCGTGATCTTTAAGACACACAAATACTAGATCGGGATGTGATGAATCACTATAGTAGATGAAACTCCTTGGGAACTAAAGACTTTCATATATTTGACAACCTATTCAAAGATATATTGATCCAAAATCAAACTTTTCTTGATAGTGAATGACACAAACCATAGTCCTTGTGACACTTGAAGACATACTTTGAACTTCTAGACCTATAAACATATGAAACTTAATATAGAAACACAACCTTTGAGGAGAAACAAAAATAAGCAACATAGACTATAGATCACTAAGGACTCAAAAATATTGACATCTTAATGAAATCACATACTTTTACCAATCAAATCATGCCTATGAATGATGACAAGATACATAACAAGCTTATATCTCCACTTGTCTTTAGATTTATGCCCACATTCCTTATGGAATACATGATAGGTACAAATCTGCACTATATGCATAGGGAAATACTTGCCTTTCCTCTGTGATGGATTGAAGATAACCTCCTCAAATAATCTTTACAAAAATGTAAGATTTCATCCAATCATGATCACTTTGCTCCAAGAAATATTCTTAGGGATATAGGATTTGTAGTCTACCTTGCTCATTTCAAACACACTACTCAATACTATTCCATGAGTCTCTTTGACTCCTTCATAGATGGATTTCATGATTAGGGATTCTTGAAATGATACATATTCCATTTTAGGTTAAAACATATCTAGAACATCATCAAGCTATTCTTCTAGGGCATCATAATCTCCATAAATCCATTTAGGGTCACATATATCAAAATCAACTTCTAGGTCACCTTCATCAACAATAGTTAGATCTTCAACCTCACCATTTGGATGCTTTGCTTCAAAATCAACATAAAAACATGTTTTTTAATTTTGCATGAGAATTTTCAACAGCTATTATAGATGGAGAGGGAGTACACACTTCATAGATGGACTGCCAAATATCAAATCCTAAGGGTTTCAAGAAAGCTCTCAATCTAACCAATGGACTCACATCAACTTGAGTTTGACAATCTACCATACATGTTCTTTAGTAGGATCTCCGTCAAATGGTGAAACTTTCTTCTCAAGTACTTTCTACGATACCAATTATTGAAAGGACAATGAAAGGGGGTGAATCAGTCATACAACAATTACAACTTCATTTCCAATTTCTTAGATTCATCATTCAACTTAACCATTCAATATCCATAAACCATGTAAACTTATTATGCATGCAATAAATAATCACATGTGAAATAATCAAGAGAGAGAACAAAAACACAAGATATATGTGAGAAACCCTAAAGGGGAAGAAAAACCAATGAAACCATTGCTTATATTACTCAAAGCAAGGACTTGCAAGAATATTACACATCCTACAAGATTTGTTTAGTGAGGAACCAACCCCACAAGGAGCACCAACCCCTAAACCTTTGCTGATATTATGCACAATAAAGGACTCAAGTGAATATTATGCATCATAAGATATTTATTTAGTGAGGCATTTTACGTACCAAACTTTTCACATGCTACATTGTCGGGAAACAATTCAAAAGTCCCCAATGATGATTCATGTATTTTCTAAAGGTGTTCGAGCTCCTTAACCTCTTTGTAGCATATATTTGTAGCCTAGTTTACCTTACTTAGACATTTACTAATTTTCTATGGCTTCCCACTCTATTTTCCTTTAGTTTTGGCCTATAGTTACAAAACTTCCGCCCTTTCTAGGTGGCGGTTGTGTAATCGCGCCCTGTGTAGGGTGGTAGTTTCATGCGAATTGCTTAAAACTTTCCAGGCATGAATTGGATGCGTGTTAGCCCACTCCAGTTCACTTTTAGCGCATGTTTACAAGTAAATTTAGCTGATTTTGGGCTTGATTGATTTGTGTTCACATCCTCTTCCACTTTTAATTGTTGATTGAGTGTTTAACTACCTCTCCACATTGTGATGTGGCACCCATTCTTGCCAAATGGATTAGAATGTTTACGAGATTGTGTTCTATAAAACCATCAATTTTTTTGAAGCAAATGGCCGAAGATTATTTTTGTATCTTTCTTAGTTGAGTTGCCAAAACCTTGCTAGAAATTGCGTAGGAAAGCTCTGTTCTCTTGTGTTGTCTTTATTTTAATTACATTGCAACCGAAGTCCCATCAAGCTGTCATTGCTTCAACACTTTCTTCTTGTTGCTTCCTCTGCATTCCCAATTCCCTAGACTCAAGTGGACACAAAATAATTGTAAATGCAACTGAGGGGACAAATTGATATCACAACTGGAATTGCCTTTAAACTGTAATTCTAGGTTGGGGGATGTTGAGTTTCTTCATTCTCCATTTCTTCATTTATCTCTTTATGTACCGACATATATCAACTCAAGTAGAGGAATCATTTTGTTTATTGAAAATAGTTAGATTATTTCCAAGAAGCTTTCACATCTTCTATAGAAGTTTCTGGTGATAGATCCTTCCCTTCCTATCCCTATGGATTTGTGAGGAAATAATATCTAGAGGAAGCTTGTTATATCACCATAGATAATAACAAACCTATTGCAAATTGTGGTTTCTATTGAATCTTCTCACATTCTATCCGGGAATTTGCAGAGGAAGAAAAGATTCTTAGAAACTTCAAATATTCATGTGCCTCTAAGATAAGAAAAGGATTTGACAATCCATAATAATTAATTGGAAAAGGATTCATTTAAATTAGAATATATTTAGTAAATTGTTGCATAGATAAATAACAACATCTAGCTATTTATTTGTATAAGATTTGTTGATTAGGATTAGAAACAATATATTTCTTCATTTCTTTCATACACTCGTTATTCCGAAACTACCGGAATATTTATTTTAACTAGATTAATTGCTTTATATTTTTTTATTTCTTTTATATTAGAAAAATACAAAAACATAGTGTAGATTTTATTTACTTAGATTAGCTTGTTATTTATTTTTGTAGATTAAATGCATACATGACCATTCTGGGACAACAACAAGAACGAACATATGCTAGTGATCCATGGGTCCTCTAACCAAATGGGCCTAAGCTTCTCATAGACATATATACTAGAATTTTTATGCTTGTACTCAAAACACCATCACAATACTCTAATCGCATTGCACAACTAAACGTTTTAAACATTGAGGTTGTGAGGCTTACGAGTATTGGACTTCCCATAACAATAGAGTCTAGATCAAACACATATGACCATACAAGGACCATAAGCTGAAGAGAGTTTACGGTTGTGAACCAATGTTCCCCCAAACGAATAGGCTCGAAACTAATTAGACTCGGACACCAAATTACATACATTGGTCCTTATGGAATCCCCACTTCCACTAGACATTATCAAACAACTGAATGTTCTATATGAAGAATCTCATTGAGCCCTCGCATTCTGGACTAAACCAACTAACTTCCCATAGATCTAGTGGAATCATGTCTCTCTCATTTATTCCATGACATTGTCAGAAATATTTACAAGGCTCTCGTTAGTTTTCCACATATCCCACAACCATTAGACTAGAATTATACATAGCTTGACATTGATTGAAGTATTCTTGGGGCTATTATTTCCGACCCATATATTAGACCCATTCAGGTTAAAAGGGCCATTCTTACCCTTGAGAAACAAATCATGATATTACACGTCAAGGACATTATTTTACCTTGATATTTTGTTCATCCCATTTCCACATGTTTTCATCCACATATTACATATTCACTGTATTTCACTACCCATAGCTATCCATTCATTCCACATCGGTTGTCCTAGCATGACCTCAGGAGGATGAGTGTGACTGAAGGTCACATGTTGATATTCCTTCGTAAAAATTGGTGAAACTAACACGAAGAGTTAGTCTCTTTTTGTTTCTATTTATTTCATCCGTCTTCGCCTCTCCCATTATTTTGCGGGCATTTATATACCCCCTAAAAATGTCGGGACATGAATACAACTGGCCCATTTTGGGTCTCAAGTTGTATTACTACCAAATCGGTGAGCAACAATCACCCTCACTATCTAGGTGGGCTAAAAACTATTCAACGAATCTCACTTCACCTCAAACTCCTCCTCCTTAAGGGATAGACAATGGCTCCTTGGTCGAGGATTGAGAATATTTATAAACTTACACATGGGCCACAACCGAAATCTCGAATTATAACAATATGAAATTTACTAGAGAGTTAGGCTCCTCTCCTTGGGTTTTGTTCGGACCACAAATTTGTATGTAGTCGATTCACTCCCATTCTTGAATGAGGAGTAAATAAGATGTTATTCCCGAAGTGAACAATTCTTCAAAAACAAGGACCAATATTTGGATAGGATGTAAGGATATGTTGATGTCTTACTTTAGAATAACACCTATACCCCTCCCACAACAAGACATATTTCTAATAAGGGGTGGCTAAATAATGAATAGTTCATAGTAGGATATCACACTCCTTTGTAACCTAACAAGGTTCAACAACACGTGCTAAAACATAACACCATACCATCATCGGTGAAGTCATCTCGACATTCATAGACATGGATAGAGAATTGGAACTTGCTCGGGATACTCATGCCTCATCTTTATGCGGGCAAGGAAGAGTTCTCCATCATCCAATTTTTTTTTGCTAAGTACTTACTATGCCAAATCCTCCTTCGGTTTACATGGGAATTCCTAGCCCTAGATATCTCCTCACTAGATCAAGAATGTTAGGTATGCCCCCTCACACCTTGTATGAATACCCTCAGTAGGAACCAACCAGAAGTGCATTCTCAAATGCTATCCCAACTGACAATGTGACGTTCCTTGGTTTTGTGCCTCCCACTTTGTACCAAAGTAATGTTCCCCCATATCTACACATGTATTCCAAATCACCACAAGGGGACATGTTCTCTTTTCCTGGATCATATGCTTAGTCATAGGGGATAACTTATTCCTCTATAAACATTTATGTTGCGCCATATCATCCTCCTATGCCTACTCCACCTCCCCATCAGGGGTCATCTATGGTAGAGTCCTATGCTTTGGGCATGTATGTTGAATATCTTAAGGATCCCTTGGAATTTACCATACGAAGTGTAATTCTTCGTGATCTCTTATTGACTTGTTGAAGTTTAAAGGGGAGGGAGATCCAAATGCGCATATCAAAGCATAGTCTCATTGCTGTTTGAGATTTTCTCCCATGGGATGCAGTTGTAGCAAATATATTCCCTAAGAATCTTGAAGGAATTACTCTTGATTGGTATTATAGGATACCTGAAGCCTCAATACACTCCTTTAAGAAACTCGTATCGAGTTCATTAAGGCATTTGACATGAACAAGTTGCTAAGAATGGGAATCAGGGAATTCCTCCACATAAAGAAAGAGCATAACGAATCAACTGCCCATTTCATTCAAAGTGATGGCAGCAAGTCCTCTACTCTTTGGAAAGTTCTCGCAATATAGATCAGATGGAGCTTTGCGATCTATTCATTCATTCCCTTAACCAGGAAACAAATGAAGAAGTCTAAAAGTTCCCCCTTAGGAACCACAAGGAAGTACTAAAGGGTGATCTTTGTTAGTGTAGGATTTATTTTCATCGCTATATTTGTATTATCATACTCGGGATATTCCACGTCACTTGGAGTTTCCCTACACTTATGGGATATGCTTGTTTAGGTGTACACTTGACTGCACTATTCTAGGTGTTGGTTACCACTTGACTACACTATTCTAGGTGTGAGTCACCACTTGACTACACCATTTTAGCTATTAGTTACCACTATTCTAGGTAGATATTGCCTTGATTCTAGGAGGAGGTTATACATTCACCTCCTATATGTACATCTCTTGCATTAATCCATTTGATCGTATTGAGTTGGAGCTATCTATGTGTTATTGCAATTATCTCTTTTGCATTTTCCATATTTTTGCAGTTTTGTATGCTTGTATTGTTTTGTCTTGGAACAATTCATGTCTTGCATCATTCACTGTGCAATCTTTGAACCAATAGATCTTGAATGCTTCTCCGATATGGTATCATAGCTGAGGTGGTATTGAGATTGTTGAGTTATTATTTTGAAAATTTATTTTCATTTGAGATCATTATTTGCAAGTATTTGGGTGTTAGTTTGTCTTTGGTTTTGCTTGGTTTTTGGGTATATAGCCTATTTGTAGGTATTTGATATTTACTGAGCCAGCATAGTGCACATACAATTTTGGATATTGTTTTTTTGTAGGCCCTAAATCATTATTGCAGGATCCTTGGAATATTTATCCAGATCTAGGTGTTTTTAGACATGTGAAGGGAATTTTCACCTGTGTTAGTGCTTTGCATGCTATTTAGACTTGTAAAGGGTGTGTTTCTTGATCAAGAGGCATTTCAGACCTACAACCGAGCTTCTAACAACCCATACACGCATTGCAGTTTTGGATTCAAGCACTATTTTTTTGAGTCCCATGGAAGTGTTGTTTGCTTTACACTCAAATTTGCTGCAATTTTAGGGCCATAGAGAAGATTTTCTTGATCTCGAAGTGAAGATATTATTCATCAAAACTTCCTCCTTCTTTCTCTAAAATTATATGTTAGTAAAACAAGTGCATTTCAAGTTTAGTTCAAATTCATTTAAATAGGGATTATTTATGGGAAATAGCCATTGTAAAACTTTTGATTGGTAGCTCAATATCGAGTGCCATTTTTACAAAAGTTAAATATTTTTCATTTCCCAAAAGCATTGGATTTTTTTTTGTAAAAACCACTAAGTTGTAAAGTGCCAAAATTGTGTGGGAGGGGCTTCTGATATAGTTTAGGGGGGGTGTATGAGTGTTTCCTCTCTTGGTCAAAACTTCTTTCTTTCAACACATCTATTATTTTTTTGCAATAATTACGACAAAATTTATTTCTACAATATTGGATCTAAGATCAATTAATCCACTTACACCTTTTAAATACCATGAATGGAAATCAAAAATATCCATTGGACTAAGGAGAAAAGGGTTATACCATATCACAATGGGGTTAGAACTAGATCCTAGTACATATGCAGAAAAATTTAAGTGGTATAATAAGTGTGATGAAGCATTTGGTATTTTGTGTCTTTCAGTGTCTCCTGAACTCTTTTTTCACATAGATTCAACCAAATCTCCCAATGAGGTGTGGAAAACCTTAGAAAAATTATTTGGAAAAGTTGACACTATGAGAGGTCATGAGCTAGAAATAGAACTTATCATCTTAAGTCCTAGAAAATTTGACACCTTGGAAGATTTATTTACCAAGCTCAAGTCCTTACGATTGCTTTGTTAAAATAATGTGGAATAGAAAATAAGGATGACCAAATTATTCTTTTAGTGCTTGCCAAACTAGGACCTGATTACTTTGTCTTTATTTCTACATGTTATGCTACTAAGAGAGGTCTTGAAGCCACATGGTCTATGCCATCCTTAGATGATTTCATTACTAATTTGACTAAGGAGAAAGACAAGTTAATTCAAATGGGTACCTTGAAGTCATCCAATCCTCAAGCCCTCATCACGGGAATGGGAAACAAAATCTTCTAGCAAATATGAGACAAAGAAAAAGAGTAAAGATCTAGAAAAAAGAACAAATATAAATCCATCACCTCTTCCAAGCCTACAACCTGAAACCTCTAGTTCAAATGGGAAGACTAAAAAGGAAAATGTTAAGTGTGCCTATTACAAGAAACTTGGGAACCATGAACACAAATGTATGAAGAAGCATATTGATCAATTTAGTCATCTCCTTGAGAAGAACAACATAGGAGTTCCTGAATCTATCAAACAATCTTCATCAACCCAAGAATCTACTACAAAAAAGGAAAAAGATAAAGAGAAACATAAGGGAAAAGAACTAGTTATAGTTGCATCCTCATTTACTCCTTTGTGGGTTATCAAATCTGGTGCTTCACACCACATGGGTTCATCACAAGTTGAGTTTTCTTCCTTAGAGCCCTGCAACATGTCCTCCATCACTTTGGGTGATGATACTTTAGCCACAATTTTAGGGAGAGGGTTTATTGAAGTTGAAGGTGGAACATTCACAAATGTTCTTAGTGTACCTTCACTTTCAACTAATCTCTTGTCAGTGTATCAGATGAATCATATAGGGAAGGGCATGAGAGTCCTATTTGATCTAGATTTAGTTGAGATCAGGGAGTTACATAGTGACACTATAGTAGTAATGGGAAGGGCAGTTCACCATGCTAGGTTATATACCTTCTCACACTTTTCACCTGATGTTTCCCCTACTGCATTGCTCACACACTCAGATGGAGTTAGCAGATTATGGCATGAGTGGTTTGGCCATCTTAACTACCGCTACCTTGAGAATCTTAGTCAAGTATGACATGGTTACATGATTGCCTAGAGTTCATTTCTCAAAGGAACTTTACAAGGGTTGTGCTCTTGGAAAACACCCTGAATGAAAATTGACAAGGGAAAAGGTTGGAGAGTTTCAACACCTTTGTAGTTGATTCATAGTGATGTCACGGGGTATTTTCCCCACCCTTATTTCTCTAGGGCAAAATATTCCCTCACCTTCATAGATAAATTTTCCAGATATACATGGGTCTACTTCTTTAGGAAAAAATATGAAGTGTTTGATTACTTTTGGGACTTCAAGGAACTTATTGAGAATCAATTTGGGAAAAACATCAAAGTTCTTCAAACAGATAATGGGGGAGTATGTTAGAAAAAAATTGAGCAGATTTGCACCATGAGGGTATTGATCTACAATGGACATTGTCTTACACTCCTCAATAGAATGGCATGATAGAACGTAAAAATAGGTCCTTAAAAGAGATGGAAAAATGTATGATCCACTCTAAATATTTGACTCGTAGTTTTGGGTAGAAGCCATCAATTGTGCTTGTTATATATAGAATTGGGTTCCCCATAAAGCTTTAAAAGGTATAACTCCCTTTAAAGCTTAGCACAATAGGAAACCAGAAGTTAAGCACTTCAGGTCTTTGGATCACCAAAGTGATGGCATGCATTCCCAAAAAGAAATGCAAGGAAATGAAGCCTCAATCCAAACCTTGCATCTTTGTTTGGTATCCAAAGGGGGTCAAGGGCTATAGGATTATCCATCCTACTACTCATGAGTTGTTCATCAAGAGAAGTGTTAAGTTTTAGGAGAGTCCCATTGACTCTTTACTTGACATTTCTCCATATACTTTGGCTTCAATCAGTTTTGATGAGTAGTTTGAGGATTCAGATCATCCACAACAGGTTCCTGAGGTAGATTCTTTTACTTCTAGTTCTGACAGTGAGCATAGTAATGAGGAGTCATCCTCATCTACTTCTATTTATACTTCAAAGGATGAGGATTTGGCACATGACTCACCCACTTCAGGCCCTCTTTGGGATAGGAAGACACTTCAGAGTGTAGGCACTTGGTCGGGGGATCAAAGGATGAAAACCATATTTGGGAAGACTATCAGAGTAGGCCACATACCTTCTATGCTTCAGTGAAATATCCACATACATTCAGAGAGGCATTGGGCATACCTGAGTGGGATAATGTTATGAGTGAGGAATATAATTCCTTAATCAATAATCACACTTGGGATTTGAATTCACTTCTAAGGAAGGAAGATGGTTCGATGTCGCTGGATATATCAGACCAAATTTGTAGTAGATGGGTCAGTTGATAAGTACAAGGATTGATTAGTAGCCAAGAGTTTTTCACGGGTAGATGACATAGACTATTAAGAGACCTTTGCACCCATAGCCAAGATGAATTCAATTAGACTCACACTTCCTTTATCCATAACACATGGTTAGAGTGTGAAACATATGGATGTGAAGAGTGATTTTATTCATAGATACCTATAAGAGGATATCTACATGGAGCACCCCCTAGGGTTTGTTTAGTATTCATCCTTAGTTTGTAGACTTAGGAAATCTATCTATGGCCTTAAACAAGCCCCCGAGCTTGGTATGCCAAGATGGATTCCTTCCTCCTAGCTTTTGGTTTTACATGGTGCCATTCAAATTCCAATTTATATATATTGCGGTGGGATGATTCATTACTAATATTGGTACTTTATGTTGATGAAATTTTGATCACTGGGAGTACTTCATCAGCTATCTTAGTAGTGAAAATGGATCTTTAGGATATATTTGCCATGACTAATTTGGGTCTACTACACTACTTCCTTGACATTAAGTTCATACAGTCATCGATTAAGGGGATTCACTTGCACAACCCAAGTACTCTCTTGATCTTTTAGCTCGGTTTCACATGGATAACTACAAGCCATCTCCAAATCCTTTCTTATCTAGAGTCAAGCTTGAGGATGATTGTTCCACACCCTTGGTTGATGCTACTTTGTATTGACAACTTGTTGGCAACCTTATTTAATTAACTCACATGAGACCTGATATCTCATATGTCATTGGTATTGTTTTGAGGTACATGTAGGAACCTCATGAGCTGTATTAGAAAGAAGCTAAGAGGATTTTTCACTACATCCAGGATCACACAGATATGGGATTCACTACAGGGTTGGTTTAGACATTGACTTGGTCAGCTACTTAGAATAATATTGGGTTGGCGACACTGAGTTTTGTAAGTTCACTTCAAGTTACACTTTCTCATTGGGTTCTAGTCCTATCAGTTGGTTGAGAAAGAATAAAAATGCTATTTCTCTATCATCCATGAGGCAAAGAGTACTGGAGGATTTGTTAATGCATCTAATGAGGCTATTTGGCTTCAGGGATTCTTTTTGAGCTTGGTATCTAGATTGAGAAGCCTACATTTATATTTTTTGAAAACTAGAGCACCATCCAAATATACAGGAATCCGGTTATTGATCAAAGGACCAAACACATTGAGATTCACATGTATTTCATTTGGGATCTCATTCATGAGAAGGTAATTGATTTGATATTTTTCCAATCTTCAGAGCAGGTTGTTGACATCTTCACCAAACCTTTCACTGAGAGAAAGTTCATTCATCTACGAGCTCTTTTTGGGGTGTGGTCTACATCAGAAACTTCATTGTCTTCATGTCTCTATTTGGGGGAGTTTTTTCCACTAGGTTTTCTCCTTTTACTCTATCTTATGAGAGATTGCATTATACGTGGGTACCTCATCAGGCCTTGTTGTCGAGACCCACTTTCATTTTTCACTACCCACCTAAGTTATGATTATGGGGGGTGTTAGTGTAGGATTTATTTTCCTTGCTTTATTTGTATTATCCTACTCGGGATATTCCACCTCACTTGGAGTTTCCCTACACTTATGGGATATGCTTTCTTAGGTGTATACTTGACTACACTATTCTAGGTGTTGGTTACCACTTGAATACACTATTCTAGGTGTGAGTCACCACTTGAATACACCATTCTAGTTGTTAGTTACCACTATTCTAGGTAGATATTTCCTTGATTTTTGGAGGAGGTTACACATTCACCTCCTATATGTACATCTCTTGCATTATTCTATTTTATCATATTGAGTTGGATCTATCTATGTGTTATTACAATGATCTCTTTTACATTTTCATATTTTACAAAGTATTGTATTCTTGCATTATTTTGTCTTGGAACAATTCACCTATCACATCATTTACCTGTGTAATATTCAAACTAGTAGATCCTGAGTGCTTATCTGATACTCTCTGTATTGATCAAGCGATAATAGATAATGGTTGAAAGACCTACGATTCAAATGGGAGACTGATCAATCCCTCCCAGGGTAACTCAAATTACCCCAACAATTCCAACAACAACCAAGGATCTAAGGTGATCAATAAGAATTGTGGTGTTACAATGGAAAAAATAATTGATCAAGCCAAAAATCTGAATGTTGTTAACCCTTCAAACGTAAACAATGTCAATGACAATAAAAATGGAAATAATCGAGTAAAATTTAACTCTTACTATCAACGCGGTGGATTTCAACCGCCCTCCACCTTTACAACAATTTTAGGCCTAAGGCCCCAATCAATACCCAAACGGGTATCAAAATCAATATCAAAACCAAGGGCAAAGGCCTCCAAACTTTAACTATAATAACCAATAGTTAAACAACAACCAAAAATTTGGACCATAAAAAATGTGAATCAAATACCTTGGGATTATGATCCTGACCTTTATTGTGGATTCCATAGGGTCTAAGGGCATGATGCTAGAACTTGTCAAGACTGTAATAAGTTCATATAACACCTACCAAATGACCAAAGACAACTCTTCGTTGAGATGTTTTTGGAAAATCCTGTGGCACCAATGTAGAATGCTAGTATGGGGCTAGTTTCCTCTTAAAACACTTCTCTTATGATCTTTAATGACCCTCTTCCTATGCATCCTGAAAATGAAAAATTAAACCCCCATGGTAAAAACAAGGGTAACCCGGTGGGAAACAACAACCATAAAGCTTCCACTTCTTCAAACCCACTAGTAGCACCTCCGTTGGATGGTAGGAAACAAACTAAGATTGTGGGTTTTTGTTGAACTAGAAACTAAACCTCAAATTAATGTAACTAAAAGATCTCATGATTATTCAACAAAGCCCATTCCAATATACTCATCAATGTTAGATGACATTCCAATACTTTCGAGGCTAGTAGGGGCATATGATTTAATCATAGATTTAATCAAGAGCTTATCTCACATCTCCTTCTTAACATTTTTGAAGAACTATCATACTCATCAAGTTTTTTTGTTAGAAGCATTGGGTCTTGGTCACTTGATTAATGTTACCCCTCCACTGGAGGCACAATTCAACCACATAGACTTTGACGTCTATCCTCCTGGGAAGCTCGAAAGAGATGTTGGATTCATCTTTGACATCGTAAGATGCCCATCGATGTCAAGATGACACATAAAGGTGATCCAACGTTGTATTTATAGGTCTGGATCTATAGTAATTATGTTAAACATGAAATGATTGATGATGGGATAGTTGTTAATATTGTCCCCTTCTCATTCCTCCCAAATTTAGGCTACATGGAAACCAATTGTTCCTCAACTAGTAGTATGTCGAGAGGCTATGAAATTCTAAAAAAAACATCCATATGAACCATAGTACTTTCGATTACTCTTGGGCCTAAGACGGTTCTAACCAAGTTTTATATTATAGATAGGGAAACCAACTATAACATGATTCTTGACCAACCTTGGATCCATTGAATGAAGGAAATACCTTCCACATTATTCCAAGAAGTCATATTTTTACATTTAGCGAAAGTATTTATCAATCAGGGTGACCCATAAACTTTCAATATTCACCTATCCAACTTAAAGAAGAAGCCCGAGGTACATACTGAGTTTGAGCTTCCCACAAATCAACTAAGAAAACATAAAGATATAATGCCAAAGTCAAAAATAATTCCCACAACGTAATTAGAAACTACCAATTTAATCAAAGGGGTTCCTGTAGTCAAATATGAAACTACTGTTGTTGAGATAGTATCAACAGAAACCATGACTAAGATTGGTAATTTATTAGAGAACAATCTACCTATTCTCCTTCCTTTCACGTCCTTGGGAATAGGACATGCTCTAGGAATTGGCTCTCTTCTAGCCGAAGAAATTTTCATGGTTGGGGTCTTATAAGTGGAGGAAGAAGGTACTAGAAATGATCAAACATCAATCTTCCCTAACAATTATTGGATACTCAACTATGATGGAGCAAAGTGTCATTTTAGTGTTGGGGCAAGCGTGATCCTTACTTCCCTAGAAGGAAAGGTTATGCCTTTTTCCTTTAAGCTCAATTTTAAATGCACGAACAATGGTTTCAAGTACGAGGCCCTTATTCTTGGTCTCATTATAACCAAGAGAATGGGTTCTTGCAACATTAAATTTTTAAGTGATTCCCAACTAGTCACTAACCAAGTTTTAGAAGTTTACGGGACTAGATCATAGAACCTACATCTCTATAATACTATCGTACTTAGCCTAAGAAAATGTTTTGATTTCATATCCTTTGAATCTATTCCACATGAACAGAACCTTTTAGCTGATTCCATCACTACTTACACTTCTTGTTATTGTCCAAACATATATTTGAAAGATACTGAATTCACTGTTTCAGTACCGACCAAACCCCTAGTTCAAAAAATGATTACCAATCCAATTCTAACATACGTTGAGACTGAGAACGATCCTCTCACCTTGGATTACGTAGAGAATGATGAAGCTATACTAGGTTACCTTAATGCATACACTAACCTTCATCCCGCACATCATAAGAAAGGTTTCACTCTCATACCTCACTCTTCCTCCTATTTTGGAAATCATGTGATGGGTTCTTACTCCCTCAGAAGGCCTTGAGATCTATGAAGTAGAAGGAAAACTAACACTACCTCCAACCCCACCCAAATTTGAAGAAGGAAATGCCTCTTTAATCGAGGGAACCATCAATATAAATATTAGGATGAAGGAAGACCCTAAGATATTGAAACTTAGTTATTTAACTCTCAAAGAAGTGGAAATTCATACGAAGGTTCTCAAGGAACATTCAAAATCCTTTACTTTCAGCTACAAAGAGATGATAGGAATTTCTCCCCATGTCACAGTCCAAAATTCCATCAAGGGAAAAATCATTTCCAATTGGTTGGCAGACAACCCGTTAGATGGTGGAGAGTTAGTAGACTTGAGTTTCCCCAATGAGTGTATATACTACGTAGAAATCAGACCTCCCATTACTACGTGTCCATGGTATTCAGATATTGTCAATTTTATTATGGACCACACATAACCTGAGGGAGAAACTTCATAATAGAGAAGATGGCTACGTGTCATAGCTGCCAAGTATTTAATTATAGAACAAGTTCTCTATCATAGAGATTTTGATGGAATGCTAAGGTGTGTTGATGATGAATAATATGAAAATATCCTCTATGGACCCCATAACGGGATGTGTGGAGGTCATTTTGGAGGACATGTAACCGCTAGAAAGATACACTAGATGGGCTATTTATGACCCACCCTATAATATGATGTAGTAGAGTACATATGCAAGTGCCGAAGTGTTAGGAATTCTCTCTCATGGGTGCCTCGAGTGTACTCTGGGGTGCCAGGGGTGCCTTGGTCTATAATCTGGGCACTCTAATCACTCAGTAAATGCTCAAAACCTACAACAGGCATGGTCATAAGTTAGTTATGAACCTTCCATATTTATCATCTTTGGATCTTCCAGATGAGTGGAAAATAACCCGTAATACAAAGAGAAGTATCAAAACCTAGAAAAATAAAAGATGCAAATGAATGAGTTAGATTGACCTTAGCCGTCAAACTAGTAGTCTTATCACTAAGTACCGCACTACATTTCAGACCGAATGTAGTTCGGTGTGTGTGCATGTCATGCCCTAGGTGCTCTCATGCCAATCACACTTTGTGAAGTAGCGAGAAATAGTAACTATAGAAAATGTAAATAACATGTGTGCATGGAATAGAATATAATCCACCCCCTATGAAGTGTGTGTGATGCAGATCTCCTAGCCTTGATACATGCCATTATGTGGATACAAGTGATGAAATGGATGCAAATCTAGATGGAGTGACCCTAATTATGGTCTTATAAAGTTATATTTATAGGGATCTCAAGCTTAATTTCGTAATTAATCCTGACAAGGCTGACTAGGAAAAAGACAAAGATGACCAACAACTATAAATGACCCAAAATGGAGTGAAAGGGGATTTACGTAGATTAGGGAACCTAGAGTGGGACCGAGGTACCCTGTACACGGTGGGGCACCCTTATTTAGGTCTAGAATGTCGGGAAATTTGTGAAATGTGTAGATAAATGCTAGAAAATATATGGGAACTATGAAATAAAATATAAAATAAAGATGGCCAAAAGATGGGATTAATTTTTACTTTATCCACTTGAGAACCTTCTAAATAGTAGTATAAGACCAGGATAAACTATGTGTAAAGTGGATAATTTTGTGTACCCCACTTTAGGTTGGTGAGTGGAAATTTTGGTAACATAAAGTAGATAAAGATGAGTACCGATAACCATGTAGAGTGTAGAAGAAGATGTGTTGATGTACTAGACTCAAGCATGTAATGAAAAAAAGAAAAAGGTGGAGGAACATGGATTCTAAAGATGAAAAATGCATATAAAAATGGATGAGATTGAACCGAGGGTAGAATGCGTGTGTAGTCACTGCTATGTGTAGTATAACTACATGGTTAGTAATGGTAAGTGCATGTAGCGTTGTGTTGCCATTGTCCTTGTTATTTACTTTTTGCCCCCAATTTGACTGCTTGTTTCTCATACGGTGGACTTACAAGGAGAAAATGATCAAGTAGTCAAATATATATGTATGTAAAAACATTGTGTAAAATACACAAATACGCAAATGTAAAATATGCTAGAAAAAGTGTAAATGGAACATGTACACTTGATCCATGTTGAGAGAAAAAGGGTGTAGAAGGATATCCTGTATTGTCATGATTTTTTTGGGTGATCTCATGCCACCCTAGCTGAAGAAGTATAGGGAGGAAATGTGTTGTGTCCTCCAACTTTAACTACTTCTACTAAAATGTGTGAAGAGATCTTTATACTGTCATGGTTTTTTGGGTGATCCGACACCACTGGAAAAAGAAGTATAGAGAGTCACACCCACTATAACCCCTAAGCTTGTAACCACTCCATAGAATTGTTGAAGAACACCATGTCTTGTTGAGGCTGTTGTGTATGGAGTTCGTAGACTGGTTTGAACTCACTCGTGTGTCCGAACAGTGTAAATACGCTATATTAGTAGAAAACCCTCAATGATGTCCCCCTCTTTGGGGGTGCATGTTATATCACTGAAAGGATAATGCAGCCCCAAAAGAGTACCAACCACACTCTGACCTGTAGAACTCTTCCCTATATGGGGAAAGGGAAAGTGCTTGGTATATACCAAGGTGCTCATAAAAGGGGATGGCTAGCCAAGACAAGTGTTAGTCCAAAACACATGCATGCAATAAGACAAGTGTAAAAATACACAGACAATGTAGTAAATACCAAAAAAATTAATGTAAACATGCAATAAAACAAGCGAGACCACACAAAGTGGGTTTAAAACATGGGACATCACTCACGATGTCACAAGACATGTAAGGCCATCATGGATGCAAACAACAGAAAAATGTGCACACAAGCAAGGAAAAGCCTACATATAATGGCAAACAACACATACAAGTATAAAAAAACAAGTATTCATGGAAACATGTAATCCTGCAAAACAAGTGTTGTACATGGAACACCCGTTAACATGTTAGAGTGATAACCAATATGTCAAAGCGTGTAGAAACAAGTAGTATAAAATACTAAGTACAAAATGAAACAATAGAAATTGGATAAGCTGAATGTGGATTCCCCCGGTGATCGATATAGGAAGGGTAGAAGGTGACCATCCATGCCGCATGTAGAATCATGTATCTACTATCACACTAGACAAAGGCATGAATGCGCATGTGTGTATGATAATGACATATAAGAAAGAAATCTAACATGTGTAGTAAAGTGAGCATGCAAAACACTAGTAAGCAAAATTAAATGCTACTAATAAAATGCAATATGATGTGGATGAATGAAATGCAATCCAAAATGGAATGATAGGAGAAACGTGCCCCCAAGTGGATGGAATGTGCATGTAGGGAGGTTAATTTGGTTTGAACCCTTAGCGAGTTAAGAATGAACTATAAACGAGAGTGCGTCATTGGGAAATGGTCAAGTAGTTGATCATGGGATCAATTTTAGTGTTAAATGTTCCCTAAACTTCCCTAAACCATTCCATTGCAGTAGAGCCTTCAAAGAGATTTATGATGACTATAAGAACGTAAAACATGGACACTCGAAATCAAGATATGTCCATGGTGACGTGTACATGTGCACAATTGGCCAAGTGGCTCAGTTGGCAATGGACAAGTGGAAAAAGGAAAAAAAGAGGACAAAAATGAAGTATTGGTTTGCAACCTCCGGTCTTCATCGAGCGTAAAAGTTGTTCGTTGAAACAAGAGGCTCAACTTTTGTTACGGAAGGGAGCCTAACCACCATGAGGATGATTATATTAACATCGAGGTGGTGGGTCCTCAAGCCACCACGAGTTTGAAGTCACCCGATTTTCCTATCGAGGATCGACAAGTGGTCTTTATTTCCATATTTCATTAGTGGAATATCATATTATGGTATGGTCAAATTTTATATTACTTGTGTAATTATTCACCATGTAAATCCATGTCACTATATGGTTACACCTCCACATTGGCCACTTAAGACTTATCTCTTTGCATTTTATACTAAGTGCTTTGGATGATATTATTTGCCACACATTATTTGCAAATAACCACACATTTTTA
Organism: Taxus wallichiana var. yunnanensis; assembly: GCA_018340775.1. Taxonomy (NCBI): domain Eukaryota; kingdom Viridiplantae; phylum Streptophyta; class Pinopsida; order Cupressales; family Taxaceae; genus Taxus; species Taxus wallichiana. Next base: position 982,144,673 of record CM031237.1, on the reverse strand, counting down.
TGCTAACTGCCATATTTTCCACGCCTTATCTCTCCAACATTATTTCCAACTCATACGCCTATGCTATCCAATGCTAAGTCAAAGTTTACCAAACATTATTTAATAATGCGCCAAACATAGGCCTATTTCCCACAAACCAAGGTCAACATTAATCCATGTGCCATACATTGGCCAACCAAACCCACAATGCGCAGCATAAGGTGGCTCAAAAGCCAATGAAAGACCAACTACCTTAGCATTATTAAATGCTTTCCTTAATGGGCATGCCCACAATGTGGGATTAACATCCAAAGCCACAGAAAAATGGTAGGAGGTAGGATTTGATCCCCCAACCTCATAGTTATAAGGAAATTCACTTATCAAATTCACCAGATGAGCACGTTGAGTTGTAAAATGAGATTGCAGAGTTTTATAGTAAGACGAGTGCTAGGTCTGTGTCAAGCCAATAAGGAGGCAAATTGGGAAAACTTGAATTTTGAGGCACTTCTGCTCACATCCAGGTCTTGAGTTATATATGAAAGTTTCTCAAAATTTTTAGAAGATCACAATGGTGTGATCATTTATCTAATTTGGAGATTTTGTGATAGAGTTATTTTCTGTTAAAGTCACATAAAGGCATAGAACCAAAGGGAGACACTGCTACAAGTGGATCAGGAAGGTGAAGGATAGAGGTGAGCTCCATTAACATCCTTCGAAGGTCTGAAACATAGTTTTGCAAGTTTTTGATTCATTATTGGTTAATGTAAAGGTTATTGTATTTACATATTTAACATTATTAATGGATTGTTCACCACGAACCCAAGGATGTAGGAATTCCAAACCCCGTAAACAATCTAGTGTTGTGTTCTAATTTTTATTTTCAATTTCTAATATTTGCAAGTAATTTAAATTTAGAATATGAATATGGATGCAACTATAATCAATAATTGATAAAATTGGGAAATCAATTAAATCTGAAATAATGATTTTTGGGGCTTCGATCAAATAGTGAAATTTTGAGTAAATTGTAAACTTAATTTCAGTTTGAATTCAGTCCTAAATCAGATTTTAATCAATTTTTGGAAGTCTAAAATCCTTTTAAGTTGATTAAAATTGAATATCCTTTGAAACGATTAAAATTGTTAGTTTCAAGCACTCGTCTTTGAATCCGTAGTGTAGGTTGTATATAGCATGTAGTGATGTGTATGTGTATGGAATGGTGATGAAATATGACATGTGGGGAGAAAAACGTAGACCCTATAGCCTAATAATATACCACGACTTGTAGAATGGAAGAGTGATGATCTATCCCTAAGCGTATATCACGATAGGATGAATGTATGAAGATGAGATATATGGAAAGATGTGCATATACCTCAACTTATGGAATGGAAGAGTGATGATTTATCCCTAATCCTATATCACTATAAGATGAAAGGATGAAGATGGGTGACAATTTAGCCTAAGGCGTATGTCACTACAAGATGAAAGGAGGGAGTGATGATGTAACTTAAGGGTGTATACCATTATAAGATGATAAATAAGGTGGCGATTTAGCCTGGAGTGTATACCACTATAAGATAAGAATAAGGGTGGTGATTTAGACTAAATCGTACACCACTACAAGATGAAAAGAAGGGGTGACAATTTAACCTAAGGTGTATGTCACTAACGTGGGAAATTTTGGATTAAAAATGTCGCATTAGTGAATGTAAGTTCCATTTGATTGGTAAACCCTTGGTAGTCAAGTATGGACCGAGGAACTAGAGTGCATCATAGGGTGGTGAGTGCAGTGCGTAGAAGACAATGTAGTATAAATGACCAAGTGATGATTATGGTAGGTATATGCATGGCATGAGCAATGCAATGTAGGATGTGTATTGTATATAGATGTAATGTGGGAGAGGCAAATAGTATTTGTATATAGAAATGGAATATGTAAGTATGATAAGATAAAACTAGACCCATATGTAATGGAATCTAGTGTAGTATGTAGAATGTATATGGTGAATAGATGCACAATGTGAATCATACAATGTAGGAAATATATGGTGTGTAGATGGAATATGTAGTGATGACATGTAAATCTAGATGCATATATAAAGTGACCTAGCATAAATATAGAATGTAAGGACGGGATGAAAAACTAGACGGAGATGAGATGATGACTAGTGTAGCGTGCATGAAATGGGTGGTGTATAAATGGCTAATAGGTGAGATATGTTTATGATAATGTAGGATGTAGGATATGTATAGTGAATATGATAGAGTGTACATGTTTATAGCCTAGCGAGAAGTGTGTGGATTTCAAAGAAATGGTAATCCATAAACATTCAAGGGTGAACCAAAGCACAAGAGTGTGTTATCGGTATTGAGGGTTTGATGGTGAATGATATAATATGTTTATACAAAAAGGAAATAGAGTATATATGGTAAGGTGAGGGTGGATGTGTGATTTATATGCCCCCCAAGTATGTACATGATGAAGGTCGAATCAAAAGACACTAAGTGGATCAATGTATGGAGTATTTTCCTTAACAAAAGTGATGGGATGTGAGGGAGGAGTGTGACTATCACATGGTTCATCATCATAGTAAATGTCATCTGAGTCCCAATTATCAATGTATGTAGGATCTATAGTAGATGTAGGAATTACAAGCTTAACCTTAGGTGATGATTTCTACATATGACTTGGTGATACAATAGATGACTTAGTAACATGACATGATTTAGAGAAAAACTTAAGATGTAAGGAGCTGATTTGACTTGATAATGTGGTAGAGGATGGAGTAGGAGGAGATGGAGAGGTTTTTGTTTAGGTGGCTCTTAAATAACTGATAATGTGTATGAGAATTGATAGGGTGAGGGTCCTTAGATGTAGAAGGAGAAGATTTTGGAGCCCATTTAGATGTAGTATTTGTAGGTGGGCATGCAATAGGATGTTTTCCATTGAATGAGATAAAGCCCTGATGCTCAAGATGTTTGATTCTACGTTGTAAAACATAGAAATTGTGGTCACTATGCCCATTGATTCAATGATAATGGCAATATGGATGATCTTGGTGTTTTTCTTACCGATAAGGAGGATAAAAATGAGTAGGTGGTAGAAGAATCAATTGACGACTAAGAAGTTGGGCTAGAATGTCATGTGGCTTAGCATTGTGATCAAGTATGAGAGGTTTTGGCGATGGCATGACTTGAGGTTCAACTATATGACATGTAGTGGACATAGATTGAATAGGAGATGTCAAAGAAGAACAAACATGTGATTGAGAAACATCCTTAAGTTGTTGAATTTCAGATCTAAGGGATGTGATGGTGGATTCCATAGATTGAATAGAGGATATATGTGATTGAGAAGCATCCTTAAGTTGTTGTAGTTCATATCTAAGAGATGTGATTGTTGATTCCATAGATTGGATGGAGGATGTACACGATTGAGAAGCATCCTTAGACGGTTGACCTTCAGATCTAAGGGATGTGATTGTGGATTCCATGATAGAAAATTTGGCATGCAAGGCATGAATCGAGTCTAAGATAGGTTGGTTAGATGGAGGGTTGTCAAGATCAGGGTCGAAAAGAAACAATGAATCATAACACTTAATTCATGTGGTGGCGTATTATCATCAAAATACTTGGTGTCTAGAGATTGTTGGAAAATAGACTAATAAGTAGGATATCTCTTAAGTAAATCAGATAAAGAATTTTGACCCATGATAGAAGAAGAATAAGGATCCTAAGTGTGAAAGATGTCGGGTTCACCAAAATAATTAACTTAAATAAAATTTTACGCAGGGAAATAGTAACCCTAGTTAATCTAATTAGGAGGAATAAAACACTGTATAAATGTAGTAAATAACATGAATTAGATGCAAATAAATATGCTAAGTAAAATAAAACCCTAGATGTGAAAGAGAGTAGAGAGAAGTGGCTTAGCTGATTGATGTAGATGGTCATATAGTGTCGCAGGTTTGAGAATAAAATACGAAAGTGCAAAAAAACACCTAGGGACCCCGCAAAGGGAATATTTGAAAGATCGAAGTGACCGGGCACCTCGGGGTGCCCCGGTCGCAATATGGACACTTTGATCACCGTAAATGCTCAAACTCGAATCTGGTATGGTTGCAAGTTGGTTATGAACCTTCCTGTTTGTTGGGCTAGATCTTCCAGATGAGTTGGAAAATAACCTACAATGCAAAGAGAAGTATCAAACCCTAGAAAAATAAAAGATGCAAATGAATGGGTTAGACTGACCTCAACCGCCAAAGTAGTGATCTTATCACTGAGTGTTGCACTACATTTTGGACCCGAATGTAGTTGTGGTGTGTGTGTGTGTGTGTGTGTGTGTGTGTGTGTGTGTGCGCGCGCGCACGCATGTCATGCCCTAGGTGCTCTTGTGTCAGTTGCACTTTGTGAAGTAGCGAGAAATAATAACTATAGAAAATGTAAATAACATGTGTACATGGAATAAAATATAATCCCTCCCCCTATGTAGTATGTGTGATGCAGATATCCTAGCCTTAATGCATGAAAATATGTAGATGCAAGTGATACAATAGATGTAACTCTATATGGAGCGATAGTAGTGATATGATGCTAGGACACATGACCCTCATTATGGTCTTATAACTTTATATTACTCGGGATCTCAAGATTAATTTTGTAATGAATCCTAACAAGGTGAATAGAAAAAGAAAAAGATGACCAACAACTAGAAGTGACCTAAAAAGGAGTGAAAGGGTATTTTCATAGATTGGGGTACAGAGAGTGGTACCAGTGGCACCCCAAGACAGCCGAGTAACCCTTATTTAGGGATAGAATGTCGGAAAGTTGTGAAATGGGCGGATAAATTCTGGAAAATATACAGAATTACGAAATAAAATATAAAATAAATATGGCCAAAAGGTGGGATTAATTAGTACTTTATCCACTTGATAACCTTCTAAATAGTAGTATAAGATCAGGCTAAATTATGTGTAAAGTGCATAAATTTGTGTCTACAACTACCCTTAAGTGAATGGACAAGCTGAGGAAACTAATAAGATGTTAAAGCCCATCCTCTTCAAAAATGTTAAGGAGAACAAACGTGATTGACATTTAAAGCTATTTTCAGCCTTGTGGGCCTATAGAACGTCAGTGAGAATGCCAACGGGGAAACCCCATATTCTTTAGTATTTGGTTGAAGTGGTTTTACCACTTGAATTTGAGATACCCAGTCTCTAGATATCATTACAAGGAATCTTAGGAGAAGAAGGATATCGTGAAGCATGAATCATTGAGCTAGAAACCATCAATGAAGCTCAAGTTAGAGATGAGGTGCACCATAGATATTACGTTGATTGGATGTGTTGACAATACAATAAGAAGGTATATGAACATGAGATATTCATTGGATATATGGTATTAAGACTTGACAACCTGGATAGACAAGAAAACTGATGAAGGAAGGAAATTTAGGCCCAAGTGGTTGGGCCCATATTGAGTCATGGAGGACTATAAGAATGGGGCATATCACCTGTGTACTCTAGAGGGTGAAGAATTTGGTGAATCATGTCAACTCACTTCACTTGAAATGTTACTATGCATGATCCATCTGCATTTCCACATGTACACTATTACATCCACATTGCATTTCATCTGTTATATCACTTTGTAAATTTTTAATCAAGGAACTTATCTTTCAAGAAACTTTCAAAAACTTCGTAAATATTGGAAAAACATTCAATCACACTTCTACAAGTATCCGCAATATTATCATCAACATTTCTAATCATTTCATCAGTTCAACAAGATAAGACAAAATTTTGACACTAATCCTACCAAGGCCTGCATACTTGGTTCTACTTGTAGTTTTCTTCTAGCATAGGTGTCTTTTCCCATAGTCTATTCTAGAATATTCTTAGTGTCATATCTCTCGTTGAAAAAAACCTTTTGGTAGCAAAAGCATTCTAAACATTTTTACCCGGATCGCTTATTTACCTATCTCATCCTTTTGTGTTTATCCATTACATGTTACTAGCTCCATGGGGTTGAGGCTAGGGAAAGTTCTTCCGCCAAAAGCACAACTCAATGTTTTAAATAAATATAAAAATGATAGAAGTCAAATCAAATAAATGCAAAAATGATTTCATTTCAAAATAAAAACTACACTTCTTTTTGATACCGACCTTTGGTGATGAGTCCACACTTCTTACTTGTAGTGGGAGGCTAAGAAAGGAGGGAGGCACCATTACTTTCCTATGCCTTGTCTTCAATTGTGATTCCATGCTTCTTACCAGGTAGCATGGGGTAAGGTATAGGGGTCTCTTCAAATAAGTTAGTAAGTCATGTAACAGAACCATTCAATAAAAGGTGCTTTGAAATCTTAAATCCCAAAGAAAGTGAATTAGATGTGTATTCTCCAAAATAATTAAAACATGAATACCATATTTTGTCAATCAGAGGCCATCTATGGATCTAAGTCTAGATACAATTTCAAGCGAAGCACATTCTAAATTGTATAGTAAACTGTGGGTAGAGTTAGGTTGTAGGTTTATAATTGGATTTCTGTCAAAATCTTGTCTTTTTATCACCATTTCCATATATCAAAATCATGTAACTCGCATCCCTTCTCGGATCTCGGTGATGAGCCCTCACATATTACTAGTTACATGGAGTTAGAATTGGAGTAAGTTCGTTTTATTATCAAATCATTCATCACATTTTTCCAAAAAAACAAGAAGTATCAAATATTTTTGAAAACCAAAGTTTCAGATTACATTGCGTTTTCATAGCATCATATAAAACAAAAATAAAAATAAATAATTCTATTTGCATATCATCATCCATAACATGCATCGAAAATAAAATAAAAACATCGAAGTTTTGAGTATCTAAGAGTACACAAGCGAGATAAACCATCAAATGAGTCAACTCTTACGCAAGAATGACTGGAACAAAAATAAGTATATGTATATATATCCATAATAATTCAAGTCTGTATACAATGCCATCACACTCTAGGTGTGGTCAAAACACTCATAATGAGCACGAAAATCCAAAAAAAGTCATATAAATGTCTCGCAAAATGACATCAAAAGAAATAAGGCCTATGGCCTATCCCTCCCTATAGGATCTAGATGAAGGTGCATGGATAGGGCTCCTGCTATGGATCCTATGGCGGGAGTGAGAGCCACCATGGCTAGATCTATGAGAATGACCATGAGAAGATGAAGTAATAGGTCGACCATTGGTGCCCTCGCTGTGGGAGTGCTCTCGTCGATACATCCTCTCGTCCATCCTATATCTAGAAATATTGTTCCTCATCTTCATCACCTCTCTTGCTACAATCCATGCTACACAAAATATGTCAGGATACCTCCCCACCGTAATGGGCTTCCCTAAATCCATGAGTAGAGCATCTCGGGTTATGCCGATGGGGTGTACAAAAGTGTCAAGAAGGATACTACAAATAATTTCTCACCATCCTGGAAGCAAGTGGATACAAAACATAGTAAAAACAATAAATAATTATAAAAATTGAAAAATAAAAAAGAAACACAATGTGTAGTTTACTAAAAATTCTAGCTAACAAGGTCAAGAGAAGAGTATATTCATACTCAAATCTCCAGAATCCAAGTAGATTAGCTGCATACAGATGATAGTGATGAAGCAACCGTATACATCTACTATGCAACCCTCTCTTCGAGGAAAACCTTTGGCCTATCACATATGCCTCATTGCCACCCTCTCAGGAGATAGGGGATCCTCATAAACAAGGGTCTCCTTCTCTTCCTCCTCCACTCTAGCAGCCTCTGAAAACTCACCTATGACTCTCCACTCCAAGTCACTATCCTCATCACCCCCTCTTCTCTGACCTCCTCACCCGTATCCTCACCGGTATCACCCTCAATATTTATATCTATGCCTATGTGGCCCTCCTCCTCCTCCTCCTCGTTGTGAGTGGGTGTGGCCTCAATTTGTAGAAGAGATACTAGTGCTCTAGGAACTGGGACCCTATCCACACTGATAGGTACCCCGGGTGTAGCAATAGTCTAGTTGTGAAGGCCCTTAGGGCCTCTACAATATTCTCTAATGCTCTGGTAGATAATAGGCATGACAGGAATAACATCATCATAGGGTAACCTAAACTGCTAGGGTACTATGTTTAGTCACAAGGTTATGCACTTAATATTATATTAATACTATGAGCATGTTATTTTATATTGGATCTTACATAATAAGAGTATTCACTAGTGGCCCATCCTTTAGTCTTGTTGTCAGTTAGTCAAAGCGTCATTGTTGTTTTCCGGTTAAATCATCATTTGTCTCTACAATTTTGGGCATCTTTTAGGATGTCTTAGGTGTCATAATCCGTTTAGTTGTTGTCTTTAGGTCTATCTTTGGGGCACCTAGGGTTGCACTAGGGCACCCTGAGGTGCCCCACCTATGATTTTAGGCACCCGTGTCATTGTAATTTTTGGTCTTAATTTATTTATTTGAGGTTGGTCTTAACGGTTACCCCATGTATTCCCCTAGGTTGTAGTCAGCAAGTTTCGGGTCACTAGTGTCAAAATTTGAACAAGAGATCCCTATATAAACATAACATACTCACTACATTATGGAAAAACATATTACTATCAAGGGAATCTATCTACTAAGGCAAGGGATTATATTTGGGCATCTTTTACATATACATCACACAAACATAGGGGAAGGGGTTATATTATTTCTATTCCATCCATCATATGATTTTTACATCTAGTTATTTCCCCTACTACCATGTCATTGGCATTAGGGCGTCCTAGGAAAATGGCACACACACATATATAACTATATGGGGTCCGAAATGTAGTGCAACAGTCAATAGTAAGACCACTAGTTTGGCAGCTAAGGTTAGTCTGACCTATTCATATGCATTTTTATTTTTATGAATTGATGATTTGAATAGGGTTTTACAAATAGATATTCATATGGAATTTACATCAACATAGATGACATTATTGTGACACCCATGTGACATGAATGAAGGTACTACAGAGAAATTGTGACACTACCGAACTCGTGGTCCAAGATTTTCTCGTAGTCTACAACATCCAGATTATAGACTAGGGCACCCCAAGGCACCCCAAAGATTCTTCTGCAGACGCCTCACTATAGAAAAGTATCTAGCTTCTTCCCTTCCCGAGGATATTTAGTCACATCTTGCCCAAATCTACATACCAACTTGCTACATTCCAAAGACACGGTGAGGTAAGTTAATTTAAGGTTAGTACCATATCCCTCTTATTTCCATTATTTCAATATATTCAAATACTAAAACAAAATATTTAGATCTAGCATTTCAATATAGCATTTAGTTTCTATTTATATTAACTTATAAAATAGGTAGAATATTTATTTTTAGTTAATCATTTTGGTGAACCCGACTCTTCGAACATTTTGCTTTTGGATCCTGTTTCATAGTGTTCAATCATAGTTCTTATTTTCTCTCATCATGTCTCATTTTAATGTCAAACCTATCTATGATAAGGCTGCCATAGCCAAACTTAAGGATTTATATATTACTCCTATGATTTTACCTGATGATACTTAACAAGCCCTCTTGGAAGGCCAACAACATGTGCCAACTAATCTTGCTGATTCTCCTATAAGTATATGCCTTATTGATGACCCTATTACTTTCACTCATTGTACACCATGCCATCCAATTGCATGTGATCCTTCTTATCCTTCTTCTGATATGCCACTTGATGCTTTAGATGACTCTGTCATTTATTATTTATTTGGCATTGATTTTCTATCAAGTGTACCTCCTACCTCTACTCCACCACTCCTATGTCTTCTACTACTTCTAATAGTCCTCCTCACACATCCCATTCAAGCATGCATTCTCCTTCATATTACATTGATGATCCTATTGATTCTTATGATGACCATAACATTATTTCTGGAACCCCACCTTCTACTAATCAAAATCATGGGTCTCCTTCTTTCCATATTACTCGCATGTGACTCTCTCGCTCCATTATTATCCTCTCCTGAGGTTGCATCTAATATTGTACATGAGTCACCCCTCACCATTGCTTCTTCTTATTCTATTCCCACATCCTCTACCCCTCCTACTGCATCTTCACCTATTGAGGTTTCTTCCTTTCTCACCACACCTACTAGAGCTTGTGTTGATACTAGTCATACTACCGCTCCTACATCCTCATCTACCACCACACCTTTAGCATCTGACTCTACTATATCACCTCTTGACATTCCTATGATCACTCATAATGGAAAAATTCAACCACTTAATACATTATTGCCATCTCCTACCATCCCCTCATAGGATATTCTATCTCTCATGCATGTTGTAGGACAAATCCAATCGCAAGTTCATACCCTTACTTTAGAAAGTAGAGCCTATTATGCCTCTATTGACAACAACTCTTTACATGGAAATCTCATTCCTAAAAATATTCATAATTTTTCCTTCCCAAAATATTTTTTCATGCCTACTTTCACATGCTTCGATGGTACCAGTGATCCTCATGCTCATATCCTACATTACCGCACACTTATGGCCGACTACTCTAATGATCACTTGTTGCTTAAGGAATTCTGTTATAGTCTCACTGATGAGGCACTACAGTGGTACACCCACTTACCCTCTGGGTCCATTAACACTTTCAATGATATGGATGATGTTTTCCTCAATCGATTTATTATTAACAATGGTCGTAGCCTTACATATGACCCCATTCCTACATTGCATCAAGGCTCCTTTAAACCTATCCATGATTATATTTTATGGTTCAATGTTTGTATACACCAGCTCATTTTCTAGCTTAGTGACTTAGAAAAATAATTCATCTTTTGTCATGGTCTTATTCCTCCACTTAAACAAAGGCTATAATACGACACTTGTGAGTTATTCATTCTCTTGTGTTATAAGGTCATTGATCTAGAACTAGATCTTTCACCCTCAAATGTCATTGCATCCCCACATATTTCTCCACCAAATCCATCCACTAATCCTCTACTCTCATCACCAGTTGAGTATCCAAAGAAATCTCCACCATTTTCTAAAGGGAATTCTAAAAAGATCCACCCTCTTCTTCCCCACCATTACATTCTTCTCCAATTCCACAACAAGATCCTACTTCAACCACTTCACCTCCACAAGAACATTTGTACTTATCTCCTCATGCTTGGCCACATGATGTGATTCACATATTACTTAATGAGTGATTGATTTGGTTACCCTCTAACCAACATCATCCTCCACACCTGCTTGCAACTTCAACATGACCAACATTATTGCAATTATCATCGCATATTTATCCATAGGGACAATGATTTCCTTGCCTTACATGAAAGGATAAAACTAGTGGATTCTAACATCATCTCCTTTTCCTCTCATGAGTTCTCATTGTCTCCTTCCCCTCATCAGCATAGGCGTACCCTACTTACGTCCTCTCCATTATTTTCTTAGTTTGTTTGTCATTTTCTACCACCACATGTTTATTCTACACATCACCCATAATTTCCACCACCACATTCGCTACATCCATTACATTCACATTATCCATTGCTTCATGTTGCTGCATCTCAGGGTTTTCTGCTAGTTCATGCTTGCCCCATGGTCACTACACATGACATTCTATTTGGTTCATATGATCATTCTCCAACCATTCCACATGTTTCCACTGCCACCCATAGTCTTGGTCTTTGGTAGGTGAGTATTATCACCTTACCCCCGATGATGCACTTGTGTTCTTATGGTTACTACACGATTGTTGAGGGTTTAGTTCTAAGAACCTTTCATCATGTGCTCCTTCGTTCCACTAGCACACTTCAATCATGTCCCAATGACGCAATCTTGCTTACGTGGCTCACACTTGACTACTGAGGGGTCTTATTACATGATCCTTTTCATCCATACACTAGGGGGTATTGTTAATATTCCCCCTTCTATTTTCATCATCTTATCATATTTTGATTACATTAAATTTTCACATACTCATTATGATACATTCATCTATTTCCACATTTATTCTATTATCACCATTACGTTGCCTACGTGCTACATATTTTATTCATCTCATATTTCATCAATTACATTAGTTATCTACTACATCATTCACCATACATATTTTATCTAGCATTACTAACATCATCATTCATCACATACAATACAATACACATGCTAGGACAATAACCATCGAACCATACCACATCCATTATATAACAATGGTGAAACATCTCAACATCAATCTAACATATATCAAAAATAGATGTCCATACATATATCGTTCATACAATCATCATCCCAAAAACATGTTTCATCACTAGGGGAAAGGCCCCTACATCATATACAATCATCACTATCAAACCTCATCATCACTATCGCTCTCGTGTACTACGAGAGCCCTAGAACTAGATTCCTCAACACTAACGTGACACCACATTTCACACCCGAAAAACTTCTCAAACCCGACTATGTAACATAACAAGCTCTAAACGTTTCTCCAAAAATGATGCTGCAAGTCTACATGCCATGTGAACATGTCCTAGGCCAAGGGACCGCCATGTACTACCTCTCAGGTGTGTCAAGTCTCCTCACATGCCTCATCCCTCTCACTAAGAAGAACCATACATGTTTCCGCTACTATGGCCACTAGATTAAATAGATGGGCATGCTCACCTGTAATATTGTCAACACACTCTAATATACCTCCACCTAGCACGTCACTTGACACATTCCATGTCAATGTATGGATTGATGTGTTCACTATCAATGACCACTAAGCATCTCTCGATGAACACAACATACAACCCCATGTTAATCAAATGTGTACAAACCAAAATAGACAATTCATTAACCACAATATAAATATATAAAAAAATTATTCTCTCGCCACAACTACCACTACAGGGTCAAGGACACCTCACTCACCTGCTCCTCCCAGTGGTAACTCCATAGCACCCATAAATATTAGATATAGTAATACCCACCGATGCGCTACCCACCATGCTCAATAATCCTCCATGCACTTGTGTGTCATCTCTATATCCAATTGTAATCATTGGGTCTACCTCATCATGCCCCGGTGGTATCAACTACTTTGCTTTGGGCCTTAGCCTAGCACCTACCCTCCAAGGGGATTTGATATCTTACAACCATATGTATGGCTCTAGGGGCACATCCTGTACCATACCAAACTACTATGATACTCTCTCCACTTGGAAAATCTCCACCACATAGAGAAAGAAGTCTTCTAGCCACATGGTCCTCTGAATACATCACTTAGGCCAACCCCATAATCATGATATGGCCTCCATATAATGACACCGGTCTCATCCTATCTATCAGTGCTCTGAAACTATATGTGTCAATCTTCCTACTGCGGATATCAACCTAGCATCGATCATATATCTCATGTCAAGCCCACTCTCCTCGTGGCCCTGTAATTGGTCTCAATATGGCTATATTCTCATATTCCCATACATGTAGTAGTGTGGTGGCCCCTATACCCCCACCATGCTCATCCTATGTAAACCGATACAAGTCCCTATATAAATGGGCCAACACACACCATGCCCATGCATATCTCATCCCATCCTCCTCTATCCATTGACATATGTCATGCATCTTGTACAAGATGCCAACACCTCCTCCCTCCATGGCTATACATGACACAATCACCACTGTGATAAATTTTCGCAACCGTAGAACCCTAGACTACAATATCACATCCAAACTGATATGGGCCTCGGTAGGTACTTGGGCCCTTACAAAATATCATGGCATCAAGCACATTTTCCCATTCATATCTACTACTTCCATCACTCATACCCTCTCCCCAATGACCAACAATCACAATATGCGATATACATCCTCTAGCATCATTGTCATCTCCCCTGTAGGCAACCAAAATGTGCATGTATCTACACACCATCTCTCACACAATGCAATCAACATGGGCATATTATGGGGCACATCCCCATCCATGTTATGTGCCATAGGCCAACATAGTCCATCACATCCCACTCATCATCTAACAAACCCAATCCCAATAATGTACTCAAGTGACGGCCACCGCAGAACTCCCTCAAGTGGATATCCCTCTACACAACAACAAACACAACATTAGCACACCTCCCATAGTCAAATACAACTCTTTAACATACTAGAAACATATTCCCTAACATTATCCACTCAATCAAAAATTTATGGACCAAGGCACCCAGATGCTAGATCTGGGGTGCCCTATAGTAGGACGCTAGTGCAAAAATCTAGGCACTCTAGTCCCGTGGGTAACTAGCACCCTTACTACTCTTGTCTAGGTCCCAAAACCGAGAAAATAAAAAACCTAATTTTTCAAAATTTCAACTCAAATTCTTATTACACCCTATTTTTTTGCAAAAATAACACACTTACCAAATCTATCATAATACGCGACACTATAACGATCACCACTCTCTCAAATTGGATAGGATGTAATGGTATCATTCAAGGCATCTCTACTCACTCCATATACACTCTCACACTCACGCAAAAAAGAAAAATGAAGTGATAAGTTACCTTTTCACTTTACTATTTATAGTTACTTTTCAATGCTACCTTTACTATGGTCCATATTTCATGCTTATCACCATAGCTAATACATGCTACACCATTTTGCTCATATCTTGAGCATTTTTACTCTGATTTACACCCCGTTTGCAAAATTATTTTTAGAATTACAGTAAAGAAACAATGAAAAACTACTTGAGAATAGAAGACAAAAAAATACAATGTAAACCTCCCTATAATCCCTTCAAAGGCAAACCTCGGTAAGGTTGTAGAGACTTCGTCTATGAAACTTGCAAATGGATGTGGGTGCTCTTGAATTTTCTCCAAATGTGAGTGTAAAATGCTACGTAAACAAATATTTTTGCTTAAAAATTTAGCGAATTATTGTACTTAAAATTCAAGAGGATTTGTAAGAGAGTAAGCCTGCAATTTATAGAGGTAGAAGTGAACTGGAAATTAGTAAAAACGGTTGAATTCTCATGCTAAAAATAACATTGGAGGAAGTTAGAGTAGTTTTGGGGCATTTAGGGCGATAAATTAATTAATTACAAAAGTTACATTTGTAAAGGTGGTTGTACGTGTAATTCAATTGCCCCCACCTTTTTAGGATTATAAAAGTGTAGTTAATTAGGATGAGGATGTGGAGTCCAAGTGGAGTCCATGTGGTTGTTAACTAAAATAAGTGGAATTAAATAACTAAATTTAATTAGTATTTAATTGTGAGGAGATAATTAACCATTTAAATAAATAAATGTTTAATTATATTAGCTAGAGGGTGTAGGAATTAATTTAATTAATTTCAAAGGCACATTATAATTAAATTATTTAATTCCAAAGGGTAGGAATATAGCTTAGGAAACAGAATTAATTTAAATTAATTCTAAAAGGGAGTATCTAAATGATGGAATAAATTTAATTAATTCCAAAGGGTGTGTACTGTGGTGAAATAGAATTAATTTAATTAATTCTAATTAGATATAAGCGAGATAGAAATATGTACGTATTTTTAGGGTGTCTACATTTTCCCCTTTTTAAAGTGTTGTTGCAAAGTAATAGTGATTTAAAGATAGTATATGCATGAAAATCAGTGAGTAGAATGCTATGGAGCATTTGGATGACCCAAAGAGTAGGAATATGTAAATCATTTGGATGCCCCAATGAGTAGGAAGAAGTGAAGCATTTGGATGCCCTAATGATTAGAATGGTAGAGGAATACCCCCTCAAGTGGGTGGGTGATGCTACAAAGCAATGGACAACCACTTGATAGGAAGGAAAAAAGGGATTGGAACAAGGATGGGAAAGTACTATGCTCGTAACATGAGCATTATTTGGAGAATAATTGTAGAGGAGCCTTATTTTTCTATTGTATAATAGATTTGCCATCATGATTATAAAATAATCAAGATGGTTAACCTGCATTACGTGTAATAAAACACACACAAAAAACAAAATATAAAAAGGAAAACAAACCCAATATACATTAGATGTCAACATCGTGGTCATAAAGGAACCAATATGTAATCACACTACTTGTAAGTGGTCTAAACGGTAAACATCAACAATGCAACACAAAGTCAAAAAATAAGACAATCCTCTATGCCCCTAATGTGTGCCAAAATGATGATTAAGTAGATACAAATGCTCCCAAGTGGGAATAGGATTAGATGAGAAAATCAAATTTAAAGTGACTCCTTATGACACTTTTGTTGGATCCGTTGTGTAAATGATCAAAGTTAAAACTACCCCAGGAGAAGTTATATCGTAAAGGAAAAACAATTTTGTGAATTTCCCCAAGCAAAGTTAGCATATCATGCAAAGGGAAGAAAGTGATAGTTGTAATATTGGAACGATCACTAGGGTAATAGATAAAGGTATGACGTTTATCAAGATTGTATTGAGATGTTGAATGATTCACTTTAAGGGTTTTCCAATTGTAGGATTTCTATGATAAGTGAATGTTTGTTCAAAAGTTTTGTAATAATTTTTTTGATTTTGAAATATTTGATTTTTTTGAATTTTTGCGAGTTTTGAAAAGTTTGAAATACAAATGCAAAAAAACATGAATACACAACAAAAAGGAAAATGCTCTATGGCTTAAATAAACCAGGAGAAAAAACACAATACATGCAAGCAACAAGAAAACACGTAA
Organism: Taxus wallichiana var. yunnanensis; assembly: GCA_018340775.1. Taxonomy (NCBI): domain Eukaryota; kingdom Viridiplantae; phylum Streptophyta; class Pinopsida; order Cupressales; family Taxaceae; genus Taxus; species Taxus wallichiana. The sequence continues at coordinate 982,127,997 of CM031237.1, read as the reverse complement.
CAAACATTGAAAACAAACCCAATATGAATAGGAAGGAAGAACACCGAGTTATATGTGAACTAAGATGTAAATAAATTTCCTGTAATTGGTCCATAAGTGCATTCCAGATACACAGAGTACTGGTTATTCTAACTAACAAACATAAGAGACTAAGCTAAGAATATACAAGACAACATTCCATATGTATAAAATTTAAACAAGCAAATACAACAAACAAGCTTGTGAACAAAACACACCAATATTAAATACTAATAAATAAACGAAAAATATAATAAAAGCTGCAATAACAATGTCCAAAGAATTTGCTAGCGTTTTCCAATATGAATATATATACAGATGTCAATTTTCCCCAAGATAAATCCAAAGCCAAGTGATGTCCTTAAGAAAAGTTACATTGCTAAAGAGTGGCTTGATTGATTGGAAAAGATGATTGTGAACAATCAGATGAAGAAAATGGTGAATGAAATTACATAATCACGTGTGTTTTTTAAATTTTGGAAAGCATTTTCAAAACATTTTGTATGTTTTTTTGTATTTTTTGAATAATTTTATATTATTTTTGGGATTTTGAACAATTTTATATTGTTTTTGAAGTTTTTTTAAACGTTTTTTTTTTTTTTTTTGGAATTTTGAACCACACGCCAAAGAAGAGGGAGAGGAAATTCCCAAGTCAAAACCAACATGTGACGCATGAAAGAAATGAATGAAAGCATAATGGAAAGCAAACAATAGTGGTAGACAATGGGTATGACAACCTAATCAAGGAAAACATGCAACACACAAAGTAGGGTGAAAATTACAAGCGGAAATAAAGTGAAATGATGAAATGGGTGGATGCTCGATATGCCCCCAAGTATAAGGGTTACTCTTCAAAGACTCGGGAGTAGAACTTCTTTAGATGAATAGCATTCATAGGCATCTTCAACTCTTTTTCATCCTCGTGAGCATACGGTTTGTATGTGCGGATCTGAATTTAGTAGTTATACCACGGGGAACTAACCAATTAGGCTGAAATTTACCGTATTTTTCTCGTGGTTTAATTGTGTTCTTCTACTTTTCCTTTAGGACCAAATCACTGATTTCAAACTGTCAAGGTTTGATCTTATGATTATAATTACGACACAGTCTATTTTGATATACCTATATATGGCCTAAGGTGCGAAGTCGTCTCTCATCCAATAATTCTATCTCTGCAAGGCGTGCAACACGGTAATCCTCTTCATGAATGAGATGTTGGAGGGAGACACAAAGTGAAGGAAGTTTAACTTTGATAGGTAATATGGCTTCAGAGCCATATACTAGGGAAAAAGGAGTAGCTTCTATAAGTGTACGAAAGGAAGTGTGGTTGCCCTGCAGGGCGGGATATAACTATGCATGAAAATTATGTCCATTTTTTATTGACTGTCTTTTCCAAAATGGACTTGATTGTTTTGTTTGACACTTGATTGACCGTTGCATTGTGGATAGTAGGGTGTATCCCATTTTAGGCGGATATTATATTTTTTAGCTAGGGCCTTGAGATCCTTATTTTTTAAAGATCCACCATTTTCAATGACAATAACAGTGGGGATGCGAAAACAATAGATAATATGATTGAAGATGAATTTAGACATATTTAACCCAATAATGTTGGTAAGAGGCATAGCCTCAAACCACTTGGTGAAATACTCAATGACAGATTATAATAAATGTGTGTCCATCAGAAGATGTGGGCTTTATTTTTCCAATTAAATCGAGTCCCCATTTTGAAAAAGGCCAAGGTGAAGTAATGGGATGTAAGGCTTGGGATGGTGCATGAATGAGATTACCGTGTTTTTGGAAAGCCTGAAATTTCTTCACAAAGTTGCATGCATATTCCTCCATTGTGGGCTAGTAGTATCCAATGTGCAAGATCTTCTTTTGCAAGGACCATATTGCTGGTATGGGCACCGTAAATACCGAATGTACTTCAACTAGCATCTGATTAGCTTCATCCTGATTGAGACATCTTAAGAGAGTCCCATCATAGCCTCTTTGATACAAGGTATCAGCAAGAAGGGTGTAGCACGAAGCACATTGTGCTAAGGATATTTTATTATCTGAATTAAAATTAGGAGGATAGGATTTGGTTTGAATGAAGGTATATATATCGTGGTACTAGGGATGATCAGGACAAAAATCTCACAAACCATGGTGGACTCGACAATTCATATGCGGGCACCAAAATATGTTCAATAAGGAACTTGTTGTGAGTTTGATTAATGTCGAATGAAAGAAGGGAGGAAATAGTTTTCATGGCATCCGCTACTTTGTTTTATATGTGAGGAACTTGTTCAAAATTGATAATCTAGAAATACCCTCTAAGGCTATCAACCATTCTTTTATAGGGTAAGATATTTTCATCTTTTACTTGATACTCTCTGTTAACTTGATTAATGACAAGAAGAGAATCGCCAAGAACTGTTAATTCTTATAGGTACCATGAAATAACAAACCCTAAGATTACTATTAATGATTAATACTTTGCTATGTTATTTGTACAAGGGAAGCTGATATGATAAGATTTAGGCATGAGGTCTCCATCCGGTGTATGCAAAACGATTTCGCTCCATAACCATGAATGTTGTAATATCTATCAAAGAATAAGTTCCATAAAGGTGTTGCTTTTATGTAAAAATGTATTCATCTGTAAATTCTAAATTTAACGGTAGTGAGCTCCGGAAATGGTGCTACGGCTAGTTTTTCTACTAGTGTTTGACCTTTGATAGATTTTTGATTGACAATTTCAATGTCAAAGTAACCGAGTAGTGCAATCCAACTAGACATTCATCCTGTTATCACTGATCTTGAAAGTAGGTACTTAAGAGGATCAAACCTTGAAATTAGTTGGGTGGTATGATTTAGGAGATAGTGTCATAGCTTGCGAAGTATATGTTGCGCTAAACAAGCCTTTTCAACTTGTGAGTACTTGGTCTCATGTTCAAGGAGATTTCTACTCAAGTAATACATAGCTTGTTCTTGACCCTTATCATTATGTTGCACTAATAATGCCCCAAGGGAATGTTATTTTGTAGATGTATATAACAACATAGGTTTATCCTATATAGGTAGCATGAGTACCGACAAAGATGTCAGGTATTATTTCAGTTTTACAAAGGCATCTTGATAGTCTTGTGTCCATTTGAATTAGACATCCTTCTTAAGCAGTTGGTTGAAGTGATGGCACTTATCTTCCAATTGAGAGATGGAGTGAAGAATATCATATATTTTTCCTTGTAGGCCCCTTAGTTTTCAAAGGTTCTAAGGAGGCATATCTATTATAGATTTGACCTTGGTAGTGTCCACTTCAATTTCTCTTCATGAGACAATGAATCCCGAAGTTTCCCGAAGTGACACCAAAGACACATTTATTTGGATTAAGGTGAACCTTGTATGCCCTTGAATGATCAATTATACACCTAAGAACTATTGGATGATCCACTCTAGTCTTTGATTTAGCAAGAATATCATTGACATAATCCTCCATTATGTCATGAAGAAGGTCATGGAAAATAACAAAGAATGACACGTTGATAAGTTGCACCAACATTTTTAAGACCAAAAGGCATGACCTTGTAAAAAAATTTCCCCATGGGGTTGTAAAAGTTGTTTTGTGTTAGTCTTCTTCAGCAATTTGAATTTGGTTATACCCTGAAAATCCATCTAGAAGGGATAACATCTCATGGCTCATGAGAGAATAGAAAATCATGTCAATATTAGGAAAAGGGAAATCATCCTTGGGACATGAATTTTTAATGTCATGGAAATATATACAAATAGGAATTACGGGGTCTTCTTCACAACCGGCACCATATTAGATACCCACTCTTAATAGTTAATGCACCGTATGAAGCGAAATCCAATAATTTTTGTAGTTCGGCTTTAACAAGCAATATAACCTTGGGATGTATTTTACGTAGTTTTTGCTTTAAATGTTTAGCATTTGGGTGCACCACAATGTGATGAACTGCAAGAGAAGGATCGAGGCCTAACATATATTTGTAGGACCAAGTCAATACATCATGAAACTTGATTATAAGTGTTGTGAAGGCTTTGATTTTAGTTTCGATAAAGCGACACCTAGTGTATGCAGATTTTGATTGGTCTTCGATTCAATGTTGATGATTATTGTCTCTTCTACCAAAAACTTAGAAGTGTCATTATCTTGAAATGAAGTAGGCTTGTGTATATTGTCTAGTATTTCTAGATCCAAATCTCCTCTCTTTATCACCTCTCGAAAGGTTTTCAATAGGAGATGCGTCCTTTTCCTTCTTGTTCTTTTTCATTTTTTTTTCTCACATAGCTCCTTAGAAAGGTTTCCACTATATCGAGATATAATTTGTATTTTTTCTCGTGTTTAATTTCCTTTTCTTTAGGACTGGATATTATATGATAATCACCAAAGTTAGTGGTAGCATCAAGGTTTATATTGAAACCCTTCTTGTGATTTGACAAGGGAAAAGGGTCTCAAGCCCCAAGGAACTACTTGGATGACCTCATTGTTTTGAAAGAGGTCCATGAAAATATGACATCTTTGTTGGTCTTGATCAATGAGGGAAGGATGAACAACATACGGTGGTTTGAATGGATAAGTATTAGAGGAAAAGTGTAGTCTCAGCTAGGTCTTTCAAGAGGCTATGTGTGGAACTGCTCTCAACTTTGGAATTTGAGTCCTCATCACTAGGTAATACATCAAATACTATAGTCATCTTCTCATATGTCTTATATCATAGACCATATGTGTAAAGATTAGACTTGATATTCATAGGTTCAAGAACACTATGTCCTTGTGGGCCTAGACCTCTTCCTTTCTAGTTCATGTTTTTTGTCATTTTATGGCCCTTGGTGTAATCGATGGATTCATAGCATTCGCCATCTTGTCTTTGTATAGCCAAGATTCGTCGAGAGATTAGAATATGTTCATATTCTAGATATTCATATCATCTCTAAAGAGTGTCTCCTAGAGATAATAAGCTAGATGTTCTCGTAGATGAGGAGTGTTACGACACCCATAGATGTGAGGTGATAATGGAAGTTTTACAACAAGAAATGTATTGTCAAGTGTGTACTCACCTAAGCCTTTATGGGAGAATGGAAATTCAGGTGATACCTTAGATGTAGATACTTCAGAGAAAGACGGGGAAGCATGAGGGCTCAATATTAGATTAGGGTAATTACGATTAGTAACAATAGGAGTTATGCTACATCTAGTTATGCTACATCTAGTTATGTTATTAGCAGATGGAGAATAATTTGCTTTTTATATCATGCTTAAAAAACTTATAGTATTTAAAGGGGCTAGTATCACCATGCAAGGTGAACTCTCTGCCATTCTATGGAAAATTTATGCATTGATGGAAGGTGGAAGGTACTGCGTGCATTGCAAGTATCCAAGGTCTACCTAAAAGAAGGTTATACAACGTTTCTACGTCAACTACATGAAATACGGTGTTGAGGAGCTATGGGCATACTTATATGGGAAGAGTGATCATACCACAAGGCTGGTGCTTGGTATTATCATAACCATGAATGGTAATGATATTAACATCTAAGTCATCTATTGTATGATGAAGGTAGCAAAGCATTTTTATAGAGCATATGTTAAGAGCCGATCCATTTTTGATAATAACTCTCTTGAACTTATGTTTTGTAACATAGGCTTCAATGTAGTAGGAGTTATTGTTAATTGGATTTGGGTTCAACATATCTTGAGGGCCAAAAGATAGGATAGGAGTTTCAGCGTAAGGTTTTCAATCATATCTTGAAACTATTGAACATTGAAAGTATGAGGAACACATTATTCATTTAGAGCAAGTGTGAAAATATCCTACAAGCTAGGTGACTCATTTAAAAATTCCATTAGAGAAATATGCGTTGTATGCTAATTTTTGATGAATTCATCGACGAAGTGGGAGATTTGGCATTAGAGTTTGAATTTTGATTTGAATGAGCCGTTGGTTTGGATATTTGAGCTTCGTAAAAGACGTAGAAGGTTGGTTTTCCATGGGAACCCATATCTTCCTTTGGTGTGTGGTCACAACATTACTTGAAGGTTTAAATTTAATGGTCACCATTATAGATGGTACTTCCTCAATAAATGAGATAATTGAATTGAAATCAACGTTATTGGCAGAGGGACCTTTATTGACATTTTTACTATCACATCCATATTTGGTAAATGGGTTTGAGAATACCTTGAGAGTGTTGTTGGGTTTTATTTGGTGATGGTTATTCACTACGGTGACTTCTCTAAGGAATTGAGTGACACCTTGTATGCCCCTTAAATGCTCAATTATACACCTAAGAACTGTTGGATGATCCACTCTAGTCTTTGATTTAGCAAGAATATCGTTGACATAATCCTCCATTATGTCATGAAGAAGGTCATGGAAAATAACAATCATGAGACGTTGATAAGTTGCACCAACATTTTTAAGACCAAAAGGCATGACCTTGTAATAAAATTTCCCCCATGGGGTTGTAAAATTTGTTTTGTGTTAGTCTTCTTGAGCATTTTGAATTTGGTTATACCCTAAAAATCCATCTAGAAGGGATAACATCTCATGGCTCTGTAGTAGAATAGAAAATCATGTCAATATTAGGCAAAGGGAAATCATCCTTGGGACATGAATTTTTAATGTCATGGAAATATATACAACTAGGAATTATGAGGGAGTCTTCTTCACAACCGGAACCATATTAGATACCCACTCTGAATATTCAATGCACCGTATAAAGCCGAAATCCAATAATTTTTGTAGTTCGGCTTTAACAAGCAATATAACCTTGGGATGTATTTTACGTAGTTTTTGCTTTAAATGTTTAGCATCCTGGGTGCACCACAATGTGATGAACCACAAGAGAAGGATCGAGGCCTAACATATATTTGTAGGACCAAGTCAATACATCATGAAACTTGATTAGAAGTGTTGTGAAGGCTTTGATTTTAGTTTCGATAAACCGATACCTAGTTGTAATAGTTTTGATTGGTCTTGGCCCAATGTTGATGATTATTGTCTCTTCTACCAAAAACTTAGAAGTGTCATTATCTTGAAATGATGTAGGCTTGTGTATATTGTCTAGTATTTCTAGATCCAAATCTCCTCTCTCTATCACCTCGAAAGGTTTTGATAGGAGATGCATCCTTTTCCTTCTTGTTATTTTTCATTTTTTTCTCACATAGCTCTTTAAAAAGGTTTCCACTATCTCGAGATATAATTTGTATTTTTTTGTGTTTAATTTCCTTTTCTTTAGGACTGGATATTATATGATAATCACCAAAGTTAGCGGTAGCATCAAGGTTTATATTGAAACCCTTCTTGTGATTTGACAAGGAAAAGGGTCTCAAGCCCCAAGGAACTACCTTGGATGACCTCATTGTTTTGAAAGAGGTCCATGAAAATATGACACTGTTGGTCTTGATCAATGAGGGAAGGATGAATAACATACAGGGTTTGAATGGATAAGTATTAGAGGAAAAGTGTAGTCTCAGCTAGGTCTTTGAAGAGGCTATGTGTGGAACCGATCTCAACTTTGGAATTTGAGTCCTCATCACTAGGTAATACATCAAATACTATAGTCATCTTCTCATATGTCTCATATCCTAGACAATATGTGTAAAGATTAGACTTGATATTCATAGGTTCAAGAACACTATGTCCTTGTGGGCCTAGACCTCTTCCTTTCCAGTTCATGTTTTTTGTCATTTTATGGCCCTTGGTGTAATCGGTGGATTCATAGCATTCTGCCATCTTGTCTTTGCATAGCCAAGATTCGTTAGAGATTAGAATATGTTCATATTCTAGATATCCATATCGTCTCTAAAGAGTGTCTCCGAGATAATAAGCTAGATGTTCAAGTAGATGAGGAGCGTTACGACACCCATAGATGTGAGGTGATAATGGAAGTTTTACAACAAGAAATGTATTATCAAGTGTGTACTCGCCTAAGCCTTTATGGGAGAATGGAACTTCAGGTGATACCTTAGATGTAGATGCTTCAGTGAAAGATGGGGAAGCATGAGGGCTCAATATTAGATTAGGGTAATTACGATTAGTAACAATAATAGGAGTCTATATGATACATCTAGTTATGCTATTAGTAGATGGATAATAATTTGCTTTTTTATATCATGCTTAACGAACTTATAGTATTTAAAGGGGCTAGTATCACCATGCAAGGTGAACTCTCTGCCATTCTGTGGAAAATTTATGCATTGATGGAAGGTGGAAGGTACTGCGTGCATTGCAAGTATCCAAGGTCTACCCAAAAGAAGGTTATACAAGGTTTCTACGTCCACTACATGACATACAGTGTTGAGGAGCTATGGGCATACTTGTATGGGAAGAGTGATCATACCACAAGATTGGTGCTTGGTATTATCATAAGCATGAATGGTAATGATATTAACATCTAAGTCATGTATTGTATGATGAAGGTAGCAAAGCATTTTTATAGAGCATATGTTAAGAGCCGCTCCATTTTTGATAATAACTCTCTTGACCTTATGGTCTGTAACATAGGATTCAATGTACAAGGAGTTATTGTTAATTAGATTTGGGTTCAACATATCTTGAGGGCCAAAAGATAGGATAGGAGTTTCAGGCGTAAGGTTTGCAATCATATCTTGAAACTATTGAACATTGAGAGTATGAGGAACACATTATTCATTTAGAGCACGAGTGAGAATATCCTAAAAGCTAGGTGACTCTTTTAACAATTCCATTAGAGAAATATGCGTTGTATGCTAATTTTTGATGAAGTCGATCTTGACCTGAAGTGGGAGATTTGACATTAGAGTTTGAATTTTGATTTGAAGGAGCTGTTGGTTTGGATATTTGAGCTTCGCAAAGATGTAGAAGGTTGGTTTTCCATGGGAGCTGTATCTTCCTTTGGTGTGTGGTCACAACATTACTTGAAGGTTTGAATTTAATGGTCACCATTATAGATGGTACTTCCTCAATAAATGAGATAATTGAACTGAAATCAACGTTATTAGCAGAGGGACCTTTATTGACATTTTTACTATCACATCCATATTTGGTAAATGGGTTTGAGAATACCTTGAGAGTGTCTTTGGGTGTTTTATTTGGTGATGGTTCTTCAATAGTGATATCTCCACTATCAATGAGGTCTTGGAAAAAGTGACATAAGTGAAAGCATCGATCAGTTGGGTGACCATCAATGCGATGAAAATCACAATAAGTATCAAATTTATACCAAGTTGGTTTGGTTTCTCCCTCAACCCAAGGTATGGTGATGGGATAGGTAACCATGTTTACATTAACAATTTTTGGAGGACGGTTGATACGGGTTCTCCCAAAGGAGTAAAATGACGTCACTTAGAATCGGGAGAGGAGGAAACCTCTTTACTAGAAACAACAAGAGGTTGTTTACCTTTATTTGGTCTATTATGAGAGTTTTGGACATTGTGAACATTGTGGTTTTCTGTAATACCACCATTTACCATATTACGATTACGATTAACATGTTTAGATTTGTCTTGGTGAGAGATATTAGGATGGTTACTATGTTTCCCATTATCTTTTGAATGAGGTTTAATCAAACCTTTTGCGATAAGGGATTTTTCAATCTGCGATCCTTTCTCAATAACTTCTTCAAAAGTATTAAGGAAATTCATTTGCATGTGAAAAGATAGCTCACTATTGAGATTAGGTACAAATATGCACACAAGATGTTTCTCAGGCATGGAGCATGGGAAATGAATAACAATCCCATGCCATCTTTGTAGGAATTGTGCAAAGGTTTCATTTGTTCATTGTTTGGCATTACAAATCCATCATTGTAATTTTAGAGTCTATTTTGAACGAGAAATGTTTAATGAACTTCTCTACGAGAGGTCCGCGAAAGTTTTTATGGAGCCCTGGGGAGGTGTAAAACCAATCCAAATATTGTCCACCTAGACTTCATGGAAAGCGACACATTAAGAAGTAATCACTATAGGCCACCTCTTGATAAGCCATATATAACTCATTGATATGCTCTCTAGGATCATTCTTGCCCTTTTATTTGTCAAATTTTTGCATCTAAAAATATTTTGGAAAAGGGACACACAAAATGTCCTTATTAAAGGGTAAGGACACAATTCTTAAAATTTGAATTATTTGTGTTGATGTTGCATACCTAAGATGGTGTTCTTCATCATTTTCCAATTCTTGGTAAAATGGTGAGTTGTTCTGCAAGAAAGATAAGGAACCATCCTTGTAGAGTTTTTGTTATCTTTGGTGTGCGTGGTATGAATCTTAAATGAAGCATCACTATTTTTCTTTAGTGTCTCATTACTATGGGATTCATTGGTGACTTTGGAATTTAAGATAACAAGTTGTTTAGCCATGTCATTAATTTGATTCATGAGGGCTTGAGTGGGATTGGTGGTCGAATTAGTTGATTTTCCTTTGTTCCCTTCATCATATTTATCTTTGTTTGATTCATCATCATTGGTGTTTTTCGAGGTGGACATGTTTGAATCATCATTGTTCATGTGACTAGGGCCTACCTCGTCATCATTATTTTCGAAAATAAGGGTTCACCCTTGTTAGGTGTTGGTTTTCCAAGTAATGTTTTTAGACTATCCTCATTGAAATCAGAGGGTAATTTTTCTCCCATATCAAGGAGATGAAGCAAAAATTGGTCTTTATTCATACGTAAGATATTTTCAATGCGGGATTTTTTTTTTTGAGTGAGATGTCATTCGATCATCCTCAAAGTTTTGGCCGTTATCAATCTCAAAATTTCCAAAAGGATTTTGATGTCGTTCGTTCCTTCCAAAAGGACTATAATATCTATGTCATGTTCTCACCATTTTTAAAAGAGGGAGGGACAAACAAAGAGATGTGAAAGATAACTCAACCCATAGAAAAGTTAATGTGATAATGGAAGAGAGGTGTGTGATTAAGTTTGGTAATAAATTTTCCCTTAACAAAAGTGAATGATAATATGGGAAAGAATTTTGGAAGATATAAGTGATGCAACCCTTGAAAAATTGAATTTCAAGATGGAAGCATTCAAAAGTGTTTGATAAACTCGACCCTTGATAAAGTGAATGCCAAGATGGAAGAGTAGTGCGATGTGGTGAAGGTTCTCGTCCTCTAAAAAAGTGAATGATAGAATGGAGGAGAGTTATTGTGACAAAAATACAAATGTTCTCAACCTCTAACAATGTGAATGCTAGAGTGGAGGAGTGTTATAGTGACAAAAATCCAAATGTTCTCAACCTCTAACAATGCAAATTCTAGAGTGGAGGAATGAGGATAGATTGATTACAAATGCACTCTACCACTTAACAAAGAAAATGCTAGATGGGAAGAGGGTATGAAAAAGGATTAAAATCATATGTGATGTAATCAACCCTTAACAAGAAATATTTAAGAGGAAGAGGCTAATGAAAGGATAAGACTCAAATATTGAAAATGTAAACGTTGGAAAAGAAGATATGATGGAGTATCTAAAACACAACAAATATTTTTTCAAGTTAGAGACATGAAGAAATAAAATGCATATAGTTTAATGATGATGATGTCAAACTAAAGGATGCGAAAAAAATAAATATAAGATGTGATGAAATTGAGTTGTGACAAATTAGAACAAAACACTGTCAAGATGTGAGTCGTAAGATGAAAGTGCTTGAGCGAGGACATGGATACCCATAACTCAAGACATGATGTCTTAAAGGAGATGAAAAAATTCAACTTTGAAGTATCGAATGAAATGTGAGATAAACGCAAAATGAGGTGAGTATGAAAGATAGAAAAATTTGACGACCGCGAAAGGGAAGAATCAAATAAGTGAAAGGGAACTCGAAATAAATGAAATAAGGTCAAATGGATAATGCCACGATGATGATTTTTTTTGAAATAATAAAAAAGAGACAAATTTCCAAAAAGGGGAATTTCAAGAGCAAAATGAGATTTAGTGAATGACTGATGATAAAGAGAAAAGATGACGAGAAGGGATGAAATGAGAATGAAAGTAGAATCCAAACAAGGAGTGTTTGGAAAATAACAAAAATATAAAAACCTGAAGGATGGATCCCAAACAAGGAGTGTTTGGAAAAAAATGAGTGTAGAACACTACTACAAAAAGAAAGAAAACAAAAAGAAGAAAATGAAGATAAGAGTTTTTTGTTTAGTTGTTTATTTGTGGCCACTACCTTACATAGGTTTGGACAATGTTTGGCTTCTAAAGCGGCTCTCTCAACTAGGTGTCGGCAGTATATACGAGCGAGCTCAACACTATTGCTAGCAAAAGAATTTACTTTAGCCCCTTTGAAACCCGAGAAAAGATCTTGCTTAGAATGAATCATAATGGGTTGTGTTATCTTATAAAATTGACAAGGGCAATTTTATAGGTAACCATACCAAATTTTTTCCTGGTCCCTCATCAGGGACCCCTCTGCGTTCAGAATGTTACAAAATCCCTTTTTGGGAAATCTAGTTCTCCGAACTTAGCCATTTTGGTCCCTTTTGGCTAGGTGCACCTTTTGTATGTGTAACACAGACTAAATTGGTGCCCACTTCATTTCCTTTGGCGCACCCTTTGATGTGTTGACACATTAATTGTTGTGCCTTCCCGTGATGCGCCTTTCTTGTGTGTGCCAAGGCACATGCACCTTCATGTTAACAACTAAATTGTTGCGCCGTGTTTTGGTGCACCATAGGGCATAAGGAATGAAATGTTGTCAGTCTTAAATTTGTGCCAAAGGCGTAAATATTTCTGTGTTGACACAATTTTATCCTCGCCAAAGGGCACAAAGTTTTACATGTCGACACGTGTTTTGGTGCACCTCTTGAAAAAGTGGTTGGCACATTTATTGCACCTTTGCCTATATATAGGCACACCCGCCTGTCACTTTCACAATTTAAAAACACGTGATAAATTTATTCCTCTACACTTGTCAGCATGCCCATCCTCCTCGTATTGCGTTCGTGGACCCCGTTTTGTCTCTCACATTCTATATATTCTAGGTAGGTGGTTCTTATTCCTCTTATGTTTTTTTTTTTTGTTGTTTGTGTGGTAGGATACAATGGATCTATGAATCATCAAACCCTCCCCTGCTATTCTTGCAATCTTTCTCCCCAAGTTGTTTTCCTCCTCTTTCCAGATCTACTGGCCAAGAGGGCTCTGCCAAAAAAAAAAATCCAAACCTCTTTGCTTTGCCCCCTTCACCACTTGAATCAATGTGGAGTTAAGCCTAAAGGATCACGAATCTATCAGAGAGAAGGAAAACTTGAAAAATTGTTTCCAAGCTATGTTTTTCCCCTTGGCGCAATCGCCACCCTTGCAACAGGAAACACAGTCACACCTATGGCACACCAACATTGATTGCAACACATAAGCTCCCTGCGCCATGTATAAACCAAGTAAAATCCTAAACCAGCGCGCAGTGCATCCCTGCTTACCACAACAATATGTCATGCAAGCTTTCCCTGCACCATGCCAAAGTCCCCTTTTGCGCACCTAAAGTTAGTGCTACACGTAATAAACCTACGCCCTTTGGCACACCAAACTTCCATGTTGCATGAAAATACTTGCGCCATAGGCACACCCTGCCCCTATGCAACACCAACATTACTTGCGCCAAGTATAAAACTACATAAACGGCACAGGTGCATCCCCGCTTACAATAACAAATAATGTCATATGCAAAATCCTTGCAGCCCTGTGCCCTTTGGCGCTGATTTGTTCCTTGTAACACTCCGATTCAGTGCACCATTCTAATAGCTTTGCAGCCTGCAGTGTTCCTGCGCCTGCGCCCGAGGCCTTAAAATTGCTAACTCCTCATTCTATTTTGTAGTGCTTTAATGGAAGATCTGACAACTAATATGGCTCTTTGGCGTTGGACTTCTCTTCTTCTTCTTGCAAATCAGCAACTGAACTTAGATCTATATATGTCTACATCAAGTAAGAAGCCAACCAAGTCAAAGGGTAAAGCTAAGCTTACAGAAGAAGAGACGAAGTATAAATACCAGAGGGTCAGGATGCTCGAGTCCCAGGCAGAATGTGACCTGGACATAAGAGACTCGAACTTGGTCACATCGACATGGAGGATTTTTGGGCCAGAACCAGGAGAGTCACAAGAAGTCCTTGGATGGAAAAGCTGGTGGGTAGTGGACGCATTTCTTTGGAGGGATCCCGTCGGTGCAAGTGAACAATGAATTTATAATGGTAGTGGCCCACTGTTACAACAAAGACACAAGGTGTGTCGAAAATGAAAAGGGCGAGGTCATAATCAACCTCACTGCCCGGCACTTTGAAATCATGCTAGGCATCCCTCACCACCGACACTTTGTGGTTGTAAGCCAAGAGGACTACACCAAAGCCTGGGAGGACAATGAAGACAAGTGCATACAACTGATAAACAAAGTGTACTTGAAAAAAAGAAGGTAATAACCAGATGGCCACAGGTTATTCACTACAGTGACTTCTTTGAGGAATTGAGTGACACCATCACATTCCTAAGTAGATTTTTTGGGCTTTTTGACGCCCATTACTTTCACAAATGGATGCTTAGGTACCTTGAAAATATGAACAAGAATGTTCCAGATCAACGCTTTGAGTGGGCTGAGATCACAAGCAGCACCATATCCGAGTAGCTCCAACTACTCACCACAACGGGGAGATTCCACATGAACTCCTATGTAGTCTACACTATAGCTTCGGAGAGGGATTATACAACACTAAGCTGATGTGGGGTTTGGCCCCAAGTAAAAATATATGAATACTACCCAGAGCTAAAGCTAGAGAACAGTATCCCGTAGTTCACTAAAATCAACGATGCCTTTTTCTATGGCATTGTCTACCTTTGAGGCCAAATATGACTCATGGTCAGATGACCAAGAGCATAGTCATGGCGACAGAGAAGTGGGGGCCTTATTTACACAATTTCCCACCTTCACCTATCTCAGGGCAGCTAACTTCCTGGGTGAGCCCACTAAATTGCCAAGGTACGCTAGCCCCAAGCTGGTCCTGTTGGAGCTGTCCAGATAGCTCATAACATACCATGAGAAGTGCCTGAAGAGAAAGAAGGGTGGAACTCCTTTCCCCCTTACAGTGGGTAGATACACATGCATCTCTCACCACAAATCCCGGGAAATGGTTGCCAAGCTAGAACTGCTCAATCTGAAGCACAAATTCCTGGCGAGGCCCACTTTTGATCCAAGGAATTTCCTTCCCAAGGAAAAACTTGATCCAATCCATATTCCACAGATTGAGGACATCTATATTGACCTGTATCATGAGGTCAAACTTAGAAGGAAGGACCACTCCCGCTTGGCCTTGGCAGAGATTATTCAATACGGTGTGGCCATTGTTCCAAAGGGTTACCAAACTACCAATCAAGAAGTTGATCAGGTATATTTGGATATAGATGGGGACAACTAGCCATTTTCTACAATCAATAGAACAGAAGCACCCAGACCATTGAAGAAAGGGTCAAGGAGACATTGCGGAGGATAGAACACTGGTGCAGAATGAATGGCCTTATCTACCTCGGGGTAGATTTCACTACATCCCCATTGGGTAATGCACCTGTCAAGCCAAAGCATCTGCCAAAGGTCAAAGGCAAGGATAAAGAGGGCGAATCAAGCTCTGCTCAAGAAAGAGCCCCTGAAATTCCTCCTTCCGCTACACAAGAACAAATTGTAAGTCTGGTATCCCCAGAGAAAGAAACAGCGAAGGTGTTTCGACGGGCACATCCACTCAGGGTGTCGCCACTACTACAACCGCTGAGGTCCCTTCTATCCCTTCTCCCTCTCCTCCTCCTCCTCTGGCGTGACTCAAGTGACCATTCCTTTGGTTGTGTCCTCTCCCCATCTTCTATTGTTCCCCCTTCCTCGTCATCCATCTTCTCTCCTCTCACGGAGCTATCCCCCACCATTTCTTCTCTCATCTCTTAGCTCCCTTCCTTTCCCATGTCCACCTCCCCTGCAGTATCCCTTCCTCCCGTGAGAACTTTCTCGGCCTCCCTCTTGATGCCGCCACCAAGTGTCTCTACCCATTTCCCCTCATCCGCTACATTTGCTCCCTCATCTACCTCTGGTCCCATTCCCTTAAGTCCAGCATGGATCTCACAGCATCTGAGCCAGAAAAAGAGGAAAGTCCCTATTGCATCGATGGACTTCTCCATCATCCCAACAAAAGGGGCTAAGAAGAAAAATCCTATAACCCGCTTCTCTCAGAGTGCATCTGGGGAAAGAGTAATGGAGATTGCGTATCTCGATCCTTCAAAGAATAAAAAAGATCTGTCTCTGATAGATTATATGGTGACCCAAGTCACAATGGGAACATCTTCGGAAAGTCTTCAAGGAGAGGCCCTATCTGCGGTGGATGCCCTTTGCAAGAAACTTCAAGAAGCAAAGGAGGAGAAGAGGTTACTAAAAGAAAAAAACAAACATCTTCTCCACACCCTGCAGAAAATGGGCAGTGCACCTCCTACAACTGCCACTAAAACTCTTGAGGTCCTAAGCCAGGATAAGATAAATGAGTATGCCAAAATTGGTGAACAAGGTATGGCAGTTTCTGCCTGGAGAGATCAAATCCTCAAAGACAGAAAGGAGGTAATAGTCAAGTTCATCAAACTATATCAAAATATCAATCGAGCAAACAAAGATCTCCAGGAGATTGCAGGACCTATCTCCGAGGAGTTGGACCATGCAAGGCTGCAACACGAGACATTCCAGAAAATGCTCGACTGCTCAGTCAACGATCTAGTGAAATTCGGCATTTTCAATCACCCCAGGGTACCCAGCAAGATCCTTGCTGCGTTGGATTACCGGGTCGACCAGATGGAGTTCATCCTAGAAAAGATTGATAAAGTCAAGGAGGAATCCTTGATGCAATGCATCAAATGGAGCAAATTGTTCTGAGGATGTCTCCAGGATTTCTTACTCCTTCTTTCACCTTGAGGAAGGCAGATGAAACTATCTGGATCTTCAAAGAGATCGTCTCACAAGGGTTAGGGCCAGAAGCCACTTTCGACACCGAATGCATCAACAACCTTCTGGCTTGCCGTGATTTTGTGGGGTTCCTGATGGAGGTAGGAAATGAATATTTCAAACTCCCTGAAAAACTCAGAGATGAGCGGGATACCTGTGAGGTCATCGGTGATCATACGAAGGGTCTTGCCCAAGATCAACTTCAACCCATGATCAGTAAATTCATGGAATATCAGACTCAGTTCCACATCACCTCTCCCAAACAACAACAGAAGCAAGATACCCCCTTCCAGCCACGAGACGATGATGAATAGCTTCCTTCCTCTTGGCTTACTTTTGGTAAATATCTACAAATATGTTGGTACAAACGATGACCTCATCCATGTTGCACCATGGGATGTTGTCATGCACCAAGTTGTCCAAAGTCAACATTAACTTTTAGATATTTTGTAGATATTTTGTAATTAGTTGTTGGTTGCCTTTTTCCTTCTCTTTTATCCTTCTTCTATATATACTTGGATACTTGTCATATGCCAAGGAGTGGACACTTTTTAGATGAAAAATAGAAGTGAGAAGAAAAGGCTTTGTACTTTTGTATGAGAAGAAAACATTAATACAAATATTAAGACTTTGTCTTTGAATATGTGTGTTATGGGCATATGATATTTCTTATGTCAGATCTATGCGTTTATTCTGTTGGATCTATCTCTACTTTTTGTCATTTGTTCATCAGTATTGCTTTGTTCATCTATGCAAGTAGGTTCAGCTCTGTTTACTACTAGCCCAAAACATAGACCCTCTGACCTTTCTACTTTGGAATTCATTTCTTTTCTCCCTTTAGATCCATCTTCCTTCATTTCCTTCCTTCATTCCTTTATGTTCTTCGTCGAAACTACCTCTACTGGGATGAGATCCCAAACCCCCTGAAGGAAGAATAGTGTGAGACTTACACAAATTCCTGCTAGTAGAATAGCAATAAACCAGTTTCGCTTTGCTGACTCAAAGAGGGGCTATGCCCTGCACACTGTTGGCCCATCTATCCATAGATCTGTCCACCTGACAGATTTTTGGACCAACAGTTTTTGGCGACTCTACTAGGGATCAAATAGATCTACTAGATCTATGGTAGTGGCATGTTGGAAAATTAGTAAAAATCAGAAAAATCACTACTGTTTGCAAATTTTAACTTTTGTTCAAAATCCAAATTTTTTTGCAAAAGTGATCCAAACTGAAAATTTTCTTCAGGATCCATAGATCGGGACTAGTTAGAGATCTTTAGTTCACTGAGTTTTTACAAAAACCTGTATTTTTCCGTAGATCTGAGTTCTTGACTATTTTGTAAAATTTCAAACCCTTGCCAAAAGTCAACTCTAAGATCTGAAAATCAGCCTACTAAGTTGGCCGTTATTTTATCCTCATTAACATTTGTCATTAAACCGCAATCGGTTTTCAAAAGAAGGATAAAATTAAATATTTAGAAAAGTACATGCTGCTGGTTTTTGTCAAAAATTCTAAAAATCAGCAAGTACAACCAAAAAGAGTTTTTAGGATTTGCTCCAAATATTATAGATCTGGAAGGTACACTGGCGGGTGAACCATTTACTCATAGCAGAAGAGCTTGTGGGGAAGTCGATCTTACTTTTGATCTACTTCAAAGGCATAACTTCAGTGTTACACCGACACGCTTCCCATCACTAAGTTCAGCTAATCGGTCATCCAGAAGTGTCTCACCACCACGAAGGAAGCATCTCTCACAGGGAATATCCTCATCTCTTTGTAGCGCTTTGCTACTCAGTGGAATTGTGCTTCCATCTTGCGTTCTTTTTCCAGCCGTCCAAATGGCAGTGCCATGGGGAAATGCTATGGGCCCACTCGCTTTGCCACACCCCGTTCATGCACTCCCTCATGGAAACCGGAAGAATTTTCCTAAATTTGATGGTAGCGGGAACCAAAGCACGGATTCACACATATCTGCATTCATCATGTCATGCAGTATCCTAGATGTGACCCATGAAGATGTGTCAGTTCACCTCTTTCTAGAGACCTTGCAAGGACCTGCAGTAGAATGGTTTCAGCATTTTCCGGCCGGATCTATTACTAGTTGGGCCACCTTACGAACTGCATTCGAAGAAAGATATAAGCCTTCAGAGGACGTGTTCACATTACTATCCAAGATCACTCACTTGAAGAAGGAGGTCAATGAAACCATGCGCGATTTCATCACCCATTTCAATTCACTAATCAACCGGGTTCCACCTACCATGCTGCCAATGCCAGAAAATCAGAAATGTTTCTTCGTGAATGCCATGAGCTCAAAAGTAAGTTTCTTACTCTTACAAGAGTAGGTCACTACTTTGGTTCTCACCCAAGATGCTGCCATACGGATTGAAGATAACTTGCTAATATCTGGTGAATTAAAGTGAGAGCCATCCAAGCCAAAAGTTTCAGCTCCTTCTCCCGCCACTTCATCCGATCCGGCATTCCAAAAGATGGCAAATGACCTGCTCGCATTAAAAAAGTAGCTAGCTCAGTCTTCTCCCAGCTCTTCATACTGGGATATCCCATGGAGGAATTTTACTTCTAACAACATTTCACAAAGGCCGTGCCTACCTGCAACTACTCTCTATTGTTAGCACTTGAGGCCCCTCTAGTCAATGCTTTAGCTAAAATCGAAGAAGAGGAGAAAAATATGAAGAACCTTCATCGCTAGGTGAAGATGATCAAGATGTCGGTGAACCGACTGGCGACTCTACTATCGGGTATATGGAATTTGATGAGGAAGAATTTGATGAAGAAGAGGGTACCCAAGGATATGCAAGCAGGCAGTCATATGTTGTTTTTACCGCTCACAAGGAAAAGAAGTAGAAGTGGCTCTCCATAATGCGAGTAGAAAGAGAAGGCCGTGTCACACACGCCTCCAACCTTCGCTAAACGAGATAGTTCCCTTCCGGCTCAACTGTTATTAAGTCTTTTTGATATTTTTTTCCCATATCTCTTCTCCAAATCAATCCTCTCATGTTCCTATCAAGACCATTAATCCTACCTACCCGCCATCGTGAAATGAGGGACTCATTCCTTCATCAATGCAACCCTTGGCCACATTTGACATAATTGATCACACTAAAAAAACCAAAATCCAAATGTCTGAAGCTGAATATATTTAGGCAAATCCCAAGCAGCTTGTAAGGTTGACTGAATACATCCAAAGCCAAGATGTCATAACTACTCAGGTTTCCCGAAAGGAATCCTTTCTACTCCTTCTACATCTCACATAAATGTAACCTCGACATTTATGTCGGGCAAAGATAGAACCTTTCTATCTCTCCCTCCTAATCAATGGCCACAAACTAAGCAACTGCATAATTGATTCGGGGCTTCCGATAACGTCATGCCAGCAAAAGTCACCCATGCCCTAGGCCTCACCCTTACCAAGCCTTTTGGCAGATGTTATTCCTTGGAAACCAAGTAGGTTCCGTTGATCGGTCAAATCAAAGACGCACAGTTTGCATTTGCGGGTTCCCAGAGAAAAGAGTAAAGATGACCATCCTTGTTGCCGATATTCGGCAAAGCATACAAAATTCTATTAGGAAGGAGTTTTTGCAGTGAGGTTGGTGGAGAGATTCATATGGACTGGTCTAAGGCAAGGATTCCCGTCAAAGGTATAATGCAAACATTGGAGCCGGAATCACAAAAGAAGTACTTGGTTACTAACTCCGATGACCCCAAAGCCCAAATTCTCTTTGAATCATCAGGGATGGGAAACTATTTCTTGTCTACTGAGTCTGACAAAATGGATGTCCTCATCCAAGCAGAGGATCTTAACAAGATCTAGACATTACAGTTTGATGGAAGTTGCGCGACTAGTGGATGTGGCACTGGAGCCGTGCTAATATCTCCCGAGGAAGAGATTATCCCTCTCTCTTTCAAGTTGCAGTTTTTCAATACGAATAATACTGCTGAGTATGAATCTTTACTACTGGGCATGCAAGCCGCAAGGGAAAGAGGAATCAAGAATCTAAAAGTACAGGGTGATGCAGAGCTGGTTGTAAATCAAGTTAAATGGGTATACCAAGTGAAAAATGAAAGGCTCAGACATTACCGCAACGCGGTATGGGACAATATTGAGGAGTTTGACGCTTTTTCAATAAAATCCATTCCAAGAGCTCAGAATGACATGGCCGACTCATTAGCTGTCTCAACATCCCTCATGCTCCCTCACCTAGGTTTGAAAACAGACACATATACCATCGAGATGGTTTTCCACCCAAGCGTGCCAGATAATTCTCGGCCTTTGGCAGGTATTCAACAATGACAATCAACTCATTGCCTTTCTTGAAAAAGAGGAAAATTTTAGTGAGCTTCATTTTTAAGGATCTACTTCTGCATGCCGTGAGTCTGTTATGGATCAGGACAAAGAATCAAAAGGAAGCGATGACATATGTCAGCTCAAAGGAAATAAAATCCCAAAAGGCCTGGTTTCTCTAGAGCATTTGTTTGACAGGCATGATCGTTTTGTCAAGAAGAAAAGGTGAGATGATCCTAACTCCTCCCCAGAAACCGAACCGGTTAATTTAGGTTCGGTAGAACATCCACAGTTTGTAAACATTGGAAAATGTTGCACACCCGAAGAGAAGCAGAAATTCGTCAAATTGCTGAAGAAATACATGGATGTATTGGCGTGGTCCTATGCCGATCTAAAGTATTTCAAGCCAAAGGACGTCCAGCATGACATCCCGTTGAAAGAAGATGTCAAACCCTTTCGCCAGAAGTAGAGACACTACAATCCTAAGATCTCAGGTACTATCCAGGCTGAAATTCAGAAAATGTTGGACGCAAGGATCATTTTTCCTATCCATCACAGTACCTGGGTGGCAAACATTGTGCCAGTACGCAAGAAGAATGGTGAGATACGCATATGCGTAGATTTTCGTAACTTGAATCAAGCCTCCTTGAAGGATAACTACCCCCTTCCCATAATGGATCAGGTTCTACAAGCAGTGACTGGATCAGAAATGTTGTCCATGCTTGATGGTTTTTCAGGCTACAATCAGATCAAAGTCTCACTCGAAGACCAATTCAAAACAGCATTCACTACCCCTTGGGGTACATTCGCTTATAGCAGGATGCAATGCCGGTGCCACTTTTCAGCGGGCCATGGACTTTGCATTCAAAGGTATGATGGGAAAATTCATCGTAGTCTACTTGGATGACTTAACTGTGTTCTCTAAACAACGAAATGATCATTGCGATCATTTGGAGCAAGTATTGATTAGATGCCGAGAACATGGAATCTCCCTAAATCTAAAAAAGTTTGTTTTCGGAGTCACAGAGGGAAAGTTGTTGGGACACATTGTAAGCAAGGAAGGGACGAAGATAGATGCTGAAAGGGTTAAGGCTATTCAGAGCCTTACTTTACCTACAAGAAAAATCGGCATTCACTCTTTCTTCGGAAAAGTGAATTTTCTCAGCGCTTTGTTCCGACTTTGTTGAAAAGACTTGCCACATATCAAACATGATGAAAGGATCACCAAATTTCGGTGAAGCAAAGAAGGAAAGAATTCGTTTGAAGATTTAAAGTCTCGTCACTCACGCACTAGTCTGGTATGTCCGATTTCTCAAAGATTTTATCATGTATAGCTATGCATCCGAGCATCTTTTGTATCGACTATCTTAATGCAAAAGAATTCTGAAGATGTTGAATCCCGATTGCGTTCATGAGCTCTCCTCTCAAGCCTCATGAATTAAATATGTCTCAGTTGGAAAAGCATGCCTTCACCATTGTCAAAGTAGTCAAGAACTTCAGGTATTACATTCTAAATTCTCACACGGTGGTCTTTGGTCCACGACATGGTAGTCAAGTCAATCCTAACTCAACAGGAGTTAGGGAGTCTACGAGGAAATTGGATTACAAAATTCCAGGAATATGATCTAGATATAAAACCAACCAAGTTGGTAAGGGGCAAGGGCCTATGTCAGCTTATGGCTGAAAACCGAGATTCAGAAGACCCTGAGGAAAAGGATGATTGCACCAAGGGAGCACAAAGCCAGCTGGAGAAAGCCGATTCTCTACCCATGGTTCTATTTGTCACCACCAGTGACGAATGGTATTCTGATATCACTTTCTTTCTCACTTATGGTGAGTGTCCAGCTCATCTAACTTCAAAGGAGAAACGTGCTATAAAGCTCAGAGTGGCCAGATATGTCATCTGGGATGACTGTTTATACAAACGCGGAATAGATGGCATCTTCTTGTGATGTGTTGACAAGCCACAACAGATAAAGCTACTGGAGAGTTTTCATGATTCAGCCTATGGTGGTCACTTCTCCTCTTTCGTGACGGCACACAAGATCATCTCGAGGCAGTACTACTATTGGCCGACGCGTTGTCCAAGATACTGACCTTTGGGTAGCAAAGTGTGAGCTCCCAATAATTTGTTGGCAGGCCAAAATTGGCTACTTTTCCCTCCTCGGAGTCGGTCGTTATTGAGGACCAATTCAGACAATGGGGAATCGAATTTATCGGAGCACTCCATCCCCAATCGAGTTTCAAACATAGTTATGTCCTGACAGCAACAGATTACTTCACCAAATGGGTAGAGGCCATACCTGTCAAGCATGCCACTTCCGAGGTTGTTTGTAGTTTCATCAAAGAGAATATCATTGTCAGGTTTGGCGTTCCAAACAAGATTGTTGTTGATAACGCTTCCAACTTCTCCTCACGAGAAGTTGTTGGTTTTTTCTATGAACATGGGATAACCTTGGCCCATGCCTCGGATTACTACCCCCAGGGAAATGGTCAGGCTAGAATCCAGTAATAAAAACTTAGTGGCCATCATACGGAAGCTAGTTGATGAGAGTCAGCGGACGTGGCACAAGTCATTGTACGATGCTTTGTGGGCGGACCGCATTACTCCCAAGAGGTCTCTCGGTATGTCACCTTTTCAAGTGTTATATGGGACCGACACCGAGCTTCCCATTTCTGCAGAACTCCCTACTCTGTGCTTGGCACGAGCAATCGAAGATGAGACTTTCCAAAATTCCCTTGAAAAGAGGATCATGTATCTATCAGAGCTTGAAGAGAAAAGAATAAGAGTGGTTGACAGGATCACCAAACATTAGAATCAAGTTAAGATATTGTTCGATAAAAGGGCTAAACAAAGAAATTTCCAAGTGGGAGATCTCATCCTTTTGTGGGACATACGGAAAGAGCTGAAGGGAATGCATGGGAATTTTGATTCTCTATGGAGAGGGCCTTTCAAGATCAAACATCTCAATAGAGAGAATAGCTTCTATCTCTTGTATCTAGATGGAACTGATCTCCCGCTTCCCTATAGTGGGCAGCACCTCAAAATATTTAGGAAGTAGAGCTTGCTCTCTTCTTTGTATAGTTTGCTTTTGTTGTGTGTTTTCTTTCGTCGTGTGTTTGCTTTCGTCCTCACCCTTGTTTTTTTGACTCTGTAACCCAATGGATAGGCACATGTTGATATGAGGTTCTCTACCCTTGAGTTTCACTCAAAGATAGTCCCCAGAAAGAGCCAACTGTTATCCTGTAAAATTGACAAGGAAATTTTATAGGTAACCATACCAAAATTTTGTCTTGGTCCCTCGTCAGGGACCCCTCTGCGTTCGGAATGTTACAAAATCCCTTTCCGGGAAATCTAGTTCTCGAACTTAGCCATTTTGGTCCCTTTTGGCTGGGCGCACCTTTTATCTGTGTAACACAGACTAAATTTGCGCCCACTTCATTTCCTTTGGCGCACCCTTTGATGTGTTGACACATCAATTGTTGCACCTTCCCGTGATGCGCCTTTCTTGCATGTGCCAAGGCGCATGCGCCTTCATGTTAACAACTAAATTGTTGCGCCGTGTTTTGGTGCGCCAAAGGGCGCAAGGAATGAAGTGTTGACAGTCTTAAATTTGTGCCAAAGGTGCAAATATTTCCATGTTGACACGCGTTTATCCGCGCCAAAGGGCGCAAAGTTTTACGTGTCGACACATGTTTTGGTGCACCTCTTGAAAAAGTGGTTGGCACATTTATTGCACCTTTGCCTATATATAGGCGCACCCGCCCTGTCACTTTCACAATTTGAAAACACGTGATAACTTTATTCCTCTGCACCTATCAGCACACCCGTCCTCCTCGTATCACGTTCGTGGACCCCGTTTCGTCTCTCACATTCTATATATTCCAGGTAGGTGGTTCTTACTCCTCTTATGTTTTGTTTTGGTTGTTTGTGTGGTAGGATACCATGGATCTGTGAATTATAAAACCCTCCCTGTTGTTCTTGCAATATTTCTCCCCAAGTTGTTTTCCTCCTCTTTCCAGATCTGCTGGCCAAGAGGGCTCTGCCTCAAAAACAAATCCAAACCTCTTTGCTTTTCCCCCTTCACCGCTTGAATCAATGTGGAGTTAAGCCTAAAGGATCACGAATCACATCGGGAAAGAAGGAAAACTTAAAAAAGCTGTTTCCAAGCTACATTTTTCTCCTCGCGCAATCACCACCTTGCAATAGAAAACACAATTGCACCTTTGGCACACCAAAATTTATTGCAACACGTAAGTTCCCTACGCCATGTATAAACCAAGTAAAATCCTAAACCTGGTGTAGGTGCATCCCCACTTACCACAAAAATATGTCATGCAAGCTTTCCCTGCGCGTGCCAAAGTCCCCTTTTGTGCACCTAAAGTTAGTCTTTGCACGTAATAAACTGCGCCCAATGGTGCACCAAAATTCCATGTTGCATGACAAATACTTGTGCCATAGGCACACCTTCCCCCATGCAACACCAACATTACTTGTGCTAAGTATAAAACAACATAAACGGCGCAGGCGCATCCCCGCTTACAATAACAAATAATGTCATATGCAAAATCCTTGTGCCCTGTGCCCTTTGGCACTGATTTGTTCCTTGTAACACTCTAATTTAGTGTGCCATTCTAATAGCTTTGCAGCCTGTAGTGTTCTGTGCCCTGCGCCCTGAGGCCTTAAAATTGCTAACTCCTCATTCTATTCGTAGTGCTTTAATGGAAGATCTGACAGCTAATATGGCTCTTTGGCGTTGGACTTCTCTTCTTCTTCTTGCAGATCAGCAACTGAACTCAGATCCATATATGTCTACATCAAGCAAGAAGCCAACCAAGTCAAAGGGTAAAGCTAAGCTTACAGAAGAAGAGATGAAGTATAAATACCAGAGGGTCAGGATGCCCGAGTCCCAGGCAGAATGTGACCTGGACATAAGAGACTCCAAACTTGGTCACATCGACATGGAGGATTTCTGGGCCAGAACCAGGAGAGTCACAGGAAGTCCTTGGATGGACAAGCTGGTGGGCAGTGGACTACATTTTGCTGGGGGGATCCCCGTCAGTGCAGTAAACAATGAATTTATGATGGTAGTGGCCCGTTGTTACAACAAAGACACAAGGTGTGTCGAAAATGAAAAGGGCGAGGTCATAATCAACCTCACTACGGCACTTTGAAATCATGCTAGGCATCCCTCACCACCGACACTTTGTGGTCGTAAGCCAAGAGGACTGCACCAAATCGGGAGGACAATGAAGACAAGTGCATGCAGCTGATGAACGAAGTGTACTTGAAAAACAAGAAGGTAATAACCAGATGGCCATAGGTTATTCACTGCAGTGACTTCTCCAAGGAATTGAGTGACACCATCACATTCCTAAGTAGAGTTTTTGGGCTTTCTGATGCCCATTACTTTCACAAATGGATGCTCAGGTACCTTGAAACTATGAACAAGAATGTGCAGATCAACGCTTTGAGTGGGCGGAGATCATAAGAAACACCATATCTAAGTAGCTCCAACAACTCACCACAATGGGGAGATTCTACATGAACTCCTACGTAGTCTACGTTGTAGCTTCAGAGAGGGATTATCCAGCACTAAGCCGATGCGGGGTTTGGCCCCAGGTAAAAATATATGAATACTACCCAGAGCTGAAGCTAGAGAACAATATCCCATAGTTTACTAAAATCAACGATGCCTTTTTCTATGGCATCGTCTACCTTTTGAGGCAAAATATGACTCATGGTTAGACAACCAAGAGCATAGTCATGGCGACAGAGAAGTGGGGGGCATTATTTACACAATTTCCCACCTTCACCTATCTCAGGGAAGCTAAATTTTTGGGTGAGCCCACTAAATTGCCAAGGTATGCTGGCCCCAAGCTGGTCCTGTTGGAGCTATCCATACAGCTCATAACATACCATGAGAAGTGCTTGAAGAGAAAGAAGGGTGGAACTCCTTTCCCCCTTACAGTGGGCAGATACACATGCATCTCTCACCACAAAGCCTAGGAAATGGTTTCCGAGCTAGAACTGCTCAATCTGAAGCACAACTTCCCAGCGAGGCCCACTTTTGATCCAAGGAATTACCTTCCCAAGGAAAAACTCGATCCAATCCATATTCCACAGATCGAGGACATCTATATCGACCTGTATCATGAGGTCAAACTTAGAAGGAAGGACCACTCCCACTTGGCCTTAGCAGAGATTATTCAATACGGCGTGGCCATTGTTCCAAAGGGTTATCAAACTACCAATCAAGAAGTTGATCAGGTATATCTAGATACGAGATGGGGACAACTGGCCATTTGCTGCAATCAATAGAACAAAAGCACCCCAGATCATTGAAGAAAGGGTTAAGGAGACATTGAGGAGGACGGAACACACAGTGCGAGAATGAATGGCCTTATCTACCTTGGGGTAGATTTCACTACATCCCCATCGAGCAACGCACTGCAAAGTCAAAGCATCTACCAAAGGTCAAAGGCAAGGATAAACAGTGAATCAAGCTCTACTCAAGAAAGAGCCCCTGAAAGTCCTCCTTCCGCTGCACAAGAATAGATTGGAAGTATAGTATCCCCAGAGAAAGAAACGGTGGAAGGTGTTTCGACGGGCACATCCACTCAGGGTGTCACCACTACTACAACCACTGAGGTCCCTTCTATCCCTTCTCCCTCTCCTCCTTCTCCTCCTCATGTGACTCAAGTGACCATTCCTTTGGTCGTGTCCTCTCCCCCATCTTCTACTATTCCCCCTTCCTCATCATCCATCTTCTCTTCTCTCGCGGAGCTGTCCCCCACCATTTCTTCTCTCATCTCTCAACTCCCTTCCTTTCCCATGTCTACCTCCCCTGTAGTATCCCTTCCTCCTGTGAGCACTTTCTCGGCCTCCCTCTCGATGCCGCCACCAAGTGTCTCTACCCATTTCCCCTCATCCACTACAGCTGCTCCCTCTTCTACCTCTGGTCCCATTCCCTTAAGTCTAGCATGGATCTCACAGCATCTGAGCCAGCAAAAGAGGAAAGTCCCTATCGCACCAATGGACTTCTCCGTCATCCCAGCAAAAGGGGATAAGAAGCAAAATCCTATAACCTGCTTCTCTCAGAGTGCATCGGGGAAAGAGTAATGGAGATTGCATATCCCGATCCTTCAAAAGGTAAAAAGATCTGTCTCCAACAGATTATACAGTGACCCAAGTCACAATGGGAACATCTTCTGAAAGTCTTCAAGGAGAGGCCCTATCTGCGGTGGATTCCCTTTGTAAGAAACTTCAAGAAGCAAAGGAGGAGAAGAGGTTACTAAAAGAACAAAACAAACATCTTCTCCATGCCCTATAGAAAATGGGCAGTGCACCTCCTACAACTGCCACTGAAACTCCTGAGGTCCTAAGCCAGGATAAGATAAATGAGTATGCCAAAATTGGTGAACAAGGTATGGTAGTTTCTACTGGAGAGATCAAATCCTCAAAGACAGCGAGGAGGTAATAGTCAAGTTCACTGAATTATATCAAAATATCAATCAGGCGAACAAAGATCTCCAGGTGATTGCAGGACCTATCTCCGAAGAGTTGGACCATGCAAGGATGCAACACGAGACATTCAGAAAATGCTCATTGCTTTTTGACGATCTAGTGAAATTTGACATTTTAGGTCACCCGGGGTCCAAAGAAGATCCTTGTTGCGTTGGATTACCGGGTCGACCAGATGGAGTTCGTCCTGGAAAAGATTGATAAAGTCAAGGAGGAAGCCCTAGATGCAATGCATCAAATGGAGCAAATTGTTCTGAGGATGTCTCTAGGCTTGCTTACTCCTTTCACCTTGAGGAAGGCAGACAAAACTATCCGGATCTTCAAAGAGATCGTCTTGCAAGGGTTAGGGCAGAAGCCACTTTTGACACCGAATGCATCAACAACCTTCTGGCTTGCCGTGATTTTGTGGGGTTCCTAATGGAGGTGGGAAATGAATATTTCAAACTCCCTAAAAAACTCAGAGATGAGTGGGAGACCGTGAGGTCATTGATGATCATACGAAGGGTCCTTTCCAAGATCAACTTCAACCCATGATTAGTAAATTCATGGAATATCAGACTCAGTTCCACATCACCTCTCTCGAACAATAGCAGAAGCAAGGTACCCCTTTCCAGCCACGATACGATGATGAATAGCTTCCTTCCTCTTGGCTTACTTTTGGTAAATATCTAAGAATATGTTGGTACAAATGATGACCTCATCCATGTTACACCATGGGATGTTGTCATCCACCAAGTTGTCCAAAGTCAACATTGACTTTTAGATATTTTGTAGATATTTTGTAATTAGTTGTTGGTTTCCTTTTTCCTTCTCTCTTCTCCTTCTTCTATATATACTTGGATACTTGTCGTATGCCAGGAGTGGACACTTTTTAGATGAAAAATAGAAGTGAGAAGAAAAGGCTTTGTACTTTTGTAACAGAAGAAAACATTAATACAAATATTAAGACTTTGTGCTGAATATGTGTGTTATGGGCATCTGATCTTTCTTATGTCAGATCTATGCATTTATTCTGTTGGATCTATCTCTACTTTTTTGTCATTTGTTCATCAGTATTGCTTTGTTCATCTATGCAAGTAGGTTCGACTTTGTTTACTACCAGCCCAAAACATAGACCCTCTGACCTTTCTACTTTGGAATTCATTTCTTTTCTCCCTTCAGATCCATCTTCCTTCCTTTCCTTCCTTCATTCCTTTATGTTCTTTGTCGAAACTACCTCTACTAGGATGAGATCCCAAACCCCCTGAAGGTAGAATATTGTGAGACTTGCATAGATTCATGCTGGTAGAATAGCAATAAACCAGTTTCACTTTACTGACTCAAAGAGGGGCTATGCCTTGAACACTGTTGGCTCATCTATCCATAGATCTGTCCACCTGACACATTTTCGGACCTACAGTTGCCACTAAGAATATCCACGACTCTAACTCATAAGGCTTTACCACTTTGTCAAGTAGGATTAAAAGGTTCTGTTTCATCCACCAGTTCCCTCAAGGTGTGGAATA
Source organism: Taxus wallichiana var. yunnanensis (assembly GCA_018340775.1). NCBI lineage: Eukaryota > Viridiplantae > Streptophyta > Pinopsida > Cupressales > Taxaceae > Taxus > Taxus wallichiana. Next base: position 982,097,694 of record CM031237.1, on the reverse strand, counting down.
CTTTAGGGTTCCTAGAACCACCACCTTTATTAAAACTTAAGGTTTATGCCAAGGGGGTTATGTTCTAGTTAAGCGGTCGAGTCATAGTTCTTAACTAGACCTACAAATATAGTGTTTTGAATGTGGTGTATTTTTTATCTTTTCATCTTAATGTGGTTTTGTTGGACACCGTTTGGCAAGAACTGCAGCCTAGTATTTTTGAGTGTTTTATCCACCTTTGTGAGAGCGGGTCCTACAATAAAGGATTAGAATTTTCTCCAGAGGTAAGTAGAGGACAAGAAAATAGAAGCAAGTTCACATTTTTATTTCCAAGATCGCTTAAAAAGTGCAAGGAAAGAGCATACACAAAACAAGCTTTGATTAACAAAATGTTAATTCCCAAAACAAATAGAAATAATCACATTTCTTATTTCCAAGATCACTTTTAAAGTGTGAGGAAAGAGCATACGTGTGAGGTTGATACGTTAAAAAACAAATTAATTTTTGTAAAAAAACTACAATTTTTTTTTTTTTTTTTGAAAAAAAAAGATAAGTGTTAGGAGAAATGAAACCATAATTTTTTTGTAATAATAAATCAGAAAATTATTTTTCCATTGCATAAATATTTTCAATACCTTTCCATAAAAAAATGAATTCATTCCGAGTTTGGGAGAAAAATTTATGGATTCCGGAAGATGGGTTACGGTAATGCTCTCAGTGAAAAATTCAAACGTGAGAAAATCACCTCGAAAGCTGATTTTTTTGTTTTCTAACTTTTGTACTTCACCGAGAAGCTAAAATTTTGACAACGAGGGTTAAAAAGAACAATAAACATAAAGAAAGAGTTAGATCTCAAAAATATTAACTAAAATGTGGGGAGTCCCATAAGGCGTGCCAAAATGTAAGCTATGAAAAATCACAGTAATAGAAAGATAAACAAATAATTTTGTAAACCTCCTATAATCCTTTAGTGTAAACCTTAGTAAGGTTGTGGAGACTTCATTTGTTGAACCTTGAAAATGGATGTGGGTGCTCTTGAATGTTCACCAAACATGAGTGCAAATGCTACAGACACAAATACTTTGACTTGGAAATTTAGTATAATTATTATACTTAAAATTAAAGAGGATTTGTAAGAGAGTAAGCTTGTAATTTATAGAGGCAGAAGTAGTTGGAAAGTAGTTAAACACGATTGAATGCTCATGCTAAAAATAACATTGGAGGAAGTTACTGATGTAGTGTTAAAGGGGCATTTAGGGGCAATAAATGAATTAATTGCAAAAGTTGCGTCCCTAAAGGTGATTATACATGCACTTCAATTGTCCCCACATTTATAGGATTCTAGAAGTGTAGTTAATTAGGATGAGGATGTGGAGTCCAAGTGGAGTCCATGTGGTTGTTAACTGAAGTAAGTAGAATTAAATAAATAAATTTAATTTGTATTTAATTGTGAGGAGATAATTAACCATTTAAATAAATACATGTTTAATTATATTAGCTAAAAGGTGTTAGGAATTAATTTAATTAATTCCAAGAGAATGGTATGATTAATTTAATTGTGAAGAGATAATTAACCATTTAAATAAATGCATGTTTAATTATATTAGTTAGGAGGGTGTAAGAATTAATTTAATTAATTCCAAAGGCATGTTAGAATTAAATTATTTAATTCCAAAGGGTAGGAATATAGCCTAGGTAATAGAATTAATTTTAATTAATTCTAAAGGGGAGTATTTGAATGATGGAATTAATTTAATTAATTCTAAAGGGGTGTACTATGGTGAAATAGAATTAATTTAATTAATTCTAATTGAATAGAAGTGGGATAGAAATATGTATGTATTTTTAGGTGTCTAGAATTCTAGCTACCATCGTATTGCACACATTACATATACATTATATCCCTTCACGATTGTCTCCTATCAACAACATATGTGTTTTAACCTCTTGCCATTACTTTCAACTTCGATTTTGTTCATTTCATTACTCCCTCTTTCACTTTGAAAGGGGGGCATATTATTGGGGGGCTCCCTATAATCCCCCTTACTTTTCAAACATTTTGAATCCACCACCTGGAAATTTTATCGTGACATTTCACCATTAAACCCCCCTAATGACCTAATATGGGGGAAACAATCATTGAACATTTCCCAAACATGATCACATGTTATATCCTACCAATCCCCCCGTAATGACCTAACTTGGGGTAAAAAAGAAACTATAAATATTTTTACATGAAATCTTATCAATTTTCTAGTGACTTCCCCTAATGACCTAACCTAGGACCAATTAACGAAAGACCTCTCCACGAGTAACCAATCAAAAAAATTAATCAACTAATCAAAATCAATGCATTTAAATCAGATCATTCAAATCTACAAGTGGTCTCCCAGATGACCTAACTTGGGAATTACATTCACCACTTCTTTCCCAAATGACATAACTTGTGATTTTATTCTATATTCCGCATTCGCTTCCAAATGACCTAACTTGGAAGCTATATCTTTTATTCTGTGTTTGCTTCCTAATGACCTAACTTGGAAGTTGTCTCATTTTCTATCATGTTCACTTCCAGATGACCCAACTTGGAAGCCTTTACATTGCGGTAAAACCCATGGAGTGGGGGAAAGAGTGTCTTTCCTTTATCACTCCTATATGGGTCAATTGTTTGATCAAAATCATTTGGATCCAAAAATCACACTATTTTGATCTAAGTCTGTCTGCAGTGGATAGATCTTGAGGATGTGGTTAAAGTTAAGAGAATAACACACTTTTATCCCTACACCCTTCCTCTGGTGGCATGACGTCAAAATCCTCGATTATTTCACTCATATAAAATATTTTGGGTTGGGAACTGATCACTCCCTACCCACCTATTTTTGTTAAACCATGTTCATATCATCCTTTTACATCCTAATCATCATTTTAATTTACCACACTTCATCACGACTTTTACTTTGTTTTGCTACATTGCATGGATAAAATCATTGATCCATGGTTCAACATGCTTTTATAGTTCTATCAACATGTTTCTACTACACATTTGTTCATTCTTCTTTAACGTGGGCTTCTTCAAATTTTTCTTAGGTATGCATCTCTATCTACTTTATGTTACCAAGATTTCTTCTCACCAACATAAAGTGGGGGAAAATTTAGTCACAAAATCACACACTTACTATTAAATTAATACCACCGGGTATGTTATTTTATATATGGATCTTGCGTAAAGAGTATTCACTAGTGACCCATCCTTTAGTGTTGTTTTCGAGTTAGTCAAACATCATTGTTGTTTGTCTAGTTAAGTCCTCATTTGTCTCTAGAGTTTTGGGCATCTTTAAGGATGTCTTAGGTGTCGTAATTTGCTTAGGTTTTTTTAGGTTTATGGTGGGGCACCTAGGGTTTGCCTTTGGGGTGCCCAGGGCACCCCAATCTGTGATTTTAGGTGCCCATGTCATTGTAATTTATGATCTTAATTTATTTGTTTGAGGTTAGTCTTAATGGTTACCCTGGGCATTCCCTTAGGTTGTAGTTGGCAATTTCAGGTCACTGATGTCCAAATTTGAACAAGAGATCCCTATATAAACACAACATACTCACTATATTATGGGTAGCCATATTACTAGCAAGGGTATTTATCTACTAATGTAAGGGACTAAATTTGGACATCTTATACATCTCGCATCAAATAAGCATAGGGGAAAGGGTTGTATTATTTGTATACGATCCATCATTTTCATTTTTACATCTAGGTATTGTCCCCTACTAACACATCATTGGCGCTAGGGAACCCTAGGCAAAAAATTACACACACATGCACATAGAACTACATGGGGTCTGAAATGTAGTGCAATGCTCAGTCGTAAGACCACTAGTTTGGAAGCAAAGGTCAATCGACCTATTCGTATGCATTTTTTAGGAATCGATGCATTTAATAGGGTTGTAGACACTGTAGTTTGATCAATACACTATTATTTCTAATGGTGCACTAACGCTTCTTCACTTTGCAAATTGACAGCACACCACCAGTTAGACCTTTCTAACTCCCTTCTCATGACACATTTTTGGTCATTTTTCCTATTATAAACCATTTAAATAGGCTGTTATAGCCTCGTTCTAACTACATTAGCTTCTTATTCCCTTCTAACTTGCTTCTATTAGCTCCCTGGACTATCAATCCACTTCGTTGGATTGATTGAGCCCTTCGAAACCCTTCCAGAACCCTAATTACTCTATAAGAGAGATTAATTAGTCTAACCTAGGTTAAATACCCTAAACATAGTCAAATCACACTTTGACTTGCTAAAAGTGCTTTTTAGACTTTAGCCTTTGTCCCACATGCACCCAAATCTCCCTTTTTCTTCCAAACCAAAAACTATAAATAGGGATATACCCCCTCCCTCATTTCCTAAGAATTCTCTCTTCTTCCTAGCATAGATTATAGCAATTTGTTTAGGCTTTAGATTATATTTCATCTTCTTCCATTTGAGCTAAAAGCATTTGATTTTGTATTTCATAGCACTAACATGGAGTAAAAGGGAAGATCCATTGGCCTTGAAGCCATTAATGGGGAGATCTCTTTGTCTTAAACACATAACTGAATGCTTAGATCCTCTTAGGTTCATTATTTCAACCTTTCAAAGAATAGAGGTTAGCTTCATTTGCTTAGTTTGTATGTTTATTTCAAATTAATGTATGCACAGAAGAAAACCTTGTTCATTTCTTATCACATGGTCCATTGATCAGATTGTTAAAAGCCTTTGGGGAATCCTTAGAGATTCTTACCCCAAATCCATGGATTTTACAACTTTTCATTGAACACATTTGGCATGCCCGGTGGGACTTGGATATGGGTTTGCTACCCGTTCTCACACTTATGTCCATCCTCCATTAATGGAGGTCTTTTAGGTTTTTCAAAGTTCATTTTCAAGTTTTTGGGTCAAATCACATGTTATTTCCTCATTTTTGTTTCTAACACTAGATAAATGACCTTCATTTACATGTATTTTATGGGTTTGATATAGAAATAGGACACTTTGACTAACAACTAACTGTTTGCTCTTGAAAATTTTAAAATCCATGTTTTTTTGTAGGTTTTTCATAGGGTGCGCGTAGGTATAAAACAAGGGGCGCGTACACATCGAAACCCCAGTGTACCTATCATATCAAGAATGTACCTATTAGGAGGACTTCATCATTTGCACATTTTTCTCTACAAAGATGCGTGCGCGTCTTAGTTATCGGGGTGCGTATCCGCCTCTCTAGCCACGTAGGTGTAAATGATCTGACTGTGTAAAATTTTTGAGTTTCAAGCTTGGGCACATACACGTCAAAACCTGAGCGTCCATGTCAATATGGGCACGTCTCTATCATGTTGCGAGTGTATGTGTTTTACAACATTAGGTTTCATTAATTTTTTACTGCAGGCGTACTCGTTAAGTAGGGCGCGTATCCATCAGTTGGGAAGCGCAGGTGTCAGTATAGGTGCGCAGGTGTCTATATTAAAAATTGAAAATTTTTACAGTCTACAAAATCTTTTCTTTTGATCCATTACTGCAGGTTTCTAGGACTAACAATTTAAAAATAGTGTTTTTCCTTAAACATTTCAGTTTGCATAGTTAAAAGTGTTTTGTTCTTGGCTTAGAATTAGCTTTGTAGAAGTGTGTATGCTCTCTCCTCACGTCTTCCAAGGTGATCTTGGAGATCAAAAACACTTATACAAAAATCATATAAATTGTTCAAAGAAACACTTGTTTTATAAAGGTTGAAGTAAAACTTTCATGTGATTTCAGTAGGATTTTTCACATTGCATATGCTCTTCCTTCGTGCCTTCGGAAATCTTAGGAATCAAAAGCAAAGTGAAAAACTCTCTTTCTTAACATCTACCTATGAACTAGAAAATTACTAAAAACTTGTTTTCTATAGGACCTAATGATTGTCAGAGAAAGGTGTCAAAAAACAAAACACAAAACTTCTAATACATGTGTTCCTACAGGTTACCAAACGGTGTGCTACTTAAAACCACATTAAGCTAAGCAAGATAAAAAACACACCATATTCAAAACATTGTATTGCAGGTTTTAGAAAAGGGTACGTCCCTATCCGCTCAATTGGAACATAACCCCTTTGGCATAATGCCTTAAGCTACAACAATGGGGGTGGTTCCAAGAACCCTAAAGTAGTCCACTGCTGTGTAACCTCGTGGATGAAATAGGAAGTGCTCCGCTTACCCACTTGACTAGTACGCCTTGTGAGTTAGAGTTACAAGTTTTCCCTATCGCGACCCTATTAAAAGTACACGATGGATGCATTTCTCAAGCCACCTTTGTGCTTCAAGGGGGCAAAGGCGAGATAATACCAAGATAGACAAGGGACTATTTGAGTAAATTGACCCACTTGTGGATAACTTTGTAACACCTAGTTGAGAGAACTTATTAGGAAAGCCATTTTTTCTTGGAGCCCACTTTACTAGTCCTTGTTGCGTCAAGCCATCATGAAGTGACAACTCATCTGGAATCTAAACCTTGTTTGTCGAACAAGGCAAAGAACCCTTGTGAGTTTGATCTGAGTGTCTTTCATCACGAAACTAAACTACGTCTCACTTTTGCTTAGTTTTATTCTTGTCTTTGGATGAGGCAAAGCTCTACCTAAGTGGCGCTTGGTTTGTTTCCATATTTTGATCAAATACCCTTGTGTTCTCATCACCCATTGTTCGGGGTGAGAAAGGTGCATACATTGCGAATTTTATCAGAGATAGTGCTCATCACTTTTTTTTCTATTTACGCCCATCCATGTTTGCGGCTGGGTTGTTAAACATCTAAAGTGTACATGTATGCAAGTCGTATCTTTGATAAAAGTCCGTCGATCTTGATTTCAAGATCATCTTCACTATTGTGAGTCCGGTTCATCTTTTGTCTCTTCTTGGATTGATAATTGTGTTTGCATCCTAGACACACAATCTCGGTACTTACATTGGATTCCCATTTTGTGAGAAGATGGTATAAGTCCCCTTATTGCACGGTTACACTGCTCAAACGATTAAAAACTCCTTGTTATGCTTATCACTTGGTTTCAGTTTCGATGTCATCTGAGTCTTCTTGAAAAGTGTCGATAATGCCTTACGTATATCATAATAAAGTTTTCATGGTAATAACACCTTGCTTGCTTGGTTAATGTATCATGGTGATGTTATTACACTATATTTATTCGCGACTTCCATTTTTCAGAAGGTTTGGCTTTCATCGACATTCAAACTAGTTTTAAGTATACCTTGTCGAGGGACTGTGACGGCATCATGTCAGTGCTTAGACCTTGTTGGGGTTCTAACTTGACTTACATATTGATACATCATTGTTACTTATTTTTAAGGCATAGGCTTGGTAACAATGAATTGAGTGATCATAACATTTAGGTGTGCATATGAGTGTTTCTTGATAAAGATGATTGCATAACACTACATCTGGAATGGCTTAGAAAAAACCATACACTTATGGGTTACGCTAGCTACATACAAACGTTTTCTACTAATGCCTAAAATCATAAAAATGGCAGCCAAATCAAATGAGCATGATATAGGAGAAAACCCTTTCGGTACCTTCCCATTCAGTGGTCATAATTTAGGACCGTTCTTTTCTCAAGTCAAAGATACGAAGACATTAATTGATCATATTGGATAAGAGTCAGACTCTTATGGAGAACAACAAAGGTTAGACCTAAGTAGATTTGATGAACTCCTATATTATAATAAGATCAAGTACTCGCAAGAGTCTTAACATTAGGAGATAAACTTCCACACGAGCATGAATAAGAAACAAAGGTCATTAACCCTAACCTAGGAGAACGAATATTCATCTTAGACATAGATAATCCTTTTGATGTGGGGTACACTTTCACTTCGGGAAACATAAAGCTATTCGGAAGGTGAACCATCACAGAAACCTAACTATAAAGCTTCGTGTAAGGTGGCGAGAATAAAGCTTCCCCCTCCGAAATTTGATGAAGAAGAGGACCCATGACCGAGGAAGAGATCCTCAAAAATAGATCTTGAAGTTGAGTAAAAACTAGCGAACTAGGCTCTTCAAGAAAAAACATATACAAAGACAAAGACAAAAACAAACCTAACGAGTTCCAATTCGATTCACACCTAGACTATACCTTTAAGGCAACTCAGGCTCAAAGGTCAATATCACCTACTAAAGAGAAACTCATTCAGGAGGAATTGAAATCTATGAAAGATACACTTACTACATTACAACAGGGAAATGTAGGCCAAAATAGAAAATATTCGTATGAAGAACTATGTCCTTACCCCTTTGATAAGGACATGTTACAACAGCCTTTCCCAAAACACTTTACCGTTCCCAATTTTGATAAATATAAGTGTAAAAGTGATCCTCGTGATCATATAAAAGACTTTTACATGGCTTGCCAAGAGGTCGCGTATAGTGATAATTTCTTAATATGACTTTTTCCTCGCAGCCTAGGAGTCATGGGATTGGAATGGTTCTATAGCATACCCAAGGGCTCCATTACAACATGGCCCGCATTGGCAGAGAAATTTGTAAGGCATTACTCCTATAATATGGAGAGTGACATCACAATGAACAATCTATGTAACACAAAACAAAAACCCAATGAGACATTTGTAAGATTTTTACAATGATGGTGTAGGTTAGCTAGTCACTTTCCTTGTGCCTTACTAGAAAAATAGTTAGTGAGCATATTTGTTCCTAACTTAAACCCAGAAATAGCCTTCCACTTACAAATGCATTGTTGCTCAAACTTCGAAGAAGTCATAGAGAAAGGCAGTCAAATCAAGAAAGTGCTCATTACCAAGGGAACACTTAAACCTGTTACTAAAAACAAACATGAAGCCAAATCCATAGACAAACCTAAATTCTTCAATAAGAATAAACATGTTGTTGGTGATGGCATTATAGACTCTAAGAGAGTCCAAGCCATACAAACATGCCCACTCTTAAAGCTTTTGCAAGGACCTCGTCCCAAAGCACCTACAAAACATATGTTCACATCCTTGACAAAATCCTTATCTACCATCCTAAAACAATTAGATGGTGCAAAAATGGTAGAATATCCAACGATAATAGTACCATATCCGAAGATGCTCCAAAACTAGTTTGGTTCAAAGACCATGAATATTATGAATTCCATCGTGTTAAAGGACACAAAACAGATAGATGTTTGAGATTGTGCCATTATATCCAAGACCTCATAGAGGAAGGGAAGATTCTGTGGAGTCTCCCCCTGAGACTGGTAAAAGTTCAAATGAAAAAATGGGTATTTATAAAGAACCTTTTCCTGACCATGCAGATAAGAAGAAAAGAAAACCAAATCAAGGGAAAACTTCCAACGACTATAGGATTGTTGCCTATGTGTACCCTACAAATGATAGTCCTTATGATTCCCTCATTGGATGTATTAGCTCATCTAATGAATAGATCAACACCATTCGTAATCTAGAAAAGAGTGCATACAATCGAGACAAGACATTCTGCTTAATCATACTAGATCCTGTGCCTATCCCTCAGGAAGGTCAGTATAATTTAATAGAGTAGTTAGAGAAAATACCTACTAGGATATCTATTCTCAATCTCCTCAAGATCTCTAATGCCCATAAGAACATATTGTACAAAACTTTACAAAATTTAGGGGTTTCCACTAGAGGTAGACCCCACGAACCTTCAAGCCATGATTGCACACTTAGACACCAATGATCATATTACTTTTGATCATACTGCAATCCCACATAACAACCTAGAGCATAACTTGCCATTGTATCTCGAAGTGGTGGTTACCCGTCATAAAATCAAAAGAGTACTTGTAGATGGGGGATCTGGTCTGAATATTTGCACCTTGAAGCTAGTAAAGCAGCTAGGCCATTCAGAAATAGAGTTGGGTGCTAAGACTATCACAATCACAACATATGACAATGAAGAAAGAGAGTCAGCAGGGACTATAGTGGTTCCCATGGAGGTAGGACCAACATGTCATGACACAACATTTCATGTCCTTGACTTGGACCTTCCGTACAACATGCTCTTGGGACGCCCATGGATCCATGCCATGTAAGCTATTCCATCAACTTTTCATTAGTGCATCAAGTTATGTCATGAAGGACAGGTGGTTACCATCTTGGGTGACCCAGAACCATTCACACATTGTAGGGAATTGCACAGTTTTTCTCGTGCAGCTTATGAATGTCCTTCTGCGGATGTTGTTGTCCCTCTACAAATGGAGGCTATAAAAAATGAATAGATTCAGAGTCCCTCACGCCTTTCAATCAAGATTTTCCCTCATTGGTCAATCCATTTGCTTTATGGGAGGTCACATCAGAAAAATATGGCCCAATTAAGTCATTCACTCTTGAGCAAGCCATGTTGATATCAAACTTATCAATATCCCCCAAGACAAGGGGTAAGCCTTATTTTCAGTTCAAGAGCACCCGTGAGCAATGTCCTAAACTGTTGGAAAAATTTGTCCATAGTGGTCTCCTATCTAAGGAGAAAATGTTAGAAGACCCTACCAGCAGAGTGTCAGAAGGCACCATGGCTTCATGCAATCAAGCACCTCAGTACATCAAAGGTCCCCGCATGATGTTTTTCATGGGCTATAATGGGTTTGGATGCGGCGTTAATGCATAATTCCGATTAGATCCTATCCCTATCCCTCATTTTAAAGCTGATAAACATGGCCTTGGAATAAGGCCCCATGACACTCTACCTTCTGAGAATGACGCCACCTCTTTTGAACGTGAGGACGTTTCATCTCATTCTGATAGTGACACAGATTCCCAATGTAGCCTTTACGAGGATCTTGCCTCCACGAACCTATTCCCAGATTCATCGGTCCTTACCTTATCCGAATCCATCCCCTTAGATAAATATCCAGTAGCCCTTGTATATCTTGAACTTATAGATTGGGATCAAAAACTTCATGTGCCCCTGGATTTCTTTGAAAATGATGAGGCATTTGTAGAGTTCATGGGGCTCAAAGACTTTATTCTGGCTGGAGACCACAAGAAAGGATTTAAGATTCAACTAGATACATGTGCTTACTTCAGGGAAGAAGTATAGATGTGTGGATGGTTGAATAAAAAGGCTGTAAATAAAAGTACACCTACTTCTGAGAAACCAAACAAGAAGGCTCAACGGAGATCCCATAGTGACAGACTCTTTGATAAACTCATAGATAAACAGAATGAAGAGTCTAAAGATGAAGTGATTTATCCATTCAAAGATGATCATGAACTACCATAGGAGGTCGATCTTACTCTTCCCCTGATCCTATGTGGATGGAAGATGCTTCTAAAATGCTTATTGAGGAAACAATCAACGTCAACATTGGCTCAGAGGAGTAACCTAGAATAGTCAAGTTGGGAGCTTCACTCTCAACTCAGGAACAAAAGACCTTTGTAGAGCTCTTAAAAGAATACGTGGACATATTCATGTGGACATATGCAAGATATGCCTGGTTTGGACCGGAACTAGTTGTGCACAACCTCATTGTGCACCCAGATGCCAAACCAATCAAACAAAAGTTGAGAAAGATGCATCCTAAAGTGGCACTCTTAGTCAAAGAAGAATTAGAAAAGCTATTAGCTGTTGATTTCATTAAACCTATTGACTATTCAAAATGGATCTCTAACATAGTCCCAGTATAGAAAAAACTTGTTGGCATAAGGATCTGCACGGATTTCTATGACATCAACAAAGCATGTCCAAAAGATGATTTTTCCTTACATAACATTGACATGATAGTCGATTTAACAACATGAAAAATTAGCATAAACTTTGATGAAATTCTTGTATTATCTAGTATCCCCAAGAAACCATACGTACTTCACTCTGATTGGTTGGTTTTTTTTGTCCCAAAATTGTTGTAATCTTCATTGGATCTACCAATAATCTTTCCTCGCAAATAATGTGCCTAAATAACGTGCCAAAGGGGTGGTGAAAATGTACTTATTGATATTAAGGGATATTATACGCTTCTTAAATCTCTCAAACATAAATATCAAATTATCACAATGATCCTTCACTAGACCATAGACAATCCAATCATCTAGATAGACCTACAAAAAAGTATGAATAATGTCCCTGGAAGGCTCGAACAATGATACATGAAAAAATCGTAGGCACATTTTTCAATCCAAAGGGCATGACAAGATAAGTGAAACATCCCCATTTTGTTGCAAAGGTGGTATTTTATTTATCCTCACATGTAATGCACACATGTTGATACCCTGAGAATCCATAAATAAAAGAATAAATTTTGTGCTCTATAACTCCTTCAAAGATCTCCTTTGTCATTGGTGTAGGAAAAGGATCTATATCACACATGAAGCATTAAGAATTTTTAGTCCAAAAAGATTATGATCTGACCATCCTTCTTGATATTGATCACCATTGGGCTGATCCACTTAAATTATTCAATTGGTTAAATAATTCCATACTTAAGCATATTTTTATCTCTTCTTTTACCTTCATGCGTAGGTTGGGATTCATCATGTAAGGCATCTTCCTAACTAGATGCGCTCCTTCTTTTAGCTTGATCTTCAACTCTACCAATGACGGATGTAAACCTTTCAACTTATAATATCCCATTGGGAAAAAATCTTAAAAGTCACACAACATATCAATAATCTTGGCAACTCTCTCTCTCGACCAGTAATCTCTAATTATCACTCACCTCTTTAGGCACATCCTCGCCCAATATTCACCTTTTTTAGTTTTCAATGACACATGGTATGTGCATGTGTAATCATCTACAAAGTCCACTATCTCATGTGCCCCTCTATATGATTGATATACAAGTATTTAGCTTCCTCATCATTAATGAGTTAGACTATTTTACCTTTCTTCTTCTCTTTCTAGGTGCACCCCAACCATATCTCCTCTATTTATTCTACATCCTTATGTGCCTCAGTCCCAGGTTCTCCAAAAAACTTTACCATAAGCTCCTCAATATTTTTACTAACCCCTAATGTGATACACTTCATGATCTATAAGGCCTCATGTATTGATGCATTACTAGAAAAATAATCAAAAATATGAGCCATATTGTTGTCATAATTTCTTCGTATGATCAAATGAATGAACTAGCAAGAATGAAAGAATCTATCAACTTATTACATGGAGGGTTTATAATACCTCAGATGTGATGTGATGGATAAACGGGTGCAAAGTGATGATGAATCATCGTTGTAGTTGATGACTTGCAAATAAGATAAACTGAAACATGATTGATTAGATAGATTTATACGGGGTTTCTGAACAAGACTAGATCTAAGAAGTGGTTAGCTTCCTTTCACATATGTTAACCCCTTTTTTTTAGAAAGAATGAAATAAAAAAATAATAGTAGATAACATGCGAAAAAGGATGTATACTGAATTTGACAAATTGATTAAAACTGATCTAGAAGATGATATGATTGCAAAAACTGTAAATTAAAGGTTACTTGGTTTGTGTCGATGGTGACCTAGATGTGTACAAGAAGGTCCAAGAAGATATGAGAAATTGGATCTAGAGTGTAAGAGAAATATGTAGAACGTCACGGGATCCGAGTGCAACCTGGACACTACGAGAGGTTTGAGTATGATGGAGTCAACCTGCAGAGGAGGTTTGAGGATGTGGAAACTAGGAAAATGGTAGAAATAGAGATGGATGAGGGTAGATTGAGAATCAGGACCACTGGTCATGGTGACCAAGGGGGAGATGGTATTTGTATCAAAGCTAGACAAGACCAAAGGTAAATGGATGAAAATGGTAATATGTAAGTAAAAAGGATGGAAAAGGAGGTTAGTGAAGAAGCTCACGAGTGTTACGAGAGGCGATCGAACTGTAAAATGTTAAAAGAAATAAAAGCAATGATAATATGATAAAAATTTGATTAAATAAATACAAAAACACTAATAATCTCATGAAGGATAAACATGAATGATGAAAGTTCATCTAAAGGATGTCCTGGGAGGTCTCAGAATTGTTGTAGGAATGCTCAGGTGTGAGAGGAAATTCACTAGTCACGAGAGAACTGCAAAATTTGCATGCATCTAATGATTTTAGATGTCTTTTGGGAAAAATTATACTTGTTTTTATAGGGTCGATGGTGACTGGTGGGTCGCTACCCAACTACGGGAAATTTTCCCCAATGGGTAAGTTTTTTTTTTTGTTTTTGGCATGATTTTGTGTTTTTAAGAGTTGGAGGGTGCTTCAAAGCATTATGTTGGATTAGCTTGCTTGGGTATGAATCAATGGAATTTAGGGAATAAAAATAGATAGGAAGAAAGATATAAAATCAAGGGGATTTTTTTGTAGGATAAAGCATCCTAATTAGAAGGTTTTTAAAGAAAGGTAATATATTAATTGATTGATTAATTAATTAATGTGGATTAATTAATTAATGGGACTTGGATGGGCATTAAAGGTGATAGGATAATTAAGTGGGCATTTAAAGAAAAGGGGATGGATTAAAATAAGTATGCGCACGCAGGCAAACAAGGGTAGAGCTATTGATTTCAGTTGTCTACACATACCTTGATTAGGTCGTGCCAACTTGCAATATCTTACTTTAACTCAACATGCACATACCTTGCACTCACCATCCCTTTAATGTATAATTGAGCTTATGAACCCAAAGAGATGAAAATAAATATTCTTGTCTTTGTGCCCAATGTCTCTCATAGTTGTGGATGTTCACTAAAGTAGGGTCTTACCGTCATAATCATGTATAATAGAAAGGATATTATTTTTATTAAACCTTGTTAAACAGCTACCCTAACGTTACACCAACCCAAAATATTATCTATATGTGTCACCCACCATTGTTTTGTTACCCCACGCAAATTATAAACCATCATGTTTCTCTTATCACCTTCATTTTTCCTTTGATCTTCCATTGTGTGTATGAAAGATTCAGGTTTCTATTCTCCGTATGTTTGGGTAACTATGTCCTACCCAAGCCTATAATCACGCATGACCTAATCATTCTTGTAACTCTCCCTTGACCTTGTGACCCACTATCTCATAAGTTTCATGGACCTAGTTATCACATTAAACGCTGGTTGTGTCACTAATAGATTGTGCATCTTCCTAGTGAAGGATGCCTTCCTTTGATAGTTCCAATTTGTCTCGATCGTGCATGGTGTGTGCATATATCTGTTAAGTTCCTCCTCCTTAATGTGATTTGTATAGGGTGAAATATTTGCATCATCCATGGCTATGAAAATGTTCTCCTTATTCTCAAAGCTAATATAGTGCTTGTTAAAGAAAAATTGAAATTTTTATCATAACATCATGGGCGACCCAAAGATATGGAAAGTTATCCACCTCTATGATCTTAAGAACCTCAAAATCACCTGTGAAATTTTCACCTTAAATTGTAATTGATGAATCCTTAAGAACCCCAATGGGAATTTCCCTTGTCTTATTTGTCATATAAATAACATTTGAAGATGGTTGTAATGGTGTCCTTCCCATTTGGTTACAAGCATTCAATGTCAAGACATTAACTTCTTTCCCTATATAAATGAGATTGTTACTTACCAACCAACCATCTATTCGCATCCAGGAAATTTATTTATCATACTTTTGGTCTTGAAGTGGTAAATTTCCATGAAGGATTTGACACTCTTGTTCAATCCCTGCATGTGGTAATATTTCTTACAACTACTCTCCTATGAGAGGAATGATGTTCTCTTGGCGTGAAATCCTACATACTTCCTTCAAACCATTAATATATTTCTATAGAAATTTTTCATCCTTTATGTGTTCCCTCTCATGTGATTACTCCTTTAGATGTTTAATATCTCCTTAAAATTCTCTAACAACCCCGTAGTCTCCTAGTATACCTCTTTTTTCCGGGAAGCATCCAGTACTTAACATGTATAACCTCTTAACTCCCGAGAAGGGGATTTTCCTTAATATTATCATGTTTTCTTTACTTCTATACACCGTGTTACTGGGTTCAAGTATAAGCTCTAGATCATATTTCTTAGGCACCTAATTTTCATTCTTTTTGCAATCCACCTTGATCATTAGTGTTCCTTTTCCCTTCTTGTTGTTCTCACACATATGTGTGTAGAGGTCTAGGTATTCTTCCACCTTGTATTGCTTTCCACACGGATGCGCAAACCTAATTCTTAGGACATTCACACTAATAATGATCGGGTGATCCACCAAGTATAATATGTTCCACACGCGAACCTACCTCTACTTCCATCATGGCCTATGCTTTGATATCCTCCCAAAATCCTCCAATAAGATTATTTCCATTATTACACCCTTCACTATTCATTCCTTCCTAATCTTTCAAGCCACTTTCCACCTTTGGTCTATAACAATTGAATCTCACAAGCCTCATGGATATGATCAATCAACTAAAAATCAACTATATCATGTGTATGTGACTTACAAATATTGTAACACATGGAGGCATTTTTATGTGTCCCGTGCTGCAAAAGAGGAAAATTATGTTCATCATGATTCTTGTGGAAACTCTCACAAGATGTTAACGATGTGCATACAATCCTACGTGGGAAAATTTCCTTTGTGTTTCCTTTTACATCAAAATCAGTGCACCATATCCTATTGCATGTTTCATGTGCCGAATTGGCAGATAATTTCTCCAACTATGTATCCATAGTTGTCATCTACACCTTAAGAAATGGACTCACTCATGTGTCAACACTACCAACTTACTCTATGTACAGAGTTACTTCCAAAGCCTCGAGTGGAAAATTAAATATTATATGTGATAGGGATCTTTTGAAAGGTGTTAACAAGCCTCCAAAGAACCCGAGTGGGCTGGATCGATGAATATCATAAGAGAGCTTGGATAAAAACTCCTTAAAATGCACATCATACTCCCTAATTCTCTCGAAAAACCTTTCTTAATGTCCTTGATCACACTAATACTCTAATTCTCAAACTCGGTATATGGAAATCAACTAAAAATGTAGTGTGTAATGCATCATAATCCATCAATATATGATGTGGACCATACTATATATACTAGCTATGCACACGCCCTTGAAGTGTAGTGGAAAACATAATTTCCTTTCTATCGGGAGTTGTAATTCCCTTAATATGCCATAATAATTCACACTTGTGTACGTGATTAGCTGCATATTCCACACCTCTATACTCTGGTAAATAAAGTGATATCTCAAAGAATATTTGAGGTGTCTACCGAGGTGATTGTTGAGGTTGTTGTTGGAGCTGTTGTTGTGGTTGTTTTAGATGTCATGGAATAGGACCAAATCCTAAACTGATACACCACTTGGGTCAGGTCCATGCGGTGTCTATCCTAAACCTCATGAGCCTCCCATTGTGACCTTTGGACCTATATATGAACTCCCTTGCATCCTATTTGTTGTCCTAAACTAGACACCAACAATCTGTGTTATCACCGCACCTATGGGGTTACTTCAAGTGGTCTTTGGGCCCACACTTTATCTTAACACTATGCTCCCAAAAGTTGTTCAAAAATATTTTGTAAAAATACAGGCACTTGTTGTGCTCCCACGTTAGTAGCTTTGCTTTGTTGTGCTTCCTAATATGATCCTAAAATATGCCTACCTATGTCTCCTATCCAATGTGGTGGGCCTCTTTTTCCTCCTGCTCCACTACCACTATGATGCTCTTCTATAATAATCTTTGAATTTTTAACACCATGTGTAAGGGCTAGTGGCTAGGCTAGGTCAAATGTGCTCATGCAGTCCTCGTTTTATCCTTAGATGCATTCTCATCGAGATGCTAAACGGTCCTCTCTCTGTACTTTCCCAATGTAGAGAAGACATGATCCTACGGTCCCTCACCTTCTATAAGATCTTCACTACTTCTACTAGTCATCATTCCTCTTGACCTTAGTGCCTCATCAACTTCCCTCTATTGTGCATCATTATATCCGAGTCATCTTTCCTATCTGTCTCTTTCCTCCTCCTAGGTCAATGTCATCCTCCCCCACACTTGTTTATGGACCTTGCGCACGGTGTGATTTTAGCCCTCCATAGGTAGATTCTCCATTTCAAGATCAACCATCAAAATCCTAATTGTTAAAGGTTTCACACATAAATATGATCCTCTTGTTGCACGTAAAAACTAGAACTATACTTCCTCAAGGCATGAGTAGGCTAAGATTATGTATTCCAAGGTATAACTACGTAACACACCTTCCCACCAATGATCTACAAATATAGTCCTTAGTGCATCCAAATCGAGAGAGTCTTTGATAGTCTTCTTGTCTCCAAATTTTCTTCCTATTAATCCAAACACCTATGTTTTATGTGTAAACTTCCAACCGATCTGCAATTATCCTAGGAAAAAGCTAAAAATGTCTCATACAGTAGTCATAAATATTTCCCTCCACCCACTTGCACGCATTGAAATCAATTCCAGTCTTATATCTATGAGAAAATGCATATTTCCTATCATATACCTAGTTTTCAATGTTCTCCAAAGACATTTGGAACACCATGTATATGCAACATCCTAGTAGAAAGGTTAAAAAGAGGTCCCAACAATGGATCCAAAATGTAGTATTTTATTTCCCAACAAAGCTATGCATGTTGACACTTCAACTAGAAATGTGTGGAATCTCACCCGAAGTGTGTGTAACCACCGGGTATTTCATTTTCTTTTCTTATAAATATGTTAACATGCATGTTCACATTCATAGTTATTCAATTAAGAAGAAGATACATCATAACACAAAAATTGAAACACATAAGGAAACTAATCACCATAAATAATGATTAAAATATCTGAATTCCCATGACCCCATACTTATTGATGAGGTTCGTCAATCCTCACCATTAATAATGTCAATCCAGGTTGGTGTCTGAAGGCTGTATGTATTAAGAGAAGAAGATCTCAGAAAGTGGATCCTTTAAACACAATCCAAACTTGCATAAAATAAATCACACATGCAGAAATTTAAATACACACTTACAGAAATGTAAACACACTTGCATAAATAAATGTTGCATGAAAGAAATGAAACTTGCATAAATGAAATTTCTGAATTAAAAATAACTGAAAGATAAAAAGACACCTGTAGGTTCACAACAAAAATTGTACTGAAGAAGGATCACATAACATGAAATCAAAAGTTTACAACAAAAGGAAAACTATAAAAATAAAGAAACAAACATTAACACATTGATCCATCTTCCTTGGAATGAGTGGCTCATTCCTTGGAAGAGGACTTAATTCATACTTTTAATTCAGAACTTGTAGAATAAATTTACTTCAAAATATTGGAAAGAAAGAACAGATCTTTATTTCTTGGGAGAAGAGAATTACATATATGAGTGTGGAAGGTTGCATTTATAATTTATGCATCCAACTAACTCCTTATTTTGGGAGATACAATATAATATTATCTTTATCCTAATCCTAACAACTAAGATCTCCATCTCCACAAAATATGGAGAGAGATATATTATTAGAGTCAAAGTCTTATCTCACTTATTTTAGGAAGATTTGCTCCCAAATCTTCTCCTTGCTTTTCGGTAACAAGAATCATAATGATTTTATTCTTCTACATTATTGGAAGGAGGATTTTTCTCAAAATATGATTTTGACCAAATACCTTTCTCGGATTTTCCATTTGACTTTGTTGTTTTTGACTATGGAACTTTTGACGCTTGTCTGATACGCTTTTTCCTTGGACTGCAGTTCACTAAAATTTAGATCTATCTTCATTGATAAATCCTATTGAAAATATGAATGAGGTTTTTGTTAAAAATATTTATATAAACAAAAACCTCTCTTATATTTTCCATTTGAATTTTCTGTTTCTTTTTATTGAACTTTTAGCGCTAAATCGATACACTTTTCCTCGGACTATAGCTCATTAAAAGCTAGATATCTCTTCATTGGTAAAACATGTAGCTTAATTGGAATAATATTTTGTTAAAAACATTGCTATGAACAAAAACTCTCTCATATTTTCCATTTGAATTTTTTGTTTTTGTTTATGGAACTTTTAGTGCTCGTCGATACACTTTTCGCCATTGGATGTAACTCACTAAAAGTTAAATTTCTCTTCATTGGTAAAACTGTAGCAAATCTAAATGAGGTTTATGTTAAAAACATTTCTATGAACAAAAACCTCTCTCAGATTTTCCATTTGAATCTCTAATTATTCACAGTCCTCATTTGATGCAAGTTCCAGAACTAAATCTGTGAGTTCCGGAACTAACTCTGCGAGTTCCGGAACTAACCCTGCGAGTTCGGAACTAACTCTATGAGTTTCAGAACTAACTTAAAACAACTATAACTTTTGCATACAATCTCAGATTGAGATGATTCTTTTTGAACTTGCATTATTTTTTGAGAGAAATCTAAATATGGTATCAGATTTGATTTTAGATATACCATCCATTATTAATTCCACTTTTCCCAATACTAGCATTATCTTTCATTTATGGCCTACATACATAAGAATTTTCATATTTTCCCAAATAATCAATAGTATTAGTAAAAAAATAGATAACAAAATATTTCTAAAGAATGAACAAGATATATATCCTATATTATATCTTAAGAAAACTATAAGTTCCTAGATTACATTTAAATCCACTTTCAAAGGTAACTTGGAAGGACAAAAAAAAATGGTAATTTATGGCCAATTTATGGCCTCGTCACTTGTATATAGTTACCTTGGAAATCCATACACAATTATCCATAGCCAATCATCAATTAATTTCATAAAATTATGTTGATTACATCATATTTTTCTCATAGTTAATGCATACAAAATTTAGTTATACACACCCAAACCCTAACACTAGTTCTCCAAAGAGATAACTCTCATTCCATCCTCTCAAAAAAGACACAAATCCTATATTTATACAGTTGGAACTTTCCCTCCACAACCTTCATGCACCTTTATAATAATATTTGTGCTTATAAATAGATTGCATGATTTTTACAACTTAGACTAATAATAGATCTAGCTATATTAGATGTTACATGCTTTATTCGATTTGATTTGATTATTATCTTAAACCATGCGTTGTATTTTCCTTACCTTGCATGTGATTTTCCAAATTATATCTCCTTTGTGTGCATTCCAAGCCATCTTGATTTTATCTATTTCTATACCTTACTTAGACATTACTCCAACTATGATTTGTTAGTTTTAGCCATGAATTGGAAAATAAACTAAGTCCCAACTCTCATTTTATCATGCGTGAACCTTCGTGTGTTGATATTTCATGCATGTGCACACCCCTTCATGCAACCCTTGTGCATGGTCCCTAACCTTTATGTGTGGCTAGTACTTATCCATTTTCTCCTCTTAACATGTGTCGAGTGGACAAGTGAAGCGTGAAGTGATCACAAAGTGAAGCGTAAAGACTAGGAAATGGAAGTGGACCCTAGGGGTGAAGCCTATACATAGTAGTTGTGTTATTGGAGCTTTTTATCATGAATATGAGTTGTTTCTTAATGTGTATAAGGATGGACTTGCAAAAGAAGAGTGAGAAAGTAGTCAAAGTTATGTATATGAAAAATTAGAGAAACATGTGTATAAGTATGTAAAGAGTGTGTAAAGAAAAGTGTGTACCTAATTTATAAGAGAATATGAGATAAAAATATGTATTGTTGCTTAGAGATTACTGATTTGAATGTTGAAGGTGAGGTTTTTGGGTGATCTCATGCCAAGAGTGAGTTTTCGGTTGATCTCACACCAAGAGCGAGTTTTTTTAGGTGATCTCATGCTAAGAATTATTTTTTTGGATGGTATCACATCATGAGTGAGTGTTGGAGAGAGAGGTCTAGTTTTACCCTCCATCCATGACTCTGCCCCATAAGCACCATTGTAGTTGGTACGTCCTAATTTATTCCATTTGTCTTGATTTTTTATTAGTTATGAATTGTTCCAATTGTACCAATTGTAGGAGATAGAATGCATTCTGTGCCTGGAGGCAAGTTCTGCTCTTTGTGTAACCTCTCTATAAATTGTTGAAGAATGTGTTGAACTAAGAAAGTGGTTGTTCCTACCCCAAGGATATTAGCACCCGAGAGGAGGACACAAGCACCCACTTCTACTTGTCTAGGTATGGGCGCTAGTGTCTTATTTGTGTCTTATACCCAACTCAAATTCTAGGCTACTCTGTGACTATGTTCTTGTGCTGATTATGTACTATGTTGATATATGTTGTGTTATTTTGTTCTTGAGATTTGAGCTACTAGAGGGGTGATTTGTTAATCGAGAGAATATTCTAAGTGAATACGATACCTAAATCTCCATACACCATTGCAACATTGAAGAACATTTTGATATATTTTTGTCGATATGAAGAACTCAAAAAACAGAGCTCGTATTCGCAAGTTATGGTCCGCTAAAAGTTTTGGCCAATAAAGAAAATTTGGGGACTACACAAGTCTTTTGATGTGGATGAATCATAACATGAAAAGTGGCACGAGTTGATAGGAAGAGTAAAAATAATTGTGTTTTAAGCCTCTAATATTTGAAAAATGATTGTGAAATGGTGTGCCTCATTGTTTTCTTGCTAGGGGATCTCAACCAAGTTCAACACACTCTTTTAATGGAGGGGTGCCTTGGCCTCCAAATCATATCACCATTGATGATCAATATCTTATATTTTCCACTATATTTCTATATCCCTTACATGTGGGGATTTTTATTGTAGGTATTTTAATTGTAATACAAGTTTGAAGTATGCACTTTGCATTTGGATAGCTCTCCCGAGATACTTACTAGCTCAAGAGGGTGGTCAACTCCCCACCGAGTTGACTTTCATATCCCCTCAATGATCGAGTCAAATTATTTGTATCTCGTCCTAGTCGATAATTACCCACATTTTGAGCTAAGTTTATTATATGACATATATGCATTGTATATATAGTGGGGTGGATAAATATTCCATACGGAGTCAACGTAACAATTGGCCATAACAACTCGATGGTTCGAATAGGCCACAATAAACATAACTAGCTTGCCACTACATGGTATCCAATTGTCAATTGTGGTGATGGTGGGTGGGTAAGTGCAAACATTGTGTGGCCTAACAAAATGCTAATGTATGGCCACAGACACACAAGCTTATAGGGTGGTTAATTCCTTTTAAAACATGTAACCAACCTTCCTGCGAGAAATTTGGGATTAAATCTCACATAGAAATAACAAGTGACAAAAATAGTGGAGAGGGGATCGATCCTGTGACCTTAGGGGTCCAAATCCAAGTAACTCGCCAATTGAGATACATATCTCGGTGAGCTATAAATCAATCTCCTGTTACTTAAAGCGAGACTTTTTGGAAGACTCGTGTATAGGGTAGTCGGGGGTAATTTTCATAAATCACTCAATTTGAGGCACTTGCGATCATATCGGGCTTCGATACAAAAAGAATAATTTCTCAAAATTATGAGACAAATATGATGATTTATTTAGTTTTCTATGAAGTGTTTTAGATTTCTCATTGTAGGTGTTTTTGGACACAATTGTATGGAAAGGGTACTTTGGAAATCTGTAGAGCCATGAGTGAACTTGTAGATGAAATATGACAGAAATCGAGTCTACAAATATGTTTTAAGATATAATCATAGGTATAATGTGTAATGAAATTACTACTATGATTCAAATTATGAGCAGATAATATAACATCAAATAACACAATATTTAGAATAATGATCTCAATGCTTGCAATGCAATTGTAATAGCTTCGCCACTTCGAGGGGACAACCTCTAAACCATATAATAAGACTCAAATGCTCAAATGATAATGAAATACTACCTACAATGCTCTATATATATTATTCATATGTTATGGCCATCACCCAAGCTGACCTATTAAGCATGAGAAAGTATAAATGATATAATAAAATGATATGGTAAGCCACAAGTTGGCTACTCATATCCTAATACAAGCAATAGGTTAAGGGTGTAGCATGCCCTTCCCCTTCAAACCAACATTGTCCTCAACGTTGAATAATCTTGGATGTTGCTGCAGAAAACCTTCATCCTCCTAGGTGGCATCTTCTATGCTCATATTCTTCCACTTGATCAAATATTCCTTAATGTCTCTGGTTCTTAGCCTCTTAGTATGTGTTTACATAATCTTCTCTGGCTCCAAAATGATTCTTCCTTCCTCGTCAAGTTTTGGTAACTCTTTCTAGGCTTCAAATTTCTATCCAATAACCTTCTTCAGGCATGAAACATGGAATACTAGGTGTATGTGTGAAGATGGAGGCAACTCTAGTTTATAAGCAACACTGCCAATTTTCTATAGAACCTGATAAGGGCCATAGTATTTAGGAGCAAGTTTATTGTCCTTTTTCTGTTTCTTTAGAGACATATATTTGTAAGGCTGAGAGACGTACAAAAACCCAATCACCAATTTCAAAATGTCTTTCACTACGATGTTGATCTGCTTGTTGTTTCATCCTATTTTGTGCTAATGCTAAATTCTCCTTCAAACTAGCCAAAACTTGTTGTTGATGTTGAATGTGTTCCTCAACATCTCTGACCTTAGTTTGCACCCTCAAGGAGGAAGTGATAGAAGGTGGATGGTAACCATATAATGCTAAAAATGGGGTCATTTGAGAAGAGGTATGAAAAGATGTGTTATACCACCATTTGCAAGTGGTAGCCATTTAATCCATCTTTCCTATTTATCTGATACAAAACAACGTAGATACCCCTCTAAGAATTTGTTGACCAATTCCATTTTCCCATCAGTTTGAGGATGATAAGATGAACTGTGAGCTAGCTAAGTACCCAAACATGAAAATAATTCCGTCCAAAAATTACTTGTGAAAATAGGATCATGATCACTTACAATTATTTTTGGGGTTCCATGTAGCCTTTGAATTGTCTCCAAAAAAATAGCTACGAATGTACTAGCTACAAATGGATGTGATAGGGCACAAAAATGGGCATATTTTGTGAGCCTATCCACAATCATGAAAATAACATTCTTACCCTTTTAACAAGGCAATCCATTGATGAAATCGATGGAGACCTCCTCCTATCTTTGGCTAGGAATCGGTAAGGGTTGCAACGGACACAGTGTCTTAATCGTTTCCCCTTTGTTCTGTTGGCACACTAAACACTTTGATACAAACTTTTGTACATCCCCCTTGAGTCCTTCCCAAAATAATTATCTTTTTATTCTATGATATGTCTTCAAAAACCCAGTGTCCTCTAACAGCAAGGCATGTAGCTTTGCAATAATCTTATGCTTCAAACTCGGAATCTTTACTCAAGTATAAATTTTCCTTGTACCATAGGGCATTACCTTTCCACTCAAATTTGTTATATGTCATAGATCCTTGCTTTATATTCTATATTATAAATTGTGTATCCTTGTCTTGATCCTATTTCAATCTTTCTTCATCCACCCAATCATCTGTCAACATGGACATTCCACGTAGTAAGGCATCTCGTGGATGTATCCCTTCAGACAATGCATTAGCTACTACATTTTCTTTACCCTTTTTTATATGATTTCAAAATCATAACCCAAATTTTTTTACCCACTTTTTTGTTCCTCGGATGATAAGCTTTGCTCCAAAAAGTATTTGAGACTATCATGATCAGTTTTACCATGAAGTGTCTACCCATGAGATAGTGCCTCTATTGCTTGACCGTATGAAAAATAGGCATCATTTCTTTCTCATAAACCGGTTTGAGAAGATATTTTCCTTTGAATTGGAGACTCTCAAATGCAATTGGTCTTCCTTATTGTATTAGAACTACTCCCAATCCACGATCTTGAAGTGTCACATTAAAAATGAAGGTTTTGAGAAGTTGGGAGTAGCCAAAATGGGGTGTTGCACAAGGCTTCCTTGGTGCTTTCAAAGGATTTAGTGGCTAACTCTATCCAATGGAAGGAATCCTTCTTTAGTAATGTAGTGAGTGGGGTTGCTATTCTACCATATCCCCGCACGAATATTCTGTAGTACCCTGTTAGTCCTAGGAACCCACGAAGATTTTTGAGAGTTTTGGGCCTTGGCCATTCCACCATAGCTTTGATCTTCTGAGGATCAACTTTGACGCCTTCATGGGATACAATGTGACCCAAGTAATCTACCTCTTGACCACCAAAACAACATTTAGATGGCTTTACATAGAGAGTATGTTTCTCCAAAACTTCCAACACTTTATTTACATGTTGTAAGTGTTCTTCCCATGTCTTACTATAAATCAATATGTCATCAAAGAAAACTAATCCAAATTTTGTTAAAAATGGCCTGAAAATAGTGTTCATCAAGCTTTGAAAGGTTGAAGGTGCATTTGTAAGATGAAAAGGCATTACAAAAACTCATAATGGCCCTCATGAGTCCTTAAAGCTATTTTATGAACATCTTCCTCTTTTATTCTAATTTGATGGTACCTCAAACGAAGATCTAGTTTTGTGAAATAAATAGCACCATGCAATTCATCAAGTAAATCATCAATTACTAGATTAGGAAACTTATCTTTGATGGTATACTTGTTGAGTTCTCAGTAATCTGGACACATCCTCCATGATTCATCCTTCTTATGTACCATGACCACTTGGGAAGAATAGGCACTCTAGCTAGGCCTGATGATACTTGCCTTCAACATTTCCTGAACCATTTTCTCGATCTCACTTTTCTGGGAATATGGGTATTTGTATGGTCTGATGTTAGGTGTTTTACTCCCTGGAATCAACCGAATGGCATGATCATGATCCCTAACTAGTGGTAGTCCCTTTGGAATTGCATCAAAAATAGATGAGTGAGCATCAACAATCTTTTGAAGATTGGGTGGCATTGAAAACTCTATATTTTGTACTTCCATGGAAAATAAATTTGCTATAAATCCATCTACTCCTTTTCTGAGAACCTTCTACATCTGATGAGAGCTAATAATTTGTGGAGACTTAGCTACCATCCCATTCAATTGTATTGTCCTTCCATCTAAATGAAATCGCATGAACAATTATTGGAAATTCATCTCTATAGTACCTAATTTTGTGAGCCATTGGACACCCAAAACAATATCTGCCCCTCCCATAGAAATAGAAAACATAGGCAAGTCTAACATGTAGTCTCCCATGGAAAGATTGATACTATGGCACTTTCCTGTGCACTTGACTATCCCACCATCCACAATCATAACTTGCATTTCTGGAGCTGGGTAAATAAAAAAATTGAGGCAGGCATCTAACTTACTATTTATGAAGTTATGAGTACTCCCCGAGTCAATCAACACTGTCACCTTTTGTTTTTGAGATAGCCAATAACCTTGAGTGTTTGAGGAGTACTAATACCTAACAATGTATGGCAAGAAATTGTAGGTTGGTGATTCTCTACTTCCTCTTCTACTGGTTCCTCAGCCTCTCCTATAATTTCAGCATCCTCGTCATCCTCATTACCTCTATCAATATAGAACTTCTTCTCAGCACATTTGTGTCCTGGTCCATATTTTCTATCACAGTTAAAGCATAATCCTTTTTCTCTATTTTCTTCCATTTGTTGAGGAGTCAGTCTAATTGGCCTAGAAAATGAAGGGGAAGAGATACTACTGGTCTTTGGTGTTAATGAAAGGTGGCCTCTACTACAAAAAACTTTTTCCTCTTCTCAACGTGCCATGATAATATAATCAAAAATCTTGAGTGGATTAAACATACGTACCTCATGCTCAATGTGGTCCTTAAGACCCCAAGAAATAGGTCATTCAAATTCTCTTTTGGTATATTCTCCACCCTTAAGGATAGGTTTTGGAATTGATGCACATAATCTTTGACTGATCATGTTTGTCATAACTTTGCTAATTGACTAAAGTAGTTCTCTAAAACACTATAACTATAGTGCAATTGCAGCTCCTCGGTAAAAATTGTCCAAGTGACACCAAGACCATTCTTCTGCCTCTGAGCACATAACCATCGATACCAAACGAATTGGTCTGGTTCAAGATATAGGGATGCCAATGTCACCTTTTGTCCTGATGGTGTTTGATGTAGCTCAAAGAAGTTCTTAATTTGATTTATCCAATTCAGGGGATCTTTACCATCAAATTTGCACATATCCACTTTTGACATCATGTTTCGTGGTTGCGAATAAGTTGGATTTTGATTGGGCTGGAAAATTGATCCAACATGGTTATTTTGTCCATGATTTTGAACTGAAGATCCTCCTTGGTTGATATGGGATGGATTTGGGCCATATTGTTTACCCTTTACATGTTGCATGATATCATCCAACCGATGATTGATTTGGGCTATGTCTCCTCAGAGGCCATCTCAGATTGTACATTTTGTAGCTCATACTCAAGTTGACTCACCTTATGATCAATTGAAGTAAACCAGTAAACCCTAGTGTTAAGGAATCTATATTTACCCCTTTTGAATCCATCTCTTCAATCACTATCTCATCTTTATCTAGGGTTTTACCCGAGTAACCGGATTGTTTTTTGCTCTTGTGGAAGGCCCCGCCATGATATCAAACCTTAGGGTTTAGGGTTTCGATACAAATTCAGCCAAACAGAAAAAAACAGAGATGATGCTAATAATATTTTTTTAAAAGCTTTCCGAAAATGTAAAAAACTTGAAAAAATTCCACAATTTGCACCCTAGGGAGTGATTTTATGAAAAACCATAAATTTGTAATAACTTGTGCAAAATAAATAAAAAGTCTTAAATTTTCAGGGAACCTTACTTGAAATGTTTCACAACTCTGGTAAAAATATCTCCCACCAATTCGCTTTGGTTCAAAATATATTGTGGAAACAAAAAAATTAGGGTTTTTGCCCTAATTTTGGCCCAGATCGTAGCTTTGATACCACTTGTTATGAAATTACTAGTATAATTCAAATTATGAGAAACAATATAACACCAAATAACACAATATTTTAGAATAATGATCTCAATATGCAATTGTAATAGCTTCACCACTTCGAGGGGGCAACCTCCAAACCATATAATAAGACTCAAATGCTCAAATGATAATGAACTACTACCTACAATCCTCTATATA
This sequence comes from Taxus wallichiana var. yunnanensis, assembly GCA_018340775.1. Taxonomy (NCBI): domain Eukaryota; kingdom Viridiplantae; phylum Streptophyta; class Pinopsida; order Cupressales; family Taxaceae; genus Taxus; species Taxus wallichiana. Next base: position 982,068,726 of record CM031237.1, on the reverse strand, counting down.
TACTATTCATATGTTATGGCCATCACCTAGGTTGACCTATTAAGCATGAGAAAGTATAAATGATATGGTAAGCCACAAGTCGGCTACTCATATCCTAATACAAGCAATAGGTTAAGGGTGTAGCATAATGATCTATTAGTCAATTTGTGAAAGTAAGCATTATACTTCATTTGACAATAAATAGATCGATTCATGATTAAGTGAATCCAAAGATGTAGCCCAACTGGGTGAAATCTATTATCAAATTTGTGGAGTGTTTTATTTCAGTTTTTAAATCTTTTGATCAGATAAATAAATTAGTATAAGGAATTGATTAAATTGATTAAACAAGCAATTAACAAAAAAATTGGATTAAGTGAAAATTTGAGAATCCATCATCCACACAGAAAAATCAAGTGAATGCATGATCAGTTTTGGTGGATTTGTATTATTTCCAAATTAAATCACGAAAGTTGAATTAAAACAATAAATTGATCATTGAAAGGAAATTTGGAAAATTGGGGTTTCAAAACACCCAAAAGTGAATAAATTAACACTCTTGATCAATTTTAAACCAAAAATTAAAGTTTCTATTTTTTAAAATGGTACCCAGGGGGTAAAAATTATTTTCAGATCAATTTTTGGTATCAAAGATGGTTTAACTCTTTACTTGCTTTAGTTTAATTGATTCAGTTTGGTTTTGCAATTTGGGCTTGATCTTTCCATTACAATATGCAGAGTTTGGAAATAAAAATAAAAGTTTAATGATCTTGATCCATACAATCATCAAATTCAGGAAGAGAATACATTCCTGAGGTGTCAATTTTTTCTCTAGAGGAGTAGATTGGCATATTGAAAAAAGCACTTGAATCCAAAGATGAGCTCTTGATGGTGTTATAAATTGGTGAACCTAAGAAAGAGGTACCAACCACTACCAATGGATCCAGTATGAAAAAATAATGCATTATAAGTATTGCACCACCTAATTCCTCTCCCCATATAGAATTGGATTCACGTAATGTTCTTGGTGACATTAAAAAGCACACAAGGGGCATAAGATATAAACTTTTGAATAAAATGGGGTTTAATGGAATTGGCCTTAGTAAGGATAATCAAGGCATATCTAACCACATACATGTTGAAGAACAAACTCATTTTACAAGATTAGGGTATGCTAATACATGTAAAATGGAAGTTGAGAAAGCTCCACAAGCACTAAAAGAATATATGCTTCTAATAACAAAGAGTATTCCCCATTAGCATTTGGTGATTCATCCTCGAAGAAGGATCTGGTAAGAGATCACCAAGAATAGGTATAGATATTCCTCCACCTCTTGTTTACCATAAGTAGAAAGGAAAAGGTAAAAATCTTGATCCATTATCTACATTTGAGAAATTTGGAAATGATATGTAGAAAATGTGGTATAGCTATCCATGCACATTTTGTGGGTTATCTAACCATTGTGTATCCAATTGTAGGAAACATAAATATTTGTTGGAAAATATTGAGAGAGATCACTCTCCTAAACATGGCTAAGAGAAAATTAGTTTAGTTTCTTAAAAATGTGGATCATAAAAACATGGACAAAATATTTTGTGATCACTATGTAAAGGTTAGGTCATGTAATTGAAAAGTGTTGGAAACTTCATCTTGGACAAAAATTTAAATTTGTTAAGAAAACCAATAGTTATAAATATGACCCTTGTAGTGGTTCAACTAAACACTAAAGTGAATCAACCACCTAAACAAGAAAATATGATTAAAATGGTGGGTAAACAATTCCTCAGTTTCATGTTTGCATAGCGGTAAATGTTAATTAGCATACAAATTAAACAAATAATTTTTGGTATTCTTGGTGATTTGTGAAAAGGAAATAATTCCCATATGTATATTTAGCTTTAATTGTGATGGAATAACCTAAAGGAAAATCCAGGTGACAAGTTTATCATACTTGGGCTAATTTCTCTTGTTATGGTTTTGGAAAACTTCATTTTAACTGAAGTATGTAAAGTTGTTTCTATGGGGCATTGTCAATTGATTGTACGTATAATTTTGGGAAAAACATGTATTCAGAGTGTTGTTGTTAAAATTTGTGTAAATGTTTCATGTAGGCATTGTTTGTGTGTGTAACAATTATACAAATTTTTTGTAGCTATGCATGATTTTTACACATGTTATAAGTCTTAATTTTAGGCTTAAATATTTGTAACTATCAAACATAGTTACAAATAGTATGTACAATTTTTGCACTAACAAACTATGAATGCAGGTTACATTTGCATAGTTGAAAATGGTGCAGGATTATTGTACATCATATGAGTATGGAATTTTTAGTTGTCATATCAGTTGCAGTAATGGCCATGGGTGATGTTACTTTTAATGGATTTTGACAATTATTACAATTTTGAAAATCTTACCATGCTATAAACTGGTTTCTACATGTCTGTCATATATAGAGAATACATAAACATCTCAGCTGAGTGATTTTACCTTTTGAGGAAAAAATGGTCTTACTAGGAAGGAGTGATCCGAAGGACATTCTAAGTGCATATGATCCCTAAATCTCTCTAAACCATTGCAGTGCTCAAGAGCATCTCAAGAAATTTTTTTCGATATGAAGAACTCAAAAAATAGAGCTTGTGTGTGCAAGTTATGGTCCGTTAAAATTTTCAGCCAATAAGAAAAATTTAGGGAGGCGCAAGTCTGCTGATTTGGATGAATTAGAATGCAACAAGTGGCATAGTTGATATGAAGAACAAAAATATTTTGTTTTAAGCCTCGGTCTTCGAGACATGATTGCGAAATGGTGAGGCCCACTATTTGTTGGCTAGGGACCCTCAGCCAAGTTCAGCACACTCTTTTAATGGAGGGGTGCCTTGGCCTCCGACTCATATCACCATTGATGAGAAATTGCTTATATTTTCCACTATATTTATGTATCCCTTACACGTGGGATTTTTCGTATTACAGGTATTTGAATTGTAATACATGTTTTAAGTATGCATTTCATTTGGATAGCTCACCCAAGCTACTTACTAGCTTGGTGGGGTGGTCAACTCCCACCGATTCGATCTTCGTATCCCATTAATGATCAGGCCAAAATCCTTATATCTCGTCCAAGTCAATAATCGCCCACATTTCGAAGCTAAGTTTATTATATGGCATGGATGAGTTGTATATATGATGGGGTGGATCAATATGTCATCGGGAGTCAACACAACAGTTGGCCATAACAACTCAATTGTTTGAAAAAGCCACAACAAACATAACTAGCTCACCACTACATGAAATCCAACAATTTGACCCAACCTTGGGCGGTGTGAACAAACCAGCTAACATCTATATATATGGCAAGATAACAATTGTCAGCTCACCCAAGTGGGTAAGCCAAAACATTGTGTGGCCCAACAAAATGTCAATGCATGAGCACAACCATGAGTTTATAGGGTAGTTAAGCCCTTTTAAAACACATAGCCAACATTCCCCATGAGAAATGTGGGATTAAACCCCACATAGAAATAACAAGAAGAAAAAAAGGTGGAGATGGGGATCGATCCCATGACCTTGGGGGTCCAAATCCAAGAAAATATTTAATAGAGCTACATAGCTCGGCGAGCTATAAATCTAGCTCCCTAATTTTTAAAGCGAAATTTTTGGTAGACTATGTATAGGAAGCAAAAGGCGGTTTTCATAAATCACTCAATTTGAGGCACTTGCAGGTTAGTATCAAGCTTGAGTGTAAAAAGGATAATTGCTTAGAATTATGAGAAAAAGACATTGATGTTTTTTTTTCCATGAAGTGTTGTAGTTTTCTCTATATAGGTGTTTTTCAGACACCGTGCATGGAAAAGGAACTTTGGAGAGCCTGTAGAGCCATAAGTGAACTTGTAGATGAAATATGACAGAAATCGAGTCAACAAATATGTTTTAATTTCTAAACATAGGTACAATAATCTATTAGTAAATTTGTGAAGGTGAAAATTATACTTCATTTGAAAATAAATAGATCAATTCATGATTAAGTGAATCCAGAGACATAGTGCAAATTTGGTGAACTCTGTTATCAAATTTGTAGAGTGTTTTATTTCAGTTTTGAAGCTTTTGATCAAATAAAAAATAAGTAGAAGGAATTGATTAAATTGATTAAACAAGCAGTTAATTGGAAAATTTTGATTAAGTGAAAATTTGAGAATCTATCATCCACAACAAATCAAGTGAAAGTATGATCAATTTTGGATTATAAAATCAAATTGAATGCATTATGAATTTCAGATTGTCATAAATTTTGATGGATTTGTATTATTTCAAAATTAAATCACAAAAGTTGAATCAAAATGATAAAATAATCATTAAGAGGAAATTTGGAAAATTGGGGTTTTAGAACACCTAAAATTGAATTAGTGAACACTCTTGATTAATTTTAAATCAAAAAATTAAAGTATCTTAGAAAATTTAAAATGGTACCCAGGGGGTGAAAACCATTTTCAGATCAATTTATCACCCAATAGATGACCCCCTCATTTGGGGTGCATGTAACAACTAGAGGAGAGTGTGGTCCAAAGGGGAGGACTTGATACGATATAAAGTGGATACTTGTAGGGGTAGGGGATGTGCAAGGTAGAAACCAAGCCACATGCAAACAATATGGTCTAGTAATAAGTGTTAGTATATAATATATAACATGCAATATAAGAAAATGTAATAAATAACAAAGAATACAAGATGGAATGTGAAAAGTGGGTTTCATACATGGGACATTGCTCATAATGTCACAAGAAAATTAGGCTTGAAGTGGCCAAAAGCATACAATCATCACACAAGACATAGGGCATAGATCGCAAACAATAGAAAACAATAAGAAGAAAGTAAGAACATATATCCATGGTTGTATAGATCCTACAAGACAAATTTTACACATGAAGCACCCATTAGTAAGTTAGAAATATAGATAATATGACAAAGCATGTATAAATTAGTGAAAAAGTAGAGTGATAGTAATAAGTAGTGATTATTGAAATCATAGAACCTTTAATGTATGAAAGTAGTAAAGGTCTATGCCTCGAGGAGCCTCAATGGGATTGGAAAAGGATTTAATATCAAACATCATACATTGTGGAAATACTTATAAGAGATTTGCATTCACATCTAGAGACCAAGTGAACATATACGTGTATATGATAAAGATAATGACATACTAAGTATCTGAATAACACAATAAGTAAAGTGTACAATGTAAGTAAAAAAATATATCAAGAGTAAATGTAACCAAGGTATGTAAGTGTTTTTAAGTGTTACATTATGATATGCAAGGTGTGAAGATGATAGGAGAAGCATGCCCTCAATAGATGTGTATGAGATGAGGTTAATTTAATAAATCACCCTCAACAATCAAGAATGAACCATAGAACAAGAGTGTGTCATCAAGTAATTTGTTGTGTGATAATATATGATAGAAAGATGTATTGTGAAGCACCAAGCATGAAGTGTAGTGGACATGAGGTTCATTTCAAAATTAGACCCTCAATAATTGAGTATAAACTATGGAGCTAGAGTGTGTCATAGTGTAATGATGGTAGAATGTACTAGAGATGTGTGAGTGTGTAGAAAAATATGTAGTATGAAGCACAAAGCGCTTGGTATAGAAATAGTGGAGAATGTGAGGTTCATTGATGAAGTATTCTCTCAATAGTCACGTGTGAGCTGTGAAAATAGAGTGCGTCATCAGGTAATGACAATAAAATATGTGTACACAAGGTGTAGGACTCCTTAGAAAGATTATGTAGGAAGCGTGAAGTGTAGTAGTAGACACTAGAGAAAACAAATAGTAATGGAAGGGGGAGGGAAAGTACAATGCCCCCTAAGTGTGTGAGTGATGGAGATCTATGACAACATTTTAAATGTGTCATAAGAAAATATATGGTTGCCACAATGGTAGGTAGGAGTAAGGGTAGGATAAAAGTTGGATTTTTGGTTGATAAGAGGAATTTTAAAGAGGTTAGATATCGCGGGGTGAATTGGTTTGATTTTTTTAGTGGTGGTTGTGTATTTTAAATTAGTAACAATGTAGAGGAATTGATAGGAGGAGGTGATGGGGTAAATTTTTTTAAAGTTGGTATGACATTGGGTTGGATATACAATTCTTGACTAATAAGAACATTAGTTGTTATGACATGATGCTCACTTTGGACATGGAAGGATTAGATTTGGGAGCCCATTGGGATTTAAGAATTGGGGATGAGCATGTGGTAGAATGTTATGTAGTAAATGAAATATAACCCTAATGCTCAAGGTTCTTAATTATTTGTTTTAGAGCATAGCCATTATTTTCATGATGTCAATTAAGTATGTGATAATGGAAAAATAGGAGACATTTGTATTTTGGAAGTCGATAAGGATGGTAGTAATGAATAGGTGGAAATTTGATAAATTTGTGATTGAGGATCTCATGAAGAATGTCATGTTTCTTAGCATTTTGATCAAACTTAATAGACACTAGTAATGGTAAGTATTGGGCTTCACTTGTATAAGCACATGTAGCAAACATGGGATTGAGATTAAGTGGGGAAGAAGAACTATCATGGGATTGAGAAGAAGCCTTGAGATGTTAGATTTCAGCTGTGAGAGATGTAATCATGGTTTCCATAGCTAGAATTTTATCTTGAAGTAAATAATGTAAATCCTGAATTGACTTGCAAATGGATTGGCTAGTTTTAGTATTAGGAATAATAGAGTTGTCGTAGAGATGATCAAAGATGAAACTTACTTGTTTAGGCATCATAATTTTAGGGAGGTACATAGTTGTTGTCTCCAAATCACGCACATCCAAAATGACACTCGGGAATTAATCGCGTCATTTGGTGTGATTGGGACACATGGGATCACCTCTCAAGCTGTGGGACTTGCGCTTGAGGTGAACCTCTGGAGAAGGTTGGATTCCTCTTCCTAAACTAAACACAACACTACTTCTGATGTAAGAAAGATGGCTAACTAGACCTATACTAATATTTCATGGGATTAGGGAGAGAGAATGCAAGGAAATAAAATCTATGCTAGAAGTGGTGATGCACCAAGAAAAGGGATGTTCAACTTCTAGAAGGGTTAATGTGGGTAGGATGCTTGCATCATTGGCCACCTTCACCTATTGCAACTTGGAAAGGGTACAAAAATACCATAGACTAGAAGCACACATTCCTTTGTTAAACTTTAAACATACACAATAGAAAGATTAGCTTTAATTTGATACACAGATAATTTATCTAGAGGATAATCACAAGCACATGTCAAGTATACACTTAAGTGATAATAATAATGCAACTCTTAATCAACAAAAGGAAAATAGTTTCTCACAACTGATGAAAGTAACCACACTATTCTTTTCACAATATGAAACAGATAATCTGAAATAAAGGTAAATTAATCAATAATGCCAAGGAATCACATTCACAAAGCATACAATGACTAATCATTCAACACAATAAAATAGATCTTCAAGTGCAAGGAAATTCTGAATATAATTAAAAGGTTTCAACAAATCTCTAAAAGCACTCTTCCAATCTTGAAGAGCAACTTCACCAAAAATCTCTAAAAATGTATGTATATCAAATAATGGAAGCATTCCACTATTTATAAGTTCCTAGGCTAAGCCATTACAGTTGGGCCTTTAACTAACATTTAACTAAAAATAGTAATGTCATTAATATAAGGGAAAAAGCTCTGTAAAAATAGAAAAATTGTTGCAAAAGTTGACCAAGTCAACCTGTAACTTTGGTGATTTCAAAGCTTGAACCTATCCTTTCATGGCCGCTCAGCTTTGGCCACGATTCATCTGCATCTCCTTTATCTGTAAGTTTTTATTGTCCTTCTTCCCATGACCATTCGGTGTTTGTAATCGAAGAAGCACTTGATAACACCCTGAGTTTCTTCTTCTCCAGGTCCACATGCATAGTGATTCACTACGTCTGTTGTCTCGATCTCTTTCATGATCCTGGCTGGAAACCTTCAAAGTTTATTTGTGACTTTATTTAGTCTCCCTATGAAATTCGACATAATACCAATCGGTCAATGGAGTCACTATTGAAATTCTTCGTGACATCATCATCCCACTTCACCAAATCTTTGAAATTTTCCTTAATCTGTTCCTCAGGAAGAGCATCAATATTTTCATTGAAGAACTTGTAGTTGGTGTTGTTAAACTCCTCTGAGATATCATTGAGGGCATCTGTAATCTCCACTCGCTTCTCCTCCAATTTCTTAATCAGATCTTGTAATACCTGACACCAGAATTCCATAGCCTTTTGATATTCAAACAATTTAGAGGCATCATCAATCACCTCTTCCTGAAGAAGCAAGTCAGAATCTTCCTCTCTAATGTCACTCCATGTTGCCAAAGTTAAATTTAAGTTATTATTATCCTCGAGAGAAAGATTCGTCCATCTTAGCAATGGTGATTTTGTCAACCTGCAAATCATAGTAAATCTCAACGGCTTCCTTGATCAAAGGATTGGCTTCCTGTAGGATTCTTTCCATCCATCCACTCACTGATCTCCCTTTCTGGCCTAGCTTCTCAAGCTCATGATAAGAAATATCATCGATTGTAGATGAAATTGTCATAGCCGTAGTAGTTGAGATGTCAGTGGATGGAGTGGGTTGGGTTACTCTACACAACAGTGCAGTGAGATGCTTGACCTTGGCCTTGAGCTCATCCTTGGTAGCCTTGTCTTTGTCATATTTCTCCAAAAGGGCCCTGTCATCACCAATCCTAAGCACTATGATAATTCTTCATGGGAACTCCTCGTCTTTATGATTATTTACTAATGCATGACCTTTAGTTTGGTGGATGTAATCTGAAACAAAACAACAACCGAACACAAGAATACCATCGACTATGATAAGACGGAATGATGAAAAATCTAATATATTAAAGTAAATTATAATATTAACACGAAATTGTTACAATCTCACCCATGAGGTACTTCAACAAGACTATGGGAGAAACTTTACAATTACACCTCTTGATGGCTTCTTCAACACACCTTTAACTGATGGCTTCCTTTGCACACTTCCTACAATATTTCTCACTACTTCTTTCTATGCTAAATGAGGGGGTGGCCTCTCTATTTATAGAACTTCCGAGGCTTATCCATCCTATCTCTAAGATAGGATAAGAGATCCACTACGACGAATCATATTCCATACCTTAACTCTTATCTACGTACATGTAAGCTTATCTCTTAAGATAAGATAAACCTTATCATTTTACATGGGTTCCACATTTTTAGACTTTTTACAAATAAAATACACAAAATATTTATGACCTCACTCCTTGTCCTTATTACCAATATAATATTCTAATTCCTAATCATGTATACCCTACTTCTCTAATTACCCAAACTTTGACATTTTAACATTACCGGACCACTTACGACAAATATTTACTTTTACAACATTCCTATTGTACTTTGACTTACCGTACTCCACATTATTGGTGACACCGTCTTCGTGGTGCCATTATCTTCTATCGACGCTACTACTAATTATACTTAACAACATCCTATTCCTAATACATACATTAATGAAATAGAAATTATGGAGGAAAATTTTAGTGTCGACATCTTCCTCTTCCTAGCTTCTACTCCGTCCTCGAAGTAGACTATTCAGTGCTTGGAAAATCTTCAACTTGTCGTGGTTGACCCATTTCGTAATGGGAGTGCCATCCAATTCCTCCATCGGTACGTACCATTTTCATGCACAGCTGCTATTTTGTAGGGCCCCATCCATTTTGGAAGAAATTTTCTTTGTCTTCTTTTTTTGTATACGGAATCATATACAAGGACCAAGTCATTCACATGAAATGGAGACCCTTTGGATCTTTTGATCAAAGTATTCCTTACGCTTCATTTTCTTCTTATGGCTTGTATCCTTTGCTATTTCCCTCATTTCCTCTAGCAAATGAAGATGTACCAACCTTTCTTTTACTGAATCACTTTCATCCATCCTTTCATTTTTCATAACTCTCACAGTGGGAATATCAAACTCAATAGGAAGAACTGGATCAATGCCATAGGCCAACTGAAATGGGGAGTATCCTATTGCTGACTTTGATGTTGCCCTATATGCCCACAATGCGTTGCATGAATCCTTTTATCCCATTTATGTACCTGCAAGGCTGCATCTTTTGCTAGAATTTGACATAACACAAAATTTGTTCGTTCCACCTGTCCATTTGTGCTTGGCTTGTATGTTGTTGCCTTCATGTGCTTAATAGAAAACTTATTGACTAGGGCTTCTACCACCTCATTAATGAAGTGGCTTCCTTGATCATTACAATTTCTAATGGACAACCAAATCTGGTGACAATGCGTTCATATATGAACCTTGTCACTTCATCCATGGAAGTCTGTTTCAATGGCCTAGCTTCAACCCACTTGGTTAAATAACTGTGGCAACTACAATATACTTATTTTGACGTGATGTAGTTGGAAGTGGACTCTACAATGTCTATTCCCCACTTTTCAAAGGGACCAAGTGGAAGAATAGGACATAATGGAGCTGATGAAGTCTTACGGTTACCATGTGTTTGACAAATATCACATTTCTTACAAAATATCCCATAAATGAGGCCAACCGCGCATACCAAAAATGATGTCATGTAGAAAGTCTTTGTTTTTGACACTTTTCCCAACCGATAGCGAATGTTACTACTAATATACTCACCCCATCGGATAAACTTGTCATTCTTCTTGATATTTTCTATGTACAAAAACATCTATTCCTGGAATTCCTTTGGAGAAGGAAGATCTGAAACTCTTCTTAGAAGCACAATGAGATCGTTGACCTCCTAAATAGAATCTGATCGTTGTATAGTTTTGGGTAATTTGGTGAAATTATTAGTCGGATAGTGTTAGGTTGTGGAGCCTATTTTCATGTGAGAAAGTTTTGAATCTTTGTACACTAAGAGTATTGTACACTTTCTACGGATTGTCTCACCTAGGGAAATGTGATTTACTCATATGGGTGGGTTTTTGACCCATAGGTTTATGGGACGGTTTTGGCCCATGGTTTTGATACCCACGGTTTTGTAAAACTACTTAAGTAGCTGTCTATTTATATGGTTTTGTGCATATGGTAGATAATGTAACATTACAGATGTGTTTTGAATTCGGGTGTGAATTTTGTAGAGTTTATTGAACATAGCTCAAAACAGATGCAGGTATTGTATTGAGAGAGCAGTGGCTTGTAATAAAATATGAGCAAGTGATTCTTGGTGGACGTAGCCCAAATTAGGTGAACCATGTTAAATACTGTCTCTTTGTGTTGTGTTATTTTATTCTATAATTTTATTTGAGATCTATAATATTTTTACGCATATTAGTTTCTCATTGTTGTGATTACGTGAGGGATTATTCCACATATTTTATCCATTATTTCATAACAGATAGGATTTTGTCATAACCTTTGAGCATACTTCTTCTTTTTTATCCTAGTGTTCCACCTTGCTATTTTCGACGAAATTGTGGCATACTATTGAATTTATGGACGTTTAAACAAGTCCTTGAAGAAATCTGGGTCCAAACGGATCACCACCTTATCATAACTATATCTAATTTACATGGAGTCCTCGTCATAGTGGGCTGCTACAGCTAAGACAAAATGGGCATTGCATGATGCGGAAAACCAAAGGCAAGGAAATACCATTTTTGTAGATGGCCTGCATCCATGGCTTCTTGTTCGGGGCCTTTAATCTCTCCCAGAACTCGGGAAGATCAATTTGTCCTAGATTAGTGTCCCCAATATTTCCTAAGTCGAAGGATAGGCAGGATTGGGGAGCAACTCCAAGAAATGTGTACTTCATCTTCTCTTTTCCCTTTGAAGTGGAGGCGAAGACATCAAAACCTATGTTTCAGGAGTTGAATGTCACATAAATTCTGAAAACCTAAAAATAAGAAAACTCTGAAATTCCGAACCGAAAAAGTCTGAAAATAATCACCAAATCAAAATCCCGAAAAAGTTTCCTGAACTAAAAATTTCAAAATTAAAAACTCTGAAAGAAATCTCTGAAATTAGTTTCCCAAAGCCAGAGGTCCCAATATCCTGAAAACAAGAAATCTCCAAAATTCTAAAAGCAACAGTTCTCTGAAATCAAGAAATCTCTAAAATTCCAAAAGCAACAGTTCTCCAAAATCTCAAAATGAGAAGGTTCGAAATTGAAAAAAATCGAAGATTTTCGCCGAAGGAGTTCTCCGAATGATTTTCCCGCCTTGTTATCTCCCAAAAGAATTCTCCAAAATGAATTTTCTGAAAATAAATTTCCAAAGATTTTTGGAGGAGTTGAAAAAAATGTTAAATCACCAAGTTGGAAATTGAGAAATGAAAGGAAGTATGAGAGGCCTAAAAAGATCTTTTGAACAACCTTGAAAACCTAGAGGAAACTCACAAAATGAAACATGGTGAACCAAAAGAACAACATCAAAAAAAATGTAGAGGGAAACAAAAGAAAACCCAAATGAGGAGAAAACGGAGGAAAAGACCTAAAACCAAAAGAAAATTAAACAAAAAACATACCTTGAAAAGATGTCATGAAAGTACAAGAATGAAATGTCAGAGTGAATGTGTTAGGTAAAAATGAAAATTAAAAATATGAGTTTATATAGAAATCCCTGATATTAATGGTAAAAATCCAATCCATACGGAGGTAGGTGGAAATTAATTACGCACAAAATTTCTGAAGTTCCGAAACCTGAAATTCCGAAAATTCAGGATTTCGGACTTCGGAAAAATGGGAAGCAAAAAGACGAATTGGTGATTGAAAAGTCTGAAATCTGAAAACCCGAAAGTCCAAAAGTTTTGACTTTCAGAAATTTGGACTTTGGAAAACTTCAAGTAAAAATCCTAGAAATGACTCGGAGAACTCCGAAAACCCGAAACCCAAAAATCCAAAAATTTGGACTGTTAGAAATTTGGACTTGGAAGTCCAAGAGGGATTTATATGAAATGAGCCAAAAAGTTCCAAAACCCAAAAACCCGAAAGTTTGAAAATTTGGACTTTGAGTTTTGGACGCGTCAGAAAATTTCAAATGAAATTCCGAAACTAAGCTTAAAACCTTTGTAAGAGAAAAATCTCTGAAGTCTGAATATTGAAAATTTTTGGATTCTCGGCCTTAGCAAAATTCACTATGTAAGGATTTCTTTAAAAACATTAGTTTGAGATATAACCTTCTTCTGGGTAGGTTAAATGGTTAAATTTTTTGGTGATCTCTAGGAGAGATTGCTCTGCTAAGCTTTTAGACCAGTGGCCTTAATAAAAACATTGGGAAAAGGAGTCTAAAAAACCAAAACCAAAGTTGAAAACATGAAAGCAAAAGAAAAGCCAAACAAAACAATGTGCAGAGCACTTGGAGGAAAAAATAGAAAAGCATACGAGGTGGAACCTCTTCAAAGTAAGCTTTGAGGTGTATCCCATTCACATGAATGGACAATTTTTCTCCATTGAGTCTAGATAAGCAAAATGAATTTACTGTTTGCATCTTGTAATAACATAGGGCCTACTCTAGAGAGCATCAAACCTAGTGTGCTTGTCGAGTTTGGAGTGATCTTCATCCCATTTTAGAACCAAATCCCCTTCCCTAAAAAAACCTATTAGAGGATTTCTTAACTTGAGCCTGATGCTCTATCAACGTATTCATGGCAGTGTTTCGAATCTCCTCTAGTTCCATGAGTTCTGAAAATCTCACTGTTAAGGCCTCATCCTCCATAACTTCAAGCCGATAAGCCAAATCTAGGGAAGACATTTCCAAGGAAAGTGGAAAATTTTCTTCCCTTCCATATACAAGCATGAAAGGTGAAACCCCAATGGCATTTTTAGGTGTTATTCGATCTACCCACAGAGCAACCTTAAGCTGTGTATGTCAGGTCCTTTTATTGGCCTCCATTGTGCACTTGATGATCCTTATCAGGTTCTTATTGCTGGATTCGGCCAACCCATTTCCTGTGGATAGTAGTTAGATGAAGTCTTGAGATAGACCCCATTCTTGATGGCCCATTCACTTATTTTCATCTCGAGGAATGCCATTACATTGTCAGAGATACTTGATAAATGGAACTTGAACCTTGTCATGATACTCTCCAAGAATTTAAGGACAACTTTTTCATTTCTCTCCTTCAAGGCCATTGCTTCCGTCCAGTGGGTGAAATAATCTATCGCAGTAAGGACCCATTTATGTCCTTCACTAGATGGAGGATTGATCATACCAATAAAACCCAACCCCCATCGAACAAAGGGTTGATCCACCTGAACGGGATGTAATGGGAGAGCTACCAGCTTCTGTTTGCCTACAAAAAGAGAACACTCCTTACATTTCCTTACCCAAAAATGGGCATCTTTGAACAAGTCTAGCTAGTAGTAACCGGCTCGCATGATCTTGGTAGCAATCATTCGTGTCGAGTAATGTCCTCCTGACAACCCATTGTGGAACTCCTCTAATATCATGTTCACTTACTTTAGTTTGATACAGTGTAAAAGAATGTCGTTTGAATCCTTTCGGAATAGAATGCCATCTACCACAACATATGGAATAGACCGGAGACAGAAAGTATGTCGTTGAATCTTATCCATATTTGGAGGATATAATCCCGAGAGGAGGAAATTTTCCATCTTAGTTAACCAATCAATTTGATCATTTCCTTCATCAATATTGAAGAGCACAACATCCTTAACATCCTTAATTTCCATGTCTACAACCAACTGCTAGCATAACCCCTTACCTTTGATAAGTTTAGTGACTTTAACGTGTACATCATACTCCATTACTTTTGTGATCCACCCAGCACGTTTCTCATTCATATTCTTATCAAAAAAACTCTTTAATGCCAAGATGAGAAACCATCAAGTGTACCTTGTTGTTGGACAACATGTGCCTGAAATTTTTAGAGCTCGAATGACCGCAAAGACCTATTTTTCAATGAAAGAATACTTGAGCTCATATTCCTTGAGAGACTGGCTAAAGAAGGCAATTGGTTGCTCCATCAGATCATCATTACGTTGAGTGAGGATACCTGAAATAATCTCATGACCTGCAAAAAAGAATAGAGAATAAAATACTTGTCAAATCGGGGGTTTACTAGCGTAGGAGCTTGGGAAATATCAATTTTGATAGCCTTGAAGCTTTCTCTCCCTTATTTTTTCCATGAGAAAGGAATGTTATTTTTAAGCACATGGCTTCAGCAACTTGGCTAACATTGAAAATTAGGGAATGAATCTTTGAACAAAGTTTATAGTTCCCAGGAAACTCTGGAGACCTTTCTTATGACTTGGGAGGGATAGAGACAAAATTGACTAAATCTGGTTGGGTCGATTGAGATTCCTTCAGCTGAAACAATATGCCCCAATAACTTGCCTTCTTGAACTTCAAAAATTCATTTTTAGGGTTTAGTGAGACCCCAAACTCTCTACACCTTGAAAAACTTTCCTTAGATGCAATATGATCTTCGGCATGTTTGGAATAGACAATTATATCATCGAGGTAAACCAAGATCATATCATTGATGAGTCCTTTAAATGCCATGTCCATGGCTCTTTGAAAAGTAGCCCCTACATTGGACAATCGAATGGCATTTTGTTGTATGCATACGTGCCCCACTTAGTGGTGAAAGCCATTTTGAATTGATTAGATTCTTGGACCAGAATCTGATTGTACCTGAATAGCCATCCAACAGAGAAAACCTTTGAGCTCCTACCAATTTTGGAGGATCTATTTCATTAACGGAAGAGGGTAATGATCCTTTAATGAGGCATAGTTCAAATCCCTGAAATCTATGCAAAGCCGAGATCTCTCCATTATTTTTCCTTACGGGAACTAGATTAGCTACCCATGATGAATGCTTGATGGGAAAAATTATGTAGGCTTCGATAAGCTTGGTTAGCTCTTTCCTCATTAGTGGCTTAACCTTGGGATTGATTGACCTTTGTTTTTACTTAACCGACTTAGAGTTCGAGATCCGGTTCAATCATGTGTTGAGCTAGGCACAGGTCAAAACCACGCGGTATTTGTAGCTCCATGTGAAAATATCATGATATTCTCGACACAATTCAATGAAAGCTTCCTTTTCTTGAGCAGTGCATACCTTACCAATCTTTAAACATTTCTCGCTGGCCACCTCAACTTCCTCAAAATCTTCTTCTTTGACCACCATATTTGTGCTTTTCGTTTGGCCTGGTCATCCGAATTGAAGATAGATTCAAGCATGACCAAGCCTTTTGGAAATTTGTTTCCTTTCAACTGAATGACCTGGTCACCATAGGATTCCTGTAATTTACCTTGGTGTTTGGTGGCGAACTCTACTTCTTGTTGTAGAAAAAGAACAATCTTCTCATCACTATCAAAAACCTGCCAACTACTTACATTATCTGGTACTACGGGATGAACAACCATTTTGACTATTTGTTGCCCTTCCTTCATGATGTCCACAGGTATATCATATTGAGATCCAATAGTAGCAATCCTATCAGCATCTTGATTTTGATTTCTAGGAACCGCGAATTTTGAAAGATTTAAACTCCTCTATTAGGTCCCAAAATCGATTCTTATATGATCTTAAGAGATCATTCTTTGATGCACTGTAGGCTATTACTTGATGAACCACCAATTCAATATCACCAAAATGATCAGGGATTTGATTCCTCTTTATTGGTCCGATTCTGCAACCCTTGTATAAGAGCCTCATACTTGGTGACATTATTAGTACAGCTGAACTGCAATCGAAAAGATGAGAAATATTTATCCCCTTAAGGAGAAATTAACATGACTCCTGCACCAGATCCATTTTTACTCCTTGAACCATCGAAGAATAGCTGCCACAGTCCTTCAGAATCGCTGGGTGCCTTAACCAATTGAGGCATGGTTGTACCTTCTTCATGTATACAATAAGTTCCCAATCTAGTCTCATCCAAAAACAACAAACCAGATTCTTTGTTAGCCAATAAATCAGCATACAAGTCGTATTGATGGTCTATACTTACCTCATCAAGCACTATATCAGGCACCTCCTCTACAAGAGTAGTTGGTTCATGATCCACAACCTCTTCTTCTGGGTCATAAATGGCATAGTTACCATTTATGGGTTTGGATGTGTATGGTTCCACATGGGTAAGAGAAATTGGTTCTGCTCTTATAGTTACCTTCATCCCATAACGAGTTCTCAAGATCATATGTGACCAGTCCACCAATAAATAGCCACCCATCTTGGCAGTGAAATCTCGTGATAAGAAAATGGAAAAAAGAGGGGGAAGATCAATAACTGATATGTCTTGTGTGAACGACAAGCTAGGACATGCATGAATAGTAAGATGAAGTTCCTTGATGATTCCAACCGTCTTGACTGCATAGTACCATCCAACTAGACAACTCCTTTTGAAATTGGGGTATATGGGATACCCAACACATCTACAATCTGTTTAGGCATGACAAAGCTACTGGTTCCGAATCGATCATACAATTATGAACCAAATGATCACCAATGATTAGAGAGATATAAAATGGTGGCGTTTATTGGCCCTAGGAATCCCTTTTGCTTCTAGCTGACACAAACTGGTTGTTATGGATGCTCCATGACTTGAGGTTTTATCAGTAGTTCCAAGCTGTTCAAAGCTTCTCACAAAAATTCTGTTGTGACGGAATTGAGAGTGCATCCCACATGGTGACACTCAAATTAGTCTTTTTCATCTGCTCCACAATACTGAATGGTATTGCCCCTACTTTTCTTGATAACCTTTTGAGTGCTAGAATCCTCCTTTGGGAAATGTTTATTGGGCACTGTAATACCTACAGGTCCATCACCCTTTGAAGGCTGATTGGTAGGTGTTTCTAGTAATTTCTTCCCTACATCTTTATCCACCAATGATTGTGCTTGAGGACATGAAGGAGGTGCCTGCTCAATTTTGGAAGTTTTTGCTACTCAGTTGTGGAATTTTGAGGATCTATTGCCCTCTTCTTAGAACATGTATTTGTAGCTACTGTGGATGTGTTGGTATTCAGTCCACAAAAATCAGCTTGCCAATTTAGTAATGTGGTTTCCTCAGTGATCTGGGCTTGACTATCTTGGGCTGCTAGTTTAGCCAACGAGTTAGATGGGGTTGATATACCTTGGACCATAAGAGCTTGACTCAAAACTCCATTTGGGTAGAGGTTTTGATTATGGGGTGAGAACAGGGATAGCACCACTCATAGTCTTGAATGAGGTTATTCTAGATTGGAACTATGGCTCTAGACGAGCTGGCAGCTGAGGGATTCTAGAAGTTCAAAGGCTTCACATTTACAACTTGGGTTATGGCTTGGCTTTATGGCTGACCATTTCCTTGAAATGGAGGACAGTTCGTTTGATATTGGGGTTGAAAGGGGTGAGCATATTGGGACTGCTACCTCTTCATTGCTATGAGTTCATTCCCAAAAGTTTGTAATAGTGACTTCACCTTAGCCAAATCATTTGAGGGATTGGATGCATGCATAGCTACTGGAATAGAAACTATCAAAACTAGGGAAATGACTGATGTTGTGTCTGCGAGCTCACGAAAAAAAAGGAATGGGAGGCCTAGGAGCAATTTTACCTTCTTGAATCAAGTAATTCTCAACTCATACGGAAACTTCATAAGCATCAGGGATAACGGTTCCCCCATAGATTGAATCATGACAGCGACATCACTATTTAATGCCCATAAGTAATATAGAAATGTGCTTTCTGGGGATGGCCTTACAAGTTCTGGGATCCATTTCTAAGTCTTGTCAAAATGGAGGTTGAAATCACTCATATATTCTTGAGGAGACTATTTGATAGTATGAAATTGTTCTACAAGTGAGAGATTATCACTTTTTTCCTTGAAATGTTTACACAACTTTGTGCTTAAATTGTTCCAAGTGGTAACGGATCTGGAAGCTAAACTCGGATCCATTGAAGGGCTCGCCTTTGAATGAAGTAGTAAGGATTGAATTTCCATGTTATCTTCGTGATCTTTTGTATACTACGCGGATGCTAGCTACATCCAGTATGTGTTCCTGAGGTAAAACATTAGTCTCCCTAGTGTAAAAAGGTAAAATTTTCAAGGCATCTTCAAAGTATTGTGTCTATTTGCACTAACAACAAAGGACTACTAACATTGAATAGAGGACAAGTATTGGCTACCATGATGTTCAAAATCTGGTTGTGTCTTGATGGGAAAAAATGTCTTTCAGGAGGAGTTGAATGCCCTCTACGAGGTAAAGCGGTAGCTGATGATACTGAAAGATTTCTTCCCCTTCTTCTTGGGGAGACAAAGAAAGCTCTTTATATGATTATAATTGTCCCACCTTGAAGAAGCTCTTGTGTAAATTCTTCACATAATTTTATGTATTGAACTTTGAAATCCAGAGAGATAGAGTCATCAGGTACCTTGTGTAAATGGATGAGAAGAGAAGTACCAACTTTCTGTCCCACCGAGCATGCCAAAAACTAATGTCTCCAAATCAATGCACCCCCTCAATTTCCTGGGAAATAATCATGACATTTGGTGTGATTGAGACACATGGGATCACCTCTCAAGTTGTGGGAATTGTGCTTGAGGTGAACCTATGGAGAAGGTCGGATTCCTCTTCCTAAACTAAACACAACACTACTTCTGATGTAAGAAAGATAGATAACTAGACCTATACTAACATTTCATGGGATTAGGGAGAGAGAATGCAAGGAAATAAAATCTATGCTAGAAGTGGTGATGCACCAAGAAAAGGGATGTTCAACTTCAGGAAGGGTTAATGTGGATAGGATGCTTGCATCATTGGCCACCTTCACCTATTGCAACTTGGAAAGGGTACAAAATACCACAGACTAGAAGCACACATTCCTTTGTTAAAATTTAAACATACACAATACGAAGATCAACTTTAATTTGATACAGATAATTTATCTAGAGGATAATCACAAGCACATGTCAAGTATACACTTAAGTGAAAATAATAATGTAACTCTTAATCAACAAAAACGAAAATAGTTTCTCATAATTGTGAAATTAACCACACTATTATTTTCACAATATAAAATAGATAATCTGAAATAAAGGTAAATTAATCAATAATGCCAAGGAATCACATTCACAAAGCATACAATGACTAATCATTCAATGCTTCAAAGTGCAATAAAACATATCTTCAAGTGCTCTTCCAAGCTCAAAGGAAATTTCGAGTTTCTTCATCTCCGAGGTCCACATGTATAGTGATTAGGAAATTTTTTGTAAAAATTGTACCTAAGTGCACCCTACAACTTTGATTCCAAAGCTTGAACTGTCCTTTCTTAGACTGCGTCTATTGTCTTGATCTCTTTCATGATCCTAGATGGCAACCTTCAAAGTTTAATTGTGACTTTAATTAGTCTCCCTATGAAATTTTGACATAATACTAGTCGGTTAATGGAGTCACTATTGAAATTCTTCGTGACCTCATCGTCTGCTTCACCAAATCTTTGAAATTTTCCTTAATTTGGTCCTCAGGAAGAGCATCGATATTTTTATTGAAGAACTTGTAGTTGGCATTGTCAAACTCCTCTGAGATATCTTTGAGGTAATTTGTAATCTCCACTCGCTTCTCCTCCAATTTCTTAATCAGATCTTGTAATACCTAACACCGAAATTCCATAGCCTTTTGATATTCAAACAATTTAGAGGCATCATCAATCACCTCTTCCTAAAGAAGCAAGTAAAAATCTTCCTCTCTAATGTCACGCCATGTTGCCAAAGTTAAATTTAAGTTATTATTATCCTCGAGAGAAAGATTCGTCCAACTTAGCAATGGTGATTTTTGCAACCTGCAAATCATTATAAATCTCAACGTCTTCCTTGATCAAAGGATTGGCTTCCTACAGGATTCTTTCCATCCATCCACTCACTGATCTCCCTTTCTGGCCTAGCTTGTCAAGCTCATGATAATAAATATCATCGATTGTAGATGAAATTGTTACAGTTGTAGTAGTTGAGATGTCAGTGGATGGACTGGGTTGGGTTACTCTACGCAATAGTGCAGTGAGCTGCTTGACCTTGGCCTTGAGCTCATCCTTGGTAGCCTTTTATTTGTCATATTTCTCCAAAAGGGCCCCAAGAGAACTGTGTACATCCTGCTTGGCTCCTTCACGAGTAACATTCCCCAATGAGAACTTTGATATTCAATAATCTACTGCTATGATGGTTTCTTTAGTTTTCCCCTCAACAGGGGTAGCCACTTCTATCACACACTCTCCAGATGGATTAACCATCAGACTTGATATGGTTCTCGGTCTCTTGTCCTTTCTTTTGGGCATGGAATCCAATATACTGAGATCTATAACATCTCCCAGAGGAACGTTTTTTCTTTCTTAGAAGTTTTCTAAACAACCACTCACGGTATGGCTAGAGCCGATGAAGATGGAGCAATAGATTTGATACACAGAAACATCGGTTAGAGAAAGATCACTAGAAATACCAGTTGATATATAAGTAGAGGTAGCAATGATGGAAGTTGTGGATGTAAGAACAACCATAGGAATTGGCAAA
Organism: Taxus wallichiana var. yunnanensis; assembly: GCA_018340775.1. NCBI lineage: Eukaryota > Viridiplantae > Streptophyta > Pinopsida > Cupressales > Taxaceae > Taxus > Taxus wallichiana. The sequence continues at coordinate 982,047,202 of CM031237.1, read as the reverse complement.
GTAATGTTGGGGTTGTAATTGAAGAAAATGGGAGTGTCAAAGGTGTGAAGAGGAAATGGGTGACCAATATTCTCTAGCCGATAGAACTGGAAGTGACGAGAATACTGGACCATAGAATGGGATGGGAAAAAGAAATGATGGTTGAAGTGGAAAGATCGATACCGAAGTGATAATGGAGGAAGGGGAAGATGTGATGGATCCGAATGACACTAGAGAGTCACGCCTTTAACTACCTCTGTAACTAGCTCTGCAGATGATGTAATCTTGGGAGCAGCAAACCAAGAGAGAGATGAGCCACCAACCACAAATGAGATCTTATTTAGAATAGTAGGAACCCTTTGAGTCGATCTATTTCCTTTTGTGGGTGTTAGTTGGTTTATTTCTGGTGTAGACCCTGTATTTGTAGGTTGATTTTCCCCTTAAGGTGAGATTCCCAAGGTGGCCAACCATCTAAAAGTCCTCTTTAGAATGGGTCCCACAATTTCCTTAGTATTGTTGCATTCTTCCATGTACCAATTAACCCATGGCAAGTGATTGATTGGCAATATTATCACTCTTGTATGATGAATCTAGGACCTCATCATTGTCTTGCATATCCTTTGGCACATTAGCCAATTGAAATTTGAACTTCATCAAGGGTTAACCTTTCATAATCCCTTTTCCGCATGATGTACTCATCTCAATGATGAATCCATATATATTCTAATTGTGGTACTAAGCATTGGACCGAATTGTCTCCCCAAACTTACCCCAATAGTCAAAATTAGTCTGCGGATGAAAGGTCCGCATTTACCTCCGCCATTTTTGCATCAAAATTTTTTACCTTGTGGATATTTGGGCAAGAATACCTACTAATCAAAATAGGGAAATGCATTCCCACCTTGTGACACTTATTTTGGATTCGATGGTAATCCAACAACTGTCAAACTAATTCCAAAAGAATCCATTTGTTAGTAGGGCACCTCGACAACTTGCTTGGGGCACCTATGAAACTTGGGATCCAGATGTAGGCTAATGTAGGAAACTGAAATTAGATTTCTCCCCATTCTCGCACCTCTTGGAAAAGCCTCATCGAAACCCTCGATTGTATATTTATTTGTCAAAATGAAAGAGGACGATAGCGAAGAAAGCATCGTTGACTCTTCAGAAATGATTACTCCCCTTATACAAAGTGAGTTAGGGATAAAAATCATATATTTGGGAGGTGCTGTAAACACCCCTGATATTCAATCCCACAAAATCTCCCATAGCAGTAGCACCACATATACTAGAAAATATGTCATGTAGAAAGTCTTCATTTCTGACACTTTTCCCAACTGATAGCGAATGTTGCTACTAATATGCTCACCCCATCGGATAAACTCGTCATTCTTCTTGATAGTTGCTATGTACAAAAACATCCATTCCTAGAATTCCTTTGTAGAAGGAAGACCTGAAACTCTGCTTAGAAGCACAATGAGATTGTTGACCTCTTGAATAAAATCTGATCGATGTATAGTTTTGGGTAATTTGGTGAAATTATTAGTCAGATAGGATTTCATCATAACCTTTGAGCATACTTCTTCTTTTTTATCCCAATGTTCCACTACTATTTCGGTGAAATTGTGGCATAATCTTGAACGTCTAGAAGTTTAAACAAGTCCTCAAAGAAATATGGGTCCAAACGGATCACCACCTTATCATCACTATCTCTAATTGACATGGAGTCCTCATCGTAGTGGGCTGCTATAGCTAAGACAAACTCTGGGCATTGCACAGATGTGGGAAAACTGGCAGTAAGGGAAAGACCACTATCGTAGATGGCCTACATCCATGGCTTCTTGTTCGGGGCCTTTAATCTCTCCCAGAACTCGGGAAGATCAATTTTTCCTAGATCAGTGTCCCCGATATTTCCTAAGTCAAAGGACAAGCAGGATTGGGGAGCAACTCCAAGAAATGTGTACTTCATCTTCTCTTTTCCCTTTGAAGTGGAGGTAGACATCAAAACCTGTGTTTCGGGAGCTAAATGTCATAGAAATTCCAAAAACTTGAAAACAAGAAAACTCTAAAATTCTGAACCAAAAAATTATGAAAAGAATCACCGAATTGAAATCCCCAAAAGAGTTTCTGAACTAAAATTTATGATATTAAAAACCACGAAAAAAACTTTGAAATAAGTTTCCCAAAGTGGAGATCCCGAAATCCACAAAACAAGAAATCTCACGAAATTTTGAAAGCAACAACGAAATCCCAAAGCAATAATTCTTTGAAATATCGAAATGAGAAGGTTCTCAAATTGAAAAATTCGAAGATTTTCACCGAAGGAGTTCTCTGAATGATTTTTCCCGCCTTGTGATCTCCTAAAGGAATTCTTCAAATGAATTTTCTGAAAGTAACTTTTCAAAGATTTCTTGAGGAACTGTAAAACAAATGTTAAATCACCAAGCTGGAAATCGAGAAATGAAAGGAAGTATGAGAGGCCTAAAAAGATCTTTTGAACAACCTTGAAAACCTGGAGGAAACTCACAAAAAGAAACATGGTGAACCAAAAGAACAAAATCACAAAAACACAGAGGGAAACCATAAGAAAACCCAAATGAGGAGAAAACACAGGAAAAAGACCTAAAACCAAAAGAAAATTAAAAAAAAACATACCTAGAAAAAGACGCGCAAAGTACAAGAATGAAATGTCAGAGCGAATGTGTCAGGTAAAAATGACAAGTAAAAATATGAGTTTATATAGAAATCCGATATTAATGGTAAAAATACGATCCTTACGGAGGTAGGTGGAAATTAATTACGCGTAAAATTTTTGAAGTTCTAAACCAAAGCTCTGAAATTATGAAAATTCAGGATTTCAGACTTCGAAAAAATGGGATGCAAAAAGACGAAGTGGCGATTGAAAACTCCGAAATCGAAAACCTGAAAGTCTAAAAATTCAAACTTTCAGAAATTCAGAATTTGGAAAAGTTCAAGTAAAAATCCTAAAAATGACTCGGAGAACTCCAAAACCCAAAACTTGAAAATCGAAAAATTCAGACTTTTGGAAATCCGGACTTCAGGAAGTCCGAGAGGGATTTAGACGAAATGAGCCAAAAGTTCCGAAACCCAAAAACCCGAAAGTCCAAAAATTTGGACTTTCAGAGTTTTGGACTTTAGAAAATTTCAAATGAAATTCTGAAATTGAGCTTAAAAACTCCATAAGAGAAAAACTCAAGTCGAAAATTGAATTTTTTTGGATTCTCGGCCTTAGCAAAATTCATTGTGTGAGGATTTCTTTAAAAAAATTAGTTTGACATATAGCCTTCTTTTGGGTAGGTTAAATGGTTAACAATAGTGTTAGGGATTTTTAGAGAACATATTTACAAAGTGGGTACATTTGAAGTAATTAATGCAAGGATACTTAAGGAATTTTAGGATCCATGAAAGATGATTTAATAGAATATGCAAAGTAAGGATCTAAATGTTTGATCATGAGTGTGGTTCACCAAATGATTTAATATAAATTGAATAAAGTATAATTTTAGAGTAACTACTATAGATAATGATGTACAAGTGCTAATATACAATAATACGTAAAAAAACAAGCATGTATAATGTCAAACCCTAAGAAAGAAAGGGAGATAGGAATACTTGGTTGATTTCTGATAAAACTAGAAGTGATCTGGGTAATTAAAATACTTCAACATGTTGTAGATAGTGTCATTAATGCTCCCTGGAAATCCACGGAACTCAAGAACAACGCAAGACAAGGGCACCCACAACAGCGCAAGGATTCCTGGGTGCTAGATACTGGATTTGGGTACTAGTTTTCGTGAAAATGATGACGACCTGATTTCTTGTGTCGTAACGGTTTCAATTTTTATTATTGTCTATTGCTTTAAATCTGCTCCTTAATCCTTGATGGTACTTGTAATCTTAATTTTTAATCTACGTACACACATCTAAAAACCACATGATATCTAATAGAAAATATGTATAATGTGGAGTTAGACTCTGACCTCGATAGTCATCCGAAGAGTGAACTTACTTGTTGAGTGTTGCATTATATCTCATATCCCATGTAGTTCTATTTGAAAGTGTGTGTGATGATTCCTAGATTTCCTTGTGCAAGTTTCACTAAGATAGCAGAGTAGATCTAGAATACCTTAGATGCAAATGTGTGGGATGGAATATAATAGAATTCCCATCCTATGATTTGTGTGAATAAGTGATGCAACCCTTTATCCATGAGTGTTTGTACTAGATGGATGCTTTGGAGTGTTTTTGTGTCTTTAGATGCAAGCTTGGGTGATAGTATGTAATGCTTAGTGTTTGGTCCTAATTTTTGAGTAGTGACTAAGTATATATATGATTCCCTTTTTTGAATTTTGTAATTGACTTCTGGAAGGCTGACCCATAAGTAAAAACGATGCCCAAAAGAAAAAAAAGAGACCCAAAAAGACCGAGTAAAGGTGAGAGAGGGTTAGGAGTTCCCGGGATGGATAGAAGAGCCTAGGTGCTAGTGTCCTAACTAGGCACTACTATCTCGAGGACATAAAAGATAAATTAGTTAAGTTATGACATGCTTATAAGGTGTATAAGATCAAATATATTGTAAAAGATAAAGAAAAGAAAACAAATATAGTTATCAACCACAAGTTTTCTTGCTTAGGAATCATGTATACATTAGTATGCTTTAGGACCTAGAAATGTACCCAAGCGCATGATTTTTTGTCTACGAGTTTCCTTTTCCTTTATTTTCACACACACTAGTACTCCGACACATGATTGCATCTAAATCCATCATCTAACACCTTTTGACTTATCTTTGTTTGATCTAGGACATATTTTCCATTTCATTTGACATTATGTGTCCCTAGTTGACACCATCACCCATGGGCGATGGTGTCATTGTTAGGTTTTTCCTAGATGAAACCATCACCCGCAGTGATGGTGTTGGGTATATATGGTTACGACACCTATAAATTCATAAGGAAGAAACATAACAGAACTAGCTATCTCGCTCTACTCTTTTGCACAACTTTACATCTACTCACTTTTATCTTGGCTCATCATGCATTTGACTTGGATTGGAAAATATTCTTTGGTTTTTAGATTACTTGCAATACTATATCATCTATAGTGTGTCTAGGACAATAACGATGTTCCCCTTCTCCATCCATATATATTATTTGTTGGTGTACTACTTCTTTAGATAGATAGATGCATCGAGACCACCCCATAGGTTAGTGCTCTAACTCTCTTTTTAATTTTGCATAGATTAGTTAATTTTCCTTCTCATTGCTCTATGTTAGCTTAAAATTATATGTAACTCAATGTTAATGATCATATTTCTCTTATATGATCAGTTACTTAGCTTTCTTTTCCTTTATTTCACTTACGTTTTAGTTATATTGCAGTAATGTAGATTATGCATGATTTTCTTATCTCCCATCAATATATGCCTCTTCCCTATTAACTGACATCCTAGAAGGGTATTATTCTTCTCTATCTCTACTTTTGAAATTGGAAACCCTATATTTACCTAGTGTAGGGATTAATTCCTACTAAATATGTGACCTTAAAACTCTCTATAGCCCCTTTAAATCAATTAATTGCGTGTTGGTCCATGTGTTTCTTCTATTTGTTTGACTCATACCATAGTAGAATTGAAGAATTAGGAGTACAAGATATGGATATGCATTCTTGTCCTACTATATTGATGTAGAGGCTCATGACAAACAACAACTAAAAGTTAGAACAAACATTTCCAAACAACATTCAAAAATCACCCAATTTTTCACTTTTTATCAAAGCCCAAAACTAGAACTTCTCATCAAATGTGTTATAAACAATGCTTCAAATCATGAAAACACTTTACACTTTCTTTATTATACCTATCAATGTTGTTCACATGCCTTAAAAATTTTATTACTTCATTTTCACTTCAACTCACTCTAGCCCACCATACTCGCTACTAGCTTTGTAAAATGGCGAGTTTGAGCATAGAAACCACACAACCCTGTTTCATGATTCATTGGTAAAAATTTTAAGGAACCATTTATCCCATTAGAGAGCCTACAAATTTTCAATTTCCAATTCCACACCTAAAAAAATTATTCCTCTCCTACTATTTTTGTCCAAGTTGTACAATTAGGTCTGGTTTTATACAAAGCTCCATGTCTAGAGAAAACCACATAACTTCATGCAAATGTAAAATATGTTTGAGATAATGATTTGGGTATTCTAGCTTTTAGATGAATTTTATGAGCTAACTCAAGACTCAAACTCCCTAGCTTCACTTTTCTCTCCTTTACGGTTTGAGTTAGATCACACCAGGGGTTTCTTTCTCAAATATAGGGTTTGTACTTCTCCCACTTTTCCAATCACTCAAACTTATTCACTCACCTCTATTTGACTTTTACAATGCCTTTTCAAATTTTCAACTCTTCATTTTTCCCATACTTACTCATTGCCTACTTTTTTTCCTCTAGGGTTTCTTATTGTTTCTACACCCTTCACTTTGTAAGCCTCTATTTGACTCCTTTCCAAACGTAGGCCAAATATTATGCTTCTCTCACTAATCCCATTTCTATTCTCAATCTTAAGCACCTGAGCTCACTATCAAACACATATTCACTTACCTTCAAACTATACTTCTTCTTTAGGCTTATTGCCTCGCTTGAGTTCCTAAATTCCTCACACAATATTTAATCACCGTCATGACTCCTTCAACTTTCCATCTCCATCTTACTTCAAACTTTCCATTTTCTCTTTGCATATTGAACCCTCTTGAGTAGTGGTTTGTTTAGGCTTACAAAGAAACACTATCTCAATCTCTTTCCTATGAAATATGCCTTTATTGGACTTAGTTTACACTTAAACTTAGAGAAAGATTCATTACACTCCTCACAATTATCCAAAGGATCCCCTCTTTCTTCTAATATTGAATTTGATCACTTTCTCTTAGTGGTTCTTAAGTTTCCTTGAAGTTCACTTAACTCTTACGGTTGGTATTATAGCTGTGTATTCATTTCTTCTAGGGTTTAGTGTCTTCTTCATCTTGAATCCCATTTAACAAGTTTTCTCACACCTCTCCATCTTACTCTTCCTATCAAAATCCATTTTCATTACTAGAAATATACATGTCAGTATCAATATATTTTTGGCCTCATTCTAACTCCTCATCCGAGTGTTGTTTTTAACTACGAGTTCTTCCATTGCAAACCTAACCCTTGACCTACATGACTTGTAACTCCATGATCAAATGATACACTCCCAAATTTAACTTCCACAATGTTATTTTTGTCTTCTAGATTCACTAGAATATGCATAATCACTTTTATCTTTTAGGAAAATATATTTGATTAGTGCTCCATTAATGTTTGGGTGAATTATGTTTTGTAATATATTGTTGTATTTGGTGTTTTGTTATACCCATGAATAGTATTTCAGGTTATTTTTTGTAACACCTCCCTATTTATTAGGAGGTGGTTTGGATATTGGTTTGGCTATATAATAGCCATTGTAATAATAGCAACAAAAATAATATAGTGTGAATTACTATTGTTCTTATATAAATGTAATCCAACAACTTCATTTGGTATTGAGCAAGGTTGATCCTGAGCATATCTATGATGGAAGAGTAATTCATATTTGTAGGGGTAGCTATATTGTGCTTCACCCTATGGATGAAAGAGAATAATCTATGAATATATTTTTAAAATATATATGATCAAATGTGAAATCACTATATTTGAAGTAAAATCTCAACTTGTGTGTAGTCTCAACACGTATTCATAAGTTAATAACTCTCCACTTTTCTTGTGTCTTTCTAAATCCAACATTGGAGCATGGATCATGGATATTGGAGTGTAGAATCTTGAATTGTGCACATGCATAGATCCATTCCATGTGCTCTTCATTGAATCGATTATTTGCAGTCCGCATTACTATGCTCAAACGGCTTAATGCATGATGAACTCTTGTGTGTCATTTTACGCAATGCTTGGTGCATGTAAAGTCATTACGTGCAATCTTGCAAGAGGCTTATTCTGCAATACTCATTTCTGAGGAGATTTGGCTTGTTGCATTCAAGTTGGAGTTTGAAAATCATGATCCTAAAAGGGCTAGAATGCTTCTTGTTAAGGCTCATGAGAGGGATTTCTCAAAGAGAGTCTGGATGAAGTCGGTGATTGTTGTAAGAGAGTTGGGAAAAATTGCATAAGAGAGATCACTTCTTGAGGAAGGTCTTAGATGATATCCTTCGTTCTTTAAATTGTGGCTTATGCTTAGACAACTCAAGGAACGTCTAGGAAACCTAGATGTTGCACGAGAGGTCTATGATCAAGGGATTAAGAACTGTCCAACTTGTGTTCCTCACCCCCAAAAAACTCAGACTGAAAGGAAATTGATCCAATCCTTTACTCTTCCACTACTATTTCATTCTCAAAACCTGAATTTATATGCTCCTTCAATACCACTTGACATCCAAAAATCTTGCATTGGTTTTGATTTAATTGGCAACAACAAATACATACACGTTGAGCTCCACATTAGATCTCATCATTTTGTGATTAAGAATAAGTATTTTAGGTTTAAAATTTATCTTATTTAGGATGTGGTATTTATAAATGGTTTTAGCAATAGATTTAGTTGATGGCTTAAATTCATTTTATTTTATGTTTATGATTACACTAAAATAGTCTATTCTTTTGGCCTTTAGTTTAGGATAGGTAGTAAGAGTTTATTCACTTTAGGTTTTATAAGATATTTGGTACTGATGATAGTGTCTTTTACACAAAGTAATTGTATTAATGTCTTGTCTTAACATATAAGTTATATGAGTCCCATTATATAGCCATTCTAAAGTTTTCATTTTTTGTATCCAAATAGTTGAGTCATCAAAAGAAAAGTATTTGTGTCGTTAAAATTGTATTATCGACGTCAACTAGAGTCTCAAAGTTTTCTTTTTAGTAGAGTCAAAGTGTCGAAAAAATAAAAAAATTGCCTCACTTTTCAATAATTGGACGCATTTTCGCTTGTACGCGACGTCCACCTTATGGCGATGAATTTTTCAAATAGCCTAAAAGCCAAATCAAGCTAAATTATCATCCTTTCATTGGAGGACGGAGGTATCGAGAGGAAGGAGGTCATTCAATGACAAGGTGCATCAAAGGATTGGTGACATGTGTGTGTGTAGTTTACTTTCATTTTTTTGGTGTGCTCAATGTTTTGTGTTGAATAAGTTAAATGGTATCAAAGTTCCATTTTCATATTTCCCTCTTTTCAGTTTGCATTCAAAGTGAGCAACAAAATTCATCGGATTTTCCTATGTTATTCCCTGAAGTGAGATAGTGATGAGAGCTAATGATACTACTACAACATCATGATATTGTGGTTGTTAGTTATCCACTGGAAAAACTATCCATAGGTTATTGGTTCTGTCCTAAAAACCATCCGTTGTGTGGTTGTTGGTTAACCACTTGGAAAACCATCTAGAGGTTGTTGGTATTGTCCTTGAAACCATCCAGATCATAACAAGATACGTAGCGGCAGGTGCAAAGACAAGGCATGTTTTCTCCATGTTCGCACTAAGGGGGAATGTTAGGAAAATATATTTGATTAGTGCTCAATTAATGTTTGGGTGAATTACGTTTTATAATATATTGTTATATTCAGTGTTTTGTTATACCCGTGAATAGTATCCCAAGTTATTTGTAGTAACACCTCCCTACTTATTAGGAGGTGGTTTGGATATTGGTTTGGCTATATAATAGCCATTACAATAGTAGCATAAATAATATAGTGTGAAATAATATTGTTCTTATACAAATCTAATCCAACAACTTCATTATCTTTCCGAGTTCTATCACTTTTAACCTAAATCTTGAGTCTGCAAGGTCTTCTATGTTTCTAAGCATGAGTAATATACTAAAATATACCTTTCACACTATTTCCTTGGCATTCAATGGTTATTAATGAGTTTTTTTAACTTGGTTCTCTTGTCACAGTCTAGAGAAACTTGTGAGGAAAATTTTTAGTCTTGATTCCATTGTTTTTTACATAAGTGAGGGTTCATAAGTTAAATTACTTCTTTAAAATGTGATGATAATTGTAGACACCTAAGTTCCACTTTTGTAATTTTATTGCCAAAATGTACGCAAATCACTCTTATTCTTCCCAATTCCATTATAATTAGTGATATTTGCTAATTAACTAATGTTTCTTACCACTTTATCTAATTAACAACACTTTGTTGATTGTGTAACCCTTTCACAATCAAGATGCCACTTTACGGTGATTCGTAAGTCAAAATACTCTTCAAAACAAACAATTAGTGTTTATTAGCTAATTAAGCCTATTTTGCCCTTATTTTAGTCAATATACCCTAGTATTGACTCAAATCCCTCTTCCAACCACTAAAACTCACCCCATTCACCTCCACAACATCTCAACAAGCTTCAAAAGATTATCCTAGCCTCTTATTTGACCCTAAGCGGTTGATTAGGCTTCACACCTCTTAATCACCTGGTAATTCACTAATTATGATTAGCAAGGCCTAATCATGATTAGAAATTCTAATCTAATTTGGGGCTTTTAGTCCCACATGCACCAAAATACAATTTTATGCCAAAAGGAGAACTATAAAAAGGGTGCACCTCATTCGTTTATATTTTACACGATGCTTTGATTTGCATCTCATATAATAAATATGATATATAGCCAAGTTCAATCCTTGCTTAAAGCCTTCAACGGGTTAGTAGATGGATATCCAAAATGACCAAGTATTCATTGGGAGAGGCCATTTCACCTTGTTTGGAGTAACAACCATAACCATTTGATTTCCCTCTTAGGTCTATTTAGGCCCATGTTAGGTAATTCAAGCATATTAGTAGGCATGTTTAGTTAGATTTTGTATTGTTTTCATACTAGTTAAGCATTCTTTTAAGATTCTATCTTAATGTTACATTCCTAGACTTAGAACCTTGGCTAGATGGATGGAAATGGTGTTAGCTTTCCTTGTTTAGTCATGCAATTTTCTTTGTAAAGTTTAGGGTGTCATAAATACTTAAGACATTATGTTCTCCACAAATTCCTAAGATCAACTCATAAGATATTTTATTCCCTCAAAGGATTGTTTACTTCCAATCTTGGCACAAACATAGTTTACATGCAAAATATATCTTACATTGTTAATCCTCATCATCCTATAATCAATTTAGATACTTGTTTAAGCTTATCCTCAAATTCTTAAGCCTTAAGAGTGTCTCAGAGAATTTGAAACTACATAAAAACCATTTACAATTCTTAAATTTAAGAATCAAATATTCTTACCTTATTACACACACACACACACACACACACACACACACACACACACACACACACACACACACACACACACACAATTGAAACTAGATTGCCTTTATAACCCCGCATGAAACTTTTACATCTGAAAAGACATTTACATACTCAATGATAAGTAAGAAATAGTCATACATCCCTATATATATACAATCATACCATCAAGAAGATTATTTTTTTACATTTTTCATAAGATATGAATCCATTTCATTGAATATAACACTTAAAATTCATGCTTCATGATCCCTTGAGGATCCATCATAGATTTTTCTCCTCTTACAACCCCTTCTCTCTTTCTCTAACTATCTTATTTGAATAATTCTATGCAATAATATAGAAGATGAGTTATTTAGGGTTCTAACTCTCCTCTTTAACTCATTAAAATAATAACCATGATGGGTTAAGGTATAAATAGTTTCAGTAGGTCAAGTCTAAATAGAATAGGTGTAATGAAACTTAATTACAAAATTTATTGATTCTAGACTAACACCTAACTTATCACCTACACTTTGATATTTGAAAATTAAAATTGTGGTATTTGGATGGAAATCACTGATTACAAGTGAAAATGAGTCCAAATGGACTATTTACAACACATGGACCTCCAAATGAACTCTAAACACTACTAACCTAACCTAAGAAAACCAAAATTATTTATACACAATGATGCTTCTGCATCATACTCCCCAAGAGGAGAGTTTTGAGCTCAATTTTTTTTCTTTTTCTTCTTTCAATTCTTTTTCCACTTTTAAATCCTTCCTCTTCTTTTTTTCTTGATCTCATCTTTGTGTTCTTTGATTTTCCTTTGCTCTATCTTTTCTTGTTCGTTCCTGGATTGCATGCGTTATCACTTACTTTTTTGATTTTGTTTCTTTTTCAATCTTTGTATTCTTCTTATTCATGGTTCACTTACTTATCCTCATCCATGTCATGTTTTTATTCATATTTCTCATTCACATATTGGTCTATACTTGCACAAACAAAGATAAAAACCACCTTAGAATGTAAAAAATAGTGGACAACTAGTCCTTTCTTTTTCTTCTCTTCTTGTCAACTTATCTTCTTCATTCATTTGTTTCTCTTCCTATGATAAGAGCATTGTATCTTGCTGCATATTGTCAGTTTATTGACTTACTTTTTCCTCTGGAATCTCCATTAAAATTTCATCTTCATTTCCTTCTTCCTTTTCCAAGGTTTCTCTAGAATTTTCCTTTCTTTTTAACTCGTCTTCTCCACTTATCCATCTCCACATGCTTTTGAGATCTCTCCATGATCCTTTCATAACACTCAATATTGTAATTTCACCCTTGACTGGTCCATAGTGAGCTTGAACTTCCTCAAAACTTATTTTTCTAGATTTTTTTCACTCTTGTTATTTTTCTCTTCATTCAATGAATCATTTCTTGATTTTCTCCTCCTCCTTACATACCTACATTAACACATTAAAAGACACTATCAGATTAAAAACTTGGAGGCCCTTGAGCCTCTTGAGAAGCTCCATCAATGACTATTTTTCTTCTTCCACTTGTTGCTTCTCTATTTCACTTCCATGTTTTTCTTCAAGACAAGCTAAGAATCTTGTAATCACCTCTTCCTCATTCAATATGTGAACCACTTCTATAACAACATATTTCTCTTATTTTCTCATATTCTTGAGCTCTTTTTCTTCTATTTTTATCTTCTTTCTCAGTTATTCTCTTTGTCTTCTTTCTACAAATAGCTTTATACGCCACTTGAATCCTTTCTTTATCTAAATTGTAATGTTTCCTTTATCCATGGTTGTAGCTTCTATCAGATCCCCTAACTTCTTTGTATCTCTTCTAAGCTCCATGAGTTCTTGTTTAACCCACAACTCTTCATTCCTTGCCATCTCTCTCTTCTTTTCTTCTTTCCTCTTTCTCTCTTTTCCCTCTCTCATATTCTTTATAAACTTCTCTATTTCTTCCATCTTATTCTCTGTTACGATACTAAATGATGCAGAGGCTCATGAAAAAACAACTAAAAGTTAGAAAAAATATTTGTAAACAACATTCAAAAACCACCCAATGTTTTTACTTTTTCTCAAAGCCCAAAACTAGCATTTCTCATCAAATGTGCTATATATAATGTTTCAAATCATGAAAACACTTTACACTTGGTTGATTATACCTATTAATGATGTTCACGTGCTTTAAAAGTTTCATTAGTTCATTTTCACTCCAAATCGCTCTAATGCACCATACTCTGCTACTAGCCCTGCAAAATGGAAATTTTTAGCATAGAAAACACACAACCCTATTTCATGATTCTTTGGTAAACTTTTTGACAACCCATTTATCCTATTAGAGATCCTACAAAATTTCAATTTCCAAGTTCATAGCTAAAAACATTATTGCTCTCCTATTATTTTTGTCCAAGTTGTACAATTAGGTCTAGTTTTATACAAAGCTCTATGTCCAGAGAAAACCAGACAAATTCATAAAAAGTAAAAGATGTTTGGGATACCCATTCAGTTCTTCTAGATTTTAGGTTAATTTTATGAGCTAACTCAAAGCACAAACTCCCTAGATCCACTTTTATCTCCTTTAGGTTTCTAGTTAGATCACAACTAGGGTTTCTTGCTAAAATATAGGGTTTGTAACTTTCCATCTTTTCTAATCACTCAAACTTCTTCACTCACCTCTATTTGAATTGTATAATTCCTTTTCAAGTTTTAAATTCTTCATCATTCCTTTACTTTCTATTTTCCTACTTTTGGTGCCTCTAGGGTTTCTTATTGCTTCTAAACCCTCCACTATTCTAGACTCTATTTGACTCCTTTCCAAACATAGGTAAAACCTTATGATTCTCTCATCAATCCATTTTATATTCTCACTCTTAAGAACCTAAACTCACTATCAAACACATATCCACTTACCTTCAAACTATACTTCTTCCTTATGCTTATTGCCTCACTTGAGTTCCTAAATTCCTCGAGATAATATTTAATCACTGTCATGGATCCCTTAAAATTTCCTTGGAATAATTTTTCCTTCTTGTAAACTCACCTATTATATTTCCATCTCCATCTTACTTAAAATTTTCCATTTTATCTCAGCCTATTAAACCCTCTTAAGTAGTGGTTTGTTTGGGATTACAAAGAATCATTGTCCCCAAAGTATCTTTCATGTGGATTGTACCTTCATTGGAATTATTTCACACTTCTTAAAATTTGAGAAAGATTAACTACACTCCTAAAAACTATCCAAAGGATTCCCTCTTTCTTCTAGGCTTGAATTTGACCACTTTCTCTTAGTTGTTCTCGAGTTTTCTTGAAGTCCACTTAATGTTATAGTTGGTGTTATAATTGTGCATGCATTTATTATAGGTTTAGTTTCTTCTTCATATTGAATCCCATTTATTAAATATCTCACACCTCTCCATCTTACTCTTCCCATCAAACTTCATTTTCAATACTAGGAATATACATGTCAATCTCAAAAGTATATTTGTGGCCTCATTTTAACTCGTCATACCGAGTGTGGTTTCGACCTCGAGTTCTTTCATTGCCATCCTAACCCTTTACCTATAGGTATTATAGATCCATGATAAAATTATACACTCCCAACTTTAACTTCCAAAATTTTATTTTAGTCTTATGAATTTCTTGGGCTATGCACAATCACTTTATCTTTCCGATTTTTATCGCTTTTAACCTAAATCTTGAGTTTGCAAGGTATTTTACATTTCTAAGCATGAGTAATACAATAAAATATTCTTTACCATTATTTCATTGGTATTCAAATGTTCTTAACTGGTTGTTTAATATTTAGTTCTCTTGTCATAGTCTAGAAAAACCCATGAGGACATGTTTTGGTCTTGATTCCATTTTTCTTGCCAAAGTGAGGGTCTCATAAGTTAAATTACTCTTTTAAACCGTAATGATAATTAAGAAATTATGTTCTCCACACATTCTTAATCATTAATCATAAACTCATAAGATATCTTATTCCCTCAAAGGATTGTTTACTTCAATCTTGGCACAAACACAGTTTACATGCAAAATATATCTTACATTGTTAATCCCTCATCATCCCATAATCAATTTAGATACTTGTTTAAGCTTATCCTCAAAGTATTAAGACTTAAGAGTGTCTCATAGAATTTGAAACTACATAAAAACCATTTAGAACTATTAAATTTACAAATAGAGATTCTTACCTTCTCTCTCTCTCTCTCTCTCTCTCTCTCTCTCTCTCTCTCTCTCTCTCTCTCTCTCTCTCTCTCACACACACACACACACACACACACACACACACACACACACGCACGCACGCACACACACACACGCACACACACACGCGCGCGCACGCATGCACGCGCACGCGCACGCACACGCACACGCTCACGTGCACACCCACATGCGCACACGCACACCACACACACACACACACCACACACACGCGCATGCACGCACCCACACACACGCGCATGCACGCACCCACACACATGTGCATGCACGCACACATGCACGTACACGCACGCACGCATGCACACGCACGCACACACATGCACGCACACACGCACATGCACGCATGCACGCACACATGCACACGCACGCGCACACACACACACACACACACACACACACACACACACACACACACACACACACACAAAATTAAAAATAGGCTGCCCTTCTAACCCTACATGGAACTTTTACATCTGGAAATTTATTTACATACTAAATGATAAGTAAGAAATAGTCATACATCCCTATATAGATACACAATCATACCATGAAGAAGATTATTTGTTCACAATTTTCATAAGATATGAATCCATTTCATTGAATATAATACTTAAAATTCATGCTTCATTATCCCTTGAGGCTCCATCACATATGTTTCTCCTCTTACTGACTCCCTTCTCTCTTTATCTAACCTCTCTTATTTGAATACTTACATAGAATAATATAGAAGATGAGTTATTTAGGGTTCTAATTCTCTTCTTTAACTCATGAAAAGAATAACCATGATGGGTTAAGGTCTAGATAGGTTGAGTAGGTCAAGTCTAGGTAGAATAGGTCTAATGAAACTCAATTACATCATTTATTGATTCTAGACTAACACCTAAACTTATCACCTACACTTGACATTTGAAAATTCAAATTATGGTATTTGGAGGGAAATCACTCATTACAAGCCAAAATGAGTCCAAATGGATGATTTACAACACATTGACATCTAAATGAACTCTAAACACTATTAACCTAACTCAAGAAAACCAAATTTATTTATACACAATGATGCTCATGCATCATATAATATTCTGGTGATCCCAATGTGAATCCTACATAACTTCAAATCAAGCACAACTACTTAAAAGCATCCATCTCAAAACTAAAACTCATTACAAATCACTAACAATAATAAAATCTAAAAACCATTCCACACAAATGCCATCACCTAGGGTGATCCCATATGTTTTTGTACATCCATTTCTGACGCCATTGACCCTTGTGTAATGTTTCTTTGATGGTAGATTGTGTTCTTAAGCTCCATTTTAGGAATTTATCTCATCCAGTCATCACTCCATTATGGAGTATCTCAAAGTATAGGATATTATGATTACATTTGTGCATATATTTCTGAAATATTTCATTTTGAAGCTAAATTCCCCTTCTACATGGATTGTTGTGTCATAGGAGTCCCTAGAAAGAAACCTCCTACCCGCTACAATGTCCTATTTGAGGAAGAGGAAGAGGAAAAGAAAATTGACAATAATTTTGATCATCCTCCTAAGATTCATCAATTCCTCTCATAATTTCCTCAATAAAAGGAAAAATTGGAAGAAATTATTATTAAACATCTCTTTTAATTTGTCTATGAACAAATTGATAATAGTGGAGAAAAGTGTAAAGTTCCTGAAGTAGGTTCATCTGAGAATGCCCCCAATTCTAACCCTACCAACCTTATCCTCTAACTTATTGATAGGATGAATAAATAATAATTCTCTACTACAACTCAATTCATTCAAATGCAAGCTAACACATGGCTCAAATAGTTAATCACCCTAGAACGGGATCTTGGGGCACCATGCCCCCTCAGTTACTAAATGGGACTAATGTGGTGACCATCTCCCAACCCCCTATCCAAAACAAATTCTTAAGAGTATTCCAACAATAATCTCTAGCACCTTACATTGCTAGCATGAATATTGAGGGTATTGCTCCTTCCATCGCCTATGATGGGTTAAGCGACCCCATCCTTCATATTAAGGACTTTAGCAATATTTATAAGGACTGGATCAAAACCAACTCATACTATGCTAAAAAAATCCTAGCTAAAACCCTTATTAGAAATGCCTTGGATTGGTATCATACCTTACCTCCTACCACCATAATTGATCTAGAGTGCTTGGTGACATCCTTAGTAAATGAATTTAATATATCATGACCTACCCAAGAATAATATTAATGCCTTTATTAATCGCCAACAATCTAAAAATTGATCAACACAAACCTTCATCAAACATATGAAGACCCTATGTACATGAGTAAAACATAATATTCTTAATGATAGCCTCTTCAATATTTTCATATGAGATCTTGAACCTCGAATTAAATACAAAGTAAGGTCATTCTCTCCCTGTCTAGAAGAATATTTTCAACAACGTAAAAGGCATGATTATTTGATGAGATAGTTTTAAAAATTTCCTCCTAAGACACAATCCATCAAATAGGTCTGAATCCTCCACTTAGAAGAAAAACAATGTGAAAAATGACATATTCTATGATAATCTTCCTCTTTTTCTTATTTGAATAGGACCATCTTCAACATCGCCAACGAACTAACAATAAATTTAGTGTAACTATCATCAACCACTAAGCAAGGAAGAGTTGAAATGTTGCTTACCTAAGCCATTTAGCATGATCTTAGATCCTTCTCAAAATTTTACTCAATGGGATAATGAAATTTTCAGGTTAATTTATGCATCATATTACCTTAAATTATTTTATTATTTAATAAGGTAATTAGTTGATATATTGTTATATAGTTTTCTACCAATATTTGTCTTATTGTAGTATAGGTTATATTGTTACGTAGTTGTAAAAATTATTATTTGTTTGTAATTAATTATTGTTGCTTCCCAGATGTATTTTGGAAGTTGTTGTGATTATGGTTGTACACTGCAACCCATTTATTTGTAATAGTGGTTGATTGATATTAATAAATAGTATCGAGGCTTCCGCCCATGTTGCTCAAGTTTACATTTCATACCAAAGCGAGAATCTGGACTTGTGAAGGTGTGAAAAGATCAAAAGAGATAGAGGAGATTGGAGAAGTATTTTCTATTTCACCCGATTCTTAGAGCGTTTCTTGGAATGTTAAAAAAATAGATAAGGGTAAAAGGGCTAGGAGGAATACATTATAGCTAGTTAAAGGTTGTTGGACACATATGACTTCTTGATCCACAACTAATCATGAGAGATTCTTTTTGGCTAGGAGGAACTACCTGAAATAGACAACAAGACCACAAAAGAGATTAAATAGCATATGACAATGGAATGCCTAGCATATGCTAGTTCTGGGAAGTGTGATACTCCCTAGAAGGTTGTCAATCCATTGTTTAAAACAATTCAATGTTAACAATAAATGAAATCCTACATTGTAGTTAAAATGATTTAGGTATCTCATTCAATTACAATAAGCAAATTCATTCACAATAGGCTAAGCTATGATTGAATCTGAAGGGCAAGGTCTCTGTCAGAGTACTGGTACTAGTCAGGGTCTGGTTTTGGGCTGTTTTGGGTATTTGGTGGGGAATTTAGGCTCTGTTCTTGGTCTGAGGGTAAAACACAGAGACCAATGTCGGTCTAGTGTAACCGATGATAGTTCAGGATGGACCAACAACGGTCATGGGTACTCAGCGTCGGTACAATCGGTGTGAAACTTATTAAAATCTTGGTGTAAGGATAGATCTGAGGCTAAATGGAAATGAAGAGGGAAATGGAAAGGTCTATGGAGATCTTAGGTATACTCAGAGGTGTTTAATAGTTGGGTATGGGAAATTTAATGGTGTGGGTGAAGGAATGATCAAACTTGCATGAAGGTAAATGGTGGGAGAATGGGAATGCAAGTAGAAACTAATAATAGAGGTAACAGAGCTTACTAAAATGAAAGTAGATGAATGTTGGTTAACAAAATACTTACTGTTGTATGAGCTTGATGGCTAGATGGCAATGGTAGTTGATCAGATGGATGGAATTTGGTGTGGTGATGGCGCTTCCCGGATGCTCTCTGTGAATGCAAAATGGCTCTGTGGTCACTTCTGATGTTGGATGTGGATGCTCGGATGTGTGTGTGAATGCTGGTTCTACTTGCATGTAGCTCTGGTCTCATCCCTTTTCTCTCTCTATGTGCCAACCTTGAAATAAGGTTACCAAAGGGAATAAAAGGTAACCGACGTCGATTACGGCAGGATTTCCTAGGTCTTCTAAAATGGGAAGATCTGCTTGATTTCTTGGATCTTGTTAGTTTCTTTTTGTAGATTAGAACGGAAGCTTCTTTTCTAACGGGTGGGAATGTGGTTAGAGGGAATGTAGGCTTTGATTTTTAGGGTTTAGGTAGGTCTTAGTTAGTTATGGCAACATACTAAGAATAGATTTGGGGTGAGGTGGCTAGGTGAGGTGTATAGGTGAGGTGGTGGTGTGGGAATTATCTTAATTAGGATATTTAAATAATAAATATTATGAGATCATGAATTAATTTAATTAAATTAATTAAATTAATATTAGAGTGGGGTGAAAGGGGCCATGGTTAGGTGAGTGTGTTCAAGGTGATTATTTGACGAGGGACCAAGGGGAGTGTGACCCAATTTTGGTGTCTACATTTTTCCCCTTTTTGTTGTGTAGCTTGTATTGGTAAGTGACGCTGACAAAAATAAGATGTGGTTGCCCCATGTGTGGGTGAAGGTGATCCCCCTCAAATAGGAACCGATGAGTAGAAGACAAAATCAATGAGTGGTTTGAAAAAACGTGAATGTGATGGAGAAGAAGGTGAGCAACGGGGTAAAGGGGTAAAGGTCCAATAGGGTAATCTAGGTAATGGGTCAGGGTTAAAGGTAGTAACAGTCACATGCACACACACGTATAAACTACAACACGGTACCAAGTTGAAGAGCATGCAAACTCTACATTGTATAAGGTCGATAGGTTTATCTAAACAAGGTTGATTGATTATTCTAAAGGTGAAGAATAGTCACATGATCACCAAATGTCACAATTCCAGTAGGTCCCTTGAGGTGGTAGGAAATGAAGGTGTAAATGGTGAGAAGGTGAAAAATGGTTAGGTTATATGATATGAGGTAGCATGCCTTTTTGGCAAGAGATCCAAGATCACAATGAGCAAGTCCATGATGAAATTTTTTTCTAGTTTGACTTGTATTTGAGATAGAATGATCAATGTGGGAAGTCTATATGGGATGAGGAAATTATCTCCTTGAGGTCTTCATGAAGTTGATCAATGTGGGAAGCTTCGTATTCTTTTATTTTTGAAGCAGGCTTTACATAGTTGTCCTTCGAGGGAGTAGTCTATTTATAGTAGCGATGTAGAGAGAAAGATGTCCTTTTGAGGGAGTCATCTTTTTATTAGAAGTTTGACTCAAGGAGTTGGATCCCATGTGAGGGATTTTAAGTCATGGACAAGACTAAGGTGAAGAATCAGATTCTTGTTTAGAAAGTAAGGTGAAATGACCATGGGATCTCATTTGAAAGCAAACGAAAAGTATCCATGAGAATCATGTCATGTGTAGATCCGTGGTACACATATTTAAGAGAGGGTAAAAGAGTGATGTGCATGCACATGATTCTTGTTTAATCATTGGGGATAACATAGTGAAAGGAGGAAAGTTAATAGCACTTAAAGGACAAGCATAAAAAAGAGACGAGAAGGTGAGATAGGACTAAAATTCAATAGTAGAATGGTCAAAGATGCAAGACATTAAGGGGCTCGAGTTCGGAGTTTACTGTCTAGTAAAGATAAACGATAAGCACCGATCCATAACCATGAGTCACGATGTTTGGTCCAAGTAAATTAGGAGAAAATTTTCCCGTTTATGTTTTTTTGCTTTGGTTACATGTTGATTTTCCTTCAGGATGAGATCACCAACTTGGAAGGTTCGTTCATGGACACGTTTTTCATAGGCATGTTTGATACATTTTTGGTAAACTTGAAGATGGTCAAGAGCATTAAGATGATGTTCATCTAATAACTCAAGTTATGATAAACGGTCCTGGCGAAAGTCATCATCATTGAGCATGTCATGGAGAGAAATACGAAGTGATGGAATCTGGACTTTGAGAGGCAGAATAGCCTCTATACCGTAGACCAAAGAAAAAGGAGTGGCAGCAGTGGAAGTGCGAATACTCGTATGGTACGCCCATAAGGCGAAAGGAATGTGCTTATGCCAACCCTTCCCAGTATTGTTAACCACTTTCATGAGAATTTTTTTCAAGGTTTTATTAGTGGATTTGGCTTGGCCATTGGTTTGTGGGTAATATGGTGACAAGAAACTTAGTTGAATACCGAAGGTGTCACAAATTTTCTGCAAGGTTTAATTTTTGAATTGTTTTTGTTATTAGTGATGAGGCGATGTGGAACGCCAAAGCAAAAAATGATGTGATGATTGATGAATTCACATATTTTCTTAGCTTTCATGGAGATGAGAGGTATGGCTTCAACCCATTTGGTGTAATATTCGGTAGCGGTGATGATCCATTGATGTCTTAGGAAGAATGGGGATTGATTTCTTTGACAAGTTCCAAACCCCAATGAGAGAAGGGCCAAAGGTCATGGGTGACCTATAAGGCATGACTGGGCATATGATGAAGGTTAGCATGTTGTTGGAATTTTATACAATGCTTAACATAGTCACAACAATCATGGTTAAGGGTCAGCCAGTAATAGCCTAGGTGAAGAATACGCTTAGCAACCACGAGACCACTGAAGTGACCTCCACATATGCCATCATGAACTTCCTTAATGGTATAGGGAATTTCAGAACTCGTAAGGCACCGTAAGAGAATACCATCAAAGTCGCGCTTATAGAGGAGGCCACCCATGATGATGTAATGAGAGACCCTTTTAAGAAAGGTGCATTTTCCATTACGAGTGAGGTTGGGAGGCAAGATGGAGAGGGAAAGATAGTCTAAGTATTGTTTATACCAAAGGTCACTCGGGTCGGGAGCGACGGTTCCAATAGAGTAAAATTCATGAGGTAAATAAGAGGGTGATTGGAGTCTTTGTATGGTGACAAATATTTTAGAGTCGGCGAGAAAAGTGGGTATCTAAGAATCCAAGCAAGCCATGGTATCTGTAAATTTTTCGGTAGAACGTGGGATGGTCTGAAGGGCCTAACGGTTGAAGGTAGTCAATAGTATGTCCACATGATGCTTATACTTTTGAAGTATCTCATTACACACTGGTATATACCATTTACTTGGTTTATGACCAATTGAGAATCACCAAAGATGTTAATGGGCTTGACATCTAAGGCATAAGCAACCTAGAGACCCAATACGAGTGCTTCATATTCAGCAATATTGTTTTTCTAATAAAAATTGAGTTTTAAAGACAAAGGCATGGGCTCACCATCAAGTGAAATGAGGATAACACCAGCCCCACCCCCACGTTAACAATTGGACCCATAAAAAAGAGTGTCATTTGGTAGCGAGGTTCATCCGAGGAAAGGGTAGTAATTGAATCATCTAGAAAGTCAAAGTTAGAGGGTTGATCCCCGGAAATAGGTGTGTCAGCCAATTGGTCGGTGATAACTTGGCCCTTGATGGAATTTTTATGGATGAATTCAAGGTCGAGGTCGGCCGAGAAGAATAAGCCGATGGGAAGCTCGTTGATTTTGGTAAGGTTTGGAATACATGAAGTGTAAGGGGTCGGTGTTGGTCACGACATAGGTTTTTGGTTGAGTAGGTAATGGAGGAGTTTGGTGGCAACAAAAACTAAGGCTAATAATTTTTTTTGGCATGGGTGGATCAGGTTTTGTAGTCCAAAAGAGTATGACTTATGTAATAAAACACCTACTCCCTATGTTGTTCATCCTGATGAGCGAGCATGGCCCCTAAGGAGTGATCGGTATTAGAGATGTATAGGTAGAAGGGTTGATCATATTTAGGTGGAATGAGTACGTGTGGTTGGAGAAGGTATTGTTTTAAGGCCTCAAAAGCTTTGTGCCAGTCATCATCCCATTTAAAGGAGACATACTTTTTGAGAAAATGATGAAATGGCTGACATTGATTGGAAATTTAAAAATTAAACGATGAATAGACTGCAACTTACCTTTTAGGCTATGGAGTTACCATAGGTTAGTAGGTGGAGGCATGTCAAGAATGGCCTTAACTTTAGCAGGGTCAACCTCTATACCACGTAAGGAAACTATAAATCCCAAGAGCTTTCCTAAGAGAACCAAAAAGACACACTTCTTGGGCTGAAGGTGAACACAATACTTAATAAGGTGGTCAAAGATGGTTTTTACGATGGCAAGGTGCTCAGAGTGGCATTTAGATTTAACAAAGAGATCATCTACGTAATCTTCCAATATATGGTGCATGATGTCATGGAAGATGTAAGTCATAGCTTGGCTTGATATGTGGCACCAACATTTTTATGCCAAAAGGATTGAATTGATAGTAGAAGGTCCCTCGAGGGTGATGAATTTGGTTTTGTGCTGATCTTCTGGGGAAAGCAAGATTTGGTTATAACCCGAGAAACCATCCATGAGTGATAGCATCTCGTGACCAGTGTAAGGTCAACTAGTTGGTCAATACCGAGTAGAGGAAAGTCATCTTTTGGGCAAGCTAGGTTGAGGTCACGGAAATATGTGCAAATGTGAAGTCCCCCTATCACCTTAGTGATAGGGACAATGTTAGAAATCCATCAGGGATAATCAATAGGTAAGATGAAGGAAACAAAAAAGAAGGCGTTGAAGTTCTTCTTTGAACAGAAAGAGCAATACGAGGGTGCATTTTCCTTAGCTTTTGTTTTCTGAGGTTTGGCATCGGGAATGGTTATGATATTATGGACCACTATGGTGGGGTCAATACTAGGCATGTCAGCGTAAGACCAAGTGAAAGCATGGTTATGA
This sequence comes from Taxus wallichiana var. yunnanensis, assembly GCA_018340775.1. Lineage (NCBI taxonomy): Eukaryota > Viridiplantae > Streptophyta > Pinopsida > Cupressales > Taxaceae > Taxus > Taxus wallichiana. Next base: position 982,022,755 of record CM031237.1, on the reverse strand, counting down.
TTTTTGAGAAAAGAAGTGAGGGCTTCTTGTTCAGTAGTATCTAAATATTGGCCGATCTTTAGAATGTGCGGGTCGTCTTGAGTATGGATGTTGATTTTGATAGTCAATTCATTCAACATGGTTTGCATCTCAGATGGTAACGTGATGAATATATGAGTCTTCTGCACCAAGATAGGTGAGTATAGATTCATCATCCTGACATTTAATGATGTTAATAGAAGGTGTATCGTCATCGATCATTTCAGGATATAGGAAGGGAAGAGAAGAGGGGCCTCACCCTCGCATTGATAAGTCAGAGGCCCCAAGGAAATGGTGTTTATGAAATTTTTTTAGGAGGAATGGATTCTAGATCCATCGATTTCATTGGTGAAGGTGGTGAAGAAGGTGGAGCAGGTGAAGAAGGCGAGAGAAGGGTTGATATCCTCAATGAGTTTAATGCGATCCTTCTTAGTAGGTAGTTTAGCAAAGCCGATACCACTATGGTCATTATGTTTGTGGGTAGTACATGGAATAATAGTGTGACGGCCTTGCTCGTAAAAGCCAAAACCAAAACCTTTCCATGCACATCGGTGTAAGAAGGTGTGGGTGAAATGATGATTGGTGAGTGACTAGAGGTCGGCAGAAAAGGGGTGGGTTTGTGATGGTGGTTCAGGTGTATAAGTGGAAGTATCAAGTCCCCATAGGTGAGATTGGTGTGAAGGTGGGGAGGACCATAAAGGAGATGCTCTCCTATGTGGTGATTGTAGTGAGGGTGTTGGTGAAGGCTTCCATACTCTTGTGGAGTAAGGAATGTGTTGACATTATATATGCGATACTCCCCCAGAGTGAGGCATTGAAAAACACCTTCCAAGGGATCAGTGGTCGATATGTGGGTAGATAAGATAGATAATGTGTTAAAGAGTGGATTAGAAGTGGAGCCACTGATTGGGAGGCTGATGGGTCAGCAGTGGAGGTCGTGGCAGCGGTAGGGATGGAGGATTTAGGTGCGGTTGAGGTAGTGGTGGCACTGGTGGGTGGAGGTGTAGGTGAAGAGGAAGTGGTCATGGATGAAGATGCCTTAATGGGTACAAGCACGTCATTGGGTTGGTAAAGCATGTTACAGGTTTTGAAAGGTGATGGGTTAGCGGAATGGTATAGGTGTGCCCTTCATGCTCAAACTTCACACAACGATGCAAAGTGGAAGGAACACAACCCATAAAGTAAATCCAGGGTCTACCAAGTAATAGGTTATATTGAAATTCCCCCTCCAAGACATAAAATAATTTTGGAATAGTACGGGGGCCACACGAACATGGAGGATGATGGTGCTAAGTGTAGAGGTGATAGTGTCTTTAAATGAATGCAACATGATGGGATGTTTATACATGTAATTGTTGGGTATGCGCATTTGGTTAAATGCATGGGAGAAAATGATGTTAATGCTAGTGCCCCCATTGATCATAACACACCATACACATATATTATCAATATGGATGGAGATTAAAAGGGTTGGATCAGGGTCATCGGTATGGTGTGGTGTGATCTCTTCATCCGAGAAGCGAGGGTGGATACTTTGTGAGTAGGTGGAGGTGTAGAAGAAGGTGGTAATTTGGTGAGAGAGGCTACATGATGAGTTATAATAATGGAGGCTACGAGTGTGGGTTAATTAGGTAAAACCTCAATAGGCGAAGAACCTCAATGAGAGCTTGATGATGGGATTCAGAGGTTTGGATGAGGTCATATAGGGACATTTTGAGGGAAGATTGGTGTAATTTTTTGAGCATTGCACAATGTGTAACCCCATTAGAAATAGGATATGTGGGGCCACGGATAGTGACTTTAGGTGTGGGTGCAGATGGTATGTTGGGTATAGGGTTGATTGGTGGGTCGGTTGCCTTTTCCTTTCCTTTTTCCTTTTGAGCACGGGTGGCAACGTGGATGATGTTAATTTGAGGTGGGGAGGTAGATGAAGTAGGTGAGCCATGAAAGTTGTAATGATAGGAAGGGAAGAAGCCAAATGGTGGGAAGGAACCTTGTGAAATGAGTTAGGCACACCAAAATTTGGGTGGAGGTTTGAAAAGTTCTCATACGAACCATGTTAATTTTGAATCTCGGGGATGGCTCTAAGAGTTGTGGGGGTGGAGGTTTTGGTTGTTGAGTAGGAAGTGAGGGAAGAACTGTGGAAATTGGTGCTAGAAAAATGGGGTCCTCATCGAGAAGGTCATCATCATCAAAGTTTTCTTCAGGAGGACACAACTAGACAAGAGCAGCTTTCAAAGCCTTACAGTCCTCTACATCGTGTCCTGACACACGATGGTAGGCACAAATTTTGGTTTCGTCAAACCCTTTTGGTTTGGGTTTGAGTGGGTTGTAAGGTCTAAGAGGCGGTAATGTGATGAAAATTTTTTCGAGGAGGTTGGTTAAGATTTTGGCATAGGATCCCACTAGTGGATCACAATGGGAGGTGAATGTGGGTTTGGGTGCAGGTGCGGATGACTATACGGGAAGATTCTTTGCAAGAGGGGGAGTGGGTTGAGCTATGGTCTTAGGTGTTGGTCGTGTCTACTTGGGTAGGGGCATGGTAGATGAACTGGTAATAGAGTGTGTGGTTGGTTTGACTACCTTATTGGAGGGTAGCATATTTTTGCCTTTAGGTTACACCTTCTTGGGTAAAGGTGATATGGGCACATGATATTTAGAGGAAAAAGAGGATGGTGGAAGAAGGCGGGTTACCCATGGGGATAACCGAGGTGTTGTGGAGGTAGATGGTGTAGGTTGGGAAGGAGGTGTGAGGGAAAGGGAAGGAAGTGTCATGGGTAGTGAGGAAGTTATTGCAGTATTGGAGGTATGGGTGGTAAAAATGTTACAGGTGTGGGCGGAGGTTGTGTCGGGTGCTTGGGTATATTAGAGGTTTGCGATGGAGAAATGGGTTGCTGCATTTTTGGTTTACTAGTGGATGGGGGTTTCTTAGCTAGGGTTGAGGGGTGAGGTCCTAGGATGGATGGAAGAGGTGAAGGTGATGAGGGTGTGATTGGTGAGGTTGGGGTATGAGATCTAGGGGATTGGTTCTTCTATTTAGGGCCGGGTTAAATTTTGTGTTAGTTTTGGAGGACGTAGCTAAATCTAATTTGATGGGTGGATGAGTAAGGCTAGCCGTTGGGATGACCCCTAAAGTAGTAATAGGTTTAGGAAAGGAAGATGATGTAGGTGTGGGTTTGGATGTAGATGCATGTTGGGTTATGGGTAGAGGTGTGAGTTGAGCCATGAGTGGTATCATGGGAGAATTTGTGATAGTTGTGGTTGTGTTTGGTTTGGTTGGCTGAAACACTTTTGGATAGATAGTGGAGGTGTCAGCAAGTGACATTTACATTTGTGTTGAGACAGGAAGTAGAAGACATCCCCAAAGTAAGGCTCTATCCACATAATCTAGAAAATCGGATAAGCGTGAGAAAGAAACTATTGTGGGTGAGGTTGATGTGGATCTAATGGTGATTCCTGTAAAATGTGTTTTAGAAACGGGGAAATCACTAGCTTCAGCCTCTGTGGGTAAGAGAGCCGAAAGTAAGTCAAAGCAAAATCTTGGGTGGCCGATGGAGAATGGTCACCTAGAGGCAACGACATTTGTCTTGGAAATTTGATAGGTAGAGGAGATGATGGATGTTCCCAGTGGGTGGAGGAGGTGAAAAATGTCTCCCATGGGTGGTCGAGAGAGGTATTGTTGGTGATGAATCTCACGAGTGAAGAAGACAAAGATGAAGTGGTTTCGATGTTAACAGAAGGATCCTTCACAGGTGAGGGAGGAGATGAAGGGTGTTCCTCTGTGGGTGGAGGAATAGGTGAAGTGGGTTCATGTGTAGGTAGAGGACTTCGGGCTAGGATTTCCTCTATGGAAGGAATATGAGGTAATTAGGAAGCGGCAGTGCTGGTGCATCATTGAAAATAGCATGGACCTCATGGGTATGGCTATCATTAGTTGAGGTCTCTCCAGTTTGATCAGAAGAAGGGCATGATTAGGAAATGGTTTCTTGAAGATGTGCAAGTTTTGGTTGGCAGGTGCATTCGGATTATCCAAGACTAACTCACCATTCTCGAGCATTTCTAGACAATTTTCTTGAAAGTGATGCAATTTCCGTCATTATGACCTTTTACCCGATGATAGTTACAGAAGTCGTTCTCTTTGTACCATGTAGGTGTGGGGCAAGCAGGATCAAAACTAGTGTGTGGTTTTATAGGAGGAAGGGTGATGGCCCTAGATTTAATGAGCTTTTCTAAAATAGAAGAATAAGGCTCCCCAATTGGGGTGTATTTCTGTTGTTCTCATCTGAATTGAAAAGTCTGGATAGGGGAAAGATTAGATGAGGGCTTAGCCTGATTTGATGGATGAGATAGGCCGGCCTTGAGTACCACTGTGTTAGCGGTTCCCTTGGCTTTTGAATAATTATTCTATGGTTTCAAAGAAGAAGAGGTATCATTTGAATTAAATGCCACATTCTTATTTCGTAGTTGGATTTTCTTTTCTTCGATGGCCCGAATCTCTAGCTTTTGTGCCATGGTGAATGCCTCATCAAAGGTTTGGAAAGTCTGCACCTGTAGGGTCGGTGAGATATGTCTAGCACAAGCCCGAGTGAAGAGCTCTATGAGTTTGGTTTGTGGTAATTGGAATGTGAGTTGATTGATCAGGCTATGCCAACGAGTGACAAAATCTGCAATAGACTCGTCATCATATTGACGTGTAGAGTAGAGGTCAGTCATGGTAACCTTCTTAACAACGTTGATGGAGAAGTGATCTAAGAAGGCTTGGGCTACCTGATTAAATGAGTAGATAGAATGTCTAGGTAACCCACTATACCAGTCTAATGCGGGCCCGATCAGAGACATGGGAAAGGTCCTCAAAAGCAAAGTGTCATCATGGGTGATTAGATAACACCCATGTTTAAAAGACCGTAAATGTTATTACGGGTCCTCTTCGCTATTGAAGAGGTTAAATTTAGGAATTTCCGAATGTACGGGATATGGATGAACAGGAATGGATGGGTGTATGGTCTCCTTATAAATTTCATCATACATGAGAGAGAGTTGCGTGAGCGAAACCGATGCCTCTAGTGTCTACATCTTATCCATCATTAACTTGATGAGGTCATTGGTAGGTGGCGATGGATGGGTACCTCTGTAGCGTAAGAGGGTTGATGTTAGACATATGATGGAGGTGGCATTCCAAAGTATATGGCGATTCCCGCATAGGTAGGTTGAGAATGAGGGAGTGAGATAGGGGTATATACCTAGAATGAATGATAGATGAAATGAGAGGTTCTTTGATAGTATGTATATGAAGGTGGAAGGGTCGAGGTGACTCTAGTAGTGATGGGGGCTAAGGATTGTGGAATAGAAAGGAAAATATTTTGAAATGGGGTAGGGGTCATCGACACAAGGATGGTTGTGTTCTTTATGGGTATATGTGAGATAATAGGTGCGGATGAGGTTAGATTTTGGGTGGTTCTTTGAAGGTATAGTGGATGTTGCAGTGCAATAAATGTGGTAGATGCGGTGGTCATAACGGTATAGGGCCTAGCTTTGAGATGACTGGGGCAAGGCAGTGCAGTGGCATAGAGCTAGAAGGGACCTGACGTGGAAGTAGGAATGAGAATTGGGGGTAGATACGGGCATGTCGTATATCCGATTCGACCAGGAATATGGAGTGGATGAGTGGGAAAGATAGAACCGTAAGGTGGCGGGGTTCGGTCAAGGAGTTGTGAATTTCTTGTCACCTGTGGTGATAGTGATAGGTTAGGTAGGATCCATGCGTGATAGAATGGAAGGTGGTGAAGGAATAGGTGGGAGTGGTTAACAACTAGCATGGAATATGAGGGCATTTTCTTGGCTACGAGTAAGCACCATGTGAACAAATACGATTTGGTAGGACTACTTTTTGTAAATGATATAGAAATACAACAAAAATGGGAAAAAAAAAGTTAGCAGGTGGATTGGGTAAAAATGTTAGTATAAAAATTACAAAGGCTAAGCGACACGGTTAGGATAAACTGATGTCAGTCGTAGGTAACCACGGTCGGTCCTTTGTGGAAAAATAACATTTTTCCAAACAAGGGAAAAAAACCGATAATCTACGGGTAGACAAGTTGTAGATAGATTTTATCAGGACATAGAAGATGATGAGAGTTACAAAGACTCTGAACAAAAAAGAATATGAAACAAGTTTCCTTTTGGGTAGGTTAACTAAAAGAACAATAAACCGACACCAGTTGGGTAAAATTGGTGATGGTCAGAGGGTAATCAATGATGATCGTTGGACCGAAACCGCAGTTACTGTGAAATTGAAACAAAGATGAAGAAAAGGTGGTTGTGATTTAAAATCAAGTGTGGAATCAAACCCAGAATTCTGAGAATGATGAAAATGGGATCCAAGCACACTCAGATAAAGTTGGAATACACCAACTATGATGAGGAGCATGTAAGGAGAAATAAAAAGATGAAGAACGTGTCCTCTCACCTCAAAACACAAGCCAAGTAGAAACACTAAGAAAAATATGATCCTAAGAGTGTTATTTCCTTTATGTTTGTTCAGCTTATGCTATTTAGAAGACTGACTCATGAACTTTAGAATAGATTTTTTGGTGAGGAAGGCTTCCTATGAAGAAGGAGATCTACAAGGAGAGGTTTTAGGTTATGTTATGGTGGGGGTGGGCCGTCCTCTGAGATAATGACTCGGCCAAGTAAGAAACGAGCTTGGTGGGTGCCCACTATGCCATGATTTTGTGATCACCTACGGCTTCTTTCGGGTGAGATGTTGTTTAAGAATATGTGTATTTTCAATTTTGTGTTGTTTGGTAAGACTCAGAGAGAGAGAAAGAGAAAGAAAGTGCTTTTCTACGATTCGTGTCAACCATCAGCTGGGCATGACTTCCAGCATATGTGTTTCCCTCATTTAATGTGAGCTAATGCAATAAAGCTAGAATGAAATGAAGTTGATTTTAATCCCAAATCAAAATATTGAATTCGATGACACAAAAGATGAACATGAGAGAATATGATCTTTCACTAATGCAATACAAATGAAAGAGAAGAAGAGTTCTTTTTATAGCACCAAAACACGATTGCTTTGAGACAATAGAAAGAAGAGAAGATTCTAGGGGATAAATTTAATGTGAGAACCTTTCGTAATGGAAACAGAAATTAAACTTTCAACTAGAAATGAATAAATGCAAGGAACCCTGAGTGGGTCCCACCGGACGTGTCAAAATGTTTCACCTGATTCTTAGAGCATTTCTCGGAATGTGATGAAACAGATAAAGGTAAAAGGGTTAGGAGGAATAACTTTTAAAGTTGGTTGAAGGTTGGTACATACGTAAGACTTCTTGATCCACGAGATGATCGTGAGAGATTCCTTTTGGGTGGGAGGAACTACGAAATAGAAAACAAGACCACCAAAAGAGATTAAATAGCATATGACAGTGGACTGCCTAGCATATGCTAGTTCGGGAAGTGTGATACTCCCTAGAAGGCTATCAATCCACTGTTTAAAATAATTCAATGTTAACAATAAATGAAATCCTACTGTAGTTAAAATGATTTAGGTATCTCATTCAATTACAATAAGCAAATTCATTCACAACAGGCTAAGCTATGATTGAATCTGAAGGGCAAGGTCTCGTGAGAAATGCTTGAGTCTTGGTCAAGGTCTGGTTTTGGGTTGTTTTGGGTATTTGGTGGGGAATTTAGGCTCTATTCTTGGTCTGAGGGTAAAAATAAAGACCGATGTCGGTCTAGTGTAACAGATGACACCAGATTGGGATGGGTGATGACGGTCATGGGTAGCCGAGGCGTCGGTATAGTCGAGTGACATAAACTTATTAAAATCTTGGTGTAAATAATGATCTGAGGCTAAATGGAAATGAAGGTGGTAATGGAAAGGTCTATAGAGATCTTAGGTATACTCAGATGTGTTTAATAGTTTAGTATGGGCAAGTTAATGGTGTGGGTGAAGGAATGATCATACTTGCATGAAGGTAAATGGTGGGAGAATGGGAATGTAAGTAAACCGATAATGGAGGTAACAGAGCTTACTAAAAAAATTACGTGAATGTTGCTTAACAAAATAATTATTGTTGTATGAGCTTTATGGCTGGATGGTAATGGAAGTTGATCAGATGGATGGAATTTGGTGTGGTGATGGCACTTCCCTGGATGCTCCCGTGAATACCAAAATGGCTCTGTGGCCATTTCTAATGATGACCGTGTGGATGCTCAGATGCGTGTGTGAATGTTGGTTCTTCTTGCATGCAGCTCTGGTCTCGTTCCTTTCTCTCTCTATGTGCCAACCCCAAAATAAGGTTACTAAAGGGAATAAAAGGTAACCAACGATGGTTCCAGGTTGACCGATGGCGGTTTAAGGTGACCGACATCGGTTAGGGTGAGATTTCCTAGGTCTTCTAAAATGGGTAGATCTTCTTGATTTCTTGGATCTTGTTCGTTTATTTTTATGGATTAGAAAGGAATATTCCTTTTAATGGGTGGGAATGTGGTTAGAGGGAATGTAGGATTTGATTTTTAGGGTTTAGGTAGGTCTTAGTTAGTTATGGCAACATACTAAGAATATATTTGGGGTGAGGTGGTGGTGTGAGAATTATCTTAATTAGGATATTTAAATAATAAATATTGTGAGATCATGAATTAATTTAATTAAATTAATTAAATTAATATTAGAGTGGGGTGAAAGGGGCCATGGTTAGGTGAGTGTGTTCAAGGTGATTATTTGACGAGGGACCAAGGGGAGTGTGACCCAATTTTGGTGTCTACATTTGCAGCAATTGAGAGCTTGTGCTACTTCCCACCCACATCCCTTCCTCCCCACATCCTCCTATTCATACGCGAATTTTTTTACACTTTGGTGCTCCTAACACTAGGAAAAATTTGCTACTGAGAATAGATTTTAAAAAAATTCCCCATTAGGGGTTTCTCCACTAAAATTAGTGGATATTATATTCTCTACTAATTCTAGCAGACTACTGCATTTGGAGGGGATTGTGTCAAAAGTGAAGTAGACCAAGCTCTCTAAGCGAGCTCTACACCGAGTTTGGTTGCAGACCAAGGTAGGAGCCATTCAATGCATTGTCGAGCCATTCAACAAACCGACCAGAGATATTCATCTGCCGGGAGAGCTCCTCAATAAACATAGATGAGTTGATTGCTTTCAAAAGGCCAGGTGTTTTTGCATTGAAGATTGGCGGGTTATAAAACCAAGCCGAGCCCCTACTTTTCCCCTCCGATGACTTATACTTCTATGGCCAAGTTACTGAGGAGGAGCATCAGCTGTACATTGTATCAAACAAAATCCAAGAGAACCACTATTACATTGAGAATTTCACTCAAATTGATCTCTTTTTCGACACCGAGTTACAGAGATTAGTGAAACGGTCATTTATAATGTGGAAGTGAGCTATCCCTTCAAAACATTGGTGAGTGTGTAAGTTTTGAATGAGCCCCTCCTTCAAAACACGCTGATTCAAGCCCCTACCAGCCTAATCCACAAGCTCCCTCAAATGTTATTTCGGATCCCTCCAACGCTATCCCTACACAATAAAAAATTGACGAAACAGAGCCGATCTAAGTTGTTGTTTGGATTGGCCTCCTCCTAGTCTGTGCTCGATCCTATAAAAGAAAAAGAAGAGGCATTATTATCCTCTCTAAAATTTCCATGATCTTGCATAAGAAAACAATCTACGTTCAAGAAAAAAAACAAGAAAAAATAGCGGCTAAGAAAACACAAGACAAGGCGGATCATACGATACAAATCGGTGAAAGAAACATCGAGTATAAGGAGATAACAAAATAGAAAGCGGTGGAAAGCAAAATGAGGAGATAATAAGGAGAATATCCATTCTCTGTGGAGAATAAAACCCTAAACTTCCTCCAAGCATGCACCACGTGGAGCTCCACTTCATTTGGGTCACCATTTTCAAGGCGATTCGAATTTCATCATTGTTAAATTTAATTTTCTTCAATTTTCTAAGTAAAAGCACAAGCGACTGAGGCAGTTAGTGCGATAGTCTTGGGGAAGAGAGGTTTGGGGTTCAACCCCCACCCCCAACACAAGTTTTTAAACATTTGACATTTAGAGGCAAACTGGAGAAACCACCACAGTTAGAGGGCCATTTGGTGGAAAAACCTCCACTAAACCTGTTAGTTATAACTAACATGACCTTCTAAAATTTTTAGTGAGAAAAACCCTAATTTAGGGTAATTTTTTTCTCCTATTAGGCCTATTTTTAAATTCCGGACAACAATTGCCAAAGGAAGACTATTTAAAAAAATTCATTTTGAGATACTTTTTAACAATCTTTTACATTGAGGGTCATTCGGGCTCTGAGGTAGGCCATCGTGGCCCCATGAAACAATTTTTTTTTGCCTGCCATTCAATTTTTCCAAATTTTTGAATGTAATTACATGTTTTAATATATTGCACTAATTTTCAAGTTGCCATAGTCAACTGTTGTAGTCATTTTTACACCCACCAAGAACAAGGGAACCTCATGCGCGCCGGCCTATCACCCAGTGGGCACTAGGCGCTCACCCGAGGTGCGCGAGAGGGAGCCGAGTCTCTCTTTTATGTGAGTTTAGTGGAAGGTATAATTCATGATCTTGACTTAGTGATTTAACAGACATGAAAAATCTATAGAGCTCAGAACGGCTTCTATACCCCTTCAGTCATAACAAAAGCAAAGCATGCAACAAAATTAATAGAACCAGGAAGTTGTAAAACCACAAATAGACTTAACATTCAAATAAGGTTCATGATTATATAAGACCAAAAGCATAGTAGAAACATGCAGTAAATAGAGAAAGGATCTTAATACAATTGTCATGGTAACCTTATCATGTTCATTCATAGAATTACTTATAAAATATTATAGAAGGGAGACCATAGTCCTGTGCAATATTTGGATCCATACATGAATGCTCACAAAACAAACTTTTCATTCCCCATTCCCGTATTACATTATTCCTATAATCATCTACCCATTCTTATCCCATAGTTCTCATAGTAATTATACGAGCTCCGATACCTCATTTGTGTCCTTTTTCTTTACAAAGGGTGCACATATAAATAGGCATCTGAGCTCTAACAAACTCCTCTGCAACCTCAGATCTGGTCCCAAGTGTCAAGGTGTGGGTCACCCTAGGTGCATGCCTCTCCATGTCATGATTAGATTTTTGGATCTTCCTATCGTAAGGTATATTCCTCCCAAAGACACCCCTGTTGCTGAGTTGGAACCTTATCTAAACGAAACACGTTCTTCATGTGTTCTCACAAAAGGCTAAAAATAGCTAAGTCCTAAATTATTCTTTGTGGGCACACATCCTTGGTTCTCTAAGAACCCTTTTTGAATCCTTCCTTGTGCACCTTAGCTTGCGCACTTCCTCTGGCTGTGCACGCCTACGTGTCTTTAAGATTTGGTAGTTACATTAGGGTCCCAACATTACCCCACACTTCACCTGTTCTTCACCCTCGGGAACCTTTTCAAAGAATGTAGTACAAAAATGCAAGGCCTTTCCTTGGAAAAGAATGGAGGGAAATAATAAAGAATGGGGGAGAGAAATAATCAGAGGAAAAATTTCCTAAAGAAGAAGAAGGGGAAAATTTTGCCGTAGGTTGGCCTCCAAAGATATTCCAAGCTCGACTTCATCCCGTGCTCTTATGCAGAGGTCGCCAACCAATGTGCTCACCTCGTCGAAGGTTAACCCTTCCCCTTTTGTATTAATGGTCTCCACCACAGTCTCCAGTTCCTTTATGTAATCTTCCAGGGCATCCATCTTCCTTGTAATGACCTTATAGAGCTCTTTTAGCCAGGTTTTGATTGAGACTTGTAGGATCTCAATAGCTTCAGACTTATTTTCCACTTCAGCTAGGATTTTTTCTTGCTTAGCTCTATTGCCCTTATTCTTCTCCTTGAAGCCCTTTAGCTCGGCCTCGTTGCTAGCAAGAAACATGCTTGTCACCTTTTCTTGGTCCATGCAATGGTCGTAGGTGACCCTTGCGGTTTGTGCGGCTATCTTCACATCAGCAAGTGCCTTGTTGTATTCATCTATGATCACGACAACTTTCAGCTTGTCCTCCTACTCCAAGCATGTAGCTACATCCTCTGATCGACTCCAAGGCCAAAGGCTGCCTCTCTATGGTGAGGATTCAAGTCAAGTCCTCAAGACATTCCAAGGAGGAACCATATTTTTGCGCGGGAGGGTTGAGGTTTGGGTGCTTCATGATGATGGCCTGGGAGATGAGCTCCACCTTTTAGAAACTTCGCGCACTTTAGCTTTCTCCTCCTGAAGCTCCCTCTATAGTTGAGCGCTGATTAGTTTCTCAAGGCTGAGGTCCTTCGTTAGCTTGACTACTTCTTCCTTCCTCTTCTCCAACAGGTCCTCCAAGAGTTTAACCCTATCATTTCTACAGAAGAGCCTAGCCTCAATTTCCATGGAGACCTTGTTGAGTGTGTTACACACTTTCTCATCCGATATTTGTTGCATGTTTACAATGGGGTTGTCCCCCTTTCCTTTGGACAGTGATAGTACCGCTCCTTGGTTAACCTCAAACTTGGGCTCATCGAGGTGGGAGTTAAATGCCCATGATAGCATCTTCCTTGTGCATGGGTATCCACCCTCCGATCAAAGGACTCCATGGTGGTGAGCTCCTTGGTGGGCATGGTACTCTGGAAATGTGCGTGTAAAACTTTCTTTGGGGTCATCAAAATATCCCATTATTATTCTTCCCCTTCCACGTGTTTACTTTCCCATGCACACACCCTTAGGAATAGTTACTAAAAGAGTGGGGCCTTTTTGTTCTACCCACACTCTTCTCCCTCTCGCTCTTCCTTGAATTCACCGAGCATGAGCTCCGTGGCGCACTCTAACTCCTCTTCAACAAGGGTATTAATTATCTTCTCCGCCTCCCTTTTCACTTTCTTATTCACCTCCTCCCGAGTGAGCTTGGGCATATCGGCCCCTTATTACTTGCCCCTTTGCTCCTCTCCTCGCTCCGTGCGCCTTCCTCCCCTTGGGCACCCTTCCTCCTTACAAAGATGAAAGCATCATTTGTACCTTTTGCTCCTTCCCCTAAATTGTGGACATCAATCAGCTCCTAATCCACCTCCAACTCTCCCTCTTCATCATCATCCTTTACACCTATATAGGCATTGTTAGGAATATCTATGTTGTAGTGTGAACATAGAATATTATGTAAGTGATTATATTATCTAGGATAATATAATATGTGTTGTAATAATTAATTACATTATTGTAAATGTAATTATGAGTGGGTGAGTAAATACTTTGTTATGAGTTGTTGAGTAAACAAATCATTAACAATATTAGTTTTGTGAGAAAACAAAATCTCACGTAAAATAGCATGGAGTTGTTTTAGGAGTTATGTGTGGAGATATTTATGGAGATTATATCTCCTTAAATATAGGAACAACATCTCCTATTTAAATGGATGTAATACTTCCTATGAATGTAGCAAGAATAAAGAGTAAGATTTCGAATTTTCTTTATGCAATTATGATATTAATTTTCGGCATGCATTCGTGTCTCGTATCCTCAAACCTTGGTTCCTATCTCCCTTGTTCTTCTTCCTTCACAGTAAAACTCTATAGTTGGGGATGTGGTCTCTCTTCATCTAAGGGTTCCTTAGGGAATGGTGGCTTCATGCAGGCCTCGGGGTATTTTCCCTAACCATCATTCTCCTCTTCTTCCGGACATAGGTACTCGGCCCAATGGTATCTACATTCTACTTCTCCACAACCCTTTGTTCCTCTTTCTCTTCTCTCTCCTTGTGCTTTGGTGTGGGATTATTTTTGCCAATAGGGTCGTCCGGGATGGATATCTCATTCTCCACATACACGCCCTTTTCAAAATTTGGCCTTATGCATAGGTAGATCCTAGCAGCAGTGCTCCTAGCAATAGGTAAGGTCAAGGACTTACAATATGCACATCCTGCAACATGTATCTTTCAACGTACACGCGCTTCTCTGGGCAGACCAGCTTCTTTCTCATCTCCATGTGCTCTCTATTAAGGGTGGAAAAATCTAGGTTTAATTTCTTCAATTCATTGTATTTGTTTACTCTTGCTTGGAAAAATTGGGCAGTAAACGAGAATGGAATTTTGCACCATGGACTCCAACTTCCATCCACCAAAATGAACCTACCAATGCAGAAGTTTTGGTAGACCGTGAACTCTACTTCTCCTTCGGTTGCTGGGGAGTTGTTCAGGATCCATCATTCAGACTTGAATGCATTCCTAAGGTGCTTATACCATTTGTCTAAGCGCACCTTGTGTACCCCTGTCATTGATTCACATGTGTATTTCTGAAATGTCTCTCGTAGGCAAGGGATATTCAGCAAGGTACTCCCACACAAACTTTTCGGATGCATCCGAACCCCGATTTCGAGAATACAATTGTTAATGCAGAATGTTTCCAAATAGGATCTTTCCTCCATTCTCCACGCTGCTTATGATTTCATCTACTATGTATTGGGAGATGTTGTATACGGTGCCTTCTATGACCTTCCTACAGACATTCAGCCAGGGCTTGCTCACCTGGGTCCACCTTTCTTGTCCATTCAGCTTGGAGACAAGGTGCATGGCCATCTTCATCACCGGATCACCGATATTCGAGATGTCGTAATACCTTGATCCATTCTTCAATTCTTGGGATGCTACGGTTTCTTTAATTTCCTCCTTGTCCTAGAGGTCATCTATGAGCACATCCCCTTTACATTTTAGGCCTATGAAGTGTGAAATTAGTTGGGTTTTTATGTGCATTTTGAGCCCTGCGAAGTAGAAGAAATTTTTGTTATACGCACATCATCAACCATTGGTACAAGCGCTCAGGCTTCCTAAAGTATGACAACTTGAAAAGTTGGAGAAGCCCTGCCTTCTCCATTTTCACCTTGACCACGTCACTGTAGATCAACAACCTGTCAGGTGTTCATTTATTTGTGGGGTGCACCGACTCCAGCACCATTTCCTTTGCGATTGTGCTTGACCGGTGATTGTATTCGATCACAGTCATCTGTCTTATGTGGGACTCCCACTCATTCCCTAACAAAACCCCATCCCGTTATTGTATTTCTAAGTAGCAATCCTCATTTGTGTCCATGGGTATTTCTTCTTGTTTCTTCTTTCCTTTTCCTTTACCCTTTCCCTTCTTGGATTGTTCTGCAGGTTTACCTACTAGTTTTGTGGCCGTCATTACACCCTTTGCTCTCATTCCCAGGTTATCTTGTGAGTTGTTTGGATGTTTCCTCATGCACCCCGTGCCCTAAAACACAAACCCTAATCTCATATTTTTCTCCTCTGATCATGACACTTAATCACAATCGTTCCTCCCACCCGTGGATCACTTTTTTCTCCGGTTTATAGATTTAACAGACTGATTGCACTTAAGTTTTTGGGATTTTCCTTCACACGAGTCAGTTCTCAAAACCCTAGCTCTAAAAGAAAATTTCTCTTCTTGTTTTCGCAAAGTGAAATAATGAAATGCCCACTCTTGTATTTATAGCTTTTCCCTCTTTTACGCATTTAAGGCTATGATACCTACCACCGTACGATAATGTTTAATGCGGTGTTTTCAAATAAAACCTGATTTCAACGCTTCTCCTTACATGCCCAATCCTTGCGCAAAAATGTTTCCACCCATGCCCAACCCTTATGCGAAAATGTTTCCACCCGCACCCAATCCTTGCAGGAAAACATTGTCCAACCTTCTGGCATGCAAACAATCCATCTTGACATAATACTCTTGCACGTGTGTTATCGGTGCCAAAGGCACTTCTTCCATCCTCATGATTCTTGCTTTCACCTACCTCGTGTTTTAGCACTTTTTCTCCTTTGTACGTGGATTTCCAATGTAACCATATCTTGCCACCTATCCAAATCCTCCTAGCAGAATAACTCCAAGTTTCTCTTCATCATCTCAGTCTCACCCCACACTAAAATGATGCATGGTCCTCTGCACATTCATAAGTCAAAAATTAATAAGGTTACCAGTGCCCAAGGCGTAAAAAAAAAACATGAAAGGGAAAATATAAGAAAGGAAAAGCATAAAAGGAAATTCTAAACTAACTGGAAAAACTACCTTATTTACAAACACCAAGAAGCATTATTTATAGTAGGGCTTCAACCTACTCCCATTGAAGTGTCCAGGTAATTTTGTTCCATCTAACACTTGTAACTAGCACGTGCCCGAATCAAGGATGTATGAAATTACATAAGGACCCAACCAATGCACCTTCAACTTTCTAGGATGGCATAGAAATTTTGAATCATATAGCAATACCATCTGGCCAACCTAAAACTATTTGTTATTAATATGGCGGTCATGCCATGCCTTTTTCTTTGCCTTCTTAGTTGTTTGGCTCCATCTTTCTAGTGAGCCCCTTTCATCCAACTTATTCTTTCTTCCAAAGTGCTTGCTCATTGTCCAACCCTCCTACATGTGCTATACGAGAGATGGTAGCATGAATCGACTAGCAAAATGGCGCTTCGTCAGGCTAAACACCAATTGAAATGGTGTGGCCTTGTTCAATATTTTATATGTTGCTCTAAATGCCCAAAGAACTGCTGACACCTTGTCATCCCAATCCTACCTACCCACATCACATATCTTAGTCAATGTGTCACTAAGGATTTTGTTGAATGCCTCTACAGTCCCATTTTCCTGAGGGTGATAAGGGGTAGTCTTGTGATGGGCTACCATGAATTCTACCAATAGAATCCTGATGGTTTCATTTAAGAAGTGAGTGCCCCTATCACTTGTTAAACTTAATGGGCACCCATACCTACTGATAATGTTCTCCCACAAAAATCTAGCAGTTGTGGCTGCGGTGCAATCCTTAGTGGGTGCGGCCTCTGCCCACCTTGTCAGATAATCAGTACATGTAATGATATATCGTGAGTTAGTCCTTTGCGTAGCTGGTGAGATTGGTCCGACAAAATCTATTTCCCATTTCTCAAAAGGTTCCACACTAGCGATGGGGTGCAAGGGCATCTCATCCCTTCCCAGGTTTTCCAAGGCACTGGTAGTGGTCACAGGCCTTGCAAAACTCAATGCAATCTTAGTGAATCATCTCCCACCATAGTCCAACGACTAGGATCTTATGCGTGGTTACATTCCCCACATAGTGTCCTCCAAGTAATCCCACCATGGGCTTCTTCTATTATGGCCACGTGTTCATGTTCTAATACACACCGGTGTAAAACCTCATCGCAGCCCATTTTATACAAATCCCCATTGATCAACATGAAGGGCGTGGTGCATATGGCTAACCTTTTCTTTTCTAGTGCATTCATTCCTTTGGGTGCCATACCTTCCTTGAGAAAAATAGCAATGTCTTCTAACTCCGAGGCGCGTGCCGCAACCTGAATAGTTGCACATCTAGCATGGTTTCCTCGATACTTTGTGCATCCTCTCCCGAATCAATCCTTGATAAATGATCTCGGCCCATAATTTTTCTTTCTAGGTTTTACCACCACTTTGAATTCAAATTCCTGAAATAAAAGTACCCAACGGAATATGCGCCCTTGCAACACTACTTTGTTTACTAGATACTTCAAGGCCATATGGTCAGTGTAGAATATGAAGGGAGTCACCAACAGATATTGTCTAAATTTTTAGAGCGCATAGATCATTGACAATGCCTCGTGCCCATCGTTGTATGATTTTTTTCCTGGTGTCAACTTTCTACTTGCAAAACACAAGGGATGATCAACAATCCCCTCTCCTGGTTGAGCAAGAATGACTCCCATTGCTTGTACTAGAGGCATCCATGTGGACATGGAAAGGTTTATCCCATGATGGGAATTGTAGAATAGGTGTGGTGATAAGCCTTTATTTTAGAGTGTCAAATGCCCTCTACTGCACCTCTCCCCACTGAAAGGCACTCTTATGTCTGAGCAATATTTCCAAAGGCGCGGTGATCTTGGCGTATCCCTTAATGAACTTTCTGTAGTACCCAAAGTGTGTCCAAGAAATCCACACACGACGCTTTGGTTGGTGGGCTCCCCTAATCCCACAATAACTGCAACTTTCGTGGGATCCACCAGTAAGCCCTCTTTGCATATGATATGCCCCAAAAATGTTCCAAAAGGGGTTGCAAAGACACATTTCTTGATGTTGAGGGAAATCCTCAACTGCCAACATCTTTCAAACATCAATCTCAAGTTATCACAATGATCCCTTATCAATCCATACACTACCCAATCATCCACATATACTTGAAGGAAATTTTGGATGAAGTCCTTAAATGCTTGTACCACTATGTGTGAAAATACAGTGGCGCATTCCTTAATCCAAAGGGCATGACGGTGTATGCAAAGCTTCCCCACTCGGTGGTGAAAGTTGTCTTTTCTTGGTCTTCCTTGGCAATCCTTACTTAGTGATATCCCAAGAATCCATTCATAAAGGAATAGACCTCGCACCCAACAACTCCTTCCAAAATCTCTTCAGTGAAGGGTGTGGGAAAAGGATCTATGATACAAATAACATTCAACTCCCTATAATCCACACATATCCTAATCCACCCATCCTTCTTTATGCTGATCACCATTGGACTTATCCATTCTGATTCCTCCACAGCTTCAATGATACCGGATGCTATCATTTTGTCTAGTTCTTCTTTAACCCTTACGCGCATGTTGGGATTCATCCTGTAAGGCCTCTTCCTGACCAAGCACACACCATCTTTCAACTTTATCCTCATTTCCCCAATGAATGGTGGATGCCTTTCAACTCATGGTATCAACATGGTAATAAATCCTCTAATTCTTGCAAGAGATTGATGATCTTTGATACTTCCTTGTCAAACCAGTAGTCCCCAATGATAGCTTTCTTAGGCTCCTTCTCCGAGCCGATATTAACTTTCTGGGTTTCGGTGGATCATGATATGCATGCACACATGCATCCACACTCTCAACTACTTTGCGCATCCCAACCGAATGGTCAACATTTAGGCTCTCCATTTCCTCTCCATTAATAACATATACCATCTTTCCTTTCTCCTTTTCAGCGCACGCATGCTCAAATTGTATGTCTTCTAGTTCCTCCTCTTTGAACCGCGCTTCCAAGCTAGGTCCACCAAGTAAGTTTACTAATCTATCTTCCGCCATGGTGCAATCCCCCAGAGTGAGGCACTTGATAGTCTGCAATGCCTCATCAACCAGGTTGCATGGTACTTTGGTACTTGAATGTGTGAACCAGTCAGCCGCTAATTCCTACCAATTTCCCATCTGGCGGTGAGTTTTAGAATGGATGTACCAAGCGCGCGCACAACCTTGTAGTGTCGAATATAGCTTATGCACCCAAAGGGAGGGTGGTAAATATTCCGTGCCTTCTCTCATTACCCTCTCACATGCCTGGATGTGGGAAGAGGCGGGTCCTTTACCATTGTAATCCTTGATAGTGGTGGGTATGTTTCTCTTCGAGAATCAAATAGTGAGCGCAATTCTAACTTCACGCCACTCCAAAAAGTTTTCACTATGCATGGCCCACCACCTTATTGTTTTTCCTATCAGAACATAACCCAAAGCATACCTCATCACTCGTCCTCCCTCCATTGAGCTTCCATTTCTCTCAAAAATACCTCGGGGTATGCATCCCTCGAATACTTGGTTATTGCCTTTCCTCCCAGGCACTGAACTGTACACGCCATGGTTACCTTGGTCACTGATCCTTTCATATGTCACCCAATCAATTCATAAGTCCCATGCACCCAATTATCACATTCTATACTGGTAGTATCATATATAGATTGAGCATCATCAAATTGGATGGATCCTTCTATAGGGTGGATGGTCTTTGGGTCTCTTATGGAGCGCACATATATTCTGTCCAGGACTTCCTCCCCAAGGAGTTCAATATAGGGGTGGACTTTCCATCAGGAAGTGGTATAACCACCATCTCTTCCTTATTTTCAAAGCTTATGTACCCCTTGTTAAACCGAGATCTGCATTATTCTTATAGCACCACGGGTGCCCAAGTAACGCTGGGAAATTATCTGCCTCGGCAAGCACCAAGAATTCAAAATCCCCAGTGAACTTAGTCCCCTGAATGGTAATGGTCGCATCCTTCAAGACACATATGGGCATTTCCTTCATCTTATTTTCCATATACAACACATTTGAAGATGGTCTGTAATGCAGTTTTCCCATTTGATGTCAAGCATCTAGAGTGAGAACATTGACCTTCGCGCTGTGTCAATGAGGATGTTCTTGCTAAGCAACCATCCATCCACTACTACGTTTAAGGTGATTTCTTTGTCATAATCTAGGCTGTGAGGTAGGAGGTTTACATGCAAGATCTCGCCTTTCGTGTTCTTCCCGGTGTGTGATACCTTTTCTCTCAACCATGCTCCTAGTAGGGGAATAACATTCTCTTACCTTAGTAGTTTACACACCTCCTTAACCTCACCAAGTCATCCTTTGGTGTTCTACTGGTCTTCTTCACTCATCTTTTCTAGTTTTCTCTTTTAAGCATTAGATCTCCCCTTGTAAGCTTTGAATCACGTCCATGGTTTCCTGGTAGACTTCTTTCTAGTGATATGGGTTAGGATAATTCCCATGTATCTTGCTTCTTCCCTCGAAACCGAGAGGTCTCTACCTAGGTGCTTCCCTCACGCACACATGACTATGCCCTTATTGTTACCATAATAGGCTCTAGTTCTGATTCACGTATTACTCACAGGAGCCATTACGCATCAGCCTTCTTAATACTTACCATGGCAGCACCCTTATCCTTTTGGTACTGCTGACTCATATGTTCGTATAACTTCGGGTACTCTTCATACTTATGTTTTTTTCCACACTAGGAGCATTGTAGAAGATTTGGACATTCGTGCTTATAATGGTTTGTGGCTCCACAATTAAAGCATGTTCCATGTGGGAACTCACTTCTTCCCCGTGGTTACCACGACCACGAAATCCTCCACAAAACCCCCTTCCACGCGCACCTCCATCTCCGTGCTCTTCATACCGGTGTTCATCTCCTTTGGAACTACTAGCAATGCCAGTCTGGCACACACCAAGATCAATTGCCTCATGAATCTGGTCAATCAATCTACAATCCTTGGTGTCATGTGTGGTTGAGGTACATATCTTGCAATAACAAGATATGTTTTACGGATCATGCACTGCAACAAGGGGCACCTGCTTGCATCATGGTCCCTGTGACATATTTCACAATTTACCGCTACGGCGCATACCACCTTTCGAGTACATATCCTGCCATTATCATTTGTGTGCCCTTCCACATTACAATTTGTGCACCACATCCCACCATGAGTCTCTGGAACTATGTTAGCAGATAATTTCTCCGATTCTTAGCCATGGAAGCGATCTCGAGCCTCTAGAAATGGGCTAACACCAGTGTCAACACTACCAACTACCTCAAAGCATGCAAAGCGTGAATGTTTTATGAGACAAAGCCCTCCTAAAGGGTGTGATCAACCCTCTGACAAACCACTAAGCATGCTATAAAGGGTGGATATCATAAGACAATTTAGATAAAAGATTTTTAAAGTGCGCATCATATTCTTGCATGCTCTCTGCCATTCCCTGCTGGATTTCTTTGAGAGAGCTGATGTTCTTCTGTTCAAACTCAGGTATGTGGAATTCTACCAAGAACACATTTCTCGGCGCGATATAATCCACAATAGTCTAATGACGGTCATACTTTCTATACCAACTATGTGGGCATCCCTGTAAGGTCGTCACAAATTGACTGGCCTTTCAATCTTGGGTTGTGATCCCCTTCGTGCACCATAGCAGCTCACACTTATGCACATGCTCTGTGGCATCTTCTATCCCACTGTAATCTGGTAAGTGTAGAGACATCTCAAAAAATACTTGAGGAGGTGGCTGAGGCCCTTGTCCTCCTGATCTAGTCCCTTGGTTTCCCCGGTGTTTCCTCCTTTGCCAAACCCACTAGATCCTGAGCCACTAGCTCCACCACTTCCACCTCCAGATCCTCCTGTGTTAGGTATAGGGCATGTGTTTTTCATTCAGAGTGCTCCTGTCATCCCACTAAATTTTGTGCCGATAGTTTGTGAACTAGTGCCACTCCCAGTCGTATTTCCTCCACCACTTCCTAACGCGCTTCCAAAACTAGCTATATATGTGCCTTGCCCAAACATTCCACCAAATACTGGAATAGTGTGTGAAGCCATAGAAGTCCCAAACAAGAAGTTGTATCTTTTAGGTTCCAATCGGTTGCCTCTACTGATATCAAATGGATCAACTATACTTTTCCCTCATTCAAACAAACCAAATGCCAAGGTTCGGCCGCTAGGTGGGGCCGATGCATACCAATGACTCTTCTTTCTCTATGTGAAGGACTCTCATCGAAGCCGAAAGGTTTTTTCTTCCACACTTACCAAGATGGGGTACCACAAACTGTTCGGGTTCCACATCCTCCATGTGAACCTCAACTACTTTCCACCATGTCTGGCTCCATAACCCACTTGTAATCCCGCGCTGTCTATCGATCTCACTTTCATGTGCTTTGTTATACTTGAGCCATCTCCCCTCCCTTTCCTTTTCAAATCGTTATATCATCCATCCTTCCCCAACCTCGGCTTCCTTGCCAAGTGCTCGAGTGGTTTAGCCGGCCATAGGAAATGCCTCTAAACCCATGTTCACCAAGAAGATTTTGATTTCAGGGGGGATAGCACATAGAAATGATCCTCTGGGCTCCCGCAAAAAATCAAACTCAGTAACTTCCGGATAGGAATACGTGGAAATTACGTATTCTAGAGTGTAGCTAGTCAATACTCCCTTCCACCAATGATCTATAGCACGGGTCCACGTTAGATCAACATCTTGCAAGTTCTGATATGTTTCTTAGGTCCAAGGGTGTGACTTATAACACCACCTTGATCTAGATGTATAAGCCAAGATCCATTCAAATAACTCTATTGGGAAACAATAGAAGAAGGTTTCATACAACTCATGATAAAGAGTGTCTTCCACCCATCTTTGCATGTCAAACCCAGTCTAGTATTGAATCTCTGAATGAATTTGTCCTCCGTGATTTTAAACCAACCTTCAACACCTTCTAGGGTATTCTCTCCGTCATCACTCTTCGCACAGATCATGATGTATGCCATGTTCCACTACAACTTTGAAAAGAGGTCCCGGCAATGAAACCAAGATGTAGTCATTTTTCACCCACCAAGAACAAGGGAACCTCATGCATGCCAGCCTATCACCTAGCGGGTGCTGGGTGCTCACCCAAGGCACACGAGAGGGAGCCGAGTCTCTCTTTTATGTGAGTTTAGTGGAAGGTATAATTCATGATCTTGACTTAGTGATTTAACATACATGAAAAAGCTATAGAGCTCAGAATGGCTTCTATACCCCTTTAGTCATAACAAAAGCAAAGCACGCAATAGAATTAATAGAACCAGGAAGTTGTAAAACCACAAATAGACTTAACATTCAAATAAGGTTCATGATTATATAAGACCAAAAGCATAGTAGAAACATGTAGGTAATACAGAGAAAGGATCTTAATACAATTGTCATGGTAACCTTATCATGTTCATTCATAGCATTACTTATAAAATATTACAGAAGGGAGACCGTAGTCATGTGCCATATTTGGATCCATACATGAATGCTCACAAAACAAAATTTTCATTCCCCATTCCCGTATTACATTCTTCCTATAATCATCTACCCATTCTTATCCCATAGTTCTCGTAGTAATTCTACAGAGCTCCGCTACCTCACTTGTGTCCCTTTTCTTTGCCAAGGGCACATGTATAAATAAGCATCTGAGCTCTAACAAACTCCTCTACAACCTCAGATCTAGCCCCAAGTGTCAAGGTGTGGGTCGCCCCAAGCGCATGCCTCTCCATGTCATGATTAAATTTTTGGATCTTCCTATCGCAAGGTATATTCCTCCCAAGACACCCTGTTGCCAGGCTGGAACCTTATCCAAACGGAACACATTCTTCATGTGTTCTGTCCAAAAGGATGAAAATGGTTAAGTCCCGAATTGTTCTTCACGGCGCACATCCTTGGTTCTCCAAGGACCCTTTTTAAATCTTGCCTTGCATGCCTTAGCTTGCGCACTTCCTCTGGCCGTGGATGCCTACGCGCCTTTAAGATTTGGTAGCTACATTAGGGTCCCAACAACTGAAAATATTGTAAGTTCTTAGAAGCTGGTAGAGAATTGTAATACAAAACAATAAAATTTGGTTCTAAAACACTCACGAGATCCTAGATCTCATTCATAGCATTTGGTATATACGGTGCCTCGGGATGTACTTATGGGTAAATCCGTCACGACTACTACTGCACTTAACGCCTAATATAGCTGCAACAACGGCATCTGGGCATCAAACCTTTAAATTAATGGGGATTAATAAGGTCATAGTGCACACACTATGTGTCATCCCATCCATCTATGAATGATTGCATGACATATATCCAGATCGAGAAATTATCCAAGTATATCGCGAAGTTACGCACATGTATGAGGATATTTCTTTGAACCGGTGTCAATAATCGCACAGACCTCTTTTAGTACTATCTTGGTACCATGTATCAAATTCTTTCACGTAGGTTAACACATCTTTCACGTACCATCGAGTATATAGAAAGGGAAATCTTCTTCCATGTATTGTTAGGTATATCGGAAGGGCACGTATATAGAAAGGTTCGGTATATCGATTGACGGTATATAGATTGGGAGACCTTATACCTGGAGTGATAAAAGCCTAACCCTATCAGTGATTTCTATAAAATGGGCACCAATGCCCCCAAATGTTTTCTTCCAGATTCACAACTACTCAGAGGAAACAACTATGTTGTGTGGAAGACTAAAATCAAGACACAAATTGAGTTTGAAGATATTTGTATTGTTGTGAATGGTACTCTAACCAAATCAACTACTGATACAACATAACAATGACAGTTTGATAAAGCAGATCTAGAAGGCCAAACTCATCATCTTGTTTGGAGTGTCTGATGATGTGTAACCCCACATTCGAGATGCCAAAACAACCAAAGAAGCATGGGATAAATTGTGCATAGTATATGAGGCCAAAAACAAGAATGTCATACTAAATTTATAGAGTCAGTTACACACACTGAAGTTTAAGAAGAATGAGAAAATTGAAGCTTTCTTAAGAAGATTTACAGAGTTGAGGGCTTCACTTCTAGTCCCGGGAGAAATGGTCACTGATTATGATCACGTTCCCATTGTTCTGAGAGCACTCCCTTCTTCTTACTACATTTTTTTAACAACACTAAATGTGTCAAATACAACAATTAGTTTTGACAAGCTAGTAAACCTACTGCAATAAGAGGAAGCCATGCATAACAAGGATGATGAATAGGAGCATGCACTTTCTTCACATAAAAAATGGAAAGGAAAAGGTAAAGGAAAATCTAAATCCTATCGAAATTCCCAACATCAGTATTAGTATCATGGGGAAAAACAACAGAAGAAGTAATGTGTAATTTATAAAATAGGACATGACTTAAAATATTGTTGGCATGATACTTACAAGAAAGGTTCATCAAGCAAATCTAGACCTCCACAACAAAATCTCAAAAGGGACATTCAAACTACAATCAAGGGCAGAAAAAGGGGAACTAGAAAAGAAGACCCCATTAGTAAGGAAATATTGTTGAGCAAGAAGAACATTCAAATAATGAAGACTTCTTGTACACTACTCGATCAAGTGAACCATCCACGTCATCTAGTGATGTCTAGTATGTTGATTCGGGAGCCACTCAACACATGATTGGACATAGAGACTGGTTTACCTCAATTAGGGACATGCCTTCGAAAAACCATGTTTTTTGGGTGATGATTCTTCATATAGAGTTTATGGGATTGGTAACATTTCTCTACCCCTTGGTTCACACAACTGCAAACTATCAGATGTCTTATATGTCCATAGATTGACAAATAATTATCTTTTAGTCAATAAACTCCTAGATCAAAACTTAAAAATTGACTTTGATAGTCATTCCGATAAGAAAACGTGTTTGATTCGAGACAAATCATGAGGCTTGAAAATAGTTGCAAAAGCATCCAACGTGGGACACATGTTCCAGCTCGAGTTTTCCAAAGAGATGATCAGGAACTTGTGGCTAAGAACTATACCTCAGCACATTTGTGGCATCGGAGACTTGGTCATGTTAGTTTCAAGTATCTCGAGACACTACGCCAAAGACAAGGTACATGGGCTACCATTTCTTGAGAAGGACACAAAAATTTTTCCTCACTATCTAGTAGGAAAACAACAGAGACCTTTGTTCTAGAAGAGTACATATCGAGCTCATGGTAAGCTTGATCTAGTTCATACCGATCTTTGCGGTCCGATGTAACCTAGTCATTCAGGATTTCAATACTTCATGCTTTGTGTTGATGACTATTCAAGAAAAATGTGGATATTTTGTCTTCGCAAGAAACGTGAATCTGTGAAAACTTCAAGAAGTTCAAAGTAGCTATTAAGAGCAAAATTGGTCGTCACATCGAACTCTCTACTCGAGATCGAGGGGGGGAATTCACCACTAACGAGTTCAAAGACTACCTATAAACTCATGGGATTTTTCGACAAATGCCTCCTCCACACATACCACAATAGAATGGTGTTGTTGAGAGAAGAAATCCTATTATCATGGAAATGGTGCGATGCATGATCGATGACTCTGGACTTGCAAAGACATTCTAGGAAGAAACAACAAAGACAATAGTGTGTTTTTTGAACAAAGTGCCCATATTTTCTCTTAATGAAGTAACACCAAAAGAAGCATGGTCAAAGAGGAAACCATCTATTGCACACCTTAGAGTATTCGGGTGCAAAGCAAGTATACACATACCCAATAAGAACATAAATAAATTGGACATGAATTCATAGAAAATTATCTTCATTGGGTATGGTGAAGAGAATTTTGGGTATAGAATGATGGATCCAAAGACTAGAAAATTCTACACTAGCAGAGATGTTGAGTTTTTTTAGAAGAAGGAAGCGAGTATCCTCCTCTAGACTCACACGATGTAGATTCTTCACCGGTTGTAAAAATTGAAACCGATGTTCCCACTGATGATGAAAGTGATGATGGGGATTATGGTGTTGACATGATAGAACCACAACCCACGGCAATAATTCAGCATATGATGAAGTGGTGTACTAGCACATTACAAGATGCGAAACGGATGCTCCACCGATACATCCACCCCTGGACCATGGACTCATAATAAAGTAAGAGAAGAAGTTAACTTTGCTTTGATGAGCAGAGTTATTGAGTCGATGAGCCCTCTACACCCAGAATCCCTACAGTTAAAATCTTGGAAAGATGTCATGGACTCGAATATCATCAAGAATGAAAAACAACACTTGGGATATTTTCAATCTTCCACCAGAGAAGAAACCCATTGGATGCAGATGGATATTCAAAACAAAGTACAAAGCAGATGGGACAGTGGAAAAGTATAAAGAAATACTTGTAGCAAAGGGGTATGCACAAATAGAAGGCATTAACTATGAGGAGACATTTTCTCCCATAGCTAAGATTAAAATGATCAGGATGATCTTTTCTCTAGTTGCATAGTTTGGTTGGAAAGTCCATCAGATGGACGTAAAAAGTGCCTTCTTGAATAAATATTTACAATAAGAAGTCTATATGACTCAACCTGAGGGATATGTAGTACCTAGTCAAGAAGAAAAGGTATGTAGACTTAGGAAATCTCGTATGGCCTCAAATAGGAACCCGGGAATGGTACATCAAAATGGATGAGCATCTTGTATAACATGGATTTGATAAAAATACATATGATCCCAATATTTACCTCAAAAAGAAAGGGGGAGATTGTGATTTTTGTTGTCTATGTCGACGATCTAGTCATCTTTGTAAGTTCAATGAGGATGATAAATACAACAAAGAAAGATCTTAATCAATCGTTCGACATGACATATCCCGGAGCTAATGCACTTATTGTCTTGGATTGGAAGTATGGCGTAAAGAGAATCACATATTTGTTTCTCGAGATGAAATATACCAAGAAAATTCTTGAGAAATTTAGGATGATGGATTGTACTCCAATTTCTACACCTATGGAAAATAGATTGCAATTATCTTGTTCAAATCCATCGAGGTAAATTCCACTCTCTATCTGCGCAGTTGATTGGGAGTCTCATTTACCTAACCTACACTAGACCGAGATATCAACTTTACAAGAAGCTATATATCTAGGTTCATGCAGAACCCAAAGTTTTCATTTGAAAGTAGCAAGGTGCACCTTGTAGTATCTCAAATGATCGGTGGATCTTGGTCTATAATACAAGAAGAACAATGACTTCTTCTTGTCGGGATATTCAAATTTAGATCATGCGGCAATATTGATGAAATAAAATCCACTTGGGATATGTTTTATTTATGGGATCTGGACCAATATCATGGGGAAGCAAGAAACAACACTTTGTTTCTTGTTCTTTCATAGAAGTCGAGTATCATTCTGCAAGAGAAGTTGTCTGTGAAGCGATATGGCTACATCGCATACTCGAAGGACTTGGAATACCATAAGACAAGTGACCACTATATATGTTGATAATGAAAGTGTTCTCAAATTTTTCACAATCCGGTGTTTCATGAAATAACAAAACATATTGAAGTACAGGTTCATTTCATATGCGAACATGTGTTGAATAACAACATCCAGCTTCAATTTTGTCCAATAGCTGAAAAAAAATCATATATTTTCATGAAGTCACTTACACGTGACAAGTTCAAGTTGTTCAGAGAGTTCCTCTCCTCATCCCTTGAGGCAATGCAAAATTAAGGGGGGAATTTTAGGTTAATTTATGCATCATATTACCTTAAATTATTTAATTATTTTGGTGTCCCCAAATTTTACCCTCGAAATAAGGGACTACCCTATTTAAAAAAATTCGTACTTTTAAAATAATGGGTCGTTTTGTGTTTTTATTGCCAGAAAGTTCTGTAATGTGTCAAGATATTCCCAAAGAGCCATATAAGCCATTTTTGACAAATACCCAGATACCCTAAATTGTTTTATTTTGTCGTTGGGGTTTACCTGTGGGAAATTTGTATTTAATTATTTTGAGCCCCGTTTGAGGCAATTTGTGCTCGGTTTAACCTTTTTGTGATCGTACATGTTAATATTCCCATATACTAGTAGGGTTTTAACCAAGAATGAATCATGGGCTTTATTTGTGACTTTTGGCAATGTTTTGTGTTTTTGTGTTTTCCCATTTTGTTTTCTGTGAAATTTCTCTAGATCAATTCCTTTACCGATTTGGCCTGATTCTTGGCCTGGTGTATCTAGAGATCACCTATGCACATTGTGCGGAAGGAATTCGTCATCGAGGTCCTGGTTCTCTCGGAAAAGACAAAGTCGTGCACCAAAAAGCTTCTTCTGGGCTGGCCGCATTTTTGGAAAAAGAGGGTTTGAAGTGAATCATGAGATTTTTGGAAGCAAGCAGGCAGGTGGAAATTTTGTACCTGCCTAGCAGGTACTTTTTCCCATGAAAGCAACGCCACTTAAGTCACAATGGGAAAATTAGAGGCAGTAGGCAGGCGGGAATTTCTTACCTGCCTTGCAGGGTAAAAATTCCCATTGTGGAATAAAAGAAAAATCACTTAAGGCATTGATGGGATTTTATTACCTGCCTTGTAGGGTAAATAATCCCATTATGAAAGTCAAACAACTTAAGTGAATCATGGGATTTTCGGAGCTGCCTTGCAGGTAAATAATTCCATTGTCAATTGACTTTTAAAAATAGAAATCCCTCATACCAAAAAGTGTGACTCCTTTAGGGAAAGAAAGGCAGCCTTAAATGCAATAAATTAATTAAATTCTTCTCCAATTTTGGCGCCCAGGTTTGTGGAAAAGTCAACAAAGGGAAAGTGGATAAAGGAAGTTGGAATTAGACATTCTAAAATTAAATAAATATTATTTATTTAATGCAGCCCCTTTATGTCAAAAAGTGCGCCCCATTTGGGAGAGTTTAAAGTATTAATTGATTTAATTAATTCCTATTTTCAGTGGCTAAGGTCAAAGCATACTGTGAGGCTTGAGTTAACTAGAAGCAGAAGTCTAAAATTAAATAAATTTAATTTATTTAATGGTAGCCATAAGCATGCACAAAATAGGCGCCCCATTTGAAGAGTAAAGCTTATTAAATAATTAATTAATTGCCAGGAATAGGAAAGACATTAATTAATTATAGAATTATGAGGATTATATAAGTAGGGGCTGCCATAAGGATGAATTAATTAATTCAAAAGTAGAGAAGTGCAGCCTAGACAAAAAGTGCGCCCATTTGGAGAGGAATTTTGCTCAGAAGAAGGTGTAATTAATGTTGGAAGCTTCCAATTTTGGCGCATAGGTTGAAGGAGGTTGATTTGTGTCTAGATAATTGTCTGCATAAGTGATACAAGTGCTCAAGTGAAGTTGGTAAAATTCATGTTTGGTTTGCATGTAAATAAAACATCAAATTTTGGGGCAACAGGCTTGAATTATGCATATTTTTATGATTAAAATCCATTGTTCATGTTCCGGTTGCCATATTTTTCTGAATTAATTACAGGAATTCATTATAGGTGCTTTTATAAGAGAAAGTGAGCTTAAATCAATGTCGATACATTGAGCATATCCTCGAATCAAGACTTATCCAGATCTCGCACTGGGCTTTGATTTTGAAGAATCCCGGTTGAATAAAGAGAAAAAGAATTGTTCAGACAAAGATAGATACAACCATGGCAAAGAGGGATGAAAAAGAGAGCACAACAGAGTCATGCATCACTTCTAAATTTGCAGACATTGGAGACACAGATCTAGGTCCGGAACCTCTTTTCAAATTGATTGAAAGATCTAGAGCAGGAAAGACTTCCCTCATGTGTGCAGTCAAAAGTAGTGGAATTATTTGAGCTACAACATTAAAAGTTCATTATGGAGTGTGCTAGGTCTTACCATCCATCATCCAGATCATTCTAAGATGCTACAGGGAAAACAATAATCCGGTTGGACACACAGTTCATCAATTATTGTTTGAAGATTCTGACACGA
The DNA here is from genome assembly GCA_018340775.1 of Taxus wallichiana var. yunnanensis. Taxonomy (NCBI): domain Eukaryota; kingdom Viridiplantae; phylum Streptophyta; class Pinopsida; order Cupressales; family Taxaceae; genus Taxus; species Taxus wallichiana. The sequence continues at coordinate 981,991,667 of CM031237.1, read as the reverse complement.
AAGGTGGTGACTTCTATTAGCATACAGGATGTCGGTAGTAGGTGGGAGAAGCATAGAGTTGATTGCATGAACATAATGAACAATAGATACATGAAGAAGCCTAGATCTCCTTCCAAGTTCCCAAGAACTCTTCCATGGTCCAATCTAGTACAAGAGGTGGATGATATTGCCAAGTTGTTATGCAAGATAAATGGTGAAGTGAATGCTCACACCTTCCGCACATGGATGTATGCTTTCATCAGGACCATTGAAATCAACAAAGCAAATTCAATAATCAATTGGTCGGAAATCATTAGCAACAACATTGGTGAGCAACTCCAGAACATGAGGTGTACTTTCAGCTTCAAAATGACTTCCTACTTGGTATATGCAGCAGCTTCACAAGGCATCTTCTCCAAGCTGGATAGATGTGGTGTTCTTTCCAAGGACCCTATTTTTGAGTGCTACCCATAGCTTATTGTACCTGCATGCAAGAAATATTTCAAAGTGGTCAATGATGGATTCTTCTATGAATTCATTTGCAGGCTGGACAAGGATCTAAAGGCCAACAGGGTGAGCAAGGAAGCATGGGAAGTGTGTCCGATGGCAGTCTCTTCATTCAGTTTGTGGATTTCACATACCTCAGGGTCACCAGATTTTCTAGAGAACCAGTTAAGTTTCCCAGATATCTAAATGATAGATTGGTCACCATGGAGCTGAGTAGACAACTTGTGGAGATGCACGACCTTCAGTCGAAACGACACAAGTCTACGGGCTTCTTCCCGATCACTGTGGGCCATTATAGCTGCCAGAGCATTCATAAAGCTTGAGGAGTGGAAGCGGAAATGTTATCTGAGTATGAGTAAGAGTTCTTCCCAGCACGGCTAAACTTCAATCTATTTGGAGTAGCCAAGAAGACAATCTCCCAAGAGTACGCACATGTACCTTCATTAGAAGATTTTTGGATGAAGTGTAAAAGTGAGTACGAGGTTAGAAATAAATATTTCAAGAGGGCTATCAAAGACAACAACCTGTTGGACTTTAGATTAGCATGGATACCTACGGATCTTAAAGATGATGGGCCTGTGTTACTTGACACATACCATCAAATGGGAGGAGATAGAGCTGTACTTCAGGAGAATGTAGGGGGCTGCCATACGATTGAGGAAAGGTCTACCGTTGTTCTGGTGAACACTTCAAACTGGTTGTTGATGAAGGGATATTGCCTTGATGAAGCATTGATGAATCAAATCATGGGAAACTTTGGCACAGGAGATTCCCTCAAGAGGAAGCACGGAGGAGAAAGCAGCAGAAGGCCTGAGAAGATGAAAGTGCACAGAAGGTCTCATTTGAAGGAGAAGATCACTTCTACGGCTATGATGTTAGTTCCGGCTTCTCCAACACCAAGTACTTCACTAACTGTTGCACCTCAGTGACACTGCCATTCCTTTGTTGAATCTAGCAACATTCATCTTCTCTCCTCAGCCACTCCATTCAGCACTGTTCCTGAAGAAACGTTGAAGATGCAGATGGCCAAATTTGAAAGAGCTTTGTCTTTGGATGACTCAAAGGATGACAACCACAACACCAGAAAGCTTGATTTCGAGATGGGGAGGAATCAGAGCGCGAGATAGTGGTACACTCAGAAATTCTCATTCTCTGAGAAGTAATTTCTCAGAATGGTTGACTTCGTAGTTGGTTCTAGAGGCTAGAGAGGAAATCAACTTGGAGGAACACGACTTACAACTGCTCCTGAGTCTAAGTGGGAAAGACAGAAAACCTAAAGTTGCTAAGGTAACTTCAAGGTTGATCATTGAGGAGTCAGGGCAGAAGTTTGTTGAGATGTCAGTTCCGGCAGAGGGGAAGAAAGAAGATGAGCTCACGAGAAGAAGACATAACAGTGACTAGAGTACCCATAGGTCAAGCCACCACAGAAGGATTGAAGTAGGATACACAGACATTGATAGATGCTTTATTCCTTAGGCTTGAAAAATAAAATGAGGAGAAAGTTGAACTTCAAAAGCAGGTATCTCAGTTGTGTGAGATCATTACCAAGGTTGCTAAATCTTCCACTCATCCCATTTCAGCTCAGAAGTAGGTGAGTGATCATCTGATGCAGGAAATGGAAGATGCAAGAAACTAGGTAAAAGCTATTGACAAATGGAAAAGTTTGATTATTTGTCAAGCTTCTGTACAACTCAGAGAGGTGCCAGCCCACCTAAAGGTTATGAAAGATGCAACAGATTAGCTGAAGCAACTGATGACAAGCACGGTAGATATGAACACAATTGTTGAGAGTAACCTGAGTACTTTGGCGAAATCAATAAGTTGCTGAGAGAAGTGTTGATTGCGAAGCAGTTGTACCGATAGATCAGTTGAGAAGGGGAAGTAGCTAGAATTTGTAGTATCTTTTCATTTGGAGATCTGCAGAATTATGTTGAAGAGGATGCAGGCACTTGAGAGTATGGCATCGTCTTTACCAGACAATATCATTGCTTTCACTCATGAGGAAGTGGTCGGAAATGTTACTTCTTACACACGGATCATTCCTAGCAGAGTGCCTAATTCCCTGGAAGGGTCTCTTCTGATGGTGCAAGGGAGAATTGATGGAGTTGTTAAGCCTTTCACGATGAATTCTATCAGCAGACTGGTGGCACTGCAGTCGGATATTGAGAAGTTTAGGCCTAGCTTGGAGGAGGTAGAAGCATGTATCAGGGTGTTGAATGAAGGATTGCTGCAGTTCAGGACAGAAAAGGAAGTGGCTAAGACAGATGGGAAGATGCTGAATTACATGTTCGACAAGTATATTCAGTATCAGAACAAAAAGAAGATATAGATGTTACAGCTGGCGTGTCTTTCTCCTTCTACTTTTTCTTCTTCTATTTTCCACGTTCCCGGATGAAATTGTAAAACTTTAAAGTTATTGGTTTTGAAACCATTACTTTAAGTTATGTGGAACAATTCTATTAGTTAAGTGACAGTTGTGTCACTTAAAGAGGAATTAGAGGAGGATGATTTCCAAATGTTATCTTTACCTTTTGTTTATGTTTCAGTTCAGTTGAGTTTCCCATTTGTACTTTCCCTTCTACATTCTATAAGTAGAAGAAGAACCTTTGGGTTAATGATCAGAATTTGTAAGCAACATTCTTGTGTTTCAGACTTTGTGCTGAAACCCCTGATAGCCACTTGAAGCAAAGGAATATAAAGGAGCAGGTTTCTAAAGAACTTTGTGTCATGGTGCATTTTGTTTCTAACTTTCTATCTTAGATCTTCTAATAAACTTTGTGTTATTTTAGATCTAGATCTGGAGTTGCCTTTGCTTATAATTTTGTGTGTTGATATCTATTGGTTTCTTTTATGTGCATGCAATCAACTCTGTTATCTATTGATTAGGTTGCACATCTTCCCCATTTCTTCCCTGTGTTTTATTATTTCCTTCTTCTATAAATATTTCCTTTCTTAAATAGCTACTTACTTGTAGAGCTATACAACTATGGTTCATGAGATAAATAGTTAAAGTAAGACCCCACATCGATACTAGCATATTTTTATTGACAAATCGACACGAGAGCCTCACCAAGTAAATGAGGGAGATTTATCTCATGACGCTAGGTTTTCAGCTATGCAAAAAAATCTAGCCAACATATTTAATAAGGTAATTAGTTGATATATTGTTATATAGTTTTATAACAATATTTGTCTTATTATTGGATAGGTTATATTATTATGTAGTTGGCACAAATATTATTTGTTTGTATTTAATTAATGTTGCTTCTTGGATGTATTTTGGAAGTTGTTGTGATTATGGTTGTACCTGTGTAACCCATTTATTTGTCTGCACATGGCTGTTTAATTCCTATAAGAATTACAACACTTCATTATAATTTTGGTTGATCGATATTAATAAATATTATCGGGCTTCAGCCCATGTTGCTCAAGTTTACAAAAATTAAATTATTTTGGTGAGATACTAATTGGGATCACTCCCATGATAATTTTTGTGTACTACACACAACTACCATCTAATTTTTCCTAGGCTCCCAATTTGACCATGATACCATCACTTCATAGCATTTCTTGAGGTGATCAAAGCTCATGATGTGACACAAAAAAACCATCATGAAGTAATTAACTAAGATAATGAGAAGCTAAAATATTTCTCTAATCCCATGCCTAACCATAATGCTAGTGAGAGTTACAAAAAGCAAGAACAAGTTATGAACAATGTAGTTGACACATACTATCCTCTTGAAAATAAAGTTACCATTAATGGTGGGAGGCATGACCTAGCCTATGTGGATCCTAAATATTCCAAATCATTCTAGCCTCAAACTCACAAAGTTATACATCCTTCTCGTACCTCAAAATTAGGGTTCTGTTGGGCTAAAAAAATAGCCTAAGTGATTAGGCGTGAAAATCTAGGGCATGAGAAGAGCATGTGGAAGTATAGTAATGTTGAAGCGCCCGGGATCATAACTTAGTAGTTTTATTGTTAAGGCTATTTTTGGAGATGGAGTGTTGAGCATGTAAAGTTATGAAGACTTGTAGTTCATACAAGTCTATTTTGGGAACAAGCATCGGTTTAAGTGTCATGCATAGTTTCGATCTAATAATAGGATTTCTACTTATATTTAACTATAGGAAATCTATTATTAGAGTACTTGCATGCTTTTTTATTCTCTTGTAAAGGCGCATGGCTATTATTAACATGTAGCCTATTTTTGGAAGGTGCATAGGTGGTGAAGGGCAAGTCCCCACCCACATATATATATATATATATATATGTATGTATTGATTTGCATGGCTTAAACAAACCTAATGATTAAAGAGTTATGTTGCTGATTTTGTCACACACATGACTCATGATGATACTATTTATAATGTATGAAGCTTCTATGTTTTGTAGTATTTAATATAATGGATCATATTGGCTAGATAATTGTGTTAGATGTGGCTGAATATGGTTCTTACATGGTAAATCTTATTATGATAATTTTTTAGTCAATATTTCATAGTGTTTATACCTAGATCTAGTTCATGCATTGTGGTTTAATTGATTATTTTTATGGATCTGAATATATACATGATTAATCATTCTAACATTCTAGACAAAAAAATATAAAGTGATACATGGTACCTTTGTGTGCTTTGGGTGAGCTCTCAGCTTAGGATGAGTGATGTCTCAACACGCATTGGGTATTTACAGTGAATTTTAGGCTTCATCATTGGTTCCATTGTTAGGACCTCTTTCTCAGCTGTTTTTCAGGATGTTATGTGATGAAGACATACCGATTGACCTTGGCTAGTATTGAGGAGTGGTTAGTAGATCTGGAAGAAGAGTATGCTCGTAGATTCAACACTGGACCTAATTTTAATGCACGCATGTGGGTTGAGTAGAATTTGTATGACACATTGTATGAGACATTCTTTGTTATCTTTCCTATAGAGTTATATGAGTGGCTGGTTGCTTATGCATCTAAGAGGAATTAGAGGTTTTACACACTTGTTTAGACATAGGAAGAATTATAGGCCTTGTATGATGTAGATTTGATTTGTTTTGAACAACTATATTCTTGAGCATGTAGTTTCAACTTACTCTTTCCCAAAATTTGTTGAGTTTCAATTTTTGAGCGAGCCTAGAGGATCATATTTGCGAGGTATTCCACTTGCGATCAAGATCCTGATTATAACCATAGATTTGGAAAATAATCTTATGGCTAACTAAACCCCACCACATGTAGGGGTAGGAGCACGTTTGGTAAGGATGGTAGACCTAGCGACAAAGAGACAAAGGGAAGAAAGGTAGATTAGGTTTTATGAGGCAAGTGAGAGGGAATTATAGAATTAGTGTGAAGTTCCAAAACATATGGCATTGTGGAGAGAGATGGATCGTGAAGGATTTGGGGCTCATGTAGAAGATGTGGAGCTAGAGCATCTAAATCTCCCCCATTTGGGAAAGCATGGTAGGGAAACCTCTTTAGTATTCAATGAGAGCATGCTAATAGAGACAACATGGTCCATGGGCATACATCTGAATCCACCTAGTGACCTAGCCCTTGCACTTGGTTTTCCATTTTCTCGACGATCAATAATCAACATGACTAGTGTAACCAGGTAGAGTTTGCAGAAAATGAAGTTAAATTACAATAAATTTCATGAGTTAATCGGGAGCTTATTCATCTATGGTGCCATAGTCATCTAATTTATTTGGGAGACTAGTTAGAGTTATTTTTTCTAGTACATCGTTGACATGGAATGTAGGCTCACAAAACCTTGACATCATGTCTGCGGAATTAGTGCAACTTCGTAGACTATGGGCATTCAATTTAGTAAAACTATAAGGATGGAAGATAGTGAATCTTCTAGCCCATTACCTACTAGAGGAGGTAGATCGGGAGGATCGGTGGCTCAGGAAATAGATCTAAAGGGCACTTGTGGATCTAGTGGATCTAGAGTTAGTGTAAACACAAGAGGAAATACAAGCTCTAGATCTAAAGGGCAAGGTACGCACCAACCTCAAAAAATTTCTATGGAGATGTCTCTCCATCTTACAAAGTATAGAGGCATTGAATATGTAGTTGATCACATGCATACCTGTGAAATACTATGGAACAGGAAGGGGATTATAGTTTCAGAGTGTAAGGCTAGTCATATTTCAAATACATTATAGGGGCATGCACACAAGTGGTATAGAAAGTTTGATCTTGATCAGACTTGTGTGGATTATAAAGCACTGGGAGATGTTTTCTTAAAGGAATTTTATATCTTAAGTTTGAGTGAAAAATCATAACCATGCTTAAGGATATTAAGCAAGGCACTACTGAGAGTGTTTGGGAATATGATGTTTGGTTTAAAACTCTTCTTTCTAATTTATCTTATGACATACATGTAGGATAACATGCACAGTGGTTCATTGGAGGACTGATCATGCCTTTTAGGAGGAAATTTCACATAAAACCTACACGAAATGCATAGGGGACTTGAAATAGCTCTACATGCTGAGGCAGTAGGAAGTGTGGATAAAGGAGTGATCCCATTTTTGGAAGCTTGGATAGAAAACATGAAGAAACAGTTGGAGAAAATATCTGCTAATTCAACGCATGAGACATGCAACAAGATTTGGTGTGTACAGATTTGCGAAGTGGAGGGACATACTAAGGATAGTTTCCCTCATAAATCTATGTGCTCCTTATTTTTAGATTACAAGATATGTCACTTTAACCATAGTTCAAGTCGGTACCCATTATTACGGTGCACAAAAAGGAAGAATGTATCTAGTTATTATAAGATTTCTAGGTCTTCCACTCATGAAACCTGAATATTTTAGGTTAATTGATCAAATATATGATGCTATTGATCGGCATCGATGCATCGACAGTGTTGCAGAAATAATTCTAAGGAGAAATTTGAGCATCATGACTATGATCATAATGAAGGGCACTCTGATGGAGGTTGTGGTAGAGGTCAAGGTTAACATGATGGATTCGTGAGGTCGAGGTCACACGGGAGGCATGAGTGATCTCCCTTGTTTAACATGCTATACTGTGGATCTCCTGATCACTACAGGCATGAATGTCCACAAAATATTGTGTGTTCTTTCTCTGAGAAATAATCATAGCTATGAAGAGTTCCCGAATTGTATGATAACTTAAGCAAGAAACATAAATAGGAAAACAAGGGCATGAGAATGGTTAGAGTACCAAAAGCTGTGGAAGATCAATGGATGCCAAAGATATCACCGGATCCGAATTGATACCTATAAATATTACTACACGCACTAAGGCTGCGTGCTCCGTGGAATCTCTATAGAAGAATCCTACCATTACTAAGGAGGAATTCATGCATGCCAAGTATCCAGAACCTATCCATCAAATAGAGGTTTATTAAGAGACCATGGAGGTAATTCAAAATTTAGGGTGAGATACAATGTTTAAAATAACAGTCATGGAAATTCGAAAAAAGAAAGCAACTAATCTCTATCAGATGAATGTTGATGATTTTAAAGAGGTTTGTAAGATGTTGTGTCAAGAAAATATTATTTCTTTGTTGGGAGATGGTTGAAGGGAAACACTCTACGTCGGGATGAACACGAGAGACAAATTTTTCATGCTAATCTTCCCCCAGATAGTTTGGATTATGATAAGGAGATTACTCTGAATGTTGTTGTTGTTGGCTGGATTTTGAGTAACATCTTGATTAACATAGGCACAAAAGTAAATGTACTCACATTAGATTCCTAGTTTCAGATGGGTAGACCTCCATTGTAGCCATCTTCTAATTTGTTTCTCATGTAAAACTAAACTAAGGAAATGCCAATTGGAGTTTTAAAATATGCATCCATTACTATTCAAGGAGCCAATTTTACTGGGGACTTCAAGGATTTAGCACTTCCCAAAGCAGAGAAAATTTTCTAGCATTACTTTGGCACCCTTCGTACTATGCAAACAACGCTGACTTGTGCTTCAAAAATGGGTGTATTAATTTTGAGAATAAGGAAGAAAGATTCATTATCCCTTTGACAGATGGAAAATTTACAACTTATGTAGAGCCCTTAAATGAAGAATACTCTAACAAAATATATGTTCATACCATCCAAGATCTAGAAGTTCTTAAGCCATTAAAGGAAGGATTTCTCTAGTGGGATGATGCATAGTCCATGAGTGATACTACAAGTGTTGCATGTGACAATTGGGCACATGACACTTATGAAATGGTTGGGCACTGGCAAGTCTTGTTGTGTGTGTGTTTGTAAGCCACACATTATTAGGCGCATAGGAGTGGTCGGGTACCAAACTATACAAGTGCGAGAGAATCCATAAGTATTCCTGATTTCTATGAAAGTTCAATGGGAATGTCAGGTGGAAAGAATGAATATGTTAGTCTATACTCTACACAAGACAACGGTGGTGGTGGATTTTCACCGAGATAATATTTTTGAGTGGAGAGAAGTAAGGCTTGTTTTATCTAATTGGTTTTTAAAAAGAAATGCACCTACCTAGATCTATGCATTCCATGGTAATGATCATGTTTAGAACCAAATTCAACAAGCAGTGTGATAGACTCTAAAAATAGGGTAGGAAGCTTTACCACCTTTTTATGGGTGCACAAGTTTCACTTCACCTTACAAGGTTCCACGCACACATGGTACATCTATGCGAGTTGAATAGAGAAACAAGAAATTGGTAGGAACTTATGAAGATATGTCTCAAAGTTTTGACTACTTTTATTCTAAACCTCCAGTGAATGAGGCATTGCAAGTTATGAAGTGTTTAACTATGGCATACAATGCAAAGGCTAACGAGTTTCTTTAAGAATTTTAGGAGACTCAGATTTGGTGGCACATTTTGAAGAAGAAGAAACTAATGTTGAACATCTTGGGCAAGCCTTCCTAGAAAGAGCAAAGGGTAAGATGATTTAAAATGGTTGATGATGAATAAGTAGAGAACTTGGAAATCAAGCACACAGAGGGCACGCACAATGTCTTGGATGATGCAGATGAGAAGGCACATGCCTATCATGAGCTCATGAATACCAAGAAAGTGAATATTGGTATGAGATGATTAACCTAAGGAAGATATTATAGGGGATTACCTGTCCGACTCGAGGTTGCTAAGATTATTAAAATTTTCTCGTGACTTTCAAGATTTGTTCCCTAGATCTTATCATGAGTTGAAAGGATTGCATGAATCATTGGGAGAGATGAAGATAAAATTAAAGGAAGGTGCATGCCCAATTTGGAAGAGGCCTTATAGGATGAATATGAATTTACACATCAAGGTGAAGGAAGAAATTGAAAAAATGTTAGTTTATGGGATCATTTTTCCAATTGAGGAGTTAGAATGGGTAAGCCCTATGGTGATCATCATCAAGAAAGATAAAAACATCAAAATTTGTGTGGATTATAGGAAATTATATGCTACATGTGTCATAGACCCCTTTCCCACACCATTTATTGAAGAAATCTTAGAGGGAGTTACAGGGTGTGAAATATACTCCTTCACTGATGGATTCTCTGGATATCATCAGGTGAGGATAGTTATTGAGGACCAAGAAAAGAAAACTTTCACCTCCGAGCGGGAAAGTTTTACACACGGTTATGACTTTTGGTTTATAGAATGCGCCCATAGTATTTTTGCACATAGTGGTACAAGCATTCCAATATTTTATTCACAAGTTCTTGTAGGTGTATCTGGATTATTAGACACTTTATGGGCTTGTGAAGGATCACTGTGATAACCTAAGGTTAATGTTTGAGAGATGTAGGAAGTTGAGCATCTCTTTGAACATTAATAAGTGCATATTTTCCACCCCTTTTAGAATTTTTTTGGGGCACATCATCTATAAAGAGGGCTTACTAGTGGATCCTGCTAAGGTAGCTATGATTTTGGGCTTAGAGGAGCCTAGTAGCCAAACCGAGGTACATGATTCTTTGGGCACATAGGTTATTACAAAATTTTTATTAAGGGATATGCTAAGATCACCATGCCTTTAGAAGAATTACTCAAGGGAAAAGGCAAGTTCTATTGGGGTGAAGCAAAAAAATGTGTGTTTGAGACTCAAGGAAAGGCTTACTACAACACCTATTTTGCACTTTCCTTCATGGTCCAATCCTTTTCACATTCATGTAGACACTTTTGGCATGGCCATTGGTGCCATATTATCTCATCCTGGAGAAGGGATTGTTGATCATCCTATTTAATTTGCATGGAAGCTAACTCCATTATATAACAATAGAGCATGAGGCCTTAGCTATGATCTATGCTCTGCATAAGTTTTGACAATATTTTCTGGCTACACCCTTCATATTTTATACATACCATATGACATTGAAGTACTTGGTGAAAAATTCCATTTTGTAGGGGTGCATATGTCATTGGGTATTGTTATTTCAAGAGTTCAATATTACGGTGGTAGTTAAACCTAGTAAGAGAAATTTTGGTCTAGACCATTTATCAAGAATTCAATCAGGAGAGGATGCGTAGAGCATTGAAGATACAATATCCGATGCACAACTATTTAGATTAAACCATATACCCTCAAAATTGGAAGATATTGTTTTCTTTCTATGCATTACTGTGTGTGACGCTTGAAAGAATGAAGACTTTAAAAAGAAACAACTTGTTATTCGTGCCACTCCTTACATACTAATTAGTGGAGACTTATACAAGTTAGGCCATGATGAATTTTTGCCGGTGTGTGCTTGAGCATGAGTGTGACACAATTATGGTAGAGGCTCATGGTGGTATTATAGGTGGACACTATGCAAGGGATGCCACCACGTGTAAGATTCTACTAGTTGGTTTATGGTGGGAAACATTGTATAAGGATTACAAAGCATATTATAAGGCATGTGACCATTGTCAGCACCTTGCAAAGCATTGTGAGAGAGATGAAATGCCTTTGAGACCTATTACTAGTGCAGATCCTTTTGAGAAGTGGGAAATTGACTTTGAGGACCCTACTTCCCCAACAACATGTAGAACATTATCACATTATATTATAAATTGTATGAATTATCTTACACTATGGGCAGCAGTAATGCCTATAAAGTATTGTACAATAAAGCAAGGTTTCGAGAAAATATTATTAACAAGGTATGGCTACCCTTTAATTTTATCAAGTGATAGGGGTACCATTTACTTAATGAGACTATCAAAATATTATTGGATGAGTTTATGGTTTCATACCATCAAACAACCCCTTATCACTCTAAAGGTAAATGGAACTACTAATGCCTTCAACAAAATATTGAGCCATACCTTAACAAAAAAATTGTGATGTTGGAAGGTGATATGTGCATGAAAAAGTCTTTGTTGTACTTTGGGCATATAGGACAACCTATAAAAGTTTGAATAAAGCAACACCCTTTCATTTGGTGTTTGGCGTAGAGGTAGTTCTACCCAAGGAATCAATGTTACCATCATTATGTATTGTGCGCGCAGGAGGTATGGCTGATGGGAAAGTGTTGGAAGAACATATTGAAAAGTTGATACGATTGGATGAGAGGTGTGCCATAGCAAGATGGAGTTAGAAGAAAGAAAAATATAAAAAAATGCATGACATGATAGGCACATCAGGGATAAGAATATTGAGGTTGGGAAAATGGTGCTTCTCATGATTCAAAGTTTTTGCACCACCATGGAAAGATTGAGGTACATTGGTTGGGACTGTATGTTATCACTCATATAATTAATTTAGGTGCTTACCAGTTAGAAGTGTTGGATGGAACACACTTTCTTGGTTACTTCAATGGGTGTAAGCTGAAGCCCTACTATGAATAAGTATTCTTGGTGTTTGTAATAAGGAAGTATTTCCACTAAGATTAGGTATCCCTTAATGCATTTCCTTTATATGTGTTTCCTTCATCAGTTCTATGATTTGTCAATTTAGTTTAGTATTTTGTGTAATAAGCACACTTTCTCGTAAGAAAATGATTACTATCTAAAGTGTTTCACGTGTAGAAGACCACACATACCCTTAGTGTGGGGTGGTTGGAAAAGAATTGACTGCTTGTGTCATATGATGAATTTTGGTACATAAGATAAACAAACTCATGAGTGACAATAAAAGAGATAGGCTTTCAAAATAAGAAAAATTCAAGAAGATTTCTCAAAATCGAGACTATGCATAGTAATATGGGCACTTAGTATAATGTAAAGGAGACTACAACATTGGAGACTACTTGGGAAAATTCACATTGGATAGGTACTTCGGTGTAGGAAAGCACGGGTAGAGGATATACGTGACAGAGAAGTAGTGGGCACACCAGAAGGTTATGAATGAGGCATGAGAATTTAAGGTCTAGGATAGTTTGAGGCACAAAGGAAAAAATTGTAAAATGTAGGGAATAAAAATTAATTCCATAGATGGTAGTAGGTGGAGTAATTAATGAAGGGGATTTTTAAAAATTGTTATAAATCCAATGTTTGAAATGTTATTTGTTACCTTGAAATTTTCAAGAGAAGTGACCGAGTGTAAAGAAGAGATGAAGCGTCGAGCACCCTACTGGATCGACAAAACCGAGTGAGAACCGAAGAATATCATTGAGACATATTCGAGACACGAAATTAGACTTTAGGGTTTGTGTGTGACTAGGAATTGTTTCTGAATAGGGTTTATTTGTGACTAGGGTTTGAGTAAGTTAGACAACAACTAGGGTTTCATTTTCACTTACAGGACTTGAAATAAGAGATGGAACCAAGAAGGTATCCTAAAGTGGAAAAAAGTTTGATGAACCAACAAAAGAGTGGTTGGTGGAGATGTTATACCCAGAGGAAGTGATCGAGGGATGGACATGGAAATCCAAAATAACATAGTGTAGGGTTTCTCATATCAACTACCAAACCTATAAGTGCATGAAGGATATTGCAACAGAGGTCTACAAGAAGACTAACTGGCGGTTGGTAGATGGTACTATGGTTTTGGATGCCTCTATGAAAAAGCTACTCGATAGCATGGAGTGTAAGGGTAAACTTATTTTACTGTAGTAATTTATACATTGTATTATTACCTTTGGTAATTATTTGATTATTGTTATATGGTTTTATAAACCATATTTGTCATTTTATTCATGTAGGATTATCTGTTACATAGTTGTAACAAATACATTTGTTTGTATTAATTATTTTTGCTTCCCGTATGTAGTTTTGGAAGCTTATGTAATTAGGATTATTGTTGCACCTATGCAACATCCTTCTCTGTTTGTATCGGTTGTTCAATATCTATAAATATTGCAGCCTACACTATTGTACTTTGATTTCTGCATATTAATAAAATAACAAGGCTTCTTCCCCTCTTCTTCACTTTCATTTTCAAAGATTAAAGTTAGAAGCTGCTGCAAATTAACATTGGTTGGGTCATATTTCCGTCAACCGGACAAGCCATACACATCGGTGATTTTTTCACCTCTACTCCAAGACCAGGATGAATCATTACATAACCAATTTCTACATACCGAACTAGGCATCTTGGAGGATATGTATTTGGAGGACCAATCCCATAGAGGTGAGCCACATATTGTGTTGCATTCGAGTTATCCTCTCATCAACTCCTCTGCGTAGAGCAACATCGAAGCGCAACCAATCCCAAGTTGAATCCCCCTCCCCACACCGGATGAAGTTATACACCTTGCAACAAAGGTGAATGGTGAAAATAATACAAAACAAGTAGCGTATACATCTTTGCGCAAAGATAGATATCAAGGAGTTTTTATCTGTTTTCTATGTAGCGAACCCTAAAACCACCTCGAACACCAAAGTGACCATGTGGGTATCAACCACTCTCCACATCAACTCATTTTAAAAGGTCAATCAATTTTTAAACAATTCAAATAGATTTTTCTTCATTTGATATGTTAAGTTCTTGAGGTGGCTTGTTGGTTAGTGGCATAGCATTGGAAGTGGGAGGTGTTGTGTTCAACCCCCACCCCAAACCCAAGTTTTTATATAGTAAGAATTTGGTGGAATATTTATAAAAAAAACCATAAATGGCAAACCAAATCATTGTTAAACCACTTAGAGACAACTAAAATAGCCACCAAAATTAGCAATAAAAACCCTAATTAGGGATTAAAAAAAATTCTCCTAATTGGCTCAATTTTTATTTTGAGCATTTTTTTTCAAAAGAGGGGACACATTAAATTGCTCTTTTAAGATATTTTTGTGGTTTTTACTCGAGAGATCTCGCATAGTGCTCCGGAGGCCACCAAGGCCCCGTAAAAACAACGTTTTGCTTACCATTCAATTTTTTAAATTTTTTTAATGTAATTGCATATTTAAGTTTATTTTACTAATTTGTAGGTTTCCATATTCAACCACAAACCATTCAGAATCGCTTTAAAAATGGCAGAGTATTGTACTCAAAAATTAAAAAAATTGGTTTTGTATCACTCGAGAAGATCTTTGGATCTCATTCAGAGCGTTCGATATAAACAATGCCTCACGGGAAACACCTACGGGTAAAGTCATTACGACTATTATCGCACTTAATGCCTAATATAGTTGCAACAACATCATCTAGGCATATACCCTTTAAATCAATGGGGAGTAATAAGGACACAATGCACACATTTTGAGCCCTCATATCCGTCTGTGAATGATTTCTCAACATAAATCCAGACACTAAAATTATCTAAGTGGATAGCAAAGTTACTCACATGTTTAAGGATATTTCTTTGATTTGGTGTCAATAATCACACGAGCCCCTTTCAAAGATTACTATCTTGGTACCACGTATCATATTCTTTCACTTACGTTTATGCCTCTTTCATGTACCGACGGGTATATCGGAAGAGCGCGTATATAGAAAGGTTCAGTATATCAGAATGACAGTATATAGATTGGGAGACCATATTCCTAGAGTGATAAGAGCCTTAACCTTTGTCATCTGATTTTGGAAAATGGGCACCAATGACCCCAAATTCTTTCTTGCAGATTCTCAAATTCTAAGAGGAAATAACTATGTAGTATGGAAGAAAAAATCAAGACACAGATCAAGTTTGAAGAGATTTGGAATGTTGTGGATGGTTATGTAACCATATCAGCAGCTGATACAACACAAAAGAGATAGTTTGATAGATTTGATCGAAGGCCAAGATGATAATGTTATTTGCGGTGTTTGATGATGTGTAACATCACATTCATGATGCCAAATCAACCAAATAATTGTGTGATATTTTGAGCATGGTGTACAAGGCCAAGAAAAATAATTCCATACTTGAATTTCCAGAATCAATTACATACACTAAAATTCAAACAAAATGAGAAAATAGAAGGTTTCTTGCAAAGAATTACAGAATTAAGGGCTTCACTTCTATCCCTAGGAGAGGAGGTCACTGATACAACTCTTGTTCCCATTGTTCTAAGAGAACTCCCTCCTTCATACCACATTTTTATGATGTTACTAAACTTGTCGATCGACAATCGGTTTCAGCAAGTTAGTGAATCTACTGTAATAAGAGGAAGCAATGTATAATAAAGATGATGAAGAGGAGTAGACACTTTCTTCTCATCAAAAATGGAAAGGAAAAGGAAAAGGAAAATCTCATTCCTCTCAAAATTCCCAAACACAACATCAACATGGGGACAAATAGAATAAGAATAAATGTCCTATCTGCAAAAGAGGACATGAGTTAAAAGATTGTTGGTTCAATACCTATAAGAAAGGTTCATCAAGCAACTCTGGACCTCAAAATCAAAAATCTTATAAGGGACATTCTAACTACAATCAAGGGAAGAAGAAGGGGAATTGGTGAAGAAAACCCCATCAACAAGGAAATATAGCTAAGAAAGAAGAACATTCGGATAATGAAGACTTCTTATACAATGCTTGTTATATTAAACCATCCATGTCTTCTAGTGACATTTTGTATTTTGATTCGTGAGAAAATTAATAGATGACCGGCCACAGAGACTGGTTTACCACAATGAGGGACACACCTTCAAAAAATCATGTTTTGTTGGGTGATGATTCTTTGTACACAGATACAGGGGATTGGGAACATTTCTCTACCTCTTGGTTCACACAATTTTAGATTATCAGATGTACTATATGTCCTTGGGTTGAAAACAAATTTCTTTGTCGGTCAATCAACTCCTATATCACAATTTGAAAATTTAATTTGATACTCTTTCCGGAAAGAAAATGTGTTTGATTTGAGACAAATCACGAGGCTCACAAATAGTTGTAAAATCCTCCAATGTGGGATGTATGTTCCAACTTGAATTTTTCCATAGAGATGATCAGGTACTTGTGGCTAAGAATTCTACCTCTACATAGTTGTGGCATTGGAGACTTGGTCACATTAGTTTCAAATATCTCGAAACACTTCACCAGTACAATATGGTAAAAGGATTTCCATCTCTCCAGAAGGATACAGATAAGTTTCCTCACTACCTAGTAAGAAAACAACATAGATCTTCATTCTAGAAGAGTACTTATCAAGCTCATGGTAAGATTGATCTGGTTCATACCGATCTTTGTGGTCCGATGCAACCGAGTCATTCTAGATTTCAGTACTTCATGCTTTGTGTTGATGATTATTCAAGAAAAATGTGGATATATTGTCTTCATAAGAAAAGTGAAGCTTTTGAAACTTTCAAGAAGTTCAAAGTGGCTGTTGAGAACGAAACTGGTCATCACATTAGAACTCTCCACTCAGATCGGGGGAATTCATCGGTAATGAGTTCAAAGCCTACCTACAATCTCATGAAATTTGTTGACAAATGCCTCCTCCACACACATTACAACAAAATGGTGTTCTTGAGAGAATAAATTGGACTATCATGGAAATGGTGTGATGCATGATTAATGATTCTAGACTAGCGAAGAAATTGTGGGAAGAAGCAACAAAAACAACAATTTATTTGTTAAACAAAGTTCCCATAATTTATCTTGATGGAGTGACACCATATGAAGCATTATCAAAGCGGAAATCATCTATTGCACACCTCGAGTATTCATGTACAAAGAAAGCATGCACATACCCAATAAAAATAGAAATAAGTTATATATGAAGTCAAAACAACTCATCTTCATTAGTTATAATGAATATATTCTTGGGTATATATTGATGGATCTGAATACCAGCAAAGTCTACACCAACAGATATGTTGAGTTTTTTTAGAAGAAGGAAGTAGATACTCCTCCTCCAGACTCACCTGATGTATATTTTTTACCTGTTGTAAAAATAGAAGCTAATGTTCCTATATATGATTAAAGTGATGATGGTGATGATCAGATAGAACCACAATCCATGAGAGAAGTTCAATGTATGCCCAAGTGGTATACTAACATGATATGAGATGTAAAATTGGATGCTCCACCAGATACATCCACCACTGGACCAAGGACTCGCAAAGTAAAGCATGAGAAGAAGTCAAATTTTCTTTGATGAATAGAGTTATTGAATCTGATGAGCCCCCTACATTCCAGGAAGCCCTACAGTTGAAATCTTGGAAAGATACCATGGATGTTGAGTATCAATCAATGATGAAAAACAACACCTAAAAATTTTCAAACTTCCACAGGGAAGAAACCCATTGGTTACAGATGGATATTCAAAACAAATTACAAAGCAAATCAAACCATAGACAAGTACAAAGCAAGAATGGTAGCAAAGGGGTACACAAAAAAAAGAAGGCATTGACTATGAGGATACATTTGTTCCTACAACTAAGATCAAAATGATAAGGATGATCTTTGATCTAGCCGCACATTTGATTTGGTTTTAAGGTTCATCGATGAACATAAAAAGTTCCTTTCTAAATGGGTATCTACAAGAAGAAGTCTACATGACTCATCCAAAGGGATATGTCATACTTGGTCAAGAAATAAAGGTATGCAAACTCGGAAATCACCGTATGGCCTTAAATAAGCACCTCAGGCTTGGTACATCAAAATTAATGAGCATCTCATACAACATGGATTTGTCATAAATCCATATGATCCCAATCTCTACCTCAAAAATCAAGGGGGAGATTGTGATTGTTATTGTCTATGTCGATGATCTATTCATCACTATCAGTTTCATGAGGATGATCGATGCAACGAAGAAAGATCTTAACTAATCGTTTGACATGACAGATCTCGGGATGATGTACTATTGTCTTGGATTGGAAGTATGGTAGAAAGAGAATCACATATTTGTTTCTCAAGTTGAATATACCAAGACAACGCTCAATAAATTCAAGATGATGGATTACATACCTATTGATGCACCTATGGAGACAAGACTATAGTTATCTCATCCAGATCCATCTCCTGTGGTAAATGAAACTCACTATAGATAGTTGATTGGGAGTCTCATTTACCTCACATACACTAGAATAGATATCATCTTTGTAATGAGCTATCTTTCTAGGTGCATCAAGAACCCCAAATTTTTCATTGGAAGGAGCAAAGAAAATTTGAGATATATCAAGGGAACAATGGATCTTGGTCTAGAATACAAGAAGAATGAAAAATTATTCGTGATTGAATATTGATTCGAGATCATGCAGACATCATTGATGATAAAAAAATCCACTTCAGGGTTTGTGTTATTTATGGGATCTAGACCAATATCATGGGGAAGTAAGAAACAACACTTTTTTCTCGCTCTTCTATAGAAGCCGAGTATCATGCTACAGTGAAGCTATCTATGAAGTGATATGGCTATGTCGCATACTTAAAGGACTTGAAATACCACAAGATAAACTAACCACCTTGTATATTGATAATGAAGGTGGTCTCAAACTTGTTTGCAATCTAGTTTTTCATGAAAGAACAAAGCACATTGAGGTACATGTACATTTCATATGTGAGCATGTCTTGAAACACAATATACAACTTTAATTTTTCCCAACAAATGAACAACGAGCAGATATCTTCACAAAGTCACTTACACGTGACAAGTTCGAGTTGTTTAGAGAGTTCCTCTCCTCATCTCTTGAAACAATGCAAAATTAAGGGGGGGAATGTTAGGGTAAACTTATTTTATTGTAGTAATTTATGCATTGTATTATTACCTTTGGTAATTAGTTGATTATTGTTATATGGTTTTATAAACCATATTTTTCATTTTATTCACATAGGATTATCTATTACATAGTTGTAACAAATACATTTGTTTGTATTAATTATTTGTGCTTCCTGTATATAGTTTTGGAAGCTTATGTAATTAGTATTATTATTGTACTTGTACAACATCCTTCTTTGTTTGTATTTAGATGTTCAATATCTATAAATATTGTTGCAGACCTACAATATTGTACTTTGATTTCTGCATATAAATAAAATAACGAGGCTTCGTCCCTCTTCGCACTTTCATGGGGGTCATGTAGATCCTCTCGAATGACCCTACTTTGGGAAGACCTAGATTTTATATCAATGGCTTATGTCATGCGTACACGAGGATTTATTCTACTTCACAGAAAAAGGATGCGGACCGCCGCTAAATTGATTGGGAAGGTGATAGGGTTACATGACTCTAGCTCAGAGATTTACAGTGACCTTTCAAATGAAGAGGGAATCGATGTAATGACCACCTTATATAAGTATAATAAGGGTGGAATAAATTTTAAAAATAACTAACATTGAGGCTATGGACACTAGGTTTGTAGAACAACTGAATAGAAGTAAGTTGTGTTCCATTGAGTGATGGAATGAAGTAAGCCAATATTGGTTGGACATAGCACACAAGATGGCGAATAAGACACACTATAACATTGTTGGGCATATTGCAGAGAGTTTGATGAATGAAGCAACCATGAAAATAAAGGTGAGAAGATAACTTGGGGCACCATTTTTTTGTTAATTGCATTCAATGAAATTTGCATGTCTGATGGAGTAAGGGAGAACGTCTAGGAGTTCCCTTTGGAAAATAAATCTTTAACAAAGAAATTTGTGAAGTATACTCTGCATGGAACTATTTCCAATGCATATAAGGAGCACTTGGAGAAATGGTTTAGAAGGTTGTGTAGGGTGTTTGAAGGATAATGGCACATCCCACACGAAATTCCCATGATGCTTAGATGGAGAAGCTAAATTCGTAGTCTACCAAGCATTTTAGCTTAGGGTGCTTCCACATGAAGACACGTGAGAAAATCCCTTGGTGTAAGTTACCATTTTCCTTCACTGTAAGATATTTTAGGGATTCAATGAATAGGTTCCACAATTCACACAAAATTCAATTTGACATGGATAAATTAGACACGAGATGTTCACATTCTGTGTAAGACTTATGTATGGCTAGGAAAAGAGGCATATGTAGAGACAATGGAGTCTGAAAATGTTGATATTACACCAGAGAGCTTGGTCATAGGAAATATTGAACCAATGCAAATATAAATCAACTTGAGGCCAAGGTTCAAGGATGGTAAGGTTGTGAAAGGAGAGGATACGACTCTTCTAGGACCTCCGAAGAAGGGGAAGACAGTGGGAACATCAAGGTTAGTCATAGCTGCACCTCCCACTCAAGAGGATCCAGTGCCTATGGGCTTAGAGAATGTTATGGAATAGGAGGAACAAGAAGAGAGTGTCGATTTGGATCTCATAAATATAATATTGCATAGAAGGCACACATCCAAGGACACAAAGCGCTGGGAATTTACAACCAGTAAGGAGATCTCTGTGTGTCACTCTAGTGAAAAATGAGGAAGAATAGAGAAAGAAGTGTAGGAAGTATGTTCCAGTGAGGGATAGTGAGGAGGAGGAGTCCCTTAACAAAGCATGTAAAATAAGGAGGAAACTCCAAGTATGAAGGAGAGACAAGAAGAGGCCACTCCAAGTTTTGAAATATAGGATGATGAGGACATTGGGGACCAATTAGTTTATGAGGTCATTGAAAAATTATAAGTTCCCATGAACAACACTTTGGTGGGGATGAAAGCAATGTCAATGGTGAAACCAAGGACATAGTATGACCCACGCATAAATAAGGAAAGAATTAGGAGGAAGTAGAACAAAATGTGGGTGATGCAAAGTACATCGGGACGTAGGTGTTGAAGTCCAACAAGATGAAGGCATGTCTATTCATGAGAACATTAGGGAGCACCCAAGTAAACATGGGGGTTAAAAGTTGGTAAGGACTCAAAAATTAAGATACATTGATGACAAAATGAAAATTATTCATGCCCACTTTCAGGGTACCATGGCCAATAAGGAGTTATATGGCTGGGATTGAATGGACCTAGACATGGCAAATAAACGCACTCACAAGAAATTATCATGGATTATACAGACTCACATAGACAATCCTTACTTTGATTTTTGCAATGAACCATTTAGATTGAATAAAATGAAAAAGGTTTCACAAACATACCATATAACCACAAATCCCAAATAGTTCTCACGTTAACGGGTAAGTAATGCACTTGTAAAGGTATCACCAAGGTTACACGCCACAACATTGATAAAGAAGAAACTATAAGGGTGCTTCTACGGAAGATAAAAATAATAAGGATATTGAAGTTAAATGGTTGACTAAGGAATGGGATAAGGTGTTGGCTAAGGCACAAAGTTTTAAAAATATGGTTGAGCGAGATAGTTGACAAAGTTATGTAGAGAATGCTTGATTATTCAGAAAAAGTGCCAAGGGATTTCCCATCCACCCTTCATTATTTGCACACAACAATTTTTTTTTTCTTCTAGAAGAAGGACCAAAGGCACCTAGCAAAAGTGAAGGATGCTACTGAAGAAGCATCAAGATCCAATGATGCGATTACGGGAAAATTTCCAGCTATGAGGATATTCTGCAAGCCTTGAAGGATGAAATGAAGAAGTCGGATGTTATCTTGACCATGTGTATGGTGCCCAATAACTTGGTGCAAATAAGGAAAAAGGTAGAAGGAAATGAAGTCTTACAGGTGGCAAAGAAAAAAACACTTGGGCACACATAATGGATTACATTAGTAAAAACCAAGTGTGATGCACTCGATGTTGCCAAGAAGTAGCACATGGATTGAATAAACAACACTAGGATCTCATAGCCAAGAGTATGGATGTAATGGATGGGATGGTATCTAATATGACCAATATCTATCAGATTCTATAGAATGAGGGAGGTAAGATGACTCTTGATGATTTAGATGGCATAGTGGAAGACATCCTTGATAACAAAAATAAAATGTTAAATGATGGTATGTGTTCAAGACAGAAATTCAAAGTGATTATCAGAGCCGATTCGATAGAAGAGAAGAAAGATACCACTTAGCCTAATTTCCATAGCACTAGTAATCCATTATTTTTGGACACATGTTTTCATTCTTTTATTCATTATTATTTTGGAGTGATAATTTAGTTACCCATTGCCAAGGGTGGCAATCCATTTTAGTGTGGGGTAATGTTGGGCTGATAAAAATAACCTAAGTGTTGGGCACACAAATGTAGGGCATGGGAAGAGTGTGCAGAAGTATAGTAATGTTGAAGCACCCAAGATCAGAACTTATCTATTTTGTTGTTAAGGATATTTTTGGAGATGGAGTGTTGAGCACGTAAAGCTATGAAGTATTGCAGTTCACATAAGTCTATTTTGGGAACAAGCATCAATTCAAGCGCCATACATAGTTTCGATCTAATAATAGGATTTCTACTTAGAGTTAACTATATGAAATCTATTATTAAAGTACTTCTATATTATTAACTATAATAGGATTTCTCTTGTAAAGGTGCATGACTATTATTAACATATATCCTATTTTTGGAAGGTGTATAGGCGGTGAAGGAAATTCCTACCCCTATATATATATATATATATATATATATATATATATATATATATGTATGTATGTATGTATGTATGTATGTATGTATTGATTTGCACGGTTTAGACTCTCGAGCTCGATTCAAACCATCATGGAAAATAATAGAATAATTTATAACACAAAATAATATTTCATTCTATATATTCTCACCATCACGATACATGGCTATTATATAGCCAAATAATAGCTAAAGAACCTCTGATTATTTAGGGAGGTGTTATAACAAATAACCCATAATAATATTCACATATATAACACTATAACTAATAACCTATACGACTAACCACCCAAACCTATAATGTAAACATTAATTTCATAACATTCCCCCTTGATGATTACATGGTAGCAAAATAACTTTCACACTTCTTTGTATCCTGCTTCCCATGCTTGCTCATAATCTTGGTACAACACTCAAACTGAAGGTAGAAGAAGGAACACATCAACTTCTTATCAACCATGTACTTTCAGGAACACATATGACCAATGAGGATGGGAACACACTCAGGAATCATCTTCTTATCAACCATTCACTCTAGGGAACACATCTAACCTAGCAGTGTGGGAACTCAAGTAGGAACACATATGAGTAGCCTTCAATGGTTTTCTAGAGGCTAACCACAAACCTAGGTATGAACAGGAACACATATGACTATTCAACCTCTTCAAGACTCATGATGCTACATTTCACTATGTTATTTGTTCTTCACTATGTTTTTTCATAGGGGAATTATGTAGGAATAGAAACATACAGGTGAACAAGAAAGAACCTATGTTCTTATTCTTCACACCACACTGAAATACTGAAATCAAACACACTACACACTAAAATACTCACACACGTGTCACAAAATCAGTGAAGCGGCCCCATCATTGGTGACTGATGAGAGGTCGTTGGTTGTCCTCTAGCCAGCCTCTGATGCCTCTATCCTCCAATGTCATGCTACTAGCTTAGCTGGATTTGACTTGGATGCTTAATAGTTTCCACATTGGGTTTATTTTATATCACCCCACAATGTGAAACACATTATATTTCAGACGTCGGGTAACACCGAAAATGCGTTCGTAAGGAATTTTTATTTATTTTACAAAATTTTGACTATACAATAAACAAATATCCTAAAATCACCTATTTTATTAACTTGACAATACAATGACACTCGAATGATACTTTGATAATGCAAGGATGATGAAAAATTTATTAAATGATTTTGACAATAATGACTTATATATCTTACAAGAAACAAAATGACAATGACAATATAAAATTTGCTAATACTTCAACAAAATTTGATATAAACAAATTCAGATTATAGAAATGACTTTGAAATAATACAACATAACAAACTACTATTACAAAGACTCAAGACTACTTATGAAACACTTTAACAATGAGATGATTGAATGACTTAACAATAACATTTGATTAATCGACTCAATATATACATGACTTTTAACAAGGACTATTTTATATTGAAGTGACTCTATTTATAATTACTTGGTAGAAAACATGGTACTACGTGGAGGAATAAAACTTGCCAGAGTAGATTACATGGCCAAAAACATCCAGATTCGGATGCCAAGGTAAACGCACAGTCATCTCTACCAATAAAGTGTGTAGATTTGTAGACACCAATTTGCTGTCAAATAAATGGAAATGGATGCATACCAGATGAACACCACCAAATCTAGGGTCATTCAAATGAGCATCTGCGTAATGTAGGGAGAATATTTTGTAGACCCAATGCATTCAACCATATGCTAGGACTCAACATGGATCGAACCGGTCTATTCCATTGAAGTGTGAATTAGATACTACATGTTGGATTTGGAAGAATATAATATTCCTAGAATTTATTTTGTTATATGGATCACACTTGGTGTGGGCATATACCTTTGAGTACAAATACGATTAGCACCATGCAATTCAACCAGTGCACAGGATGGGTCAACCACGCTTTTATTACAAAACCAATATCATTGTAGTGACGTAGAATGGTAGTAAATTCAAATGGATTCAGATTTACACATGGGGTTGCGAGAAGAAATGGATGTCAAAATGTTGTCTTCACATGTAGACATCAACTTTGACACATGGAAAATAAATATCTATAGGCTAACATATTATATCTATACAATGTAGTCAAAGATTGATGAAAGAGGCTGAGCTAGTGAATCCATGGTAAATTTAAGTGTAAATTTACCAAGGTAACATTTTAGATGATCCGCATGAAACCAATAAGACTGCTCTCACACATCAATAGAATATTATCCACAGCGAGTGATGGAGAAACACAATTGCACCTTCATTTTCTTCTAATTCTACATAATAATAACAAGATATGTAACTAGATCCGATACCAAATCGCGAGCTCAATTCAAACCATCATGGAAAATAATAGAATAATTTATAACACAACAAAATATTTCATTCTCTATATTCTCACCATGATACATGGTTATTATATAGCCAAACAAATAGCCAAACAACCTCCGATTATTTAGGGAGGTGTTATAACAAATAACCCATAATAATATTCATGGGTATAACACTCCAACTACTAACCTATACAACTAACCACCCAAACATATAATGTAAACATTGATTTCCTAACATAAATAACCCATATGATTAAATATTTATGTTGTTGGTTTTATCACGTGCATGAATCGTGATGATACTATTTATAATTTATGAAGCTTCTATGTTTTGCAATATTTAATATAATGGATCATATTGGCTGGATATTGGTGTTAGATGTGGTTGAATATGGTTATTGCATGGTAAATCTTATTATGATCCTTTTCTAGTCAATATTTCATATGGTTTAGAACTAAATCTAGTTCATGCACTATGGTTTAATTGATTATCGGTATGGATTTGAATATATACATGATTAATCATATTAACATTTTATACAAACAAATCTAAAGAGGGACTTGGTACCTTTATGCGCTTTAGGTGAGTTCTCAACTCAGGCTGATTGATGTGCCATCGCACCTTGGTTATTTACAGTGAATTCTAGGCTACATCACTTCCCAAGGAATAAATCTCCCTTTTAATACGTCATCGGACCTATGGAAAATATCCTATAGGGCCAATGGTGCCTGAAACTATTTTCCTAACTACAAACACCATCCGCCCCTATGAAAATAAGATTTATAAGGCTGATGGTATAGAAACTAAGAAAAATATTTTTAGAAGTCTCACCTGATTACACTCGCTTATCCCAACTATGTTCCTAAAGACTCCCATCACTCTCATCCCACTACACGGCTCCATCATGAAAATTGGGATCATATTAAAAGTAATTTCCTAATTTCCTAGCTAGGTCCCTTTTTGGAACTCATGCATATGTCACCTAGCCACTACAAGTGTCTCATAGAATCATTATTTGACATGAAATACCCCTTTCCTCCTAGTTCATGGTAGAACTACAAATAGCATGACTCAAAGGAAAGAATCCTTTATTAGTGTGAAGAACTCTCTGTTCATACCAACCTTGTCATGGATGTTCGGTCTTGCATCTCGATTCCTTTTAGCTTCCATGATCCCTAATAAGCTCTTTCTTCATGCATATAATCCACCTCTTTTCATTCAATTTATAGTTCTCACACTATGTTCAAACATCCTCTTATTTATAAAGGATCTTACATGCATTTTTCCTCATTAGACTTCATTAAGGCTCTTAGTTACTCCATAGATAACTTAACATCTACATGTACCACTTACCAAGGGTATGATTGATGATAGATGCCCCCCATGGGATGCATCAAGTTACCTATCACCATTCCTCCTAGAATTGATTAAGTTAAATTTATGGTCTTCAACTTTCTCTTTTCTTAAAATATTAGCCTAAGGAAACCTTGGACACATTGCATGCATGTAATCACTTATTCTACATGTTAGTGTGTAAAATTTGTTCACTAAGGGGATATTTACAATATTTAAGGGGATCCTAATCCTTGGAGCTACTAAACACTCAAAAAAGGGACATACAAGATCCTAACACTATATGAGTTATCCCCTATATCCTTTGATTAATATTAACACTTTTTCTATCCTATAGACTATCTACTCGTAAATACTTGGTCATCTTGAATTGGTTGCGTGTACACCTCCCAATATATTAGAGTCTAATAGGGTCACACTTAAAATTAATAATTCTAATCTTCCTAATCTTATCATATCGCAACTACATCCTTCATTGCGACCTCATTCTCATAAGGAGTCTTTAGTTCCGTTGTCATCCCGCATACACCGCATCCACTAGTGAAGTATGTGATCCGACTAGAGACTATAATTAAATATTGTTTGATGGATGCCTCCACATCAAATTATGACAATGGTTATGCTTTTGAAAATCACCACCTTGATATTTATGACCCGATTCATGATAGGGAAGTCTTGTGCTATTAAAATATCCTTCGTGCGTGACACCCTAATGACATAACTATCATCTTATTACAAGAAGAATCATCAATTATGGTTAATAATCATTTGACCAGCTAGTACACGAGCCTCGAGATCACTCCACTAGACCCTATACCCCATACTATGTCTCCAAAATCTACCATCCATTTCTATTTGACCAATTTTCCCTTATAAAAGTGGATGATCGTGTTCTTAACTTCTATTATGAAGATGATGATCTCGTGGGCCATGAACCCATCTATTGTTCCTTAATGGTGAGCCAAAAATTGGTCCATTGGTGCCATCATTACCCATTACATCAATTCCTTCATCATTATATCTTATTATCACTTCACATCCTCTAAGACATATTTCCTTACCTCTTTCCCTTGTGGATTCTCGGTCCCCTATGATTGATCCATATTGCACATGACATCGGGCCCCACGATATGTTGTTTCATCTTTGTAGAGCTTATCAATGAAACATGAAAAAACTCAAAGATGAGGTCAATGAGATAAAACTTGAAAGGTGACAACCTTCTACGACATCTCCCATATATTTTTTTCTCATCGTGAATATTGTGTGCATAATGATGCCAATCTGTCAAATTCTATGTAGTAAGTCTTGGTCTGAATCTGCCCCTATTGGGTGATAATAATATCTCGTCAAATGTAAGGGGGATGTCTTAGAATGGTGATAGGACCTGGTTTGGTATGTCAGTTTGTATTCGGGGATGGGTCTAACAATTTCCTTGGTATCAATCCTTGGGATGATTGAGGGGAATGTGCAAAGGAGATGGCCTTTTCTTACTACTTTTGGTCTTGCCTTGAACCAAGGTGAGAGGACCGACGGTGTAACCTGAAATGCAAAGGGGAGATGGATTATGTGTTCCCTTGATTTATTCTCAAATGGTAATTCAATCTATGATAAACATGGCCAATGGACACAATACTGACTCTCACGAGTTGTCAAAAAGGATGATGTATATATTTACTTTTCTAGAAACAGGTTACTAAAGATAGTTAAGTACAATTGCTCTAGTATTCTCTAGATAATGAAATCAAGGCTAACAGACACCTTTAGTGATGTTTTTAGAGAAACTTAGTAGTGAAATATAACAAAAGGAAATTTTAATAATGGGGGATGGGGTTAATTATGGCACTTGTAACTTCTCAGAGGGGAATTATAGGCAGAGACATTCATTTTGGTAAGGCATTTAACACTTAAAGCATCCTACAATCCTTGAGAGAATGTAAAACTGGATCAGGAAGTAATACTTTCTACAAAGAAAGGTTTACATTCATTGATACCCAATAGATGCAAAGTTTCAGATCAATCTCCAAAATACATGACACAAGAACTCATGTAATAATTTTAGTGAATTATTTATTGCTTCATCTCTCATACACCCAAGATACACTCAAGGACTAACAAAAATCTATCAGTACAAAACATTTATGACAAGGGTTTTATAATCCAGTTCAATATTGCAGAAGGAAATATCACAACACAATATCAAACTTAATGACCAATGTAACGTCCCCATTTTAGTACATTAGAACAAGTAAATTTTTTTGATAAATGCTTTCTAGTTTTAAATACATAATTTAGAACTCACAAATCAAAACAACCATTCTTATAATAGATAACCATATGCAGCTGTAATGACTCGGAGTACCTCCGATCTATTCATTCCATGACTCGGTAATCTACCGATCTATTCATGAGTATCAAAGAGTTGGTGTTTTTATTTTAACACATCACTCTTTCGGTTCTCTTCTCTAATCTGGGATTCAAGAATGCTCTGTCCAAGGAACCTATCTAAATAATTGTTACCATTATTCATCGGCATCTCATCCCTTAGACTAGGTGACATAGGACAATGCAATCAGCAACTTGCGATACTTTGGCCAAAGATTTGAAACATACTGCTTATGTCTCGTATTCCTTGACGGCATACTCGTCATTCTGGAATACGTCCTTCACCCCATTCCTATGTTATGTAGAATGTCTTATACTGACTTCTGTCAGTCTCTCCTGCCCCAAGTTATTCACTCAGGAATGGATTAGTAATATGACAACATTATAGGGATGCTCCCGAGGACTAGGGATACGCTGACATACTGGGTCAACCCTAGTTAACCCAGTGTGTCAAGATACCCCGAGTCTCCTGGGGCAGCCTTATAACATGACCACGTTCCTAATCAGTCCCAGAGTAAAACTTGTTCGAGTTTAAGGTGTAAATCTTAATGATCAATGCAAAGGGTGTCGCCATAAGTCACCTGTATTGTTGTATCTTTGAGAAGATCCTAATCTTCTCGAAGGTACAACCCTGCAGTTGACTTGTGCCATCAACCTTCAAATCCACCTCGAAAAGATCTACTTATTTATAAGTGTTACATACGTTGAGTTAAAGTTATACTTTAAGACGCTCCTTTTAGGGTAGTCTTTTCCCAACCCCTGGGTTCCTCACCTTAGAATTACCTTTCTCAATAAAACCCATTACGCAAAGAGAAGTTATTAAGAATCATGGTCTCATCAAGGAGTTCATCGAAAAATAGTAATCTAAATCAACGAAACTGGGCAATAGCCCTAAATCTTCACATAAGGTTGCTAACCATACCCTTTTAGGTTTATATCAGTTCTCATAACTGAAATATATCTTACTTATTAGAATTGAGATATAGTGGTTAAAAATCCAATTAAACGTTGTCTTGACTTAGATCAAGACTAGGAAGTAATAATTTATTCAGCCCGTTTAGCTTCCTGTTGAGGTTTATTTTAACCTTAGCTTCTCGAGAGACAGTGATCTAATTTCCAATTTAGCTTTAGATAGAACATAACAGATCTACTAAACATTCACAAGTATTTCAGTCACATAATCTTTTCAAAGCTTACTTAGAGAATCCCAAATGTCTCCAAGGTATACAATAATAACAATGCTCTTTAAAATCATTCGAACCGAAGAAGTTCAATCCATCAAGATACGAATGCAAACACATAAGTAACAAATACCTCATTTCATTCATTTCTAAGCTAATCAAATACATTTTATGCATTCAGCATATTGGATACAATACTCAACAGCAAAAGAACATCTTTCTTCAAGTAGTACATTTAGAGAATCAAATTGGAATTCATCATAAAACCAAATTAAACGATCTGAACATCATATCAGATCTGTGTGTCTTTACCACTTACGGCAACCATCTGCAAAAATTGTCAACACGGGTCAGTTCGGTGAACTGAGCATGATAAGCACTAATTCTTAAAACAATTGCAATCCACCAATTGTTCTCATTAAACAACCTGTTTAAATGAAATCATTTATTCAAATTCCAAACATAAATCAGGCTATTCATCTTATATGTTAGAGACTAAGAACAAATGAATACAACCAATCTAAAGACAACAAAACTCCTACAAAATTGTTTCTATCAATTTCTCAAGGCAGTTAAAACATTCAACAAGCTCACTGTCTTAATTCTTTTATCATCATAACACATTTCAATGTTATTGACAAGTATACCTATTTAAACAGTAGCTCACATTTTATACCAGTCTCTCCATATAATACCTCAGTTTATTCTTGTTATGCCCTTACCGTAGAGATCGCAAAAGGATGCAAGAAGAAAGCACACAAGGTTTCCTGACTAGGAGAGAGAAAATTTTCCTGTTCAACTTATTATACATCAACATATAAATTACAGTCTAGAAGAAAGAAACAGAGTCAATTAGATTCCTGAATCAACAATGTTCTGGACTGTACCGACTCCTTGAATAATGCTAATACATTTACGCATGCGACTAAACAGTTGAGATTACAAGAAGAACTACAAAGCATCATCAGAATTCCAAATATAAAAATCACCTGTAGCTTATTGAGCAATACAAGAGTTCACGCGACAAGCAATAATGAATAATCCAACTCCAATAGGCTCAACAAAACTTTCCATATTATTCAACAAACATGAAAAATATCCAACGCCATCGCCTGTCATGGCACAGCTAGTAACTCTTTACCCTAGTCAAGCACAAGACTAGATAACACAATAACAGAAGAGGTAACCATGTGCAAACACAACGACATTCCCACTGAGTCGAAACACTCAGCAACATACAGCTGAATCTAATCCCTACTAAAATACAGCCAGGACTTAAATCAGAAGCTGAAATAAAGAAAGAATAACCACTACAAGGACTTCATAGAAGATGTCATCGTATCATTAATTTCATCAAAGTTTTATCCAAAATTGAGCTAATACGAATACAAGCAGGGACTCATCAGAGTCGAGTTTGTAAAGAAAACCCATCCCTTAATTCCTCAGAAATGAACTAAACATAAACACAATAATATTAAGAAGAGTCAATTTCAATATGCATGCACAGTGAAGACTTAAATCAGGAATCGAGCCAACACGCATCATATCAAGGAATTTATCAGGAGTCATGTTTAAATGGGAATACCGCAAGGACTCGACATAGTGTCAAATCCAACCAGTACTCACAACCAGGGTTCGATTGGAGTCGAATTCATATGACAACAATTCAAGGACTCCCACAGAGTCAAAACCATTAAGCATTCACAGAAAAACTTCTTCAGAAGTCAAAAACATACTATACATTACAAGGATTCCAAAAAAATTCACAATAAAACTTCTTACCGAAGTCGAAACATTAATTACGTTTCAAGGACTCAAAAGGAGTCGAACCCATATAGTATTCTCAATTAAACTTCTACAGAAGTCAAAAATACTATCTATTCAAGGATTCCAACAATATCAATAACATATAGTATTCACGACTAAACTTCTACAGAAGCCAAAACATACTATCATTTCAAGGATTCCAACAGTATCAGTTTCAACAAGTGTAAACAACAAGGCTTCGACTGAAGTCGATATCAAACAAGAAAACATTTCATGGACTCCAACAGAGTCTGTTTCATACATTATCCTTGCAAGCATTTCTTCGGAATCTACCAAAATGCAAAACACAACATGATAATTCAACAACACGAAACCAAATGTACACCCAGCAAGGAATCAACTGAATAGTCGAGCCAACATGAAAACACAACAAGATACTTCATACATTGCTACCATAAAAACCAACTGAACCAAAAATCATCTGAACAGAGTTGTTCTAATGAAATCATTTGAAGGAAAGCAAGATTTTTAAAAGTTAGGGCCTAACATGCCTGGTAATGTTGCTTAAAAATCCGAAGAAGACCTCTGAATGTGCTCGAGCCTTCTTCTCCTCTTCCACGATAGATTCAACAACAATAATTTGTTACTATCATGTCTTATAAACTTTCCCCGACAGAGAAAAGAGCTAGATAATCTCATAGTTGCCATGCAACACATAGTAGACTGGTTCGAAGAACCAGTGATCAAACAGAGAGAAAAACGGAGCGAATGGAAAACCAAAATACCAACAAATTTTCCATTTGCATGCCTTCCCAAGCAATCCGCGCTCGGGAACCGAAGTTCATCAATGACATTAACTCCAAAATTCCCGCCTAACCTCCATTGCCACCGACCGCCATAGTTGGCGATGGACAAAAACAAACCAAAGACCATTTCCAGATTTGGCGACTCTGCCACGTCGGTCTCGATGGCCATTTGAAATCTCCACTAAATCCCTTGTCCTTCATGCTTATCCCCTTCATTTAATGCCATAGAAACTACCGCCCATGGCTCGCACCCCTTCATAGGTCCCCCTTCATCCATGGTCATTAGTTAGGTTAGAAACATAGGTTAGATCTTAAGGTGATACTTAGTCTAACTTCCTTAGTGCTAGGTCGCTAACCTTAGAAACATTTAGCTTATAGTTTAGGGCTAGGTTAGATTAGCACTAATCCAACCCATAGGTTATAGTTTAGGTTTAGGTTATTAACCTTAATAAATCCAGTCTAGGTCTAACAAATAGAATCGTTCAGTATAAGAACCAACAGATATACATTCCCGAAATGGATTCAATCCAGCATTGATAATAAGCTAGCAGTATATATACCAGAATTTATTACCTGGCTCAAGGTCTAGACCTTCCTGATATTACGATATCGGGAACCAATTCATTTAACAAGATTAACCTGAGTTAACTCTGAATTGCTCATTCAACACATTCAGACCTTGTAACCTTCGTAAGGTCTATAATTTTTGTTCATCCAGAATAAACTTAAAACATCTCTTGGATCAATGCAACTGATCCAAGGCTGAGTCATAAAGATGGGTAAATCCATAATTCATCCCGAAATCAGATTAAACTTAGGTGCTAAAAATGAAAGAAATAAAAGAGTCCAAGCATATCCTGACTCAGTCAAAGATCTTCAAGAGCAAAGAAGATACAATCCATATCAAGCATGACTTCACAATCAAAGGAACACATCCTTTTTCAGAAGAAATCATATATCAACACTTGAATGCTCAGGAGGAAGTAACAATAGTTTAGGGTGTTACATGCTTCCCTCCTAAAAGATTCATCGTCCCGATGATTACATATTTGATTTACCTTCAAGTCAACCAATTTATTAGTTCACAATACAATAAGACTATTTCCAACTTGAATAGTTCCAGAAATCAATGTCACGATACATTTTATTCAAACCTGAATAATGTTTGCCTCAATCTGGCTTTCATATAGACATAAAAAAGATAAGTTCATAAAAAATGCTTTGTCAATGATTTCATTTTGTTGAAAAAGAAAAGGAAAAGCAATTTTCATCTCTTCCATATTTTCCCAAGTTGCACTTTCTTTGTTAAACTGGTCCCACTGGACCTTACATTCTTTGTATTTCACGATTTCTCAAATGCAATTGGCGAGTTTCCAGTACTCGTGTGGGTTTAACCACGATTATTCCTAGGTCTTGGACCTGCAAGGAATTCCAATTTAAAACATGTGACAAATCTGAAACGTATTTCTTAAGCAAAGAAATATGGAAAACATCATGCATGCGAGACAAAGCAGGTGGTAATGCTAATCGGTAAGCTACAGGATTGATTATCTCGACAATTTCGAAAGGTCCCACATAACGAGGTGACAACTTGGCAGCCTTGCCAAAAGTTATAGAACTCTTTCTGGGTTTAACACGAAGAAAAACCTTCTCACCAAGCTCAAACCTTCGATCAACCCGCTTAAGGTTAGCATAGCTCTTCTGCCTATCTGTTGCTTCCTTTAATCATTCACGAATCAACTTTACTTGCTGTTCCATTTCAGTGAGGATCTCTGGTCCAATTACCACTCTATCCTCTATACTATCCCAACTAACAGGGGTTCTGCACTTCCTTCCATAAAGTGCTTCAAAAGGTGCCATTTTAAGAGATGAGTGATAAGTGTTGTTGTATGCGAATTCAACTAGTGGAAGATACTCTTCCCATTTATACTGTTGATCCATGCAATACATTCGCAACATATCTTCCAACACTTGATTTACTCTCTCTGTTTGTCCATCCGTTTCCGGATGATATGCAGAACTGAAGTTTAGTTTCATTCCAAGAGCTGTATTAAGTGTTTGCCAAAATCTTGACGTCATTCTAGGATCCCAGATATAATCAATTCGGTACACCATGTAACCTGAAAATTTCATGCACAAATCTTTTGGCCA
This sequence comes from Taxus wallichiana var. yunnanensis, assembly GCA_018340775.1. Classification (NCBI taxonomy): domain Eukaryota; kingdom Viridiplantae; phylum Streptophyta; class Pinopsida; order Cupressales; family Taxaceae; genus Taxus; species Taxus wallichiana. Next base: position 981,956,430 of record CM031237.1, on the reverse strand, counting down.
ACACTGGTGAATCATCCTTTAGATTTCCAGCGATGAAATGAGCTACCTTAGTTAGTTTATCTACAACTACCAGGATAACATCATGTTTATTCCTAGACATAGGTAACCCTTATACAAAGTCCATGCTTATTACTTGCCATTTGTACTGCGGTATGCTATGGGGATATAATAGTCCAGCAGGGTGCATGTGTTCTGCCTTAACCCGCTGACATTCCAGATAATGAGTCACAAAATCAATAACATCCTTTTTCATAGCTTTCCAAAAGTATTGTTGTTTCAGATCAGAAAGCATTTTTGTGATACCAGTGTAATCAGAAAGGTGAATTATGAAATTCAACTAGCAACTTCTTTCTCAAATCATTCAAAGATAGTACGTATACCCTATTTTCATAACGTAAGATTCCTTCATTATCAAAATGAAAACGTTTATAACTTTCATCATTAGGTTCTGCACAGTAAGCGCTGCTTTACTTGTCGAAAGTATATATCGATTCTCGAGGCACTTTTACCTCATCCTTAAACCGAGTTCTTAATGTTATAAGAGCAGAAATGTGCTTCCTACGACTTAGAGCATCTGCTGCCCTATTCTCTTTCCCTTTGATGTAGCTAATATCAAAATCATATTGAGATAAAAATTCTAACCACCTTCTCTCTGTCGGCATTTAGATTAGGCTGAGTGAAAATATATTTCAGTCCTAAGTGATCAGTTTTCAACTCAAAAGGTTTCCCAAGTAAATAGTGTCTCCAGACTTGAAGCACATGAACAATGGCAGCAAGCTCCAAATCATGAGGAGCATAATTCAGCTCATGTAACTTAAGTTTTCTACTTTCATATGCTATTACTTGATCATTTTGTAACAAAACACCTCCAAGGCCTTCCCCAGAAGCATCCGTTACAACTATAAAGCTCCCATTAGGGTCGGGTACAGCTAAAATAGGTGCGGAAGTCAACTGACTTTTCAGACTTTTGAAAGTAGTTTCGCACTTATCATTCCAAATAAATTTCTTATCCTTCTTCTGCAATGAAGTTATCGGTGCAACCACTTTAGAAAAATCCTTAACAAATTTTCTATAATAACCAGCAAGACCCATGAAGCTTCTTACTTCGTGCACATTCTTTGGTGCAGGCCACTCAGTTATTGCCACTATTTTTGAAGGATCTACAGCAATTCCTTCTTTACTAATGACATGACCCAAATAGTGAACTTTTGAATCAAAGAAAGAACATTTGGATAACTTACCATACAACTTTCTTTTTCTCAAAATTCCCAAAACTATCTTCAAATGCTCATTGTGCTCTTCAACACTTTTAGAATAAATGAGAATATCATCCAAGAATACAAGTACAAACTTGTCCAAATATTCTTGAAAGATATTATTCATTAAGTTCATAAAATTTGTGGGTGCATTAGTTAATCCAAAGGGTAGAACCGTGAATTCATAATGTCCGTACCTTGTTCGGAAAGCTGTTTTATGAATATCTTCTTCTCTAATCCTTAATTGATGATAACCAGATTGAAGATCTATCTTAGAATAAACCGCTGCCCCACGCATCTGATCAAATAGATCGTCGATCCTTGGAAGTGGGTATCTATTCTTGATTGTTGCTTTGTTCAACATCCGATAATCAATACACAGCCTAAGTGTTCCATCCTTCTTTTTCACAAATATTACTGGTGCTCCCCAAGGTGAAACACTTGGTCTAATCAAACCTTTAGACAAAACTTCTTGCAATTGAGCCTTAAGCTCAACTAACTTTCTGTAGTAGTCATCCGATAAGGTGCTTTGGAAATAGGTTCTGTTCCTGGTTTGATTTCGATGGTGAAGTCAAATTCTCTCTTAGGTGGTAACCATGGTAATTCCTCTGGAAAAACATCTTTGAAACTTTGTAGCAGAGGAAATTGTTTCATGGAATCACCATCTTCTTCTGAAAATTCAGATATCTTTACTGCATAAAGGGTGCATCCTTTGTTTTTAGCCTTTTTAAGCTGCATAGCTGACAGTTTTCTAACTGAAATTTCCCATTTCACCCCTTGAATCTCTATTGTTTCCAGCCAATCATCTAAACATTTTATATTCTTTTCATAGCAGTCTACTTTTGCTTTATGGTCAGCTAACCAATTGACACCGATGACAATGTCATATGATCCCAAAGGTGTAACATAGAGGTCAACTTCCGTGGAAAAGTTAGGTAAGTCAAGGACTGCCCCAAAAAGACACATACTCACTGTATGAACAAATTATTACCATCTTGCAGTCCAAGATTTATCCATTTTTCCAGCTTTTCTCTTAAGTTTAGAAGCAAGTTTACTAGAAATAAAACATTTAGTAGCTCCTGTATCAAAAAGAATAGTGACAGGTATGCCAAATAACTTACCCAGAACTTCTATAGGTGTCACCTGCCACACTTACTTATCTCGCATCTGCAAAGCATGTATCTTATCATTGATTACAATCATCCTTCTTCAAAGGGCACTGATTTGTGTAGTGGTCTTTGCCACAATTGTAGCAGCCTCCTACAGGTCCCTTTTTAGTCTCAAAATTGCCTCCAGCCTTGTAATTATCACGTTGTCCTCCATAGGGCTTCTACCCATTGTTATAATTTTTGGCAAAATTATCCCTTACATTTCCAATAGGCTTATTTGCTACTGTTTTCTTACTATTATCCCCTGGAAACTTACTTCTGTTTCCAAACTTTTTCCATGGTCCCTTTTTGGGTGCAAGTGAAGTTGAAGAAGGGTTTGCAATATTCTTCCACACTTCCTCTTTATGAGCAGAAATAGCCTTTAATTTCTATTCTTGTCATATGGCCTTTTCAACAACTCCTTCTATAGTGGTTGGACTGTGAACATCGACCTCTCCCCCTATCACGAGATTCAATCCCATGATGAATTTCCGTATTCTGAACTTCTCGTCGGTTTGATCTTTGCGGTACATACTTGAGGAGTTTTGTAAATCACTCCCAAGTATTGATTCTGTTAGCTTCCTTGAGCTAAGTTCTGGAATTCTGTCATTTTCTGATCATAGAAAAGTTTTGGCAGCCAACGTTGCCTAAAATAGCCCTTAAATTGATCCCAAGTAATATTGGTCTCATCAATATTTAGCTCAGCTTTACGGCTATCCCACCATGAAGATGCTTCCTGGGAAAGGCGATAGGCTCCCAAATAGCTTTGGTTTCCTCTGAGAAGTTTCTTATTACAAAGTACTTCTCCATTTCACGAGCAGTTCTCGGCTCCATCTCCTAATGTGGTGCCATCATATTTAGGTGGGCTTATCCTTTTATATCATTAGTGAGTTATGCTACCAACCCGGCCTTTTTGTTTTCTAGTTGGGCAGTGCATTTCCAGCATTATTATCAACACCCATAATGGGGTTGTCCTCAAGAGGTTGCTGATTGTTATTACCAGCTTCATCTTCCTCCTCATTTCCAATTACTTGCTGTTCAAGTACAGCCAAACGATCTCTTGTGTCCAATAGGTCGAAAGGATCTCATCAAGCTTTTGGGTTGTTGCTGCCCCTCCTTCGGTGGAGCATTATTTGCAACGCCCTCTTGTTCTAACCATTTTCTATTACAAGAAAATTCAGGTTTTTATCGATTATGGACACAATAGGTCCAAGAGTTGTAACCTTTGACTCACGATACCAAGATGTAACGTCCCCATTTTAGTACATTAGAACAAGTAAAATTTTTTTGATAAATGCTTTCTAGTTCTAAATACATAATTTAGAACTCAAAATAAAAACAACCATTCTTATAATCAGATAACCATATACAGCTGTAATGACTCGGAGTACCTCCGATCTATTCATTCCATGACTCGGTAATCTACCGATCTATTCATGAGTATCAAAGAGTTGGTGTTTTTATTTTAACACATCACTCTTGCGGTTCTCTTCCCTAATCTGGGATTCAGAATGCTCTGTCCAAGGAACCTATCTAAATAATTGTTACCATTATTCATCGGCATCTCGTCCCTTAGACTAGGTGACATAGGACAATGCAATCAGCAACTTGCGATACTTTGGCCAAAGATTTGAAACATACTGCTTATGTCTCGTATTCCTTGACGGCATACTCGTCATTCTGGAATACGTCCTTCACCCCATTCCTATGTTATGTAGAATGTCTTATACTGACTTCTGTCAGTCTCTCCTGCCCCAAGTTATTCACTCAGGAATGGATTAGTAATATGACAACATTATAGGGATGCTCCCGAGGACTAGGGATACGGCCGACACCGGGTCAACCCTAGTTAACCCGGTGTGTCAAGATACCCAAAGTCTCCGGGGTAGCCTTATAACATGACCATGTTCCTAATCGGTCCCAGAGTAAAACTTGTTCGAGTTTAAGGTGTAAATCTTAATGATCAATGCAAAGGGTGTGTCGCCATAAGTCACTGTATTGTTGTATCTTTGAGAAGATCCTAATCTTCTTGAAGGTACAACCTGCATGATTGACTTGTGCCATCAACCTTCAAATCCACCTCGAAAAGATCTACTTATTTATAAGTGTTACATACGTTGAGTTAAAGTTATACTTTAAGATGCTCCTTTTAGGGTAGTCTTTTCCCAACCCCTGGGTTCCTCACCTTAGAATTACCTTTCTCAATAAAACCCATTACACAAAGAGAAGTTATTAAGAATCGTGGTCTCATCAAGGAGTTCATCGAAAAACAATAATCTAAATCAACGAAACTGGGCAATAGCCCTAAATCTTCACATAAGGTTGCTAACCATACCCTTTTAGGTTTATATCAGTTCTCATAACTGAAATATATCTTACTTATTAGAATTGAGATATAGTGGTTAAAAATCCAATTAAACGTTGTCTTGACTTAGATCAAGACTAGGAAGTAATAATTTATTCAGCCCGTTTAGCTTCCTGTTGAGGTTTATTTTAACCTTAGCTTCTCGAGAGACAGTGATCTAATTTCCAATTTAGCTTTAGATAGAACATAACAGATCTACTAAACATTCACAAGTATTCAGTCACATAATCTTTTCAAAGCTTACTTAGAGAATCCCAAATGTCTCCAAGGTATACAATAATAACAATGCTCTTTAAAATCATTCAAACCGAAGAAGTTCAATCCATCAAGATACGAATGCAAACACATAAGTAACAAATACCTCATTTCATTCATTTCTAAGCTAATCAAATACATTTTATGCATTCAGCATATTGGATACAATACTCAACAGCAAAAGAACATCTTTCTTCAAGTAGTACATTTAGAGAATCAAATTGGAATTCATCATAAAACCAAATTAAATGATCTGAACATCATATCAGATCTGCGTGTCTTTACCACTTACGGCAACCATCTGCAAAAATTGTCAACACGAGTCAGTTTGGTGAACTGAGCATGATAAGCACTAATTCTTAAAACAATTGCAATCCACCAATTGTTCTCATTAAACAACCTGTTTAAATGAAATCATTTATTCAAATTCCAAACATAAATTAGGCTATTCATCTTATATGTTAGAGACTAAGAACAAATGAATACAACCAATCTAAAGACAACAAAACTCCTACAAAATTGTTTCTATCAATTTCTCAAGGCAGTTAAAACATTCAACAAGCTCACTGTCTTAATTCTTTTATCATCATAACACATTTCAATGTTATTGACAAGTATACCTATTTAAACAACAGCTCATATTTTATACCAGTCTCTCCATATAATACCTCAGTTTATTCTTGTTATGCCCTTACCGTAGAGATCGCAAAAGGATGCAAGAAGAAAGCACACAAGGTTTCCTGACTAGGAGAGAGAAAATTTTCCTGTTCAACTTATTATACATCAACATATAAATTACAGTCTAGAAGAAAGAAACAGAGTCAATTAGATTCCTGAATCAACAATGTTCTGGACTGTACCGACTCCTTGAATAATGCTAATACATTTACGCATGCGACTAAACAGTCGAGATTACAAGAAGAACTACAGCATCATCAGAATTCCAAATATAAAAATCACCTGTAGCTTATTGAGCAATACAAGAGTTCACGCGACAAGCAATAATGAATAATCCAACTCCAATAGGCTCAACAAAACTTTCCATATTATTCAACAAACATGAAAAATATCCAACGCCATCGCCTGTCATGGCACAACTAGTAACTCTTTACCCTAGTCAAGCACAAGACTAGATAACACAATAACAGAAGAGGTAACCATGTGCAAACACAATGACATTCCCACTGAGTCGAAACACTCAGCAACATACAGCCAGGACTTAAATCAGAAGCCGAAATAAAGAAAGAATAACCACTACAAGGACTTCATAGAAGATGTCATCGTATCATTAATTTCATCAAAGTTTTATCCAAAATCGAGCTAATACGAATACAGCAGGGACTCATACAGAGTCGAGTTTGTAAAGAAAACCCATCCCTTAATTCCTCATAAATGAACTGAACATAAACACAATAATATTAAGAAGAGTCAATTTCAATATGCATGCACAGTGAAGACTTAAATCAGGAATCGAGCCAACACGCATCATATCAAGGACTTTATCAGGAGTCGTGTTTAAATGGGAATACCGCAAGGACTCCGACAGTGTCAAATCCAACCAGTACTCACAACCAGGGTTCGATTGGAGTCGAATTCATACGACAACAATTCAAGGACTCCCACAGAGTCAAAACCATTAAGCATTCACAGCAAAACTTCTTCAGAAGTCAAAAACATACTATACATTACAAGGATTCCAACAAAATTCACAATAAAACTTCTTACCGAAGTCGAAACATTAATTACGTTTCAAGGACTCAAAAGGAGTCGAACCCATATAGTATTCTCAATTAAACTTCTATAGAAGTCAAAAATACTATCTATTCAAGGATTCCAACAATATCAATAACATATAGTATTCACGACTAAACTTCTACAGAAGTCAAAACATACTATCATTTCAAGAATTCCAACAGTATCAGTTTCAACAAGTGTAAATAGCAAGGCTTCGACTGAAGTCGATATCAAACAAGAAAACATTTCATGGACTCCAACAGAGTCTGTTTCATACATTATCCTTGCAAGCATTTCTTCGGAATCTACCAAAATGCAAAACACAACATGATAATTCAACAACACGAAACCAAATGTACACCCAGCAAGGAATCAACTGAATAGTCGAGCCAGCATGAAAACATAGCAAGATACTTCATACATTGCTACCATAAAAACCAACTGAACCAAAAATCATCTGAACAGAGTTGTTCTAATGAAATCATTTGAAGGAAAGCAAGATTTTTAAAAGTTAGGGCCTAACATGCCTGGTAATGTTGCTTAAAAATCCGAAGAAGACCTCTGAATGTGCTCGAGCCTTCTTCTCCTCTTCCACGATAGATTCAACAACAATAATTTGTTACTATCATGTCTTATAAACTTTCCCTGACAGAGAAAAGAGCTAGATAATCTCATAGTTGCCATGCAACACATAGTAGACTGGTTCGAAGAACCAGTGATCAAACAAAGAGAAAAACGGAGCGAATGGAAAACCAAAATACCAACAAATTTTCCATTTGCATGCCTTCCCAAGCAATCCGCGCTCGGGAACCGAAGTTCATCAATGACATTAACTCCAAAATTCCCACCTAACCTCCATTTCCACCGACCGCCATAGTTGGCGATGGAAAAAAACAAACCAAAGACCATTTCCAGATTTGGCGACTCTGCCACGTCGGTCTCGATGGCCGTTTGAAATCTCCACTAAATCCCTTGTCCTTCATGCTTATCCCCTTCATTTAATGCCATAGAAACTACCGCCCATGGCTCGCACCCCTTCATAGGTCCCCCTTCATCCATGGTCATTAGTTAGGTTAGAAACATAGGTTAGATCTTAAGGTGATACTTAGTCTAACTTCCTTAGTGCTAGGTCGCTAACCTTAGAAACATTTAGCTTATAGTTTAGGGCTAGGTTAGATTAGCACTAATCCAACCCATAGGTTATAGTTTAGGTTTAGGTTATTAACCTTAATAAATCCAGTCTAGGTCTAACAAATAGAATCGTTCAGTATAAGAACCAACAGATATACATTCCCGAAATGGATTCAATCCAGCATTGATAATAAGCTAGCAGTATATATACCAGAATTTATTACCTGGCTCAAGGTCTAGACCTTCCTGATATTACGATATCGGGAACCAATTCATTTAACAAGATCAACCTGAGTTAACTCCTGAATTGCTCATTCAACACATTCAGACCTTGCAACCTTCGTAAGGTCTATAATTTTTGTTCATCCAGAATAAACTTAAAACATCTCTTGGATCAATGCAACTGATCCAAGGCTGAGTCATAAAGATGGGTAAATCCACAATTCACCCCGAAATCAGATTAAACTCAGGTGCTAAAAATGAAAGAAATAAAAGAGTCCAAGCATATCCTGACTCAGTCAAATATCTTCAAGAGCAAAGAAGATACAATCCATATCAAGCATGACTTCACAATCAAAGGAACACATCCTTTTTCAGAAGAAATCATATATCAACACTTGAATGCTCAGGAGGAAGTAACAATAGTTCAGGGTGTTACAACCAAAACACAAACATCAAGGACATATATAGTGTATGATAGAGAGAACCGGTAAATGCAATATTAGACAGAGACTATGACCCATCAATCAATAATTTGTCATCCAAAACACATTAATTTCAACGTAGAAGAGGACATATATTATTGAGTTATTAAACTTCCTAGCAAGGGAACATTATTTATATAATTTGATGTCTTCTTACAACCCAATTTCCCCCCAAATATTTCAACAAACCATCCCAGAAAGAAGTAGAAAATGAGTTCCACTTTTGGGAAATATTTTACAACTGTGAAGATACCTTTTATTCCTTAATTTGATTTTGCTTCTAGATGCTGACATGGATGTATACGGAATTTTTGCTTTTATTTTTTTAATCCTTTTCTGTCTGCATCTATGTTTCCACCATCACTCAAGTGACTAGTCATGAATCATTTTTTTCCTCATGTTGTTATCTTAATTGATTTGACACCTTCCCTTTTGGGGAATATGCCTTGGGAAACAGATAATCATTGATACTCCCTCATATTTGAAGCCTCTTCTATGTGAATTGTCATTTCAAGATGAAAATCACCTTTTGAAAGATATCAATCCACTCCAAACCCATGTGAGTTTTTAGAATTGATTCTTACATTTAATTCTAAAATGATATCTCACATAATTACTCCCAAACCTCATTCTCTTATAAATTCACATTGTTTTTTCATAAAATTGCATCTTCCTTCAAGCCTTTTGAGTGAAAATAGAATTAGTGTGTGTCCTTCTCAAGAAATGGTGGATGTGGTGTTAGGAACTAATTTGAAGGATATTTATTTGGAGAATTTGCATTCAATTTTGACCTTTCTGGTCCTAATAAGGCCTTTGTAAGAATGTTGTTTGAGATTGAAGATTAGATGAAGATTGATGGGCCACTAATATCTCATGTTATTTTGGTAGCACTAATTCAGATGCTCATCAATATAACCCCTTTCTTTATCATCTTTCAAGTTTTGTATTATCATTTATTCCATGTGGAGGACTAAAAAGATCCTAAATTACTTAAGAATTTTTAGCTTCGATGTCCGCCTATTATAAAAAAATTATCATTGATATATCTCCTTTATTCTTCAACAAAGAATTGGTGGAGAAATAAATTCCCACATCGCTTTATGAAATGTTTGTTGATGATCCCACAAAAGATATATCATCAATTTCATGCAAAATCACCACAATGGAGCAAAGACTTGCTCATCTTGAGAAAACACCCGTAGAATCTTCCTATGGGAAATATCTTGAAGTGCCTCCACTTCCCGCGAGGAGACACAAATGGGGCACATCTAATCTAGCTTGTGCAAGTTAGCTCATTTCTATGGATGAACTGAATCTACCCCTACATCACCGTCTCGATATTTGTGGGTATTCTTCATCTTCAAAAGCTACTATTCGGTGCGGTACCAAGGCCTACTTCAAATATGGGTCTAACCTCTTTGAATGGGTTTCCTCCTATGGGATAAAATTGAAATTAATCAAAATATTAGAAGGTCCAAAAATGAATATCTCAAAGCTCGTGGAACTATGCATGTCCCATGACCTTATAGGGGACATCCAATATGTCCATAAGGCTCAAGACCACAAAGAAATCGAGTTCAAGAAGAAGGTGTTGAATTGGATTCCTCCTTTTGTAGAGGAATGTGTAACCCTTAATTGATAATGTACTTATTTTATCATAAACTCATTTTATATACACATACTATAAGCTATATGAATTTCAAGGGATGGGCCCCTATAGAATCCCCATTTTGTTCTCAGTATATACATATGCTTCTTTTTACTTCATTTGTTAACTCAACACTTAATTTTTATAACTGAATTTACCTTTGAATAGTACAAAAATTGTCTTTGAATTCATGTTGTATGATTTGGACACTCACGAAAGGGTAATGATAGAATATTTTCTTCTTTTGAGTCTCTTGTATTTGTCGGGATCTATGGAGTGTGGTCCCTTGTGATAAATCGTGTTGCGGATTTTACTTGCACTTTCTTTCTATCCATGGTCTTTTAGTTATCTTTTGAGGTTCCAAAGCACTTTGGTAGAATTTTTGAGTGTCTCTTGGCTTTTCAAAACCCACAGCATCTTGAATTCCTCGAAAAACATGTGTACCATATAAACCAATGTACCATGGTTTTTTTCATACAACCACATTCCCTTATCTCTTACAACCATTCATTTGAGCCATCTTTTCTTGCTTCATATTGCTAGATCAAGTAAATTTGGATAGTTACCATTTATTCTTGAATAATACCCGATCATAATCTTCATTCATCCACATTTTTGGAGCAATCCACATAATATTAAGTTCTTCATTCTACATATTTCTATGTTAATGCATTGCATATATCTTAGAATTGGATATTCATGTCCATCCTTTAAGTTGGTGATTTTTATGGGAAGGGATGATTATGAGGAATCAGAAAGCTCTAGTGATAGGCCCATATATGAAATTTTGGGTTCTTATATTGTATAGGGTATTATTTTGGAACACTCAACTAAGTAGGGATTAAAATGAGCACCAATAACAAGCATCAAGTTCTCAAGTCCTCTTCACATGATAGAAAGCATAGTTAGGATTCCTCTTAGAAACAACCTCCTTCCCCTTGACTTAATAGACTACAACTTATCTATGGACCACCACCTAACCTTGATCCCCGTCCCTCTATGAATGATTCTTGACATGGAATTCTAATTTTTCTAGAGGATCGGATTGATGACACTTTATTTTCCACAAGATCTAAAGTTCACCAAAAGTTTTTATTACACAATGTGTCATAGAGGACCTCTTGAATTGTTCAAGAAGTCACATCTTACACAAAATCAAACATCATCACCGATATTTTACGATCATTTTCCCCTCATAGATATAAATATTTACAGTGTAGTTTGATTAATTTTTTCTTTATTTGGATTGATCACTCTCCTTTGCTTGGGATCTTAGCCCCACTTAGATTTTCACACATTTCCTTGTATCTTGATTCATCATCTCTTAGGTTGATTGTTGCACTTGAATATATCAAATATTTTTCCCTAGATCCTCCAACCATTGGAGTGACATGGTCTTGATTCCACCTATCTTGGATTTAATTCACCCAGTCTTTCTTGTTGGATTGCCACGTTATTGTGTGGATCCTCTCTTAGTCCTCTCGGCTATAGGGCTTGTTAAATAATGTCTAAGTATCAAAGGCACGAGTGATAGTGGTGTGAAACAAGTGGGCACATGGATAGGCATGGAAGGTTGACATATTTACACCCCGAGGTTTTGAGCCCAAAAATATAAAGTTTAGGACTTAACCATTTTTCTTAGATCATGATAAAAATAGGATGGAGTGTAGAGCATGTAAAAGATAGAAGCATGAAGAATTTGTGACTAAGGAAAAGATATTCGGGATTAATAGGGAGATCAAGAGACATGCGAGTTCAAGCTAATAAGAGGATTAGATCAAGGGTTATTTGTAGAGATAATCTATTATTATAAAATGTTAGGAAATAAGGGATAAAATATGTGGAATAATCCCTCACAGAATTGCAATAGTAGAAACTAATATGTAGAAAATATTACAAATCTCAAATAAAAGTGCATAATAAAATAACACAACATAAAGAGACAAAGTATTTAATGTGGTTCACCCAATTTGGGCTACATCCACCAAGAATCACTTGCTCAGATTTTATTACAAGCCACCACTCTCTCAATACAATACCCAGATCTGTTTGGAGCTATGCTTAACAAACTCTACAAAATTCACACCGAATTCAAAGCACATCTGCAATGTTTTTCATACTTCTATCATATGCATAAAACCATATAAATAGACAACTGCTTAAGTAGTTTTACAAAACCGTGGGTATCAAAACCATGGGCAAAAACCATCCCATAAACCTATGGGTCAAAATCCCACCCATATGAGAAAATCACATTTCTCGATATATTGGGCACGTTTTAAGGCCCAAAATTTTTTTGGGGCTGCGCCCCCAAACCCCGGAGAGGATACATGAAAAGTGTACAATACTCTTAGTGTATAGTTTTTAGCACTTGAGAGACTTAGACCATATGTATTACAGTTATATTATTGGTATTATTTTATGTTAGTGACTCTTATGACATCATTGCTATGTATTCATGTTCTAGTTTGTAATGAGTTAATATAATGGATCATTGTAGATGGATATTGGTGGTTGATGTCTCTATTCATGATACTTGTATGGTAGATCTGATCTTAATTGTTATCTAAACCTTTATGCTTTCATTATTATGTGTGTTTCCAAATTGAGCTCATGGATCTAGTTATTATAATGGAATATACACTTGATTATGGTTATTATGAACGTGTATGCTAATACCTTGGAAAGACAAGTACCAAAGTGTTAGGAAATAAGGGATAAAATATGCGGAATAATCCCTCACGTAATTTATAAAGAGAAACTAATATGCATAAAATATTATAGATCTCAAATAAAAGTGCGAATAAAATAACATAATATAAAGAGACATTATTTAATGTGGTTCACCCAATTTGGGCTATGACCATCAAGAATCACTTGCTTAGATTTTATTACAAGCCACCACTCTCTTAATACAATACACAGATTTGTTTGGAGCTATGCTCAACAAACTCTCTGAAATTCACCCCGAATTCAAAACACATCCGTAATGTTACTATGTTACTACCATATGCATAAAACCATATGAGTAAAAAAGCGCTTAAGCGCAGTTTTACAAAACCGTGGGTATCAAAACCATGGGCATAAACCCTTCCATAAACCTATGGGTCAAACCCTACCCATATGAGAAAAACACATTTCCCGGTATATCGGGCACGTTTTAAGGCCCAAAAAAAAAAATTCTCGGGGCCGCTGCCCTAGCCTTGAACCCCGACGAGGATACATGAAAAGCGTATAGTACTCTTAGTGTACAATCTTCAACACTTTCACACATGAAAACAAGCTCCAAAACCTAACAATATCCCACTTGGGAACTAGTTTTCCTCGAGAAAGCTTCTCAACCCTTCACTAGTTTCCGTGAAGATTAACCAAAGCCGAACACACACAGTTTTCCCTTATGACCACCTTGGTCATCATGTCTATAGGATTTTGGTGGTATGAATCTTCTCTAGCTTCAACTTCTCTTTCTCTAAATATGTCCTGATGAAATGGTACCTTAAGCGTATATGCTTCGTCTTAAAGTGGAAACCGAGTTCTTAGCTAGGTGTAAAACACTCGACTATCACTATGAAACTTTCCTTCCTCTTGCTTATGCCCCAACTCCTCAAGTAATTTTTGTAACCAAATCATTTCCTTGCTTGCCTCTGTGGCGAAAAATACTCAACCTCCATGGTTGACAAAGCCATCATCACTTACGTAGTCGGGAAATCTAGCTTCTTGTTGTTCCACCTAAAGTGTAAACATAACCTATTGTGCTCCTCTTGTTGTCTACATATCCATCCATATCGAATCTATATAACCACATAAAGTGGCGTTTGATCCACTATAGCACAAAATTATCCCCATGGTCCTGTCGACACTAAAATTTTCCTCCATAATTTCTATTTCATTAATGTATGTATTAGGAATAGGATGTTGTTAAGTATAATTAGTAGTAGCGTCTGATAGAAGATAACGGCGCCGTCAGTACGGTGTCGCCAATAATGTGGAGTACGGTAACAGTCAAAGTACAATAGGAATGTTGTAAAAAGTAAATATTTGTCGTAAGTGGTCCGGTAATGTTAAAATGTCAAAGTTTGGGTAATTAGAGAAGTAGGGTCTACATGATTAGGAATTAGAATATTATATTGGTAATAAGGACAAGGAGTGAGGTCATAAATATTTTGTGTATTTTATTTGTAAAAAGTCTAAAAATGTGGAACCCATGTAAAATGATAAGGTTTATCTTATCTTAAGAGATAAGCTTACATGTACAAGATAAGAGTTAAGGTATGGAATATGATTCGTCGAGTGGATTTCTTATCCTATCTTAGAGATAGGATGGATAAGCCTGGAAGTTCTATAAATAGAGAGGCCACCCCCCTCATTTAGCATAGAAAGAAGTAGTGAGAAATATTGTAGGAAGTGTGCAAAGGAAGCCATCAGTTAAAGGTGTGTTGAAGAAGCCATCAAGAGGTGTAATTGTAAAGTTTCTCCCATAGTCTTGTTGAAGTACCTCATGGGTGAGATTGTAACAATTTCGTGTTAATATTATAATTTAATTTGATATTTCAGATTTGTCATCATTCCGTCTTATCATAGTCGATGGTATTCTTGTGTTCGGTTGTTGTTTTGTTTTAGATTACATCCACCAAACTAAAAGGTGTGCATTAGTAACTAATCATAGCATGAGGAGTTCCTAGTGAAGAATTATCATAGTGCCGATTGGTGATGACATTTTGGTTATTTGCGGGACCATTCCTCGTTGGTAGATTTTACGGAGAGATATTCCCACTTAGTCAAAAATCAATTGGAGGATAACCTTGTTTTTACTGTGCATAGTAGTTATCGTGGTAAAGTCATTTTTATCGTGAATAGTAATTACCATGACAAAGTCATTTTTGCTGTGAATAGTATTTATCAAAGTAAAGTCACTTTTTACCGTGAATAGTATTTACCGCAGTAACTTCATTTTTTACCATGAATAGTGTTTACCACAGTAAAATCAGTTTTTACCGCAGTAAGTCAAGTTTTACCATAGTTTACCGTGGTCAATTCTATAGTAATTTCAATTATTTATGCACATAAGTCTTGTTGATTGTACTTGTGGGTTGGTATTTCATGGTGGTTACTTTTGAAAATGGGAAAGATTCCTATTTTTTCAGCTCAATCTAATGAAGATGCTTCTTCTTTCATTCAAGAGTTTAAGAGATCTTGTATTTATAATGGCCTTATAAGAAGGGAACAATGGACTAAATTTTTTCCTACCTTTTTGGATGGTTCCGCACTTAGGTGGTTTGAAACACTAGGTGATAATGTGAAAAATTCATGGGATTTAATAATGAAAGTTTTCTTGAAGAATTTGGTGAACAATGAGATATATGAGATCTCATGATCGAGATCACAAAGCTAGCCCAAGGAGAGAAGGAGAAGATAAGGGATTATCATGCTCGTGTTCTAGAGCTAAGGAGGAAGCTCGATGCCCAGATCCGGAAGGAAGGATTAGCGGATGGGTTGATGAATGGCGTGGATAATCTCCTCTGTAAGCACTTCATTCTTGGGATGAAGCCAGAGATCAGACAACGAGTGAAGTATGACCGCCCAACTACCATTGAACAAGCAAAGGAGATTGCAAGAAGGCAAGAAGAAAGCATGGAAGAGGAGCCCAAAGAAATTGTTGTTAAAGTAGAGCCTACACCAGCACCTTGGTCAGAATCCACAACTACTCCCGGTGAGCACAAATATTTCTCCTAGTACATCTCTCGAGTATGAAGATCTGCTTAGGAAGATGGGCCATTAACTATTAATCTTCTTCAAGGAAAGGAATTTAGTTCTCGGGAGGAGATAGAGGTCTAAAAAGAAATATTTCGAAGTTGTTTGTTATGGTTGTTATAAAAGGGTCATTATAAGTATAATTGTCCGAGATAGAGCTTCTACATACAGTACAAGAGATAATGATAAAGGAAAAGCACATGTGAATTCTCTTGATGTAGTAGATAAGAGTAGAAATAATGAAGTAGATGTTTTTGTAACAAAAAGAAAGAAAGAAAAAGATAATCAAGATGGAACTGATCCTAAGAAGATGAAAGGAGAAATTAGTAAGAAACATAGGAGAAGAAAAGTGGGTGTGCGGGATTTTACGGTTTCACGGGGCAAGGACCATACTCCATCTTGGAAGATCTATCCAAAAGGCCTACAAATATTACATATGGTCAACTCTTGGCTATGTCTTCTGAGAAGAGGTGGGAGTTGCGAGGTGGACTCAATACTCGAAGAAGGAAGGAGGTTGAGGTCCCTGTTTTGGAGGCAGAGGCAGATCCCTATGCTCCATAAGATGAGGTATTATGTAATGGTATTTCAATTCATGATGTCTTAGTTGATGGAGGTGCTGCAGTTAATGTAATGACTGAGTCTGTAATGAATATGTTGGGTTTAAAAATTGATCACCCTTCAACACTTATGTTAAGGTCATTAAATAAGGGAAAAACTAAACCAAAAGGTGTAGTTTCAAATGTGGCAATATCTGTTATGGGTGTTGTATGTGTGGTAGACTTTCAGGTGATGAAAAATGGTACTGTTGCGTACCCAATGCTACTGGGAAGACCATGGCTAAGGAGAGTTCATGCAAGAAACTACTGGAATGAAGGTTTCATGACACTTGGACGTGGTAGAGAGAGGGTGAAGATAAATGTGATCCCTCAACATCATAAAGCAGAACCTGTGGATTCAAGTGATGAAAGCCGATGATTGGACATCCTCGATTACTCTAGTACCGGTGAAGTGGACCGAAGATGAAGAAAGTGAGGTTGATGTTTCAATCATGGATATTCTTCCGATCACACCAACCCGAGGACCCCATAAAATTATCTCGAAGAAGAAGTTGATGATCGTCTCCAACAAATAAAGATTGGTGATGCGTTGTGATGGAGAGTGAGAAGGAATCCTACCTCCAGCTCTTTTGAAGGTACATACACCTATTCACTTTTGATTACAAGGAACTCCATCAAGTAAGTTGGGTAGAACATTCTATTGAGCTGGTAGATGGTGTTAAGCCCATAAAGCAAATGCCATATAGAATGAATCCTAATTTTTCCAAGACTATAAAAGAAGAAATAGATAAGTTGCTTGATGCAGGATTCATATTTTTTGTGGAGAATTTAGAATGGGTTTCTCCCATTGTGATCTCAATAAAAAAGAATGGGAAGCTACGCATTTGTGTTGATTACAGAAGCTCAATAAGGAAACAAAGAAGGATCATTACCCTCTTCCATTTTCAGATCAGATCTTGGACAAAGTAGCTGGCCAGGAGTGCTATAGTTTTGCTGATGGATATAGCGGCTACAACCAAGTTCGTATAGCAAAGAAAGATCAGTGAAGACCATGTTCACCACTCCTTGGGAACGTTTGCTTATAGAGTTATGCCTTTTGGGTTGTGTAATGCTCCAAGCAACATTCCAAAGCATTTGATGAATAGGGTGTTGAACCCTACATTGGGACCTTCATCGAGTATTTCGGATGATTTTGCATCTATGGGAGCAAGTTGGACCACTGCACTGAGATGGAGATAGCATTTCAAAGGTTAGATGAAGCACAAGCCTCACTAAACCCTACAAAGTGTGTCTTTAGATGTTCTAAAGGCGTTTTGTTAGGGCATGTTGTATCAGAGAGATGGTATTGGTGCGATCACGATAAAGTTTCAAAATCAAAGATTTACCATTTCCTATGAATAGAAGTAAGTTGAGATCATTTTTAGGCCATGTGGTTCTACTATAGAAGGTTCATCAAGAATTTCTCAAAGATTTACATGACCCACTAACCCAGATTCTTGAAGAAGGATGTTACTTATGAACCGGGAAATAAGGCGCATGAAGCTTTTGGACAATGAAGGAAGCCCTGGTGTCTTCCTGTTTTGAAGAATCCAGATTGGAGCAAGCCATTCATTGTGTACACTGATGCCTCGGATGCAGCACTAGGAAGTACTTTGAGCCAAAAGGAGAAAATGGGAATGAACATCCAATTTACTTTGGGAGCGAGACAAATGAGCAATCTTGAGGTAAATTATATATGGCTTGAAAAAGAGGCTCGCTATTATTTTTTCTTTGTAAAGAAGTTTAGAAATTACTTGCTAGGGCAAAAATTTCTAGTTGTAACAGATCAAGGAAGCCACTTCATTAATGAGGTGGTAGAAGCCCTAGTCAATAAGTTTTCTATTAAGCACAGGAAGGCAACAACATACAAGCCAAGCACAAATGGACGGGTGGAGCGAACAAATTTTGTGCCGTGTCAAATTCTAGCAAAAGATACGGCCTTGCAGTACATAAATGGGATAAAAGGATTCATGCAGCATTGTGGGCATATAGGGCAACATCAAAGTCAGCAACAGGATACTACCCATTTGGTTGGCCTATGGCATTGATCCGATTCTTCTATTGAGTTTGATATTCCCACTTTGTGAGAGTTATGAAAAATGAAAGGATGGATGAAAGTGATTGAAGAAAAGAAAGGTTGTTACATCTTCATTTGCTAGAGGAAATGAGGGAAATAGCAAAGGATACAAGCCATAAGAAGAAAATGAAGCAGAAGGAATACTTTGATCAAAAGATCCAGTGGTCTCCATTTCATGTGAATGACTTAGTCCTAGTATATGATTCCAGATACAAAAAAAGAAGACAAAGAAAATTTCTTCCAAAATGGATGGGGCCCTACAAAATAGTAGTTGTGCATGAAAATGGTATGTATGCATTTGGAGGAATTAGATGGCACTCCCATTACGAAATGGGTCAACCACGAAAATTTGAAGATTTTCCAAGCACCGAGAATAGTCTACTCAGAGGACGGAGTAGAAGCTAGGAAGGGGAAGATGTCGACACTAAAATTTTCCTCCATAATTTCTATTTCATTAATGTATCTATTAGGAATAGAATGAATGTTGTTAAGTATAATTAGTAGCGTCGATAGAAGATAACGGCACCGTCGATGACGGTGTTACCAATAATGTGGAGTACGGTAACAGTCAAAGTACAATAGGAATGTTGTAAAAAGTAAATATTTGTCGTAAGTGGTCCGGTAATGTTAAAATGTCAAAGTTTGGGTAATTAGAGAAGTAGGGTCTACATGATTAGGAATTAGAATATTATATTGGTAATAAGGACAAGGAGTGAGGTCATAAATATTTTGTGTATTTTATTTGTAAAAAGTCTAAAAATGTGGAACCCATGTAAAATGATAAGGTTTATCTTATCTTAAGAGATAAGCTTACATGTACAAGATAAGAGTTAAGGTATGGAATATGATTCGTCGAGTGGATTTCTTATCCTATCTTAGAGATAGGATGGATAAGCCTGGAAGTTCTATAAATAGAGAGGTCACCCCCCTCATTTAGCATAGAAAGAAGTAGTGAGAAATATTATAGGAAGTGTGCAAAAGGAAGCCATCAATTAAAGGTGTGTTGAAGAAGCCATCAAGAGGTGTAATTGTAAAGTTTCTCCCATAGTCTTGTTGAAGTACCTCATGGGTGAGATTGTAACAATTTCGTGTTAATATTATAATTTACTTTGATATTTCAGATTTGTCATCATTCTGTCTTATCATAGTCGATGGTATTCTTGTGTTCGGTTGTTGTTTTGTTTCCAGATTACATCCACCAAACTAAAGGCTATGCATTAGTAAATAATCATAGCACGAGGAGTTCCCGGTGAAGAATTATCATAGTGCCGGATTGGTGATGACGGTCCCTCTCAAATCTTGAAAGATCCACTTTACTACTTACCAGTGATATCTACTTGGATCACTCATAAATCTACTCACCGCTCTCACTGCATGGGCAATATCAGGCCTAGTGCACACCATGGCATACATCAAATTGCCAACCGCTGATGAGTAAGGTACCTTGGAAATCTGGTTTCTCTCCTTCTCTATCTTAGGACAATATTCCTTTGATAACTTGAAATGGCTTGCCAAAGGAGTCCCAACCGGTTTAGCATCCTGCATATTAAACCTCTCAAGACCTTCTTAATGTACTCTTCCTGAGATAAAGTCAACTTCCATTCCTTCCTATCTCGAGATATCCTCATACCAAGGATTTGTTTGGCTGCCCCCAAATCCTTCATAGAAAAGAATTCACTTAGCTACTTCTTGAGTATTTTTATTTCTGCATGTTTTTACTGCAACCAACATGATATCCACATACGAGACAAAGGATAATATAACTGCCATCCTCAAATTTCTTTGTATACACACAATGGTCAGAATGACATCTAATATAACCTTGCTCCATCATGAAGCTATCAAATTTCTTATACCATTGACGTGGAGCTTGTTTCAAGCCATTCAAGCTCTTCTTCAATTTGCAGACCATCTCCTCTTTAACTTTTACCTCATAGCCCTCTAGATGATGCATATATAGTTCCTCCTCCAAATCACCATCAAGAAATGTAGTCTTTACATCAATATTTTCTAAGTGCAAGTCTTCTACTGCAACTATTCCTAGAACAGTTCTAATAGAAGTCATTTTTACTACAGGAGAAAAAATCTCATCAAAATCTATACCTTTTTTCTGTGTAAACCCCTTGACTACCAACCGGGCCGTGTGTCTTTTCTTGCCTCCTTGTTCCTCTTTCACTCGAACTCCCATTTTTTCGTAATACTCTTTTTCCTTCAGTAGATTTACCAAGTCCCATGTCTGGTTCTCCATGAGAGCCTGATGCTCCTCATCCATGGCTTGCTCCCACTTCTTCCTGGCATCTACCTACATTGCTTCATCAAAGCTCTCTAGCTCTCCACTATTAGTGAGTAATAAATAATAAAGAGAAGGAGAAAAATGTTCAGGTTCTCTTCTTACCCTAGAAGACCTCCTCAATATAGGAGTTTGGGGTTCCTATTGAGGGGTTCCTAAACTGATTCATGTGTCACTTTCCCATCTAGAAGATCCTCTACCACTGCATATTCTTTCTTGGATTCTTCCTATTTTATTGCAATTGCTTCTTATACATGAATTTCTCATTAAATACCACATCCCTAGATCGAATGATTTTCTTTTCCTTAATACTCCAACATTTATATCTAAAGTCATCACCACCATAACCAATGAAAGTACATTTTTCTAATTTAGCCTCTAGCTTGGTCCTATCATCCTTGTCTATATGAACAAACACCTCACATCCAAAGACTCTAAGAAATGAATAATCAAATTTCTTACCATACCAAGCCTCCTCAGGTATGCCTCCATCCAAGGCACTTGAGGGTCCTCTGTTTATCAAGTACATAGTTGTGCTCACCGCTTCTACCCAAAAAGAAAGAGGCGATCTGCATGTAACCTCATGCTCCTAGCATGTTCCATTATTGTTTTGTTCATCCTTTCTGACACCCCATTTTGTTGCGGAGTTCTTGGAACCATCTTTTGCCTACAAATTCCATTCTTAGAATAGTAATCATCAAATTCATTGTTGTAATACTCCCCTCCATTATCTGACTTGAGACATTTTAGCTTAAGACCTGTTTCATTCTCTACTAAGGCTTTCCATTTAAAAAAAGTTTCAAATACATTAGATTTGTTTCTAATACAATAAACCCAAACTTTCCTTGTTGCATCATCAATAAAAGTAACATAATAACTTGAACCCCAAGAGATGATACAGTGGCCCCCACACATCAGAATGCACCAGCTCTAACTTACTCTCTTTCTTTGTAGGTCCAACCTTGAGAAACCTTACTCGCTTATGTTTCCCATATATGTAGTTCTCACATAACTCCAAACCCATTTACGTATTTAGGGAAAAACATTCTTTATGATCTCCATGCCCTTATGGCTCATATGACCGAGCCTATAGTTCCACAATGTTGTATCTACTTCTGAAGCCACAAGATTACAAACATTAGTGCTATAAGTGGTTAAATACAAGGTTCCAACTTTCTTACCTCTTACCACCACAAAAGCACCCTTGGTAACCTTCCAAAAGTTAGTTGTAAATATCACAGTACAACCATCACTTCCTAACTACCTTGCCGATATCAAATTTCATCTTAATGTAGGCACATGTCTGACATCCTTTAATAGCCAAGTATTCCCATTCTACATCTTAACCTGAACATAACCTTTTCCAACTATGTTGTAAGGCTCATCATCACCAAGAAAAACATGCCCAAAATCTCCTTGAACATAATCAACAAAATAATGCCTATGTGGAGAAGCATGGAAAGAAGCCCTCGAATATAAAACCCAAGATTCAGTAATATTGTGCAAAGAAAGAATCAAAGCATCCTGACATACATTACCCATTGCCACATTTGCCTCCTTGTTTTTTTCTTGTCTTGAAGCTCCCAACAATCCTTCTTTACATGCCTATACTTTCCACAGTGCCAACATACTATCTTGCTTTTGGATTTTGACCTTGCCTAATCCTTTGATTTTCCATGGCTTCCTCTATTCTTCTGTCTCCCTCTAGTTTCCACTGTCAAAGCATTCCTTGAACTAGAAGATTCACCAAAGATTTTTATTCACATTTCCTTGCTTAGAATCACCCCTACAACATCCTCAAACTTCAACTTTGAGTTAGCTGGAACCGAGTTACTTACTGCCATTACCAGGCTATTCCAACTCTCAAGTAAAGAGCACAGAACTAATAAATCCCTAACTTCTTCATCAAATTCTATTATAACCAAAGCTAGCATATTTACAACCGTATTAAAATCATTTAAATGATCGATACTAAACCATTCTCAGACATCTTCATATTAAACAAATTTTTCATTAAAAATATCTTATTAGAGGCTAGAGGGTTTTTCATACAACTTCCCTAATGTATCCATCAGTTCTTTTGTAGTCTTTTCCTTTAAAACATTAAATAATATCAAAGATGCAAGACACAACCAGATTGTCCCAAGTGCCTTCCTATCCAGAAAATCCCATTCCACATCCGTCATGCTCGAGGGTTTGTTCACCTTCTCAGACAATGGAATATAAATATCCTTCTGATAAAGGTAATCTTCCATCTGCATCTTCCAAAGACTGAAATTATTCCCATTGAATTTATCAACCCTATATCTTCCATCATCTGCCATAGCTCCCACTCAAGATATAACTTTCCCTGTGATTTAACACTTTAGCAAACCAAACCGAGGCTTTGATAACTAATTGTTAGGTAATAAGGGATTAAATATGTAGAATAATCCCTCACGAGAATCGCAAGCAGTAGAAACTAATATGCGAAAATATTGAGATCTCAAATAAAAGTGTAGAATAAAATAACACAACACAAAGAGACATTATTTAATGTGGTTCACCCAATTTGGGTTGTGTCCACCAAGAATCACTTGCTCAGATTTTATTACAAGCCACCACTCTCTTAATACAATACCCAGATTTGTTTGGAGCTATGCTCAACAAACTCTACAGAATTCACACCCAAATTCAAAACACATATGCAATGTTACTATGTTACTACCATATGCATAAAACCATATAAGTAGACAACTACTTAAGTATTTTTACAAAACCGTGGGTATCAAAACCATGGGCAAAAACCATCCCATAAACCTATGGGTCAAAATCCCACCCATATGAGAAAAACATGTTTCCGGTATATCGGGCACGTTTTAAGGCCAAAAAAATTTCTCGGGATCGCGCCCCTGAACCCCAGTACCGAGGGCTTCCACCATCACTCGGGGCTCATCTCGGCCCCGAACCCTAGTGAGGATACATGAAAAGTGTACAGTACTCTTAGTGTACAGTCTTCAACACTTTCACACATGAAAATAGACTCCACAACCTAACACAAAGAGGGACTTGGTAGCTTTGGGTTCTTCGAGTGAGTGCTCACATTTTTCCGAGTGATGTACCAGCGCTCCTAGGATTTTGGGTATAAAAAAAGACTACATTTTGGTTCCATTGTCAGGACCTATTTTCAAAGTTTTTTCCATGATGTTGCATGATTATGGCGTATCAATTGACTATTAGATATTGAATATTGGGTGATTAAGGAAAATCATTTTTTTAAAAGATATGGTTGTGAACATGATTTCAATACACGCAAGTGGGTGGAAGATAATCTATATCATGATCTCCATGAGGCGTTCTTTTTTACTTTCCTATAGAATTATATGAGTGGTTGTCTGTATATGCGTCAAAGAAGAGATGGAGTTACTGAGACCAAGGGTTTTGATGCATGAAGGGTACTAGGATTTGTTTGATGCGAGATGAAACTTGGATGTATATTGTAAATCATTGGTGGGATAGTGTTGTGTGTCGCTATACTTTGGAATACACTATTTCTACGCATTCTTATTTGGAGGTTGTTGAGCTTGAATTTTTACACAAGCCTATATGATCTTACATCCACGTTATTCCTTTGGTAATTAAGATCCTTATAGTGGTGCTAAGTTTAGAGCACCTCCCTATGGCTATCTAAACACACCACCACATGTAGGGGCAAGAGTAAGTGTGGTGATAGATAGAAAACCTAGCTACTGATAATGGAAAGAGAAGAAAGATGACTTAAGTTTAATGAAGTGTGGGAGAGGGAATTAATGAAAAAGTGTGATATTGAGGATTCTGTGGAGTTACGGAGGATGATGTCTCATGAAGGATTTGAAGCTCACATGGAAGATTTGGATTTAAAGCATTAAGATCTCCCCACTTAGTAAAGCATAATAGATAATCCCCTCGACTTCTAATGAGAGTGCGTCAAATGAGGAAATATTGAAGACCATGGGTGTGCATATAATCCCATGTGGAGACCTAGCCCTTGTGATGGGTTTTCAAGTTATATAAGTAACTATTGATAAACATGTGATTGTAGGTAATCCAGTAGCTTCAGATAGATATAATTTTCCTTTGAATAAATAAGTACATCGAGAAAAAAACACACATTTATGACATCATAGGAGATAAAATATTTGTTTTTGGAGGACCAATTGGAGGGCTATTTTCGACACGTCATCAAGATAGAGTGTGGGTGCACAAAACATTGGGAATACATCTAGAAGTACCAAAACTTTGTAGACTATTGGATTTCAGTATTGTACTACTCTTTGGGACATAAGGTAGTACATCCATTGGTTTGTTTCCTACTACAGGAGGTGGATTAGGAGGATTAGGATCAAGTGGATCAGGTGGTTTTAGTGGTGGAGAAAATACTGGTGGGGATTCTAGTTCTAGATATGGTGGATAAGATTGACACCCTCATAATCCACAATATGTTTATTATGAGATGTCTCTTAAGTTTCCATAATATCTTGTATTGAAGATGCTACAAGGCATTTGCACAGTGTGAGATGATATGGTGTGATAAAGGAATCACTACTTTAGATAGAAAGGCAAGTCAATTTGTTACTACTCTTCAAGGGCGCACGCATAGCTGGTATAAAAAGTATGACCCACACCAGACAATAGTGGATTATGATGCTTTGCACTCTACATTTTTAGTTGAGTTCCATATCCCGAGTTTGACAAAAAAGTATCAATGTGCTGAAGGACATTAAGTAGGGATTATTTGAAATCATTCGAGATTATGACACATGTCTTAAGACTCTACTATCAAATTTGTCTTATGATAGACATCCTAGTCAACATGCACAATGGTTTATTAGGGGACTATCTACTCCATTCAAAAGGGCAATATATTATAATACCTTTATAGATATGCATGATGCTTTGGAAGCAGCTCTATGTATTGAGGAATTTGGGAATATGTACATTTGAGTAAGCTTGTTTCATGAAGTGTAGATTGTAGCTATGGTGAAACAATTAGAGAAGCTCTTTGCTAATTCAACTCATGAGAAATGTATTGGAATATAATGCACAAATTGTGAGGTTTAAGGAAACACTAAGGATATATTCCCTCTTAAGTTGGTACACACCATGTTATTTGAATTTGAGATTTGTCATTTGGATCATGATGTGAGTAGATGTACTCTTTTGTAGTGCATGATTTGGAAGAATGTATCTATGTATTGTAAAATTTCTAAAACCCATACTCATGAAACTACCGACTATAAAGTGAATGATCATATTCATGAGGCCATTAGGATAGGTGTGTTCTAAACTAGTGTAGCAAGTGGATATAAGGAACAATGTGAACATTATAATGAAGGGTATAATAATGGGTATAAATGAAATATAGGCTTTCATGGAGGATAAGGAGGTCGAGGTTACGACGGTGGAAGAGGAGGATTTCCTAGAGAAAATTTTTACACTTATGGATCTCCTTATCATTATTAGCGCAAGTGCCCTCAAAATATGGTTTTATCATGGTGTGAAAAGTAGTACAATTTTAAAGAATGCCCTGACTTATATGAGCATATGAGCAAACAACACAAGCAAGATAAGGGTGTTGTAATGATTAAGGTACAATGTGTGGTTAGAGATCATGGGATGCTGAAGGTGGGGCTTAATTCTAAATTACAGCTTGTGTTAGTTACTACACGCACCGATGCGGTGTGCACATGGGAAACTCGAAGTATAGGATGACTATAAAAATCAAGAAGTGATTACTACCAAGTACCTTGATGTTTCCCAATAAAAATAGGTATACCAGGAAATAATGGATGTTATCAAGGGTGCAGGAGAAATTCGAGCTTGAAGGAGCATGCATGCATGATGGAATGAGAAAATAATGTTTAAATTACACATAATGACACATATGAATTGAAGGAAGTATGTCGAATGTTGCATCAGGAGAACATCATCCCCTTGTTAGGAGAGTGGTTGAGAGACAAGGTACCATGCATTGGTCTAGAGTGTGAGAGGTAGATTCTTCATGTGAATCTGCCCCCACATCATCATGAATATGACAAGGAAATTACTCTTAATGCAATTGTTGATGGATGGATCTTGAGTAATATTTTGATAGATACATGTGTGGAGGTTAATGTACTTACATTGGATGTATGGAACCAGATGGGAAGACCACCATTTCAGCCCTCTTTGAATATATTATATATGGAAAATAGAACTAGGGCCATGCCTCTTAGAGTACTCAAGGATGCGACTATTATAATTCAGGGAGCCAAGTTTATTGGGGACGTTGATCTTTGTTGGAGCTAGTTGAAGCTAGATAGTTTACCAACATTACTTGGGCACCCTTGGTGTTATGTGAATAATGCATATTTTTTATTCAACAAAGGGTACATTATCTTTGAGAATAAGTAGGAGTGCATTATTATACCATTGAAAGATGCAAAGGCTGCTTTGTATGTTGATTTGTTGAGCGAAGAAGATTTGAACATGATATATGCATGAACATTTAGAGACCACGAGGTAAATAAGCCATTTAAGGAAGGAGTGATATAGTAGGATGATGCCCATTCAGTTATTGATACCAACAGTATTACTTATGATAACTGGGTGCATGGGACGTATGAAGTAGTTGGGTGAGAGATCAAGAATATTATTATGTGCATGGTTAGGAGCTTGAGTTATAACTAGGTACATCAGTATATTGGTGAGGGGAACCCTGATGTATTTCTTCATGCCATGGAAACCCAGTGAAAGGATGAGGGTGATAGAAGAAATATGCTAGTATATACTCTTTGTAGGACATAAGCGTGTTAATGGACTACACACAGAGACAACCTATTAGAATGGAAAGAAGTGAGAATGACCTTTTCTACTAGATTCCTAAGGAGCAATGTACCTTCTCAGATATGTGATTTTTATGGGAACTCCCATGCTTCGTACCACGTTCACAACTATGAGACACTATGGATGAAGGGGTAGGAGGCCTTTCCACCATCACTCTAGGTACATAAGTTCTATGCCACCCTAAGAGATTGCACGTGCACATGGCATTTTATGCAAAGTTAATCAAAGCAATAATTAATTAGTAGGAGATAACCTCATGTATGATTACTACTTTTGATTATTTTTCTACTAAACCTCCGGTCAATGAAGCATTGCAGATTATGAAGTACCTAACTTTGGGTGATAGCGCAAAGGCTAAGAAGATCTTGTTATGTTTGGAGAGTTGGATTTAGAGTCGCACCTTGACCTATAAGAAATAGAAGAAGAAGAAATGGTATGCACCTAGGAAGAAAAAGAGAGGGGTAAACAGGTATGCATGACAGATGGTGAGGATGATGATGAAAACAACTTGGATGTTAACCACATTTAAGGTATGCACAAGGTGATGGACACAGTATATGCGAAGGAAAAAACATATCATGAGCCTATGAAAATAAATAATATTAACATTGGAATAGATGTAGAACGTAAAGAAGTGATTATTGATGACTAATAGTTGGTGTAAGAAGTGGCTAAGATTATTGAACTCATGTGTGACTTTCAGGACTTGTTTCTAAGGGGATATCATGAATTGAAAGGATTACACCCTTCTTTAGGTGAGATGAAAATCAAGCTTAAAGAAGGAACACACCTAATTAGGAAGAGGCCATACATGATGAATCCTAATCTACGCGTTAAGGTAAAGGAAGAAATTGATAAAATTCTCAAGTATGATATAATTGAGCCCATTCGGGAATCTAAATGAGTCATTCCCATAGTCATCAACATTAAAAATTATGGGAGGATAAGGATATGAGTGGACTACATAGAGTTAAATTATTCATGTGTCATTGGTCCTTTTCCCACCCCATTCATAGAGGAGATCATTGAAGTAGTTGCTTAGTGTGAGATCTACTCTTTTACGAGATGGGTTCTCTCGGTTATCATCAAGTGAGCATAGCGAAGGAAGATTAGGAAAAGAAAAATTTCATTACTGAATGGGGAAGTTTTGCATACACAGTGATGCCCTTTGGACTGAAGAATATGTCAACAGTGTTCTCATGCATTGTTTTGCGGGCATTCTAGGAATTCATTCATACATTTTTATAGGTTTATCTAGATGATTGGAAAATATATGGTTTGGTTAACGACCATTTTGATAATTTAAGACTTTTTTTTAGATGTCTAGGTAGTTGATAATCACTATGAATATTCATAAGTGTATCTTTGCTACATCTTTTGGAAATTTTTTGGGGCATATTATTTGTAAGGAAGGATTGTTAGCGGACCCATCAAAGGTTACTATGATCTCGGACTTATAAGAACCTAATAATTAAAGTGAAGTATGCATATTTATGGGGCATATAGGGTATTACAAGAAATTCATTAAATGATATGCAAACATTATCACACCCTTGGAGGAATTATTAAAGGAAAAAGGAAAATTCTATTGGTATGATGCGAACAACAACGGGCGTTTGAAAACATGAAGGAAAGGCTCACCATTGCACCTATTTTACACTTTCCTTTATGGGAAAAACCATTCCATGTTCATGTGGATGCTTCGTAATGGAAATTGGTGATGTATTATTATAACCAAGTGAAGGAATTATAGACCACCCTATTTGTTTTGTAAGCAGGAAGTTGACACCTGCTGAAAAAAATTATACAACTACTAAGCGTGAGGATTTATCCATGATCTACGTGTTGCACAAGTTCATAAAATACTTATTGGTGACACCATTTATCTTCTTCATAGATCATATGGCACTTAATTATTTGGTCAACAATCCTATTTTGCAAGGGTGCATTTGTAGGTGGATACTACTATTTTAAGAGTTTCATTTTAAAGTTTTTGTAAAACAAAGAAAAAGTAATACAGAGGACCGATCATTTATCAAGAATTAATTTTGGTGAGGATGCATAGAGTATTGAGGACACAATTCTAAATGATTTTTTTATATTGAACCTCACACCCATAGAATTGAAAGATATTGTAGTATTTTTGCACATTGGATAGGCACTGATGAAATGAAGACATTAGAGAATAAGAAATTTGTAATACGTGTGGCACCTTATTAGTTGATAGGAGGATATTTGTACAAGTGTGGTCATGATGAATTTTATGTCGGTGTGTGTTGGAACATGAGCACAGAGCAATAATGGAAAAATCTCACCTTTGTGGCATTACAAGGTAGGTCATTATGTAGGTGATGTCACCATGCATAAGACTTTGATGGTTGGACGTTGGTGGGAAACTATATATAAGGATACTAAGGAGTATGTCAAGGCATGTGATCATTGCTAGCATCTTGAGAAGTTTTGAACTAGAGATGAGATTCCTTTGAGGTCTATTACAAGTACTAAATTTTTGAGAAATGGGTGATTGACTTTGTAGGTCCTATTTCCCCACCCACGTGTAGGACTAGTGCACGTTATACTATAAATTTTATAGACTATATAAACAGTGGGTAGAAGTGGTACCTACTAAGGATTACACATCAACTATAATAGCTATATTTTTATGGGAGAATATTATCGGCAGGTATAGATTTCCATCAAGTTTAACAATTGATAGGGGCACGCAATTCTTAAATGAGACCATCAACATTATTTTGGATGAGTGTATGGTGGAACACCACAAGACAACACCCTATCACCCATAAGACAATGGTGTCGTTGAATCTTTTAACAAGATTAGAGGAAACACATTAATAAAAATATGTAATGTTGGAAGGAAATACTAGGATGATAAGGTATCTATTGTACTTTGGGCATACAGGACCACTTACAAAATATTGAATAAGGCCACACCCTTTCAATTGGTGTTTAGCACGGAGGTTGTGTTGCCTATTGAATTTATGTTACCATCTCTACATATTACATGTGCGAAGGATTTGGATAATGAAAAAGATGTTGAAGAGCACATAGACGAACCGATGCACTTGGATGAGAGGTGAGATATTTCCCAAGGGATCTAGAATATAGAAAATGCTAGACATAAGGAATGACATGATAGAAATATTTAGAATAAGGAATTTGAGGTTGGAAATATGGTACTTTTGTATGATTCAAAGTTTGTGTGCCACCTAGGAAAATTAAAATTTCATTAGTTGGGACCATTTCTAGTAACAAAGATACTTGTTAATCAAAGAATACTTCTCAAAAATCACATGAGGAGTCCACACAAGATAGAAGGCACGGAACCAAGGGTGCGGAAGGACAAGAAATACCTGCGCACGGAAGGCAACTTCAGATTTTAGGACTTATCCAATTTTGAGCATGAGGATCTATTTTGGGGAGATGGCATGCAGACCACATCAATGATGCAAAGACATGCACACAATGCATTGTCTATATTTGGAGAAGCAATTCAAAGCATCAATGTATGGAGACATGCTAAGAATAGAATTGACACTTCAGATTAAGCGCAAGAGGACTATAGATAGCGCACTTACATATGTGGCTATGATTTTAAAATAGCATGTGGCTAACAATAGCATGCAACCTATTTCTGGAATAGTTAAGCGGTGAAGGGAAAGTCCCCACCCTATATATATGATGTTAGGTGCATAGTAGATGTATGTATCACAGAGAGTGGTGTATGTATGATTTTGGATGTATGAATGTGTGTATCAAATCCATATACACATTGATATAGATTGACAATATTGTAAGGAGCTTCTGTATTTACTAATAGATGGAAGATATTGGCTGAATCTAAGTGTCATTCTACGTAATTGAGTAGTGCATGTTAATGGTTAAATCATGATTATTGTTCTTTCATAGATCTGAGGATAGCATGCATTATAAAATGATGGATTAGTTATGAATCTATATGTTTCTTCCTTCATCATGTTAACATCTTATTACAAGAACCCTAAAGAGGGACTTAGTACCTTTGCGCGCTTCAGGTGAGCGCTTAGTCTAGGCTGAGTGATGTGCCAGTGTGACTAGGGTGTTATCTTGCAAATTCTAGGCTACATCATTGGTTTATTGCTAGGACCTATTTTTCGGTTGTTTTTAGGATGGTTCGTGATGAAGACGTCATTAGGTTAACCCTAGCAAGTATTGAGGAATGGATACACAATTTGGAAGAAGAATATGTGTGATGGTTAAGCAATGGATCTCGAGTTTAATGCACGTACTTGGGTAGAATAGAACATGTATGATAGCTTATATGAGAGATTTTTCACTATCTTTCCAGTAGAACTATACAAGTGGATTAATACTTATGCATCCTAGAAGAATTGGAGGTATCATGTACTTGTCTGGACACGGGGAAGAATTTCAGGCCCTTTATGATCTTTGATATGATCTAGACTCCCGTAGTGGATATGTGGTTTCATGGTGTTCTAAACACTTATATTCTCGAATATTCAATTTTGACATACTCTTGGCCAGAGGTAGCTAAATTATAGTTTTTGCGGTATCCAAGAGGAACATATTTGCATGGTATTCCACTGGCAATCAAGATCTTAATGGTAAATTTGAACCTAGAGAGTAAATCGATGGCTAACTAAACTTCACCACGCGTCAAGGCGAGTACGCAGTTTGGTTTAAGATGTCAAACCTAAGAAAGAGAAATGGAGAGAGGAAAGGCAACTTAAGTATAATGAGGCATGTGAGAGGGAGATAGAGAAGTAGTGTTCCGTTGCAGATAGTATGGCATGGAGGAGAGAGATGGCTTGTGAAGGATTTACAGCTCACGTAGAAGACGTGGAGCTAAAACATCAAGAACTCCACCATCTTAAAAAGAATGATAGAGATCCCTTCTCGGCCTCACACGGAAGTGTGCCAGCAGAGACTACTTGGGCCGCAAGCACGCATCTTAATCCACCTGGTGACCTAGCCTTTACGCTTGGTTTTTCAATATCTAGTACGACAAGTAACCAACAAACTAACTTGGGAAATAGCAAAGATGGAGTAAGTCAGGGATTAAGTACATCAATGGCAGGACAGACAACTTCAATGTCATTTGGAGGAGCATTCTTAGGTGCATCATCCACACTGAGAATATGAGCACGCAAAATGTTGGATTAACCTCTGGAAGTGGAACTACCTCACAGACTGTAGGGGTTCTTTATAGTACTACTCTTGTCGGAGCATAGGGGAATACATCTACAGGTCCTATTCCGACTACAAGTGGTAGATCAAGAGGTATAGGTGGTTCTAGTTCTAGTTGATCTGGTGGTTTTTGGATGCAGAGGGAACATAGGAGGTTCGGATCGGGCGATCAAGGTCCACAAGAACCACAAAATATCTATATGGAGATGTCTCTTCATCTCTAGGAGTATAGAGGTATAGAGGATGTTGCCAAACATGTGCATATGTGTGAAATATTGTGGCACACTAAAGGGATTACAGCTACTGAGTGAAAGGCAAGTCAATTCACCACTACATTATAGGGGTGCACACACAGCTGGTATAGGAAGTTTGACCCTGATCAAACTTGCGTGGATTATGCAGCACTGAGGGATGCTTTCTTGAAAGAGTTCCATATTCTTGAGTTTGAGCAGAAGAGTATAAGTGCGCTCAAATATATCAAGAAAGGAACTACTGAGAGTGTACGTGAGTATGATGCTCATTTTAAGACACTTCTATCTAAGTTGTCTTATGATATTCACACTAGCCAACATGCACAATGGTTCATTGGAGGATTGATTACACCTTTTAGAAGGGCACTATCACATAAG
The DNA here is from genome assembly GCA_018340775.1 of Taxus wallichiana var. yunnanensis. NCBI lineage: Eukaryota > Viridiplantae > Streptophyta > Pinopsida > Cupressales > Taxaceae > Taxus > Taxus wallichiana. The sequence goes on along the minus strand of CM031237.1, from coordinate 981,922,798 downwards.
ACATACATGGATCTACGTGAAGCACTGGAAGTAGATTTACATGTTGAGGTAGTTGGGAGCATTGACACTGGCATTAGCCCATTTCTAGAGGCATAGATTACAGCTATGGAAAAGTAGTTAGAGAAGCTATCAGCAAATTCAGCCCATGAAACACGCTCAGAATTTGGTGTACAAATTATGAAGTGGAAGGTCACACTAAGGATAGTTTCCCTTGCAGATTTGTACACTCGTTACCGTTGGACTATGAAATTTGTAATTTGAATCATGATGCTAGTAATTTTCCTTGTTACAATGCATGATAAGGAATAATGTATCTTGTTTTTGCAAGATTTTTAGGTCCACGACCCATGATACTAAGGATTTTCAGTTGATTGGTCAGATTCAAGATGCTATAGACATTGGAATATGATAGACAAGTATAATAGATAGTTCTAAGGGTAAAAATGAGCACCAGGATTAGGATCATAATCAAATGCGCTATGATAGGAATGAGGGGAATTTTGAAGGAGTTCGTGGAAGGGGACGTGGATATCATGGTGGATATGGAGGACGAGGCCAAGGTAGAGGAAGAGGAGAGTTCCCTCGTGGAACATGTTATATGTATGGATCTCTTGACCACTACAGGCATGAATGTCCTCATAATATTGTATGTTCTTTCTACGGAAAGAGCCATAGCTATGAAGAGTGCCCATACTTATATGAGCATATGAGTAAGAAACATAAGCAAGAAAACAAAGGTGTCGGGATGGTTAGAATCTAGCACGTGGTAGAAGACCAATAGATGGCCAAGATAATAGAAGGCCCTGAGGCATTGATAGTTAATATTACTACATGCACCTGAAGAAACACACATGAGAGAGGCATTACACCAGAAGCCTACAATCACCAAGGAGGAGGTTTTACATGTGAGGTACCCAGATCTTTCTCATCGAAGGAATTTTACCAGGATACCATGGAACTTGTAAGGAATCTTCAAGGTGAGATACAATACCTAAAGGAGCATAAGAAAGCATCGAGAGACGGTCAAATTGATATCAATGATTTGTGGGAGGTGTTCAAGATGTTGTACCAAGAGAAAATTATTCCACTATTGGGAAGTTGGTTGAAAGGGAACACTGTGTGCAAGTCTTGAGATCGAGATAGAAGATTCTACATGTAAATCTTCCCCCGATAACATTGACTATGACAAAGAAATTACTCTGAATGTTGTTGTGGATGGTTGGTTGTTGAGCAAAATATTGATCGATATAGGTGTGGAAGTAAATGTGCTTTGACATTAGATGCATGGGTGCAAATGGGGAAGCCTCCATTACATCCATCATCTAATGTGTTATTTATGGTAAACCAGACTAAGGCCACTCCCATAGGAGTTTTGAAAGATACATCTATCACTATACAAGGGGCCAAGTTCACTGAGGATTTTGAGGTATTGGCACTTGTAGAAGAAGACAATTTTTAGCCTTGCTTAGACACCCTTGGTGTTATGTGCATAACGCTGACTTGAGATTCAATAAGGGGTATATTAGTTGTGAAAATAAGAAGGAGAGAGGGTTGTGATACCTTTGACATATGGGAAATCTACACCATATGTTGAGCCTCTAAGTGAAGAGGATCTAAACAGAGTCTATGTACGCACTATTCAGGACCCAGAGGAAAATGAGCCATCAAAAGAAGGCATCCAATAGTGGGAGGATTCTCATTCTATTAGTGATACTACAAGTGTTACTTGCAACAATTAGGCTCATGGTACATATGAATTAATCGGGTGTGAGGTGAAAAGCATGGTTGCATGTAAGAATGGATTATGTTTAATTCGATGGATAGGAATCACGGTAACTTGGTATACAGGGACATAAGATCTTTCTTCCTTTCTAAAGGCCATGGAAACACAGTGGGCATACCAAGTTACAAGGAGAGATATGTTAGTATATACACTGCGTGGGTAGTCCATAGAGATAATCTTATAAACCTGGGAAGAAATTGGGAAAACCTTATCTACTAGGTTTATAAAGAACAATGCACCTACGTAAATCTGCACTGATTATGGGGATCAACCTATTTAGCATCACCTTTAGAAGTGTGAGAGACTCTAGACAGAAGGATAGGAAGAATTTCCACCTTCACTCTGGGTGCATAGATTTTATTCCACACTCCAAGGATGCGCACGCGCTTGGTATGTATATGTGGAACTACATAGAGAAACTAGGAACTGGAAATATTTGATTGTAGGTATGATCTAGATGTTTGACTACTTCTCGACTAAACCTCTTGTAGCAGAGGCATTAAAATTTGTCAAGCAATTAACTATGGGAGATAGTGTAAAATCAGAAGAGCATATTCAAGAATTATTCGGTGAGATAGAGTTCGGAGCACATTTTGAAAAGGAAGAATAAATGGACTCCATACTACATGAATGCGCTTGCCTTAAGAAAGAGAAAGGAAAGATGGTTTACGTCGTGGATGATGAGGAATTTGAGAACCTTGATATTGAACATTCACACGGGGTGTACGAGGTCTTGGATAGTACAGACAAGGATGTGTGCACCTACCATGAACCCATGAAGACAATGAAGGTGAATATAGGTTCGGAGGATGAGCCTAAGGAGGCCATCATTGGCAATTACTAGTCATACTCGGAGGTAGCAACAATCATTGAGTTACTTAGGGATTATCAAGACTTATTCCCTTATGGATATCATGAACTTAAAGGCATGCATGAATCACTTGGGGAAATGAAGATAAAACTTAAGGATGGTACATGACCAGTTAGAAAGATACCTTATAAAATGAATCCTAATTTACGTGAAAAGGTGAAAGAAGAAATTGATAAAATGTTGAAATCTAGAATTATCAAGCCCCTTGATGAGTTAGAATGGGTTAGCCCAATGGTGATCAGTATCAAGAAGGACAGACAGATTAGGATATGTGTGGACTACAGGGAGTTGAATGTTGCATGCATCATAGATCCATTCCCTATGTCATTCACTAAGGAAATACTAGAAGGAGTTGCAGGGTGTGAAATATATTCTTTCACGAGATGGATTTTTCAGGTATCATCAGGTTAGGATCTCAGGAGGATCAAGAAAAGACAACATTTACTACTGAATGGGGATGTTTTACCTATAATGTGATGCCCTTTAGATTGAAAAATGTGCATGTTGTATTCTCGCGCATAGTTGTTGAAGCATTCAGGATTTTATTCACAAATTTGTACAGGTCTACCTAGATGATTGGACAAAGTATATGGGCTTGTGAAATATCATTGTGACAATCTACGCTTAATGTTTGAATGATGCTAGAAAATTGAGTATATCTTTTAATATCAAGAAGTGTATATTTTCTACACCATTTGGGATACTATTAGGACATATAATCTGCAAGGAAGGTTTGCTAGTTGATCCAGCTAAGGTTGCAGTCATTTTAGGCCTGGAAGCGCCTACCAGTCAAAGTGAGGTGTGCAGATTTTTAGGTCATACAGGATATTATAGAAAATTCATCAAAGGGTATGCTAGAATTTTTGCACCCTTGGAAGAATTAATGAAGGGGAAAGGTACATTTTATTAGGGAGAACCGCAGCAACACGTGTTTGAGATATTAAAAGAGAAACTTACTACCATGCCCATTTTGTGCTTTCCCTCATGGGATAAACCATTTCATGTACATGTGGATGCTTTTGGTATGGCCATTGGCGTTGTGTTAGCTCAACCTGGTGAAGGTATTATAGATCATCCAATCTGTTTTGCTAGTAGGAAGCTGACTCCTACTGAAAGGAATTATATAACTATAGAGCATGAAGCTTTGTCAATGATCTATGCATTATACAAGTTTTGACAGTACTTGTTAGCAACACCATTTGTGTTTTATACATATCATATGGCATTGAAGTACTTAGTAAACAAGCCCGTATTACAGGGGCACATATGTAGATGGGTGCTCCTATTTCAAGAGTTTGACTTCAAAATTGTGAAGCCAGGGAAAGGAAATTCTAGACTAGACCATTTATCTATAATCAATTCAGGAGAGGATGCATAGAAAATTGAAGAAATAATGCCAGATGCATAGTTATACAGGTTACAATGCATGCCCATGGAATTATAAGGCATTGTTGTCTTTCTACGAATAGGTATGGCACTAGAAGGAATGAAATCATTGGAAAAGAAGCAGCTTGCTATACACGTGGCACCATTTATGTTAATCAGTGGTGACCTTTACAAGATAGGCAGAGATGAAGTATTACACCGTTGTGTGTTAGAGCATGAGCTCAAGGATATCATGGAAGAAGCTCATGGTGGTATTGTAGGAGGCCATTATACAGGTGATGTGAATTCCTGAAAGATCCTAATTGTTGGATTATGGTGGGAGACACTTTATAAAGACTGTAAAGATTATTATAAGGCATGTGATCATTTTCAGTGCCTAGGAAAACCAGGGTAGAGAGATAAGATGCCTTTGATACTGATTACTAGTCTTTGAACCATTTGAGAAATGGGCCTTTGATTTTGTAGGCCCTATCTCACCACCCATGCACAAGACCGGATCGTGTTATATCATTACTTGCACAGATTATATCACACAGTGGGTAGAAGCAACACCTACCAAAGACTGTATAATAGCTACAACAACTAGGTTTCTATGGGAGAATGTTCTTACATGATATGGGTGTCCTTTAAGCTTGAAAAACCTGATAGATGTACACACTTTCTCGAATGAGATAATCAGATCCTATTAGATGATTTTATGGTTGCACACCATAAAACTACACCTTACCATCCTTAGGCAAATGGAACTGCTAAGGATTTCAACAAAATTTTGGGCTAGACTTTGACAAAAATATGTGATGTTGGAAGAAAGGATTGGGATGACAAAGTGTCATTTGTGCTTTGGGCATATAGAAAAACTTACAAGAGATTGAACAAGCCCACACCATTTCAGTTGGTGTTTGGCACGGAAGCTATTCTTCCTATAGAATTTATGTTACATTCTTTACACATTCAGGCACACTGCTTTGGAGGTCTAATTGATGCATTGAGGATTTAAAAGAATGCATAAAAAATATGATTCAACTGGATGATCATGGAGCCATAGCATGATGGAGTCAGAAGCAAGAAAAGGCCAGGCAGAAGGTATGGCATGACATAAACATAAGGGATAAGAAGTTTGAGATTGGACAAATGGTACTTATTTATGACTCAAAGTTCTTATGCTATCCAGGAAAGCTCAAATTACATTAGTTGAGGCCATATGTTATCACTTCTATACTTTAATCAGGTGCTTTCAGTTAGAAGCACTTGATGGAACAAGGCTACTCGGTTACTTTAATAGGAGTAGGTGAAGCCCTACTATAAATAAGTCTTCTTGGTGTTTCTTATAAGGCAATATTTCCATTTAGTTTAGGTTTTCAATCCTATATTTCCTTAATTTATTTCCTTCATTGTCATTTATGCTTTGTCAATTTAGTTTTTGTTTTTGTTTAATAAGCGTGCTTGCATGCATGAAGATAATTACTATATGAAGAATGTTTATGTGCAGAGGACTGCACATAATTTTCATGTGGGGTGGTTGTAGTTATCCAAGAAAAATATGGTGGGATTTGAAAGATGAAAGGAATAAGATGCTACAGGTGTACTTTAAGTCAAAAGAAGATTGTTTCTCAAAAGTGACCAAGGATGGAGATGAATGAAAGAACAATATAACATGAGGTAAGCGAGAGGCCATGATAGCTACCAAGAGAAGGTACAGTGACAAGGTACTCGGGTGTAGGAGTGCACATTGAAGAGAAGTCTATGACCAGAGGGTAGGAAGGCGCGTTAGAAGGTTATATTTGGGCGTGAAGATGTAGCGTGTTGGATGAAGAGATTTTGTCAATGAATGAAGGGATATTTGGTAGGTGAGGAGCAATAAATGCATCAAAATTTGAAAAAAATTATATAAGAATGGGATGTGGATTCATTTTTACTATTGCAAATAAGAGTATTTGAGAGAAGAGCTAAGTGTGAACAGCCGAGTGATCAAGTTAAGGTGTGAAGGGTGTGAAACCAAGAGTGACAACTAGATATATGTGATAAGAAGGTTGCATCCCCGGTGGTGAATGGTTTGAGTGAAGTAGGGAGATAGAAAAGAGTTACGTTACAAAGTTTCCACCTATGGAATAATTGAATTGAGATAGGGTTTGATTTGAAGAGTTCATAAGGTTGAAGAGGAGACAATTGTAAGGTAGAAATGACACCAAAGAAGGCATCTATAGCAGTGGTAAAAGGAAAGAAGAAGGTAGTCATTAAGGAAGAAGAGATGGCACCCGAAAGCCATTTTTCAAAAATTTAATACCCAGAAGGAGTCATCATCGGCCAAGAGTGGGATTCACCCATTAGAAAGAGAAAAGTGAGTGAATATAATCATAGGACTTGGAGAACAAGAAGGAGCTCGATTCCTTTCTCATGGCTAGAACAAACAAGCACATGACAGATGACATGCCAGTATATGATGATGCGGGTGAAAAGATTTTAAAGATAATTGGGTCTATTAGTTGTATGAGCTTCCATATTTTGGGAAGTATGAGCCCTTGTATCAGTGGCTCATGAGTAGGGTACATGAAGACTTCTTCTACTTTGCTAGGACACAGAGTTAGAATTTCATCTGCGCTTGTCTCATTAGTGACAGGTCTGAAGGCCACAGGGGAAGACATAAAATGTAACCTTGTAGATAAAGCCATGATTGTAAAGACCAAATAGGAGTTGGGATACAGAAGGGTCCACATGGAATGGGAATGGATAAATTGAAGAACCATCCAATTTTACAAGCTACAAAGACACCTTGTTACCAAGTTAAATGATCGGGGAGCGGTGGTCACAGGTAAACACTATGTGGTTACATGTGGCACGAAGGATGTTAGAAGGGACAATCTACAACATTACGACTATATTGTAGATAAAATAGTTGAAGAAGTGTGCACGGGAGGGAAGATCAGCTTTGGAGCTGTTATACTATCATCGGTCTTTATGGAGATTGGAGTACCAGATGGGCCAAAGGAGAAAATATGGGAATACCCCATGGAGAACAAGTCCCAAATTTGAAAGATTTCAGCAAGTATCTATGCAAAGGGACCATGGAGATAAATTAAAACAAAGGGCGAAGAAGTGGTATGATAGGCTCCGTGTGGCATTTAGGGAAGAGTGGTGCATCCCAAAGGACCTACCAGTAGTGGTAGGGAAACAAGTTCATTTTGTTGTGTATCAAAGCATTTACGCATTACAATCTTTCCAATGAAAGATGGAGTCTGGATCCCTTGGTGCAAGTTACCTTACGCATTCACTACAAGGTATTTTCAAGAATCTGTTCATAGATTTACAGACACGCACCGATCTTCAATGCAGATAAGGTAGACTGCGACTACCATACATTGAGGAAGAAGTATGTATATCCTGGCAGAAGCACTTATACAAAGAGAATCATTTCAGAGGTTCTAAATATCAAACCAATAAGTTTGGTTATAGCAGATGTGGGGGCAGCATTGGTGTATCTCCAGCTAAAGCCAAAAATGGAGAATAACAAATATGTGGAAGGTGAGTTCGCACTTCTAGCACCACCAAAGGGAAAGCATACAATGGAGAATATCCTAGCACCTAAGCCCACAGAGCCAATTGAAGTGTAGGATGAGGAGGAGGAGTGTGAAGATAGTGGTGGTTTGGAGCATAGGGGTAGGAGACATCCTACAAGTTAGAGTGAAGCTAAGCATGCTATTACACCACCTCAGCCACAAGAGGGGGATGATGAGGACCTAAATGCGGTCCAAGGGGAGCACAAGTTTAAAAGAGTATTCAGGAGAACAAGGACCCAAGGTGTTACTCCAACCATTGTGCATAAATCACCCCGACTCTCCCCACAAAAGGAAGCAACCTGCATAGAGGAGGAGGAAGCTGAAGTTGAATGAGGAGGTAGAAGAGTTAGAGGAGAGCGCACCTACATCTCCTACACTTCCAAAGCACATAGAAGAAAATGGTGAGGTATCAAAGGAGAAGGAAGAAGAAGAGAAAAGACCAGAGGAAATAATTGTAGAGGATATTCAAGACATGGAGACGCAAGTCCCAAATTTGGAGGCTAGAGTTCCTAAGCAACAAAGGTCTAGAAGGACAAGTGGGGAGCACATTCCACTAGCCATGGGGTATGTAGAGGATGTAGGAAAAACTATTTGCGCCCACTTCTAGAGCACGATCCGCAGTAAAGATTTATTTGGCTGGGAGTTGATGGATGAGGATATGGTGATTGTGTGCAAATGAAAGCAACTATCATGGTCGATGAATACCCACATAAATGAACCTAACTTTGATGTGTGCAAAGAGTCATGCGTTTGAGGTGATGAAGAAGGCACCTCAGGCTAGACACATGATAGTAAATCCTACTATCATGTTAGATGAGTAGGTCAACAATGCACTAGTGAAAGTTTCTGCTGAGGTGGCTAGAAGAAACATGGACAAATCTGCCACAATTAAAGTGTTGCATGAAGATTTGAAGGTGAAGGATGCGAGAGATAGCACACATAACAAAGGAAGGGACTTCACGCAAAATAAGAATGAAGTTTTCATAAGCATTGCAGAGGATATTGGGGACAATGTAATCAAAGCAAGGCCACACTTGGAACCTAAGGTACCAAATACATTTCCTTCAGTGATACACTATGTGGGAAAGTTGGTGGACTTGGTGCTCGAAGATGGAACTCTACATATGCAAGCGCTAGAAATATTAGAATAAGATATTGAATGGGAGAAAGCATCTGTGATGAGAAAAATCACATCTTATGAAGGGCTGTTGTAGGCATTACAAGAAGTATTGAAGAAAGCGAGACCAAGCTTTAAATATATGCATAGCTCTAGAGGTGCTCATCAACATTAAGACCTTGGAAGAGAATAATGAGGTCTAGAAATCAATGAAAGATGATAAATTAGGCCACACAGAAAGGTTTTTAATGGTTAAATAGAATCGTGAGGCCCTGATAGCAGCATAAGAGCCACACAAGACTCGGTTGGAATAGCTTCAAAGCTGATTGCGCGAGAAGATGGACCTTTTAGAAGGAATAATGAAATCCATGTCCAGTGTTGTGTTGGTTCTATAAAATGAGAAAGGATAAATTGTGAGGGATGAGTTGGAATCCATTGTTGTGGACATCCCAGAGAAAGTAGAATAGGCACTCACTGAATGGCAGGTTTTGGAGGCCATAATAAAAGAGGAGTATCCAGAGCTGATACTACAAACTGATACAAGAGGAGTTTGCCTAAATAACCTCATAAAAATATTTATTTATCCACATTATTTCATTCTTATTCTTTAATTTTTATTATTTCCTTCAAATTTTTGGAGATATCCATTATCAGGATGACAATGAGATGAGTGTGGGGTAATGTTGATCAAAGAATAGTTGTCTAAAATCACATGAGGAGTCCGTGTGAGATAGAAGGCACAGGAACTAAGGGTGTAGAAGGACAGAAGGACCCGCGCATGAAAGGAAAATTCAGATTTTAGAACTTATCCGATTTTGAGCATGAGGATCTATTTTTAGGAGATGGTGTGCAAACCACATTAATGATGCGAGACACGTGTGCCATGCATTGTCTATATTTGGAGAAGTAGTTCAAAGCATCTATGCATGGAGACAAGATAAGAATAGAATTGACACTTCGGTTAAGCTCGTAAGACTATAGATAGCACACTTGCATATGTGGCTATGATTGCAAAATGGCGTGTGGCTAACAATAGCATGCAACCTATTTTTGGAAAAGTTAAGTGGTGAAGGGCAAGTCCCCACCCTATATATATGATGTTAGGTGCATAGTAGATATATGTATCACAGAGAGTGGTGTATGTATGATTCTGGATGTATGAATGTGTGTATCAGATCCATACACACATTGATATAGATTGACAATACTATAAGGAGCTTCTATATTTACTAATAGATGGAAGATATTGGCTGAATCTAAGTGTCATTCTACGTAATTGAGTAGTGCATGTTAATGGTTAAATCATGATTATTGTTCTTTCATAGATATGAGGATAACATGCATTATATAATGATGGATTAGTTATGAATCTATATGTTTCTTCCTTCATCATGTTAACATCCTATTATAGCAACCCTAAAGAGGGACCTGGTACCTTTGCGCACTTTTCTTTGAGTGCTCGCCTAGGATGAGTGATGTGCCAACACGACTAGGGTGTTATCTTGCACATTATAGGTTGCATCAATACTTGATTACGGCACTTTATTGTTTGGTTACTTCAATAGGAGTAGGCTAGACTTAGACAAAAATCCATTAAATATATACAAGCCATTTTTTAGGATACCAGAATCAATAATATTACCGAACTTATCTTATACATACATTTATTTTGCAAAAAAAATAAAATTATAGTTTGATTTAGTTAGTTGTGAGCAAGACAAAATATTATTTTTCATTTTAGGATCATACAAGACATTCCTAATTATTCCATTTGATAGATTAACATTACCATAACTTTCAGATCTAATTATGGAGTTATCTCCTAGATAGATATTTTCCTCACATTTGAAAATATATAAGAGGATACCATGAGTAAAATTCATGTGCCTAGAGGCACCACTATCAAGAATCCATTCATTGTCATTTGAAGTTGAAAGGGTGCTATATAGGGCAATAGACTGCTCAGTTTCATTTACACGATTTTTCTTCTGATATTTCTTTTGACTATGAGGCTTCTTGTTTCAAGAATTATTAACTAATTTTGTAGTTTTTACTCTACAATCAAACTCTTTATGCTCAAATTTGCCACACTTGTTGCAATTTCCATTAAATTTGACTTTAAAGTTCTGACTGTTTTTATCATAAATAGACTTAGGATTAGCTTTAAATCTAGATCTAATATTATATTTCTTATTATGATTGTTTTTATTTCTATTCTGAGTATACTTAAGATTATAAGAGAACAAAGCTTGAGAAGTAGTCTCTTTTAAATCAAAATTCTCCATAACACGCTCTTCTTGAATTAGCAAAGAAGACAGAGTGTCAGATTAGGAAAATCAGTCTCATTCTAATATTTAGAATTAAGAATAGAGATATAGTTTCTGAAATTTTCATGAATGTTAATCTGAATTATAAAGTACAAAATCTTATCTTGAAACAATTCATAGTTACAACCATCTAATTGAGCTTTAATGTTCTTAATTTTAGCTAAATAATTGACTATTTTCTCATCCCCTTTCATAGGAGTTGTAAACAATTCCATAATTAGCTTAATTACCTTAGAAAAATGACATCCTTCCTACATTGTCTCTAATTGTTTCAGGTATCAAAAAACGAGTCCATATTACCTATATGCATCAAAAATTCATCTTTTATTCTTTACAATATGATAAATAGATCTTTATTAGATATTTGAGAGAAGGAGCTAAGGTTTTCAGGGGTTTCTTTTCTTCCAATGGGTCATGTCTCCACACCAATCACAAGATCCCATAGCTTCCTAGCCATGAAAAATAATTTTAACCTTACTCTCCAAATACTATAATTAGTTCCATTCAAAAGCTGAGACTTATCCATCAAAAAATTGGTATAACTAGCCATTTTTAATGCTCAGACGGAAATGGAGACAAATGCAACTAAAAATATGAATCACAAGATCTAAATAGAGACAAAGGGAAAGCTAGAGATATTATTTTTAGTTGTATTTTAGAAAATAAATGAAATAAATAATATGTGGAAGGCCATAGAGAAAAGATCCAAGATTTCCAAATTTTGGAATCTACAAGATAAAAACGCTTGGGGAACCCACATAAATACTTTGAAAAAATTGTTGAATGAAGAGAATTAGAAAACCCATGGTACAAATGAAATGTAAAATCCATGGTATAAATCAAATTTTGAGAGTTGTGATACAAATAAAATTTGAAACTCGTCGATAAATTAAAATTGATATTCATGGAATAGAAGAATTCAAAATCCATAATACAAAGCAAAACCGATATCCAAGGAACAAAGAAATTTTTTGAACTTGCGAACGAATCAGATATGACATATGTCACTTTTCTATTAGCTTACACTTCACACGGTGTATCTAATAAGACAAGGAAATTCATAGAAATAATAGAGTGCAAACCATATACACATGTATTTAATTAATTAGTTTGCTATTTCAAACTATGACAAACTTCAAAAAATACAAAAGAAAAGACAAAGACAAAAACTCAATTAAGTGATGCCACTTGTCAAGGATATAATTATTGAAATATACACTTGTCGGATTTCCACCAAACTTTAACTAGATTATCTTAGGATGATTTAAATTTCCCATAATAAGGAAAAATTATAATAAAGTTCAGATTCTGCAATCTAATGATAGTTATCACAATCTTAGTGGCTAAGATAAAGAAGAGACTAACACCCGACACTTGCAAAGACTAACAAAATGTAGGATTAAAATACATGTCAAGATTTAATTGGTTTGCACTTTTCAATTCTACCTAAAATACTAAGAAAAAAACTTGGACACATGTGGAACCATTTAAATGGATCATTTTTCACTCATCTAATAAAATTTGCGAGATGAGAAAGAGGTGGAAAAATCTAATGGATAATCACCTGCCACAATTTGAAGGACTAAAAAATGTGACATGTAAAGATACTTGGAGTAATTATATTGGCTCAACCTTCTCAAAGACAGAAAAATATAACAAAGGACTGATAATGTGAAATATGGAGCAATCCTATTGGTCTATATTTCGTAAAAGTAGAAACAACAAATAAAATCATGACATAATGAAATACATGGAAATCCCTTATTGGATCACATTTAGTGAGTGAAAATCAGATAAACAATAAAATTGACAATACAAAGCAAGATGGAGGTTTCGATTGACTAAGGATTCACAAAAATGAAAAAATCTAAAAATATTGATATTGAAAACAACTTAGAACTAAATGATTGGCACGAGCTTTGCAAAAATGAAAAAAATTCTACAATGAAGCTACTTGGATCAATTTTATTGGTTCAGATTTGTGAAAATAGATCTAGCCAAAAATAAAACTATTTTCTTCGTCAGAGTATACTTAGAAGCTCCAAACTAACTGGATCTAAACAGATCTTTGGTCTAGAAAAAAATCCCACAAATCAAGGAAATCCACGCAAGACTAATAAATCCACGGATAACTAAAAAAATTTGAATAATCCTAAAAGGTCACAGGACAAAGAAAGCCACTAAAAATGAACTATTCAAATACGTCACAAAACCATAAAAGCTATCAAGAGAACAAAATACTTAAAATAAGCTTGCAGACAGAGGATTCAAACCGAAAATGATTATACCTAGACATAGAAGTAAAGATCTAAGAAAAAAATACTAAAGCAAGATATAAATAACCATTTAACCAATATTTTCACAAAATATTTGAGCGGGAATTAAAATTTTAAACCTGGTTAGCTTGAAGACGACTGTGGAGCAACTAGGGCTTCATGGATCCATAAATAGACTTCTAGATTCTTCACTCTAGCTAATTAAAAGTTTCCGATTGATCCTACACACTCATAACCAAAAGATCGATACCATGATAGGATTTAAAGGGAACGAGTAAGACACTAATTATAAATTCGTAATATATGTTTCTAAAGATTTAATATTATGATGTTTAGAATACGAAGGTAATAACAAGAGATAAAACAAATAATAGGAAATAAAGGAAATAGAAGACACCATATTTAAGTGCAGAAATCCGAAGGAAAAACCCCACTATAATAAAGCACTATTCGTATTAAGAATCTAAAATAAAAGTTTTACCCAACACTTCTACTACACTCCTTAGTCTTTTTATAGAATAGAAGCATGGAGAAAATTATTTCTATACAATGTAATAATCATAGCTATTACCAACCGACTAATATTATTATCAATACTAATGTATCTATTGGTTTATTAGTAATCCCAAGAGGGATTTACATGAGTGAGTATATCTATTAGTCAGTCACTTTATTCGACTCTTAAATGTGGAAGACTGTCGTAATAAAATTTAATCCATAAACTTTAAGATAATATGGGGCATATAACAATGGTAGATATCCCACTTGACATTACTACCCCAACATTTAGAGAAACAACTCGAGGTGAAATATTGTAAGAGAAATAAAATAAAATATAGAGAACCGCACCTCTAAGATTTTATGAAGATTTTAAATGAAATATAATGTGTGTGTGTGTGTGTGTGTGTGTGTGTGTGTGTGTGTGTATTCTAGTTGTGTTTTTCCCTTTCCGATTTTTTTGACACTAAATTTTGTCAATAATCTGGTATCGAGCATGGGTTATTCAAACTATTGAGCTCTTATTTTGTGGTTTTGAGTTTTAACATATTCCAAAGAAGCAACAAATTGTGGCAACAACCCCCAACATTTGATGGGAAGAACTATGATATATGGTGCATCAAGATGAAGACATTTTCTCTTCTCAAGAGCTATGGGAACTAGTTGAAGGAGGATATGTAGAGGTAGAAAATTAGGCTTCTTTTAATGCACTCACACAAGGTAAAAATAATATTTTAAAGGAGAATAGAAAAAATTATGCAAAGGATTTATGCTACATTCAAAATATTGTCACTAATTCAGTCTTCCCAAGGATAGCAACTATAAACTCCAAAAAGCATGGGATACCTTGCAAAATGCTTATCAAGGAAGTGACAAGGTGAAGATAGTTAGATTGTATATGTTGAGGAGAGATTTTGAGACCCTTCTCATGAAAGAATCAAAATCAATAAAAAAATTTCACAATAACAATGGCCATAGTCAATCAAATGAGGAATAATGGAGATGTTGTTGAAGACCGTATGATCATAGAGAAGGTATTTAAAATCATTCCAACCAAATTTGATCCAACTTTTTTACAATAAAGGAGTCAAAGGATTTGAGGAAAATGAAAAATGTTGAGATAATGGGTTCTTCTTAAACCCATGAATGAAGGATGAGTAGGAAAGCCAACTCCTCTAATGAACAAGCCTTCAAAACAAACACAAATGTGAGAGGCAAGGGGAGAGGAGCCTACAATAGAGGAAGAGGAAGATTTTGCAACCAACAAGAAGGTGGAAGACACAACCATCAAGATCCACATGTAAGAGGAAGAGGAAGGAGCAACAGTAGCACTTCCAAAGGTGGTTCTACATAAAGGTATGATAAATCAAATGTACAATGTTATTATTCCAAAAGTATGGACACTATGCTAGTGAATGCAAAAAGAAAGAGTATGACATGAGAAATCATAATGCAATATTTTCTAATACAAAATATGTTGAACCTAAAAATAATGAAAAGAGTGGATCTTTGTTTCTAACTTACAATGTAGTTGAGCAAGGAAACAAACAAATATGGTATTTAGATAGTTCTTGCAACAACCATATGTGTGGAAATAAGGAAATGTTCAATAACATAGATGAAGTAATTAGATCTGAATTGAAGATGGACACAAATGAAAAGGTTCTAGTGATGGGTAAAGGCAACGTATCTATTCTCACCAAGAAAGGAGACAAGAGGAAGATTCATGATGTCTTTTATGTCCCAGGATTGAAGTATAATCTTCTCAGTATTGGGAAGCTTGTCCAAAAAGGATATAAGGTGAGGTTTGAAAATGGAGAATGCATTATATATGATAGAATTGGAAGCAATAGGTAGATTACAATAGTGAAGATGACACAAAATAGAATTTTTCTTTGAGGATGCAAAGTGAAGGAGCAATAACATTTAAAATAATAGTTATTGATCAATCTACTCTTTGGCACCTTAGGTATGGGCATTTGAGTTTTGGTGGATTGCATGTTCTTTATAAAAATAAAATGGTTAGAGGGTTGCCTCCTATTGAACAACCAGAAAAAGTATGTGAGGGCTGCATATTGGGGAAGCAACATAGAAATTCTTTTCCCTCAGGAAAATCTTGGAGAGAAATATCACCTCTTGAGATGATACATTCAGACTTGTGTGGTCCCATGAAGACTCCCTCCTTGTCTAAGAATGAGTATTTCATTACTTTCATAGATGAATTCAACAGAAGGACATGGGTTTATTTTTAAAAAATAAATTAGAGACATTTGAAGTATTCAAACAATTTAAGGCTATGGTTGAGAAGCACAGTGGCCATTATATAAAGACATTGAGAATGGATAGAGGGGAGAGTATATATCAAATGAGTTTTTAAAATTTTGTAAGGATCATGGGATCAAGAAATAATTTACAAAAAGGTATACACCATAGAAAAATGGTGTAGCTAAGAGGAAAAATCAAACCATTCAAGAAATGGCAAGAAACATGATCAAAGAAAGAGGATTTCCAAATGAATATTGGGATGAAGAAGTTGGAACAATAGTCTATTTTTGAATAGATGTCCTACAAAAAGTGTGAGGAACATGATACCTCAAGAAGCATGGAGTGGAAGAAATCCAAGTGTTGAGCACTTGAGATTTTTGGGTGTGTAGCATATGCACATGTGCCAAAGCAAAGAAGATCAAAGTGGGATAACAAATGCACATGTGCCAAAGAAAAGAATATTCATGGATGATGATAGGGGTTATGATGGAGATGATGGAGCACCACACAATTTTTAAGTGGGGGCCCATTCTTGTTGCACAGACATTCAAAGAGTTACAAGCTTGGAGGGATCACAAACATTATGGTATAGATGTTGGTTTTATATTACAGGCTTGGGCTTAGGAGTACATTATTATTGCTATATTAGCAGGGTTTCCATGGTCCATCGATGATCATCATATTGGTTTCATGAGGTGGATATTAGATAGAGGTCATGCGGGGAAGAGGAAGAGGACATGGTTTTATAGGTAATTTTTGAATGGACTATAGGTGGGGGATGTTGTATGGA
Source organism: Taxus wallichiana var. yunnanensis (assembly GCA_018340775.1). Classification (NCBI taxonomy): domain Eukaryota; kingdom Viridiplantae; phylum Streptophyta; class Pinopsida; order Cupressales; family Taxaceae; genus Taxus; species Taxus wallichiana. The sequence goes on along the minus strand of CM031237.1, from coordinate 981,905,931 downwards.
GACCTTACCTAGATTTACCAAAGCATGGCCTGAGTACCCATAAGACTTACTTGGTTTACAACAACCTATGTGGCTACAGGAAAAAAATATCATGAAAACATGATTTGTTTTGTTTTGATAATGTTTGGAGAAATTTTTGACTACAACAGGGAATTCCCGAGGAGCCCATTCAGTATAGGTGGGAGGAGATAGATATTGATACTTTGAGGGCAGCAGTGGTGAGAGCTACAGTTATTGAGGAGTTGTCAGGGCTATAGGCCCTAATGAGGAGGGATTTATTATAAAAATTGATGATGTGGGGGATACCCCTAAGTATAGTTCATAGTGGTTCCGACATTGAGGACTTTTGATAGAGCCCGAGTAGTAGAGCGGGTCGCGTGAGTGGGTGAGATGAGTGCATGCTCGAGTAGATGGAGGAACACATATAGGATATGCAGAGCTTGATTTTGATGAGGAGGAGGAGGATGATGACCTAGCTATTTTTATTGTAGTGATTATAACTGAGAAGGTCATAGTTGAGGGAGAGAGGGATGAAGCTTGGAGAGAGCACAATGATTTGATTGGTTTTGAGGATACCCTCATTAGAGAGAGGGATGGATTGATTGTAGAGAGGGATGGACTCCTTGCACAGCTTGTACAGTCTCTACTAATAGAGACAAGTACAAGGGCCATAGGGATTCATTGAGGAAGGACTTGGAGATCACAGGGCCTTCCATATCTAGTGCAAAGTTATCGACGATGGCTCATTACGGTAAGAAGAGGGGAGAATATTCAATACCTAATCCTCTTGGGATGATTTCAGTAGCACATTATTATGTTGTGATGGTGGATTGAGATTATTATGTTTATTTGGTCATCAATAACTACCCCGATGTTGTTTTGTATGTATATCACCTAGTTGTCAAAGGGAAGCTATAGAAGCAAATGAGACCTAGTGTAAGCACGTCAAGTGTAGGGTAGCCACCTAAGAGGTTAGAGAGAGTGGAGGGTAGCGATGGAGGAGCCGGTGGTGATCTTGTGGCTACGAGCATTCCTAGAGGGGGTAGAGACACAAGCTTTTATGGAGGCACACATGCTCCTAGAGGAGAGGGGGTGCCAATACTATTATTGGAGATGTGGATTTTACTACTTGATTGTATATGATGTCATAGGCTCATAAAAGCCCATTTTTGTATGATGACCTATATTGATTTTTTTGGACTTTGGATATGATGTATATCAAACTTTGATTTATACATAGATGATGATGATGAGTTATATGGCTTATATTATGTTTTTCATGCATGTTATATGAGAATGTGTTAGTGTTCTAGATGGATTATGATGGACAACTTGTTTGATTTATATGATTAGATGTAGTTGGATGCTTGATTGATTTAAATGATTTTGAAATATGATCCAACTAACTTGCTAAATAAAAAATGGGGTAAAATTGGAATGATTTACCCACTATGAAATTGATATATATTGTGATGGGTTTCAAAAACACTTGTTAGGGAATAAAGGATAAAATATATAGAACAATCCCTCACAATCGTAATAAGAGAAACTAATATGCAGAAAATATTATAGATCTCAAATAAAAGTACATAATAAAAATAACACAACACAAAGAGACATTATTTAATGTGGTTCACCCAATTTGGGCTACGTCCACCAAGAATCACTTGCTCATAATTTATTACAAGCCACCGCTCTCTCAATCAAATACACATATCCATTTGGAGCTATGCTCAACAAACTCTCTGAGAATTCACACCCAAATTGAGACACATCTACAATGTTACATTAAACCCTATCATATACGAGAAAACAACATAAGTAGACAATTGATTAAGAAGTTTTACAAAACCGTGGGTATCAAAACCATGGGCCAAAACCGTCGCATAAACCTAGGTAAATCCGCACCTTAATATCTTTACATTATTAATTTGTTTTATGTTGGCCAAAAAATGAACCACTCACGCCATTATAGCCCCCCAAATTTGCAATCGTAGGAATTCCTTTGGGCGTAACTAGCATACCTATCTTAGAAAATAGGCTCCACAACCTAATAATCTCCCACTTGGAGACTAGTTTTCCTCTGAGCAAGCTTCTCAACCCTTCACTAGTTTCCATGAAGACCAACCAAAGTTGAACAAAGCTTCAATTTTTCCCTTGTGACCACCTTGGTCATCATGTCTGCAAGATTATGAATAGTATGAATCTTCTCCAACTTCAACTTCTCTTCCTCCAAATTTTTCTTGATGAAATGCTACCTAAGCTGTATATGCTTCATCCTAGAGTGGAAAGCAGAGTTCTTAGCTAGGTGTATAGCACTCTGACTATCACTATGTAGTTTTCCTTCCTCTTTCTTATCGCCAACTCCTCAAGAAATTGTAACCAAATCATTTCTTTGTTTGCCTTTGTGGAAACAACATACTCAACCTCTGTGGCTAAAAAAGCCACCAGCTTCTATATTCGTGAAATCCATCTCACTGCTATCTCACCTATAGTATAAATATAACTTGTCGTGCTCCTCCTATTGTCTACATCTCCAGCCATATCTAAATCTACATAACCATGCAAAGTGGTTTCGATCCTTGTAAAAAAATATCCCTATGGTCCCTCTCAAATATTGAAGGATCCACTTTACTTCCTACCAGTGATCTCTACCTAGATCACTCATAAATCTACTCACCGCTTTCACTGTATGGGCAATATCAGGCCTGGTGTAAACCATGACATACATCAAACTGCCAACCATTGATGAGTAAGGTACCTTAGAGATCTTTTTCTCTCTCTCTTTCTATGTCTTTTGATACTTCTCCTTTGATGACTTGAAATGTCTTGCTAAAGGAGTCCCAACTGGTTTAACATCCTGCATATTAAACCTCTCCAAGACCTTCCTAATGTACTCTTCCGAGATAAAGTCATCTTGTTTCTTCCTATCCCGAGATATCCTCATAGCAAGGATTTTTTTGGCTGCCCCCAAATCCTTCATAGAAAAGGAATCACTTAACTATTTTTTGAGTACTTTTATTTCCTGCATGTTTTTTCCGCAACCAACATGTCATCCACATACGCATACATGATAATATAACTATCATCCTCAAATTTCTTTGTATACACACAATGGTGAGAATGACATCTACTATAACCTTGATCCATCATGAAGCCATTAAATTTCTTTTACCATTGACGTGGAGATTTTTTCAAACCATACAATCTCTTCTTCGGTTTGCACACCATCTCTTCTTTACCTTTGAACTCATAGCCCTCTGGTTGCTACATATATAGATCCTCCTCCAAATCACTAAGGAGAAATGTAGTATTTACATCAAGATGCTCTAAGTGTAAGTATTTTTTTGCAACTATTCCAAGAACAATTCTAATAGAAGTCATTTTTACTACGGGAGAAAAAATATCATCAAAATCTATACCTTTTTTCTATGTAAACCCCTTGAACACCAACCGGGACTTGTATCTTTTCTTTTCTCCTTCTTCCTCTTTGACTCTGTACACCCACTTATTATGTAATTCTCTTTTTCCTTCAAGTAGCTTCACTAACTCCCATGTATGGTTCTCCATGACATCCGATACTCCTAATCCATGGCTTGCTCCCACTTCTTCCTGGCATCTACCTACATTGCTTCATTTAAGCTCTTTGGCTCTCAATTGTAAGTGAGTAATAAATAATAAAGATAAGGAGAAAAAAGTTTAGGTTCTCTTCTTACCATAGAAGACCTCAATATAGGAGTTTGGGGTTCATGTTGAGGAGGTTCCGAACTAATTCATTTGTCACTTTTCCATCTGAAATATCCTCTACCACTACATATTCTTTCTTGGATTCTTCCCTATTTTCCTGCAACCACTTCTTATACATGACATTTTCATTAAATACCACATCCCTAGATTGAATGATTTTCCTATCCTTAATACTCCAACATTTATATCCAAATTAATCACCACCATAACCAATGAAAGTACATTTTTCTGATTTAGCCTCTAGCTTGGTCCTATCAACCTTGTCTATATGGACAAAAACCTAACATCCAAAGACTCTAAGAAATGAATAATCAAATTTCTTACCATACCAAGCCTCCTCGGGTATGCCTCCATCCAAGGTGCTTGAGGGTCCTTTGTTTATCAAGTACACTGTTCGTGCTCACTACTTCTACCCAAAAAGAAAGAAGCAGTCTTGCATGTAACCTCATGCTCCTAACACATTCCATTATTGTTCTTTTCATCCTTTCTCGACATCATAGAATGCACCAGCTCTAACTTTCTTCCTTTCTTTGTAGGTCCAACCTTGAGAAATATTACTCGGTTTTGTTTCCCATATATGCATTCCTCAGAGAAATCAAAACATGTTTCTGTATATCTAGGAAAATCCTTATTTATGATCTTCATGCCCTTATGGATCATATGACCAAGCCTATAGTGCTACAATGATGTATCTACTTCTAAAGTCACAAGATTACAAACATTAGTGCTATAAGTGGTTAAATACAAGGTTCCAACCTTCTTATCTCTTGTCACCATAAGAACACCCTTGGTAACCTTCTAAGAGTCTGTTATAAATATCACTTTACAACCATCACTTCCCAACTACCCTTCCAATATTAAATTTCATCTTAATGTAGGCACATATCCGACATCCTTAAATATCCAAGTATTCACATTCTACATCTTAACCTCGAACATAACCTTTTCAACTATGTTGCAAGGATCATCATCACCAAGAAAAACATGCTCAAAATATCCTTGAAAATAATCAAGAAAATAATTCCTATGTGGAATAGCATGGAACTAAGCCCCCTGAATCTAAAACCCAAGATTCGATAATATTGTCTGCAAAGAAAGAATCAAAGCATCTGACATATATTACCCGTTTCCACATTTTCCTCCTTATTTTCTTCTTATTTTTTCTTCTTGACCTAAATCTCCCAAGAGTCCTTCTTTCGCATGCCGATACTTTCCACAAAGTGCCAACATACTATCTTGCATTTAGATTTTGACCTTGCTCGATCTTTCAATTTTCCACGGCTTCCTCTATTCTTCTGTCTCCCTCTAGTTTCCACTATCAAAGCATTCCTTAAAGTAGAAGATTCCCAAAGATTTTTCTTTGCATTTCCTCACTTAGAATCACCCCTACAACATCCTCAAACTTCAACTTTGTGTTAACTAGAACCGAGTTTCTTACCATCATTACCAAGCTATTCCAACTCTCAGGTAAAGAGCATCAGAATTAATAAATCCCTAACTTCTTCATCAAATTCTATTGTAACCAAAGCTAGCATATTTACAACTGTATTAAAATAATTTAAATGATCTACTACTGAACCATTCTCAGACATCTTCATATTAAACAAATTTTTCATTAAAAATATATTGTTAGAGGTAGAGGGTTTTTCATACAACTTCCCTAATGCATCCATTAGTTCTTTTGTAGTATTTTCCTTTGAAACATTAAATAATACCAAAGATGCAAGACACATCCAGATTTTCCCAAGTGCCTTTCTATCCAACAAATCCCATTCTGCATCCATCATGCTCGAGGTTTTGTTCACCTTCTTGACAAAGTGGAATATAAATATCCTTTTGATAAAGGTAATCTTCCATCTACATCTTCCAAAGATTGAAAGTATACCCGTTGAATTTATTAAACCTTGATCTTCCATCATATGTCATAGCTCCCACTCAAGCCAAAACTTTCCCTGCAATTCAAAACTTCAACAAACCAAACTAGGCTCTGATACCAATTGTTAGGGAATAAAGGATAAAATATGCGGAACAATTCCTCACAGAATCGCAATAGTAAAAACTAATATGCAAAAATATTACAGATCTCAAATAAAAGTGTAGAATAAAAATAACACAACATAAAGAGAGTATTTAACATGGTTCACCCAATTTGGGATACGTCCACCAAGACTCACTTGCTCAAATTTTATTACAAGCCACCGTTCTCTTAATATAATACCTAGATCTATTTGGATATGTGCTAAAAAAACTCTACAAAATTCACACCCAAATTCAGACACATCTGTAATGTTACATTAAACCCTACCATATGCACAAAACTACATAAGTAGACAATTTCTTAAGTAGTTTTACAAAAACATTGGTATCAAAACCATGGGCCAAAATTGTCCCATAAACCTAGGTAAATTTGCACCTTAATATCTTTACATTTTTTTATGTCGGCCCAAAAATGAACCACTCACGCCATTACAACCCTGGCTACCATTGTAGGAATGCCTCTCAACAGAACTAACATACCTATCTTAGAAAATAGGCTCCACAACCTAATAACACTTGTACTTGTGTCCTTTTCAGATGCTAAATAAGATCATCAATAGGTAGTTTACACAAAACCATGATAATGATGTGGTTTTGAACAAATGTATTTTGCTAGGATGACAAAAGGGATTTTATGTATGTAGGTCGATGTGGGAGAAAGGGATCTCCTTTTCAAAGGTTTCAAAGGGATGATGCCCCAAATTTTCATTTATTTTGAAGCAACCCGATCTATGTGGGAAGCTTGTTATGATGGGAAAGCTGATCGATGCAAGAATATTTCTTGGATGCTGATTTTTGATGTATTTTAAAAGTTTGATCAATGCGGGAAGCCTTTTTACATGAGTATCCATCCTTCAAGGGTATGGTCTACATTTTTATTTTTGACAAGATGGTCATCCTTCGAGGGATTGGTCCATAATTTTGACTAGTAGCTGTCCTTTGAGGGAGCAGTCTACTTTTTGATATTTTTATAATGATTTAGAATTTGTGAATAGTTTTCCTTCAAGGGATCAATCTATTATATTTTATTTTGATAAGAGGTGCATCTAAATGATATATTTTATATACATTGTTTTGTTGAGGAAAAACCATAATAAATCATTTCAAGGAGGGGATAAAATGTGTACATGACCTACACACACATACCCCATGTCATGTTTTGATTGGTATGGGATGGATGGGTGTAATGATTTCAAGGGGTTCTTGCAAAGGAAGGAACTTGTCCGGAATGAAACATGTGATGAATAGATCTCGTGGTGTTCATATTTTAAGGCATATTTAGTATATTGATGGATAACCACATCATTGCAATGGTATGAAAAAGTGATAAGATTTGAATGAAACTACTATCATGAAGATCAATTATTTAACATTAGAAAAGCTGCAAGTGTGAAGAATTTAAAGGTTCCTTCTTGGGTTCCCCATCAAGAGAAATGAGATGATATGCTCGACCCATACTTGTGAGTGATAACGTATGGACCAATCCAATTAAGGGAAAAATTTCCACGTTTACTCCATTCTAATGTAGTGAAATTTTGATTTTCTTTAAGTACAAGATCACCAATTTTAAATTCACATTATTTGACATGTTTGTTATATGCTCTATTAATACATTCTTGATAAACTTGATGATGTTCAAGGATTGCTAGATGCTTTTCATCTAACAGTTCAAGATGTGCTAAGCAGTCTTAGCAATATTTTTTATCAAGGATTAAATATTTAAGAGATACACAAAGTGATGGAATTTTAATTTTGAGAGGTAGGACATCTTCAGATCCATAGACAAGTGAATAGGGCATAACACCAGTAGGTGTGTGGATGATAGTTTGATAGGCCCATAGATTAAACATAATTTAGAGATGTCAATTCCTACCTGCGTCATCTACTATTTTCATAAGGATTTAATTAAGCATTTTGTTAGAGGCCTTGTCCCGTCCATTTGCTTGAGGATAATATGGCGATGAAAAACTGAATTTGATGTTGAACGTATCATAGAGCTTCTTAACTTCCTTATTTTGAAGGATTTTCCATTATCGTAATGATTTTATGTGGGATACCGAAATAACATATGATATTTTTATATATGAAATTGATAATAGGTCCTGATTTTCCAAGGTCAAAGGAATGGCTTCGACCCATTTAGTGAAATATTTGGTTGTTGTGATAATGGAATGATGTTGTTGGGATGATTTAGGATTGATAACACCAATTTTTTGGGATTATTTAGGATTGATTTCACCAATGATTTAGTCATGAGTGGGTTGTAGTGCTTGATTAGGAATGTGGATGAGATCTAAGTGGAGTTGGAATTTAACGCATTTCTTTATGTATGAGAAACAATATTTAGTGATGGTAGGCTAGTAGTACCTAGTTGTACGATGATTTTAGAGATGGAATTACCACTGAAGTGACCACCATAGATGCCATCATGGAATTATTCAATTGCTTTAGTTGATTCATGTGATTTAAGACATCGTAATAGTATTTAAATTCGAAACTGCATTTATAAAGAATATCACTTGTGATGATGAAGCGGGTGACACATTAAAGAAATGATCATTTAGCTCCATGTGATAAGTCTAATGGGATTTTACATTTAGTGATATAATCATATGTTTGTGTCTACCATAGATTGAGTGGATTGTTTTCAATGGTATTAATGGAAGGTAGCTCATTTTGATGTGAAGAATGATCTAAGTGTTGAACAACTACGAGACATCATATTGATCTCCTTAGATTTTTTTGTTTCGAATGGGATGAGGGATCTGAGAGATGCCATAGTGTCTACAAACATATTAGAAGATTGAGGAATGGCCTAAATGGTATACTAATCGAATGCGCCAAGGAGAAAGTCAATAAAAACCTTATATTTTTGAAGGATTTCATTTTTACTTTGGTATTCTCCTTTGAATTGATTGATGACAAGTTATGAATCTCCATAGATTTGTAGGACATGGACATATAAGAGAATAATGATATTTAGACTCATGATTAAGGCTTTGTATTCTACCATGTTGTTAGTATATTTGAAGTTAATTTTGAATGGTAATAGAATTAGAATGTTCCAGGAGGTATAATAACAACTTTGTCTCCTCCCCAATCTTGACATTTAGCTCCATCAAAGAAGAGAGTCATTTTAACGGGATGAAATAAAATTCTTAAATTTTGTTGATGGATTCATCTAGAAAACATTCTTGAGGTAGTTGATTATACGGAAGAGGTGCATCAGCAAGCTGATTTGTAATGGCTTAACCCTTAAGAGATTTCTAAGATATAATTTCAAGGTCAAATTTAGTCATGACCATAAGCTAGTGAGTTATACAATCATTTTGATAAGGTTCAACGTGCATGGTTTTCATTGGATTAAAGTTGGTGATGACATATGTCTTGTGATTGAGGAGTTAATTTTGAATTTTAGAGGTGGTGAAGTATAATGCATAACACAATTTTTTAGGTTCAATGTAGCATGTTTCATACTCATGAAGTGTGTGGCTAATCTAATATACATCTTGTTCATGACCTTGATTATCGCAATGAGAAAGAATAGCTCCTAAAGCATGCTCTGAAGTGGATATGTATAGATAAAATGGTTCCCCTTCACGAGGTGGAGTAAGCACATGTGGTGATAATAGATATTGTTATATATTTTCAAAGGCTTCTTGGCAATCATAATCCCAATGATACTCTACATCCTTATAGAGAAAATGGTGGAATGGTTGACAATGGTAAAAAATTTGTGATATGAAGTGTCAAATTGACTGTAATTTACCCTTGATTCTATGCAATTGTTTAAGATTATATGGTGGAGGAATTTAAATGATTTCTCTAACCTTTTATGGGTCTACCTCAATACCTCAGATATATATTATGAATCCTAAGATTTTTCTGGTGAGAACACAAAAAAAACACTTTTTAGGATTAAGACAAAGAAAAAACTAGATGAGACGAGTGAATATTGATTCAAGGATGTCAAGATGGTATTTTTGTGATTTAGATTTTCCTATAAGCTCATTGGCATAGTCTTTGAAAATTTTGTGGATGAGATCATGAAAAATGTATGTCATAGCACGTCGATAAGTAGCCCCTACATTTTAAGGCTAAATGACTTGACATGGTAGCAGAAGGTTCCCAAGGAGTGATGAAAGAATTTTTATGTTAATCATTAGTAAAAATGAGGATTTGATAAATTTAATGAGATAAAATGTGTTGTAACTCTTCTTTAATAAGGAGAGATATACGAGGATGCATTTTATAGAGTTTTTGTTTAACTGGCTTAGCATCGGGATATGTGACTATGTTGTGTATGAAAATGTTAGGATTGATTCTAGGCATATCACTGTATGACCAAGAAAAGGCTTGGTGATATTTTGTTAAGAACAAGGTGAAATCATTTAGTTCTTGTGGATCTAGAGATTGACCGACCTTAACTATGCATGGATTCTGAGGGGTACCTAAGTTAACGTCGAGGGTGGATTCATTAAGGAGATTTGGTGTGTCATATAGTAGGGATTTCTTGAGAAAATGGTCATCATCTCCCATATGGGAAAGGATATCCTGGTCATATTGAAACTAGAGGATATCTATGGTAGGAGAATCTTCATCAACCATTTTTGGCCAAACAAGGGGTAGTGATTCGGTGGAGTGATCAAATTGATAAGTGAGTGGCCCTAAAGATACAACATTGATTAAAAAAAAAAAAAAAGTTAGGTGGGATGGATATGGTGTTTGCTATGTCCATAGGACCTTTGTGGTTTTTGGTGATGATGGTTTGGTTTAGATGTAGTGGCTTTGCACATTCTCAAGGTGAATAACCTAAACCAATTTTCTCATAGGCTTTAAGAAAATGTAGGATGAATTGATCATGGGTTCATTGTTCATAACGCTGAGGCCAAAACCTCTCTATACGCAATGATGAAGATATATACAGGAAAAGTTTAAATTGTCAAGGGATTCTAAATTCAATGTGAATGGCATGGCATGTTGTGGGTTGACCATATGGGATGGAGGATTATTGTGTCCCCCACAGACAAGATTTTTTTAGATAAGAAGGAATGTAGGAGATAACATCTCCTACATTTGGGTCATACATGGGTTATTTGTAATGACGGCCATATGTTTTAGGTGAAGGGATGGAGTTAAGCATGAGGATATGTATGGTATTACCCAAGTGTATGACATTTTACATCCTCACTAAGAGAGGAATCATCTAGTAGCTTGGAATAAGGGATAGATGTACTAGTAAATGCTCCATTAGATGACTTAGACATGGATTTAGGTACTAGAATGTCATTTGGATGGTACATCATGTAACAATCAACAAATGGATTTAGATCACCGGGGATAGTGAAGGTTCGACCCTCATGTTCATATATAAGGCGAGATGGAGGGTTAAGGGAACAATGCATGGTGCATATCCAAGGGCGTCCTAATAACATGTTGTATTGAAACTCTCCTTTTATAATGTAGAAGAGTTTTGGAAGTGTTTTGATGCCGAATTTGAGTGGTAGAATGATGGTACCTAATGTGGGTGCTATAGTGTTGTTGAAGGATCATAATAGGACTGAAATTTGAATGATAACAAAGTGTTGGGTAGCTTAAGTTGGTCAAAATCGAGGGATGATATGATGTTAATGGCAGCACCACTATCATACGTGTCCCTCTTGATAGAGATTTCATTGATCTAAGTTGTGATAAAGAGTGGAAAATCATTTTCCTCAAGTATAGGAGAGGTAATTTTAGATGGTTCATATGATATCTAAGTGGATGCTTTAAGGGCACCTAAAAAAATTGTGAAAGGGACTGGATCATTGGCTGGTACGGTGATGGATTAAAGGGCTTCTAACATAGCCTATTTGTGAAATGGTGATGTTTGAACTAGTTCATAAAGTGACATCCTAATGGGGATTGGTGTAATTGCTTGATAACAACCTTTTGTACTATAGTGAAAGGGGGTGTTTCTTCTTGTATTGAAATTTTGGTTTTAGATGATGGTGTTTGATTAGAATCTTTGAGAGCTAAGGAAATAGATACCTTAGGTTTATCAGATGAATCGATAATTCAGGAGGTGGTGGTATAGCGATGAAGTTTTTACTTTTCTTAGACTCAGATGACTCTTTGTCATAATTTTGTGAATGGGTAGTGATGTGTACAATGTCAACTCAATGAGTAGGTGTTTCAAGGATGGGTTCTTGAGTTTTGATGACGATGAAGTTGATGTTGGTGTTATGTTTGATTAAAAAGGAAGGAAGAGAAAAATTCCAAGTTCCTGCACTTTTAAGTGAAAGGCCCTATAATCTTCTATGGAATGACCATGTGTTCTATGGTAATCACAGAAAACATTGAAGTCATACCAAAGAAAGTTTCCATCCGCGATGATCAGACGGCTTAGGAGGTGGTAATGTAATAAGTGACCATTAAAGGAGGTCATCTAGGATGGTGGTATAATTCCCCTTAGGTATAGACGTAGATGGGGACAAGGTTACATCTATACTTCTCTCAAGAGGAGGTAAGATAGGTTATTTAGTCACAAGTTATTTATTTATTGGTCATGGAGGATTTCTAGATGTTGCAGAATGAGTAGGAAAAAGCATCCTATATGAGTGAATATTGGTGAGGATAGTTGGATTGCACGATATTTGGATTACACAATAGGTGAAGGATAGTTGGATTACACGATAGGTGAAGGATAGTTGGATTGCACAATAGTTGGATTGCATTGCAGACTGTGTAAAAGGTATAGGATATGGACTTAATACAAGGGTTTGGTAAAGGGATTTTGATCCTAAAATAATAGGGTGATCAACTAGGTATAAGGGAGTGAGGTCTACATAAAGGACACTGATATGGAAAAATATATTGAGGGATTTTGAAGACCTAAATAATACCCTATTTATGAGGTCCTTTTATGGTCTTAGATGAACTGGGTGTGGTTGATGAGGATGCAACAGAAGGGTCATATTTCCCGAGATGGAGGGTGTTTTGGGTTGTTTGTCAGATGTGGTTTTAGGTGTAATCTTGGAATAAGTATAGGATGCGGGTGAATATTCAGTAATGGCATGCGACAAGGGCATGGGAATAGCTTTATTAATATTTTCAATAGATGGAGGCTCAGTAGCTTTGGGATTGTTGTATTCTAGTGTTGATTTTGCAAGTTTTGATTCGGTAAGAGACGAGGTGGATTGAGGGATAGGCGTTATCTTTATTATTGTATTGATATTGTGGAAAATGTTTGTTTTTGGTTGATCTAAAGATGAGGGGTGATTCAGAAAAAATTGCTTAAATATTTCAAGATTTTGATTCGGAGTGCGTTTGGATTATCCAAGTGGAGTTCACCTTTGTTGATCAAGTCTTGGAGTACATTGCAAAATGTGTGACACCTTTCAATGTAATGTCCATTGACCCTATGATATTTGAAATAGTCATTATCTTAGTACTAAATAGGTTTGTATACTAACGTGTCGATGGGTCAGATAGGTGAGAGAGATATCATGTTGGCGGTAAGTATTTTGTCAAAAATTGTACTATATGTTTCTCATATAGGTGTATATCTACGTTGTTGATGGGAGTGTTCAACAACGGGTTTTCATTTGGGAGAAAATTTAACTATGATAGCATTGGTGGATGTCTTAGACTTATCGGTGTTGCATGGTGACTTAGATGGGAACTCAAATTTTTGTTTCTTAGAACGAAGCTTAACCTATCCATCTTTTAGAGCTCACAATTCCAGTTTATTGTCCATGGTGAAAGCCTCATCAAAAGTTTGAAATGATTGGATTTGTAATTTGGATGAGATATTTTCAGCCCATGCATGGAAGAATAATTCAATTGAATATGTTTGTGGTAATTAAAAGGATAGTAGATTGACTACACCTCTCTAGCAAGTGAAAAATCGGTAATAGATTCATCTTCAAATTGCTTGATGGCATACATAGGTCATTGATGAGTGACTTTGTGGGATATGTTTATGGAAAAGTGTTCTAAGAAGAGCTAATAAATTTGTGTAAAGGAGAATAAGGAATGTTATGTAATATTATTATACCAATCAAAGGAAGGACTGACAAAAGACATGGGAAAGGTCCTCATCATGAGGTCTTGATCGTGAGATACTAGATAATAGGAATGACAAAAGACACATATATGTTGTTAGGGGTCTTCCTTGCTATAAAACTTAATGAACTTTAGAAGTGCCCAAAGTGAGATAGATAGGCTTTGTATGGTAATGAAGGGTAAATTGGCTCATTAAAAATTTGGTCATATGAGAGCACATTCTTGGATGAAGATGAAACCGCTTTGTGATTGGATATGTGATTCGAAGGGCTTGGAGTGGTCCTGGTTTGAGCTTGTTCTTTGTGAGGATGAGCCGAGGTTGGAATAAAGACTCACCAAGTTCTTAATATGTCCGATAATGTTGGGGAATGCTTTGTTCATAGGGAATGTTTTTGTTGGGGAAGGTTCTACCGAGGAATGTTTTGTTGGTAAGGGGCATTCTTACGAGATGTTATATTGTGGAATTTTCTATTGAGCTATGTTCTATTGAGGTATATGGTATTGAGAAATGTTTTTGTGGTATATGTTGTTGATGAGGTATGTTTTGTTGTAGGGTGTTTTGATAAGATGGAAATTTTTTTGGGAAGCTAAAGGCTGTGAGGGTTGTATGTACTAGTACTACAATGGCATGGATGTATAAGTAAGTGGTTGTGAATATGTGAGTGACTACTGGAAGGATATAGTAGAGGTAGCAAAGGATGGTGTTTGGTGTGGAATGTTTTGTTATGGTATCTTGTGTTGTGGAAGTTTCGAAAAGGTGTATATTGTGGCATGGAGATGAGTGATTGAGATAATTGTGGTATGCATTGTGAAAGAAGATGAGTACTAGAAATGGCATTGATATTTACTAGTGGTGTAGTTGTAGGGATAGACATGGTGATGTTTTGAATGGGAGTAGTAACTGGTTGTGAAGATACAATGGAAGAGAAGGCCACATAACTCAATGGAGGTGTTTTTACCTATGAAGAGACCAGAGGAGTGGATGGGGAAGTTGTGGCATTGCTTAGAGGAGGTGTGGAACCTGTAGAAGGACTTGATGATGATGTAGATTTTGGACAGAGATGTGTTTTGTGATTAAACCATGTGAAGATCATAAATAGGGATTGAAGAGACATCAGATGTCTCAGTTGACTAGTGTACGATTGACTTTTCAATGCTTCATATTGGTCAATATGTACATGGATATCGATGTTTGATTCTTCAGGTTGGTTTGTTGTAGTGTATGGGTACAATTGTTGGATAACTAGTTCTCAATTTTTATCAATGAGACACATAATAACTTGAGATGAAGGATTTTAATTATATGGAATGGATTGGGATGTAAATGGTTACATTTGAACATTTCCATTACTAGATAAGCATTAAGAGCAATAGGGTTTGAATATAGCATTTCTTCAAAGACAAGATCTCCCTATTATAGAAAGGAGGTTTGGATGCTTCTAGTTGAGGACTAGGAGAAAGGAGATGTTCTATTTCTTGTGGTCCAAATGTATGAAGGATTTGACCATGATATTGATGTGGAGAATGAAAAATTTATTTTCCTATTCCATCATTATAGCTGGCTCTTGATTCATTCCAAGTCTGTTAGGTGTTAGAAAAGGGATTGGATGTAACTATTTGATAATATGGGATTTGTAGTTACATCAGTGTAGGAAGTGGTCTAGTATAAAGTGGAACATGTTGTTGAAATTTATGCGGTGGAGTGGACATGTTTTCAAAAGTTTGATTATGAGCTTGTTGTCTAGTAAGTACCATAGAAAACAAACACACTAAATACCTAAGAAATGAAAAATGACTAAGTGGGTTGACTTGCAAACAACAAACAAAAGTAAGAAAAGTGTTGTTTTGGATTTATCTTGATTAATTTCACCTTACAGTTTAGTTTGGTATTTAAAAAGAGGTAAAAATGGATCGACCTCGAACATGGTAGGGTTTCCAAGATACCCAAGGATGGTAGTGATGGGTGTTGATTGTTGTGCTCCATGGAAAATGGTCAACTTTCCTTCCTGCGAAAAATTATGCAATCACAAACACTACACAAGATGGAGTTAGTAAGAGGGATATGCGGGTTTCTTAGTAAAATCTAGTTCCTAGAAGCAAAAGGGCTTCCTTATGTGGACATCAACCCACTTTTAAAAAACTTAAGCTTTAATTGTGAAAAGAGGTACAACATAAAATATATGAAAATGTGATTATATGTTTATCACTTATTTAGTTTATTACATACATCAGCTGATAATAATGATATGAAAAAGTAACAAGTATAGAATCCAAAGTCAAAATCTAGGTCAGTATCTAAGTTCTTAGAAAATTTAGAGCCTACAGTAACAGGATAAATCATCATATTGAGAAATTATGAGTCGGGTTCTTCGATGTAATCATCGATAAAAATTCAGAAAGCTCCTCCTTTGTGTCGATCTTGATGTGTAAGGCTAGAATAATAATCTATAAGACGGACCTCACTTTCGATATCTAACTCAGTGTGGTGTTCGTGTCTTGAGGATGTCAAATCTCACTTCATGGTGGTTCTCAAACTAGGTTAAATTTGTTTGTATGCACTTGGACTTCGTAATAGGCCTCTCATAACTCTTCCGTAGCTTCATGAATCTTCTGGGTAGATGCAAAGATAGTCTCTAGTTGATCAATGGGGTTGCATGGATGGCACATAACTCCAAGTCATGTAGTAGGTCGTATTTCTCCCGGGCACGCAAAGGATGTTAGACAAGCGGTAGTGAGTTGATATTGGTGATGGGATGGTTAATTCCCTCTAAGACCATCTATAAGATCCATGCTTGGAAAAATGATTAGGAACATAAAGTATTTTATAAATATTTTAAAACGAAATATGATTACTAGATAAATAGAGAATAGAGAAATTATAGGTGATTGGGCTACTTTCGGGATATTTAAATAAATATTAATAAACTACTAAAAGAAATGATTTTGATAAACTATGATCTTATAACTACAAAATGGAAATAAGTACTGATTATATGAGCTTATTTGAGATGAAAGACAAGATTAAAAGTTAGTGATGAACCTTGATGGATAATTAAGGATGACAAGCTGACGATGATTGCGATTGGACGATGGATGAGCCTATAAGTAGCTCCAAAATGTTTAACATATGCAAATGTGTTGTGGATGAATACAAGATGTCATTAATGAAACTTTGATAATGCTAGAGAAATATTACTTGATGTTCTTGACTCACTTGGATGGTTATGAATGGTCCCAAAGAGAGGTAGGAAAATTGGTATTTATAGATATCCTACGTTCGGAGGAATCATTAGCATTTTTGGTCAGTTAGAGCTTGGGTGAGATTCAAGGGGATAAAACTTCTATTTTGAACTTAGGTGTGGGGATTTAGGGGGATTATGGCTTGATAACTTAGAGAGGTCGAGTGTGAGGGTTTAGAGGTGGATAGAAGTAGTTAGGTTTTCTAATTTAATTTATCCCTAACTAGTGAGAAGTGAGAATTTGTTAGGATAAGTTAGAGGTGGTTAGGATAATATATTTAGAAGGTTTCTTATTTAGACTAGTCATAACTAGTGAGTTAGGATGAGTGAGGTGTAGGGGTGAATATATTAATTAGTTAATTAATTAATTAATTAGCCATGAAAGGGGGGATATGATGTGGGATAAATGATTTAATTAATTCGAGGGGTGTGGGGGTAATGACCTAGGTTGCAATGATGCAACAACGATCTTGATTAATTGAATGGATGACTTAGGTCATGAAACAGATGCAGGTGGTTGTGTTTATTCAATTATTTGTGTGGAAGCAGAGCATGCAGAGTTTTGGTGTCTACACCTTTATCAAAAGATAGATTTGATTTTTGAGAACAATTTTGGGCATCATAGACACTCGTACATTTTGAAAATCAAATTTGAATAAATTTTTGGTTGTTAGATATCATAGTACTTGTGATTGTTAGAGATCACAACTGCGAGGCGAGGCATGAATCAATGCAAATTAAAAAAATTCAATTAATGCCAATTTTAAACCCTTTATTGATGTGTGGATTTAAACTATGAACAATCAATCATACATATGTCATGCATGCACAATAACACAAAAATTACCATGGTAAACCCTTTGGAGAAAACCCACCAAAACTGTTGCTTAAATTACACAAAGCAAGGACTCATAAGAATATAACACATCTTACAAGTTTTTTTTAGTGAGGCACCAAACCCATAAGGAGCACCAACCCCTATACCTTTGTTGATATTACACACAAAAAAGGACTCTAATGAATATTACAAATCACAAGATTTATTTTTCAGGAACCCACCTACAAGGAGGATACAACTCCTTGAATGCTCTAAGATATAACTTAGACTTGATTTATACATACAATTTGATCATCTAGTAATAGTAATTTCTAATACAATGAATTATGATCACTTTCCTGGCTCTATCTATGTTCTTCTTTTCACACTCTTCTTCTCATCGATCTGATTTGCTTTGCTCAATAAATCTTCCACCTTGATGATCTTCCCATCTAATAAATCAATGCATCATCAATCTTCTCTCCTTTTTCTTCTCTTTCTTCTTTTGTAGCTCTTTCTCACCTATATTGCATCTTATTATTTCTTCTGTTGCTATTTCTTTACTTCTTTTATTACTTGAGAAACTACATCAAATGGATCCAAGTCAGAACTATATTCTTGATCGACCCAATTCTTCACTTCTATTTGTGTTTCGTACATCTTCCTATTTGGTCACCCGAGAATTGAGACTATTAATGATCCAAAAATAATTAGATTATTACGACCTGATCTCGGACCCTTGTAGGCTTTAATTATTTGCCGATAATTTACTCCTTTTAAGTAATCAATTTAAAATAATGCAAGACAATAATGAAAATTGCACACAGATTGATTACGGAGTTCGGCAATTGCCTACGTCTCCGGGTTCGTGATCGAACCGTTCCACTAGTCAAAACTTGTAAGTTACAATAGTACTTTCACAAGAAAACCTAATGGAATTTTACTTGCCTATCAGTACACCAAACCTTCGGACGACAAGGGTGAAAAATAGCACCCGACCTCCACCTTCTTGGCATACAATATCCTTCGGCTGTGATCGGCCTTCCCGACGCAAACAATGCGAAGCTAGCACTCCGGTCGACAATCCAGGATTTGCAAGTAATTGGTGTGGCTCAATGGGCCTATTGGGTAGTTTACATTTCACTCCCAATCACAAATATTCCATCTAATATTGCCTAAAATAATAGGCCAATAGACAATACCTGTCGACACATCCCGCAAATAAGCTTAACAAATAATAAGCTCGGGATCGGTGTCTCCGTTGCACCGGTGTGTCCACAACAAGCTTAACAAATAATAAGCTCGTGTTGTGTCCGTGTAATGTGTTACACCCGTGTGTGTTTTTACAATGCAATGGGTCCCTATTTATACATTTTTAGGGCCCAAAAAATATGCATTGTATATTATCCATAGGCTAATATTAGCCTAGCCTTACCGTACATGAAATTTGGGATTAAATTCCCAAATAGGGCCGATTTGCATATTATATGGGATTAATACCCAATTTAGGCGGATTGAATATTTTAATGGGTTAACATCCCATAAATGGCGCAGCATGCATTTGAAATCCCACACTTTGGGCGGTGGGGATAATATATAAGGCTTTAAAGCCTTTCCACGCGCACGTTGGGATAAACCGCCCCCAACTACCACCGCTTCATCCTCCTTTTTCGCCACGTGGGACAGTCCACGCATGGCTTAATGCCATTAAACAGCCGCTTCAACAACCACTTTCCACGTGGTTAAAATCATATGTATTTGATTTTGGCGGTTTAATATTAATGTATTAAACATTAATATTTATATATGTGGCATTTGGAAATATATGGCGCCATTTGGAACGTGGACTTACCAATATAATTTCGACCCCTCTAATGTGGTATGAAATAGCATATAGTCCACTTGTCGTCTCCCGATAGGCAAATCGAGCGAATTCGACGAGTGTTGGCAAGCCACGTGTCACAGTGCGATTCGGTCCAATATTGACCAGTTGACCATAGTTGACTTTCCCGTTGACCGAACTTTGACCGAACATATCTAGAGCTCCCGATGTCCGTTTGTCGCGTTCTCACAGTCGTTGGAAAGCTCTCGAGATGATCTTCTGCACTGACACCATTTAGAGATGTTTAGGGAACTTTTGAAAATGATCCCTGATCACACCTCCCCACTAAGAAAAGCTTTTGTCCCCAAAAAGCTTCCATACTGTCCTGAATCAAAACTCTGCTGCCACCTCGGAAGTGCTGCTGTAGTAGACCCTTGGGTCTTCTCCTCCAACCTTCTCACTTCGACAACTCTGCTCCGATCCTGGGACCTGTGGGTTATGGGTCCACGATGCTTCCACTACGCCACTTTGATATCCGAAGAAAACCTCCACACCTCCGCTTTATGGTGCTAAGTTTCTGAATGAAACCTCAACGCTCCTTCTGTGCGGTGCTAAGCTTCTTGATATCTGACAACAAGGATCTTCTTTGACTCTATAACACAGCTCCTGGCTCCGAGTTGATTCCGCAGAATCCGAACTGGTTTGAAGGAACTCCATGTTACGTAGAGCTTTGATTGATCCGATGTCGGTGATGGACAATGCCTTGTCCCTTTACAGACCTCAACGCCTCCGATACATGATGCTAAGCCTTTTCAAGACTTCGAGCCTCCGATGCATGATGCTAAATCTGTTTCAGACCTCAACGCCTCCGATACATGATGCTAAGCCTTTTTCAAGACTTCGAGCCTCCGATGTATGATGCTAAGTCTCTGTGTAGACCTCAACGCCTCCGATACATGATGCTAAGCCTTTTCAAGACTTCGAGCCTCCGATGTACGATGCTAAGTCTCTGTAGACCTCAACGCCTCCGATACATGATGCTAAGCCTTTTTCAAGACCTCGAGCCTCCGATGTATGATGCTAAGTCTGTTGATCAGCTACCATTCGTATGTTTGGTCACAATGCCTTGACACCGAATGCCGTTCCAAACTGATCCTTTGAGAGCTCCTCTTGTTGACATACTAATATCAGTACCATTCGCTACACTGCAGTCGCCGCAATGCCTCTACACAGAATGAAGTTCCGACCCGACGTCAATGCCAATGGTGATTCAGCTACCATTCTGCTGCACGGTCACAATGCCTCTACACAGAATGAATTTCCGAGCTGATCTCTGCGAACTCCTCATGCCCGCACAAATGGCAGATCAATCTCCAAGCTTTATATGAGTCAAATCCTGTATCCAAGCCATTTTAAAGGACTTTCACTTTCAGGTATTACCTGGTCCTGGGTTGAATTGTCAACTGGTGGTGGAGTAGAAACTTCCTCTGCCTTTGCAATAGGCCTCCATTCCATCTTTGGCTTGCCATTACTCTGATGGCGAGATGGATGCAGTTTCTAGCAATTTTCCACCCGATGCCCATTCCTCTGGCAATGAGCACAAAAATTCCTCTTAATCTCCTTCTTCTGGGATGAGGAACTCTTTCTGCCATTTCTCGACTCTGCATGACGAGATTGGTCTTTCTCCACTGCATTGCAATGTGGATTGACTTCATTTGTCTCCTCCCTGCCAGAACAATGACTAAACAAGGAAAATATACTGCATTTTATGGTGTTAGCAAAATCACCAAAATAATTGCCCTCTGGGGGTCTTACTAATGCAAGTATAACAGAGTACAAACATTGCCCAAAATTGGGTCTTTAACTAATGTGCCATGTATGGTTAGATGTATACAAACGTTGCCCTCAAAGGGGTCTTACCAATACATTCTACCTTACACAATAGTTTTCAGGTTTTATCTACATATGAGATATAATGGATTCATCCAAATAGAAATGAGAAAATTACTGAGTATGTTAAACCTGTCTCTCAGTCTATCCCACCAATCTGGAAATCCAGAAGTACAAGCCAATGCCATCCCTGTCAAAGCAACCTGTACTGATTAACCTGCTCCATACCAACTTGCTTCGAAGATTAGTAAGTTTGCAGGTGTCGATTACCAGCTCTGATACCAAACATGATCCGAAAATAATCAGATTATTACGACCTGATCTCGGACCCTTGTAGGCTTTAATTATTTGCCGATAATTTACTCCTTTTAAGTAATCAATTTAAAATAATGCAAGACAAAAATGACAATTGCACACAGATTGATTACGGAGTTCGGCAATTGCCTACGTCTCCGGGTTCGTGATCGAACCGTTCCACTAGTCAAAACTTGTAAGTTACAATAGTACTTTCACAAGAAAACCTAATGGAATTTTACTTGCCTATCAGTACACCAAACCTTCGGACGACAAGGGTGAAAAATAGCACCCGACCTCCACCTTCTTGGCGTACAATCTCCTTCGGCTGTGATCGGCCTTCCCGACGCAAACAATGCGAAGCTAGCACTCCGGTCGACAATCCAGGATTTGCAAGTAATTGGTGTGGCTCAATGGGCCTATTGGGTAGTTTACATTTCACTCCCAATCACAAATATTCCATCTAATATTGCCTAAAATAATAGGCCAATAGACAATACTGTTGACACATCCCGCAAATAAGCTTAACAAATAATAAGCTCGGGATCGGTGTCTCAGATTTCACAGACCGTGTGTGTCCACAACAAGCTTAACAAATAATAAGCTCGTGTTGTGTCCGTGTAATGTGTTACACCCGTGTGTGTTTTTACAATGCAATGGGTCCCTATTTATACATTTTTAGGGCCCAAAAAATATGCATTTTAATATAATCCTTAGGCTAATATTAGCCTAGCCTTACCCGTACATGAAATTTGGGGTTAAATTCCCAAATAGGGCCGATTTGCATATTATATGGGATTAATACCCAATTTAGGCGGATTGAATATTTTAATGGGTTAACATCCCATAAATGGCGCAGCATGCATTTGAAATCCCACACTTTGGGCGGTGGGGATAATATATAAGGCTTTAAAGCCTTTCCACGCGCACGTTGGGATAAACCGCCCCAACTACCACCGCTTCATCCTCCTTTTGCCACGTGGGACAGGCCCACGCATGGCTTAATGCCATTAAACACCGCTTCAACAACCACTTTCCACGTGGTTAAAATCATATGTATTTGATTTTGGTGGTTTAATATTAATGTATTAAACATTAATATTTATATATGTGGCATTTGGAAATATATGGCGCCATTTGGAACGTGGACTTACCAATATAATTTGAGCCCCTCTAATGTGGTATGAAATAGCTTATAGTCCACTTGTCGTCTCCCGATAGGCAAATCGAGCGAATCCGACGAATGTTGGTAAGCCACGTGTCATAGTGCGATTTGGTCCAATATTGACCTGATTGACCATAGTTGACTTTCCGTTGACCGAACTTTGACCGAACATATCTAGAGCTCCCGATGTCCGTTTGTCGCGTTCTCACAGTCGTTGGAAAGCTCTCGAGATGATCTTCTGCACTGACACCATTTAGAGATGTTTAGGAACTTTTGAAAATGATCCCCTGATCAATTAAATACATGTAGCTAATTTCAGATATTGTTCCTTTGACATTTGGCTTGATTACACTATTTTCCATACATGTGCAAGGGAAATTTATTATCCATTTTCCAAAAATACATTTTCCATCTTTTTACAATTTGCAACATGATAGAGATGGTCGAGACATTTCCTTCTCCATATTTTATTTTACCTTGAAACTCGAGAAATGCATAGAAAATTTCAACTACATTTCCACAAGGTTAATCAACATTAAATGTTGGCAGCTAGAACAATAGTTTTCTTTGTTCTTCATGGAGATCAAGTAGTACACTTAGCCATAATATTCTGATAGTTGAATCACCATTGATTTTGGAGACCCAACTCTCACTTGTTCTTGTTTTAGTCACATTGATTTCCTTCAACACTTTTCAGTCCATATTCTCTCATCTCACAGCTTTCCTTAGCTCCTATGACTTTCTCTACTTTATATCACGGCTATTTTATTTTCTTGGTGGCTCTTTTATGATTATTGTGGCTTTCACACCATCTCGCTGCTATCTTTATTTTCTTTCTCATTTCCATGCCTTTTTTCCATGACCGCGACTCTATCTCTTCTACTTGTGGCTTTTGTAGTCTTGTGGCTTCCATATTTCTTTGCGGATTTTATCTTTATCGGAGGATTTGCTTTGACTCCCTTACTCTCACATTTTTCCTTTCACGGATCTTCCTTCACATCTATGGCTTCACTTATCTCACACGCGGCTTCTATTTTCACTCCATTTTGGTTCATGACTTCATCCTTTTATGTGTGGCACTCACTTACCTTCCACGAATTTGTGCGGACTTCAACGGATATCTCTAGGATTTGGTAGATATATCCTTGTGTTCACGGCTTGTAAAAACATTGACTAATTCCCTTAGAACTTATCCTTTATCATCTTGAATCCTTGTGAGTTGACACTACCAATCAACCTTCATCTTTTCAGCTTGATCATTGTTCTAATTCACTCCTTTTTCCATCAATGCACTTTGACATCAAATAATTCAGCTTGACATCAATAACAACACACATGACACATGAAAAAGGTCCAATAAGTGCGGAGGCATAGATTTTTTGTGTCTACACCTTTATCAAAAAAGATAGGTTTGAGTGTTTGAGAACAAGTTTGGGCATCATAGATGCTCGTACATTTTGAAAATCAGATTTGAATAAATTTTTGGTTGTTGGCTCAATTTTAAGGGCGAGTGTTGAAATTAATGGTGTTTAGTAATCTGGAGTCCCACACAAAAATTTAAATTTGTTTTCCCTCTCTCCCAACCACCACCACTGACAGACATTTATATCTATTTTGGTCACTAATATAAATAACTGAAGAAATTTCTATAAATCCACAAGACAAAGAAGGTAGAAAGCTAAAAGGGTTAGTATTGTGCAAAAAGGTGAAATCCATGATACAAAGAAAGTGGAGTGGCAGTATTTTGTGAAAAAAATTGGAGTTTCGGAGTGTTGTGTGGAATTTTAAGGTCTAGTTCTTCGCGAAGTGGCTTTAAAGCCATGGTACAAAGTCGAAGGTTAAATATGCAAGATAAAGGAAAATAGTAAGCGACAGTGTTGTGCAAGTCGAGGCCAAATCAAAGTCGAGAATTTACCAAAATGAATCTATTTTTCAGTCCATTTTGAAGGTCAACATACTTTAGGCAACTCGCGGTTATGTGAGTGTGAGTGTGAGTGTGAGTGTGTGTGTGTGTGTGTGTGTGTGTGTGTGTGTGTGTGTGTGTGTGTGTGTGTGTGTGTGTGTGTGTGTGTGTGAGAGAGAGAGAGAGAGAGAGAGAGAGAGAGAGAGAGAGAGAGAGAGAGAGATAATATAGAGTATAAGCTCAAGGTGCAATATTGTAAGAGAAATAAAATAAAAGATAAAGAGCCACATCCGAGATTGTATAAGCTTTTAAATAAAACATAATCTATATTTTGTATTTTGGTTGTGTTTTTCCTTGTCTCAAGTTATTTTGGCACTAAATATTTCCATGTTTTACATAAAATTGATTTTGTGTGTGTGTCTATATGTATGTATGTATGTATGTATGCATGTATGCATGCATGCATGCATGCATGTATGTATGTATGTATGTATGTATGTATGTATGTATGTATGTATACACTCTCCCGAATTTGGCCTTTGGAGGCCATGCCCCTCGAGGTTTAGTTTCATGGGTTTTGAGAAAAGAAAATGCATTTGACTATAAATAATATATACTCAAAAGAACTATGTTCTCAAATGTGTAGAAAATGAAATGAAAACTAATATCGAAAGTGCATAAATAACAAAACATGGAAGAAAATAAATGACTAAACAAGATCTATTATTGTAGGATTTTTCATAAAATCCCCACATCTCTCTCTTTAACCTGCGAATCTTGTATAGGCTCCATGAATCATGTACCCAAGAAATAAGAGATGAATGAGAAGTAAGGGGGTTTATTCGAACAAGAAAAATATATGAAGCATTATAATGAAATTTTAGGGTTTTCTTGGTCCACTTAGTTCTACCATGAAGAAGCTTTCAATCTTAAGGATATTAATAAACTTAACATCTCCTTTTTGCAAGTGACCAAAGTATTTAACCTCCTCCCTTTTACACAAAGCATGAAATGCCTATATTAATTTGGATGATAGGGATTAAATTAAAGACTGAAATTTTTATATATGAGCATCACTAAATTCCTTGTGGCAATTTAAATTAAGAGTATTGGAATAAATATAGGGCTAAGGAACTTTAAATTAACTAATGGTCATTTAGATGAAATGACCTTTATTAAGTAAAATTGGATCATAGGTAATGTTATTTTAAATAAAATATTATTATCCAATTCAACATTTTGAGTATGCCACCACGCTAATTAGATTTGTAGAGAGATGTATTTTCTCACCAAACAGATTCAAAAACTCCTCGGTGAAAAACAACAATACCCCCATTCGGGATTGATTCTTCATCCTAAATAGAAGATAACACTCGACATTGAATGATCAACCTTGAGATCAATAAAGTGCAAGATTATGCAATCACCCTTTTTAAATATGTTCTAATGATGCCTGAAACGATCACTTTGGGTGAACAACATATTGTGACAAAGTTTTATAGTGGAAGGACCCTTAGTAAGACATCACATCATGAAGGAAATTTATTTAAAAAATCCCAAGGGTTATCTTGTAAGGCAAGAAACCATGGATAATTAAGTGTTAGGAGGTTAGAAAAGCGTTTAATTAATTTTTATCAACACCTTGAACACAAAAACAATCTTACCTCAAATTATGTACGGGAAGATGATTTAATTGACGATTAAACTTTTGGTTCAAATTTATGGGCATTACAATCATGGTAAAAAAATTAAATTTTCCATGCTAGACATTTATAAATTAGACAAATTTATAATAAAATTAATACTTAAAAATAAATTTATGCATACTAATAAATATTACCATTAATTTTATTAAATAAATGAAACAAAAGAATAAAATAACATATTAAAACAATAAAAATAATAATAATGTAAATAGTGAAATAGTTGTTTGAAATTTAAAATTTTATTTCTAACTTTATTTAATTTTAAATATATTTGTATTTTATTGATATTTTATTAAATACAATCTAGTTAATATATTTTAATATAAATGAAATTTAAATTTTAAAGCTTAAAATAATTAAAAATAACAACACATAGGAAACTTTCTTTAATATATATTTTAATATAAACAAAAAAAAACATGAAAATTAAATATTTTTCTTCATCAAATTAATTTTTAAGGGATAAGAACTATTAAGTAGAATGTAATGTTAACTCGGATGGTTCGGAGATAAAATACAAATTGAATATTAAAATAAATTATTTAAAAATAATATTTCAAAGTTCAATTTATCCACTTTAAACAAAAATTAATCTTGTATTGATAGGTGGACTTAGCCAACGATATATATAAATCCTAACGATATATACCAATGAGGTGACACCACAATAGAAGTGGCCATGTCACTAAATGATGGTTCATACAACAAAGTAAAAATGATAGTACTTACTGATTGATTAATATAAAAATTTGGTTCTTAATAAATTGGACAATTTTATAATTGTTTTTTTATAATTAAAAATAAGTTGATGGAAAATAGAAAATATTAACATTTTTTTATTAAGTAAATGAAGTGAAAGGATAAAATAAGATATTAAAACAATGAAAATAAAATAATAAAAGTAAAAAATAAAATAAATGCGAAAATTTGAGAATTTATTTACAACTTTACTTAATTTTAAATATATTTGTATTTTATTGATATTTCATTAAATACAATCTAATTTATCTTTTTAATATAAATGATATTTAAGTTATTTTTAATTTTTAAAATAATTAAAAATTATAGCACATTCAAAACTCCTTTAATATATGTTAAAATATAAAATGAAAAAAAAATCTAGTAGAAATCCTACATGAAAACAAAATATCTTTCTTCACCCAATTGCTTTATAAGGGATAAGAACTACTAAGTAGAATGTGTTGTTAACCATGGCTAATGGATGGTTCAAGTACAAAATAGAATCGGGTATTAAAAGAAACTATTTAAAAACAATAATACTTCAAATCTCAATTCACCCTTCAATAATTATTTTTATTTAATTTTAAAAAAGCGTATATTTTTAGTAAGATATTAAATGTGTTTACTAAAAATAGCTTCTTCTTTGTGGATAATTGAGAATTGGACACAAGCTTAGGAGTGGTTAAGAGAAGTTTAAATCAATGGTGAGGTATAAATCCATGTGATGTGGAGAGCTCTCTTGATTATTGAAGATGGATGGGGAGGAAAGCGATACTACCTCAATCAGAGGATGGTTTGAAATGTTAAATTATATCGTAGGAAAGGTCTCTACAAGTCTTGCATGGAAGTCTATTTGTAGTTACCATGTTGACAAGGAAGGAAGTTTGATGCGGGTGCATCAACAAGAATTCATAGAGGGTGTCATGCATAGATTGTTATAGGAACAAATGTTCTCATTTTTCCATCCAATTTTAGCATTCAAATAGTCGAATTTTACAATGTTGTGTGTAAATTCCTAAATAAGGCCTATTCATTGCATATAAAGCCAAAGTTGTGCAAATAAGGTCGATTCTCTTATCTTCACAAGGGAACAAGTTTAGTAAGTGATATTTAGGTTGTTAAAGTCCTTCTTAAGCTAGGAAAATGGTTGAGTTGTCTTAGGAGATTGTTGAGTGAAGTTAGGAAGTGGGTTTTAGAATGCTAATTTAAGAGTTTTGGTCAAGAA
The DNA here is from genome assembly GCA_018340775.1 of Taxus wallichiana var. yunnanensis. NCBI lineage: Eukaryota > Viridiplantae > Streptophyta > Pinopsida > Cupressales > Taxaceae > Taxus > Taxus wallichiana. Next base: position 981,877,299 of record CM031237.1, on the reverse strand, counting down.
TATGTAATTCTCTCGAGTAACATGAATATAGTAGGCATAATGGAACATCAATAAACTGATGAAGAAGGTTGCGCAATGATTTCATGGTGCAATTAGTAGGTCTTTGTATGTTTCACCCATCATTCATTGTAAAACTCTGCAAATGATGACAGAAAAATATTGATAGTTAGATATATAAGGGTTTTTCTAGATCTGTGAAGGTTGGAGAAGGTCCACAAAGCTCAATGGAACCTTAGTAGATTTTTGTAGCTCATGAAATTGTCTTAGATTTCTTGTAGCTCCATTTATTCACTCTCGGGATAATTCTTGGGCATCAAGCCATTCGAGTTGTATTCATCTAATCGTTATGAAATTTTGAGGGAACCTCTACCTAGTTATACTCTAGAGGTTGGAAAATTTTTAGACTCCATATCTCACATGTAGATAAGTTATGTGTGTGGTTTTGCAGGCTTGATTGGGTGGGTAATACAATTAAGAAGAATCAAGTGCATCTATAGGTAAATGAGTGAATCAATCTTTATGTTTCATCATGGAGCATATTGGAGGCATGGATAATGTGTTTTAATCATTTTCCAAGTGAGGTTAGACCTAAGAACCCCACTTCCATACCCATAGCTTACAAGAGACCTAATTATGCCTAAATGAGCCCTATGATAGTTAAAGAAGTGTCATTCCGCATAAATAACTAATGGTTCGAATTCACACATGAGTAAGGTCTCCATAGAGGGTCTTAGAATAATTCATAAGAAGGAGAAGTTGTTTCAAGAAAAATGGAGATATACTGGCATTTGGGTATAGGAAGGGCTACTAGGGTATGAAGCTTATTTGAAGGAACCTAGTACAAATTCAAGGATTGGGTAGAGTTTAGATATTGTTACACATCAAAGCAAGTCGAACTAAGTTCCTCATGGATGTTGGGAATGAATCCGAGCCCTAAGCATAATATTGGGCTATATAACCATTTCTAGCCTATTAGGCTAGTCAAAAGAAGGAATGAAGAATGGTGGTAAGGGATAATTCAGAGGTGAAGTGGAGCTAGGTATGAATTAATATGAATAGGGGTGGCATTACTAAGCTATTTTCCATTTAGAATGTAATGAAGGAGAGATGTGGTCTATTGGAGCTATGAAGTTAGAGCATTTTGTAAGGATGAAGCATATATAAAGACAAGTGTGCGTTTGTGATGAGATTAATAAGAATGAATGCAGTGCGAGATAATATAGTAGATGGAGTATGATGTGAAAACCAGGTGTGAGTCTATAGGGTAGGCTAGAGGAGTGATGAACTCGTAGGTACATGAGAGATGCATAGTGAAGACAAGATTGGATAAGTATAATATTGAGTAGAATGGGTCAAGTGCATAAGGAGGACCAAGTGTGAAGTTCCTAATAAATGAAATCTCAGTATATGCTGATTGATACAAAATAGAGAAGGTTGATCAACCAAGAAAGTTGTATTAATTCAATGTTCTTCATTCAATATTGTTCTTCATAAATTTCTTAAATAATCCTAAAATGTGATAAGGTGCATACCATACATCCTTTTTGTAACTATATATTACTAAGTGGAGCACTTAGGAAGATCATATGAGAAAGGGTGTGTGGAAAGAGAAAGCCACATATGCTTAAAGAAGTGATGAATTATACACAAACAAAGTGATTGAGGGAAGACCCTTACACCAATTTGTATCGAGCCCGATTTAAAGGCTATAAAGGATATTAGAATAATAATGGCACAATTGCACTCAAGGATGTAGAACAAGCAGGAAATATTGCTAAGAGAGATGATGGGACAGTTTCAGCATATGAAGATACAAATGGAGGAGAGAATGGATGTTTTGGAGCATATTGTCAAAGAGAGAATGCCATTGTTAGAGTGTAGCAGCAAAGGAGAGCCTAAAAGCAATTCAAAGGTAGAATGCAAGTATTCTGGACAAATTCAAGAAGATATGTTTTTGATTGACGATGAAAATGAAAACATAGTTAGCTATGTAAATGCTAGATGTATGAATGTTAGTTTCCATAATTATGCAAGTTTCAGTGATGTATAACTCCTTAAGAAAACTAAAAAATGGGAAAACATTTAGACCAGATCAGACATGTAAAGGGAATAAGAGAAGAAAGAGTGAATCTCTTTTGATGAAGAGATTTTTGGATCATCCAAGAGGCAAGAAGATAGATGTAAGAAGACAAGATATAGAAATGATTCAGATAAGGAACTTGTTCAGACCGATTCAAGTCAAGAGGAAAGGTATGTGATGTCATTATAGATGTAGGAAGCACTGACAACATGGTGTTAGAGTAAATGGTGAAGAAGCTAGGATTGAGAATACTTCCACATCCAAATCCTTACTACATTTCATGGGTACAGTAGAGTCATAATACCTTGGTAAGTGATAAAAACATGTGGTGTTGATCCGCTTCTTCGGGTTTCATGTCCTTGCCTTATTACCTTGGTTTTGTTGGATTGTGACACTCTAGAGTTTATATCCTTGCCTTGTTGCTTTGGTTTTGTTCTTGGATTGTGGAACACTTATTTGTAGAAGTTGATCGAATTATGTTTGGTGTTTTTTTTTCACTTTCATTGCACTTTTGACATCACTCCATTGACAGTCTCCTTGTATGGAGCTATTCTCGCTAAAACCCAAAGTGTCGAGTTGTTTTTGAGTTTTTTGATCGAGCGGTGGATTCGGACTATAGTGCACATCAAAATTCTTCAACATCATACGAGTTTTAAGCCGATCTTCTTGGGATGCCTTGGAGTGGTTTTTCTCTCTTTTTACTTTGTTGTTACTAGTTTTGGGTACCTTGTGGTGTCCCTTTTTTCTCATATATTATACATGAGTACCTCATCGGGCCTAGTTGCCAGGACTCATACCGTGGACATGCTTTGGTTCTATTTTGGCCCCTAGATTCACTTGAGGGTGGTGTTAGAGTAGGTATTTACCTTAGCTCATGTTCACCTAGGTACTTTATTTACCTTTATTGTATTTATCCTCACCCACTTATGTGTGTGGATATTTATTTTATCTTATTAATATATTAGGAGATATTATCTAGTTGTTAGGTATAGTTCTTTCCTTGATCTATGGTATTGACTAGATCCTTGATGTCTAGTTCTCTCCTAAATCTATGGTATTGACTAGTTATTTGACTGATTTCCTTGATTTATGGCTTGATCTACGACCTTGATGGTTCTTAGATTGTTATTCCTTGCCTATTTAAGCAAGGCCCATTCTCAATGTATTACATTGAGTTCCATAATAATATATGATATTATTTCTCATTTATTTGCAAAGGTTTTATGTAAAGTTATTCTGGTGAATTGATTTCATCTCTATTGATCTTTGTGTTTGATTAGCATTTGTGTTCTTGGCTTGGTACGATCTAGTTATTGCAGTTAAAGTTACTCGAAATTTTTCATGATTCAGCATGCGGTGGTCATTTTTCCTCTTCCGTGACAGCACACAAGATCATCCGGGCCAGTTACTATTGGCCAATGCTATTTCGGGATACAACCACCTAGGTAGAAAAATGTGAGCTTTGCCAACAGTTTTTGGCAAACCAAAATTGGCTACTTTTCCCCTCAGGCCGGTCGTTATTGACGAACCATTTAGGCAGTGGGGAATTGACTTTATCGGAGCACTCCATCCCCAATCGAGTGTCAGACATAGTTATGTCCTAACAGCAATGATTACTTCACCAAATGGGTGGAGGCCATACCTATTAAGAATTCCACTTCTGAAGTTGTTTGTAACTTCATCAAGGAAAATATCATCGTGAGATTTGGCGTCCCACACAAAATCGTTGCTGATAATGCTTCCAATCTTTCCTCTCGGGAAGTTATCAGTTTTTTCTATGAATACGGGATAATCTTGGCCCACGCCTCAGATTATTACCCCCAGGGAAATGGTCAGGCAGAATCCAGTAATAAAAACTTAGTGACCATCATACGGAAGCTAGTTGATGAGAATCGGTGATTGCGGCACAAGTCGTTGTATGACGCTTTATGGGTAGACCACATTACTCCCAAGAGGTATCTCGGTATGTCACCTTTTCAAGTATTATATGGAATCGACACTAAGCTCCCCATTTATGCGGAACTTCCTGCTCTGCGCTTGCACAAGCAATCAAAGATGAAACTTTCCAAAATTATTTTGAAAAGAGGACCATGTGTCTAGCAGAGCTTGAAGGAAAGAGAGTGAGGGTGGTTGACAGGATCACCGAACATCAGAATCAAGTCAATAGGTTTTTCGATAAAAGGCCAAGCGCAGAGGATTTCGGTGGGAGATCTCGTCCTTTTATGGGACAAGCAAAGAGAGCCAAAAGGCATGCACGAAAAATTTGATTCTCTATGGAGGGGACCTTTCAAGATCAAGCAGCTCAACAGAGAGTATAGCTTCTATCTCTCATATCCAGATGGAACCGAGCTCCTGCTTCCCTATAGTGGGAAACATCTCAAAATATTCAGGAAGTAGAGCTTGCTCTCTTCTTTGTATAGTTTGCTTTGGTTGTGTGTTTGTTTTTTTGTCATGTGTTTGCTTTGTTTGTTGTGTGTTCCCTATTTTCCCTTTTGGTCGCCCTTTTTTTGACTCTGTAACCCAATGGATAGGCACATGTTGATCTGGGATTCTCTACCCTTAAGCTTCGCTTAAAAATAGTCCCCAGAAAGAGCCATCTGTTATCCTGCAAAATTGACAAGGGTAATTTTGCAGGTAACCATACCAAAATTTCATGTTGGGTCCTTTGTCAAGGTCCCTCAGTGTTTGAAATGGCATAAAATCCCTTTCGAGAAAATCCAGTTTTCAAACTTAGTCATTTTGGTCCCTTTTTGGTTGGGCGCACATTTTGTTCATGCAACACAGAAGTTATTTGCGCCCCCTTGTATTCCTTTGGCGCACCCTTTGGAATGTTAACACAATGATTGTTGTGCCTCCCCATGATGCACCTTTCTTGCTTGTGCCAAGGTGCATGCACCAACATGTCAACAACAAAAATGTTGCACCCTTAAGTGGTGCGCCAAAGCGCTCAAAATCCCATGTTGACAGTCTTGAATTTACGCCAAAGGCGCAGATAGTTTTCTTGCTGACAGACGCATAACCGCACCAAAGGGCACAAATATTTTCATGTCAACATACCTTTTGGTGCGCCCTTTGAAAAATTTGGTGGCGCATTTATTGCGCCTTTTGCTATATATAGGTGCATCCACCCTGTCATTTTCACGATTGAAAAACATGTGAAAATTTATTTCTCTACACCTATCAAGCACTCCCGTCATCCTCGTGTCACGTTCGTGGACCCCACTTCATTCCTCCTATCTATATATCTCCGGTAAGTGGCTCTTTCTTTTCTTATGAGTTTTTCTTGTTGCTCTGCTATGGTTTTGCTTGCTATTGATTAGATATATAAACCTAAGTGGCTTCCCCCAAACCAGTCTTCCCCTCCTTCCAGATCTACTGGCCTGGAGGGCTTTGTCTCAAAAATGAACCCAGATCTTCTCCGCTCTATCCCCCTTCCAGTGTCAAAATTCATGTTAAAAGAGGCCTAAAAATTGTAAATCATCGGGAAGAAAGAAAACCTAATAGCTATCGGTTCTGGGCGCAGTTTTCTCTTGGCGCAATCGCCATCCTTGTTACAAAAAACACAGTCGCGCAAGAGGGTGCACTATCCCTAATTACAACATGCATCCTTCCTGCACCATACAAAACTAGAAAATCCTTACTCAAGGTGCAGGCGCAACCCTACTTACACCAACAAAGTTTGTTATGCAATCTCTTCCTACACCGCGCCAAAGGCCCCCTTGGTGCACATAAAGTTAGTGGTACACACATTAATGTTATGCCTTGGCACACCAAAATTCCCTGCAACATGTCCCATATTTGTGCCATTGGCGCATCCTGCCCCCATGCAACACCAAACTTATTTGTGCCCAGTTAAAAAACCTTATATATTGGCATAGGCGCAAATTTTTCTGCAACAACATTGATGTTATGTGTAAATTTTATGTGCCCTACGCCCTTTGGTGCTGATTTCTTCCTTGCAACACTCTATTTCAGTGCACCATACTTTTGACCCTGCACCCTATAATTTTCCTACACCCTGCGCCCAGAAGCTTTTAAATTGCTAACTCCTCATTCTGTAAAGCTTTGATGGAAGATCTGACAGCTAACATGGCTCTTCTGCGTTGGACTTTGCTCCTTCTTCTTGCAGATCAGCAACTAAACTCAGATTCGCATATGTCTACATCAAGCAAAAGGCCAACCAAGTCAAAGGGTAAGGCCAAACTCACAGAGGAAGAGATGAAATACAAATATCAAAGGGTCAGGAATTCCGAGTCCCAGGCAGAATGTGACCTAGACATCAGAGATTCCAAACTTGGCCACATCGACATGGAGGATTTTTGGGCCAGAACCAGGAGGGTCACAGGCAGTCCTTAGATGGAAAAACTGGTGGGAAGTGGTCTGCATTTCGCTGGGGGAATCCCCGTTAGTGCAGTAAATAATGAATTTATGATGGTGGTGGCCCATTGTTATAACAAAGACACAAGGTGTGTCGAGAATGAAAAGGCAAGGTCATAATCAGCCTCACTACCTAGCACTTTGAGATTATGCTAGGTATTCCCCACCACTGGCATTTTGTGGTCTGTAAGCCAAGAAGACTGCATCAAGGCATGGGAGGAAAATGAAGACAAATGCACCTAGTTAATGAACGAGGTGTACCTGAAAAATAAAAAGGTAATAACCAGGTGGCCGCAGGTTATTCACCGCAGCGACTTCTCTGAGGAACTGAGCGATACCATCACATTCCTAAGTAGGGTATTTGGGCTTTCTGATGCCCATTACTTCCACAAATGGATGCTCAGGTATCTAGAAACAATGAATAAGAATGTGCTTGATCAGCATTTCGAGTGGGCAGAAATCATCAAGCAACACCATCTCTGAGCAGCTCCAACAACTCACCACAACGGGGAGGTTCTACATGAACTCCTACGTAGTCTACACTGCAGCCTCAGAGAGAGACTATCCAGTGCTGAGCCGATGTGGGGTGTGGCCCCAGGTAAAAATATATGAATACTACCCAGAATTGAAGCTGGAGAACAACATCCCGCGGCATCATCTACCTATTGAGGCCCAATATGACTCACGGTCGAATGACCAAGAGCATAGTCATGGCAACCGAGAAGTGGGGGGTTATTTACGCAATTCCCCACTTTCACCTATCTCAGAGCAGCTAACTTCTTGGGAGAGCCCACCAAGTTACCAAGGTATGCAGGCCCTAAGTTGATCCTATTGGAGCTGTCTAGATAGCTCATAACATATCACGAGAAGTGCCTGAAAAGGAAGAAGGGTGGAACTCCTTTCCCCCTCACAGTGGGTAGGTACACCTGCACTTCTCACACCAAGGCCCGAGAAATGTTCGCAGAGCTGGAACTGCTTAATCTAAAGCACAATTTCCCGGCAAGGCCAACCTTTGATCCACAAAATTACCTCCCAAAGGCAAAACTCGATCTGATCCATGTTCCACAGATCGAGGATGTCTACATTGACCTGTATCATGAGGTCAAACTCAGGAGAAAGGATCACTCCCGCCTGGCCCTGGCAGAAATTATTCAATATGGCATGGCCATTGTTCCAAAAGCTTTCCAAATAACCGATCAAGAAGTTGATCAGGTATATCTAGATATGGATGGGGACAACTAGCCATTTTTCGAGATTGATAGGACAAAGGCACCTCAAACCATTGAGGAGAGGGTTAAGGGCACATTACAGCACATAGAGCATTGGTGCAGAATGAACGGCCTCATCTACCTTGGAGTAGATTTCACCATGTCCCCTTTGGGCAATGCACTACCAGGCTGAAGCATTTTCGAAGGGAAAAGGTAAAGATAAAGAGGGAGAATCAAGCTCTGCTCAAGAAGAAGCTCCTGAGAGCCCTCCTCCCACCGCACAGAACAGGTTGTAACCCTGGTACCTCTAGAGAAAGAAGTGGCAGAGAGTGTCCCAACAGGCACATCCACTCAGGATGTTGCCACTGCTACAACTGTTGAGTTTCCTTCCATCCCTTCTCCCTCTCCTCCTTCCCCTCCTCATGTGACTCAAGTGACCATTCCTTTGGTTGTATCCTCTCCCCCATCTTCTACTGTTCCCCTTCCTCTTCCTCCATTTTCTCTTCTCTCGCGGAGCTATCCCCCACCATTTCTTCTCTCATCTCTCAACTCCCTTCCACTCCCATGACTACCTCCCTTGTAGTGTCTCTTCCTCCCATGAGCACTTTCTTGGCCTCTCTCTCGATGCCGCCACCAAGTGTCTCGACCCATTTCCCCTCATCCACTACAGCTGCTCCCTCTTCCACCTCTGGTCCCACTCCCTTAAGTCTAGCATGGATCTCCCAGCACCTGAGTCAACATAAGAGGAAAGTCCCCATTGCACCTATGGACTTCTCCGTCATCCCAACAAAAGGGGCTAAGAAGCAAAAGCCTATAACCCACTTCTCTTAGAGTGCATCGGGAGAAAGAGTAATGGAGATTGTGTATCCTGATCCCACAAAGGATAAAAAGATCTGTCCCCTACAAATTATACAGTGACGCAGGTCACAATGGGAACGTCATCCTGTTGTCCACTCAAAATTCCCCTACTTTTAAGAAGTTGAAAATTAAAATTTTGAGGTTAAGTGTCTTTTCTATTGTTTTGATAATGTGAAAATTCGAGAGATTAGGAAAATCTACATTTTTTGGGTCATTTTGTGTGTTTTTCGGGCCTGTCAGACATTTTTGTCCCGCGTGTCCCAGGTTCATATGGGCTCTCTGTTCCCCGATCGGCCGGTTTACCCGAAGTTTGTTCTTTTCGAGGCCCGTCGGAACTTTTTGTCCCAAATGTCCCAAGTTCGCTCAGACCAGTTGTTCCATTTTCACCCGATTCGGCGAATCACGTATTCCGCATACTTTCGTCCCGCATGTCCCAAAAGCATTTGTGTGTCTTTTCCCCGCATTGCCCGAATCGGCCGAACCACGTACTTCGCGCTTTCACGTCCTGCATGTCCCAAAATAATTTGTGCGTCTTTTCCCCGCTCTACCTGAATATCTTACTTTTCAATTTAGTAGATATGTATTTAATGCGCATTTATTGCCTTTCTCTCTCCTAAACGGCTATATAATGAAAGCGCCCCTATGCATTTTTACACACTACTTTCATGCTATCTATTGCTCGAACCCTTACAACCAAAATTCCGTGTGCGTATCCATTCCCCCTACAATTCCATCCCAAGTCTAGCTTGCAGCTTTGCTCTCCGAGTTACTATCAACATGAAGATCAAATTCCAGGGGTAGGAACAAATTTCACCACTCGAGTCCGCCGTTCCCGATATCGGGGACAGTGAAGTTCGCCACCTTGACTTTGGAGATTTTTGGACAAGGATGACAGATGCAAACCCTTCACCGATGGCACAGATGATTCATGATAGTGGTCTGGCTTTCACTGGTGGTTTCCCTATCTCGGTGCAATGCGCAGACACAGTGCTCTCATGTGGGGCTCATTTCAACCCTGATTCGAGTGAGTTGACAAACGTGCACGGGAGCTCATCGCCAAACTTGATCGCTGCCACCATTGGCACTGCACTAAGGATTCTAGAAATGGAAAATGCTATAGTTATCTCCCAGAATCAAGCACAGGCCCTTTTCAATCAAGACAGTGATAATTATAAGGCGCGGGTGGCGAAGTCCTGGCTAAAAAACCCTAAGAAGGGGGCATCTCGTCTATCCAAAGTTCTGTTCCATGCCGATTTCAACGAAGAACTATCAGATTTCATAATCCTACTGGCTCGGGTTATGGGCTTACCCTCTACTAATGAGTTCCATTTCTGGATGTGCCCGCTTATCAATATGGTGTGCGAGGGAACTCAGAATATCAACTGGGTAGAGATCATCAGTATGAACCTAGCGGAGCAGCTGTCTAATGTACAACAAACAAAGAAATTCTATATGACTTCATACCTGATGTATACTCTAGCAGCAATACATCGATGCTCACAAGGATGACCCCGTGTATGCCTACTGCCCACAGTTCACCCTAGAAACCAGCAATCGTAATTTCGAAGGGTGAATGATGCTTTCACCATGTACATTGTCCGGCTTCTTGAGAGTGACACAGCGAGAAGATTTTCTGATGAAGCCATGAGTTTGATATCACACTATGGTGCTTATTTTATCCAATTCAGAAAATTTTCCTATATCAGGCTTGCTGGCTATGAGAGCACTCCTCTCAAGCTTCCTATGTTCTGCAATGACAAAATGGCCTTGATAGAAGTGTGCAGGTAATTGGACAAATTGCATAGAACTTGCAGGGATAAGAAAATTATTGGCTTGCATTTCCCCATCTCTTTGGGAAACTACACCTACAAAACAGCCCTGGATGCACAAAATATAGAAAGAGCCCTAGCTCCCATCACTGTCCATTTCTTCAAGCCAAGAACTTGTTTTGACTTGAAGAATTTTATTGATCAGAATATCAAGATAACCTATCATCATAGGCGGAGACAAGAGGACTATTGGTCCGACATTTGTCTTTGATGATTTTGAAGCCAGAAGGAGGTATTATGGCAGGTTTTCCCTCCAATTAATCCAAGAGCTTAACCTGTACCAAGTTCCTGAAGGGCTACAGGATGAAAATTCTGACCTGTACTCATATGAGTATGAAAATGTGGTCAAACACACCCCCTTGGAAGACTTGGATTGGTTTAAAAAGGAAAGGGATGATTTGGCTGAAATCCTGGCTCCAGTCTTAGTCAGGACCAATATCTAGTTTGATAGAAAAGTCCGTGAACTTAGGAGTCACTCAGGGGAATCCTCCTCCAAGGATGCTTCAACACCAAGAAGGGAAGCATCGACACCCAGATCAGAAGCACCTGTGTTAACCCCTCCAGCCTCATCAACTCAAGGACCTGTAGTTTCTACTCCTTCCTCATCCACCCAGGTATATCAGAAGAAATTCAAAGAAGTTAAAAAGGAGCCTGTGAAAGAAGATCCCCTGAGGAAGCATGTAGAATTGCCTTCGGGACCTGAGAACATTATTGTTCTCAGTGAAAGTGAAGAAAGTGAAGTGCCAACCTCGCAAGCACCCTTGAAGCCCCAATGGATAAGGATAAAGAGGTCCAGAGCACTGAACTTCCAAGCACTGTTGATTCCTCTGCACTAGGAACCCCATGCGCTGCACTCATATCTCAACTCGAGGCAACAACAATGTGAACCTTAGGCACCATGATTTCTCTGTCTCTTGGTCCTCTTGCCCCACCTGCTTCTTCCTCCTCTTTTGCATGGGTGCAACCTCTTGTTGATGAGTAGAAGAGAAATTTTTCCTCCCAGATCTCGGGACCAAATTTTGATGTTGTGGCAACCTTGTTAGGCACTACTCCTCCTTCTCACGCCAAAAAAGCTAGAATTACCTCTAGGATAGTATCTGATGCTCAAGGCCAACAATTCCTAGAGATAGCCAAGCCTATGATAGATAAGCTAGAGCAAGATTTGCAAGCGTCCGACCTGGAACTCTCAAGAATTCCCATGGGAGAGTCTACCCCTGAAGGTGAGATCCACAATCTTCAGGAAACAGTTACCAGAGTCATTGGGAGGGTAGAGAAAGGGCAGCAAACCATTGAATAGTTGGAGGAACAAGCCCAGATTCTTACAAGTTTCATCAAGTCCCTGTTGTCCAAGGATAAATTTTTGGATCCTATCCCATTGACTACTCTTCCACCACCTGTAATTCTGAGCCAGGATGAAGTGTAGAGTATCAAAGATATGCACAAGTATTTCGTATATGGAAGAGCTATGGAGGCCATGGTGGATGATATGCTGGTTGCAGGATTAAACTTCATTGATGAAGCCTTCAAACTCCACGGGAAGGTGAGTAATTTGCAACAGAAGCTCTCCTCCAATATTGGGAGCATTGATAAAGAACTTAAACTTTGGAGCAGTTACATAGTAGACCTCCGCCTCATGGGACAAAAAGATAAAAATATTTTGATGGCAAGCAAAGTCTTCAAGGATACAAAGGATAATTTGTCAAATTCTTGGGTCTACAGCATGGAATGGAAGATCAAGGTCCTGGAGGAGGCTTTGGGAGAATTAAGGAATAGCTGGCAGAAGGGTGAGGCTTTCAAAACACTAGTTGTATCTGCTTTCAAAGATATACATTGCCATCTTCAGGATGAGACTTCTGGTGTGCCTCTCTCCTTACAAGAAATCAAAGCTCAATTCAGAGCTTTTGTCAAAGGGGATCTATTCAAGGAAAGCTCCATTTCCAAAGAAAAAATGAAGGAGATCTACTCTCTTCAATCTGCCATTGAAGAAGCAAATAAATATTATCATACTCATGTCGAGTTCGATAAGGAAATGGAGAAGTGCCTCAGATTTTGGACTCAGTCTACCGCCAACACATCAGTCCCACGTGGCAGAGACATAGCCGAGGCATTGAAGAGATTCAGATAGTGGATCTTAAAGTTGGTGGGTCCCTCCCAGTCATAAGCACCTGTCTTCTTCTCCTAATTCTTCTCTTCTCTTCCCCTTCTTTCTCTTGGATTTGTTGTAATCAGTTGGGGTATTGCGATTAGCAACCCTTTAACTAATCTTTAGTTAAAAGAAGTAGTTACCGAGAGTAACTGATTTGTAAACTATATAATGGCCTCTCCTCACCATTTTAAAAGAGGAAGAACTTGGCTTATTTCTGAAAGTGTAAATAAATCTTGAAGAAATCAATACAGAAGGACTTTTCATTCTTTGTCTATCTGATTTCCTTTATCCCTAAGCTATTCATTTAATCTTGTTAGATCATTTGTCTGTATTATGCTGGGAAGCTTTGTATTCTCGCAGATGTTATTTACAGAACTTTGTGTCTTTTTAAATTCCATCTTATTAATGTGATACAAATGATCTTATTCCAATTCAGTTGTACCCTCGCATGCATAAGGAATTACTCTGTCATCTATAATTCTGAATGGTGCCTTTCTTCTCGTTCTCGCATTTTCATTCCTCAGTCCTTTTGTAATTGATGATCCTTATAGAAAACACTTTCATAATATCCAAGTTCCACAAGAAAACCATACTTTGTATATGTGTAAATAGGTTCGTTTCTGAATAAGGGAACCTCTCCCATTAAAGAGGAGGGACTTCTTGTCCCCTGATTGTTGCTCTTCTTGAAGTCCTTTTTGATGACCAACACATCCAAAAGCCTTCAAGGAGAGGCCCTATCTGCGGTGGATGCCCTTTGCAAGAAACTTCAAGAAGCAAAGGAAGAGAAGAGGCTACTAAAAGAGCAGAATAAGCATCTTCTCCACGCCCTGCAGAAAATGGGTAGTGCACCTCCTACAACTGCCACTGAAACTCCTGAGGCCCTTAGTTAGGATAAGATAAACAAATACACCAAGATTGGTGAACAAGGCATGGTAGTATCTACCTAGAGAGACCATATCCTCAAAGATAGTGAGGAAGTAATTATCAAGTTCACCGAGTTATATTAGAACATCATCGGGTGAATAAGGAACTCCAGGCGATTGCAGGACCTATCTCTGAAGAGTTGGACCATGCTAGGTTACAACATGAGACATTCCAGAAGATGCTCGACTTCTCAGTCGATGATTTAGTTAAATTTGGCATCTTCAATCACCCCAGTACCCAACAAAATCCTTGCTGCTTTGGACTATCGGGTCGATTAGATGGAATTTGTCTTGGAGAAGATAGACAAGGTCAAGGAGGAAGCCCTAGATGCAATGCATCAAATGGAGAAAATTGTCCTAAGGATGTCTCTGGGCTTGCTCACTCCGTCATTCACCTTGAGGAAGGTAGATGAAACCATCCAGATCTTCAAAGAGATTGTCTCGCAAGGATTAGGGCCAAAAGTTACTTTTGACACTGAATCCATCAATAACCTTCTGGCCTACCGTGATTTTGTAGGGTACCTGATGGAGGTAGGTAATGAATATTTCAAGCTCCCAAAAAACTCAGAGATGAACAGAGACTTGTGAGGTCATCGGCAATCATACCAAGGGTCCTACCTGGATCAACTTCAGCCGATGGTCAGTAAATTCATGGAGTACCGGCTCAATTCCACATTACCTCTCCTGAGCAGAAGCAAGATACTCCCTTCTAGCCGTGAGATGACGATGAATAGCCTTCCTCCTCTTGGCTTTCTTTTTGTAAATATCTAAAAGTATGTTGGCGCAAATGATGACATCATCCATGTTGCACCATGGGATGTTGTCATCCACCAAGTTGTCCCAAAAGTCAACAGTTGACTTTTAGATATTTTGTAAATTTTGTAATTAGTTGTTGGTTTCTTTTTTCCTTCTCTCTTCTCCTCCTTCTATAAATACTTGAATACTTGTTGTATTCAAGGGTGGACACTTTTTAGATAAAAAATAGAAGTGAGAAGAAAAGGCTTTGTACTTTTGTAATGTGAAGAAACATTAATACAAATATTAAGAATTTGTGTTGAATATGTGTGTTATGGGCATCTGATCTTTCTTATGTCAGATCTGTGTTTATTCTGTTGGATCTATCTCTACTTTCTTGTCATTTGTTCATCAGTATTGCTTTGTTTGTTTATGCAAGTAGGTTTGGCTCCATTTATTACCAATCCCAAAACATAAACCCTCTGACCTTTCTACTTTGGAATTCATTTCTTTTCTCCCTTCGAACCCATTCTTTCCTCGTCTTTCTCTCCATTCCTTTCTTTTCACAGTTGGAAGCACCTCTACTGGGATGAGATCCCAAACCCCGAAGGTAGAATATTGTGAGACTTGCACAAATTCCTACTAGTAGAATAACAATAAACCAGTTTCACTTTGTTGTCTTAAAGAGGGGCTATGCCCTGCACACTGTTGGCTCATCTATCCATAGATCTACCCACTCGATAGATTTTCAGACCAACAAATCAACAAGCTTGGACATCACCAACCAATGCACAACCATGACAAAACCAAGAATGGGCACCTCAATAGAATTCTAATCAATAGAGGAGGTTTCAAAACAACCGCAGCAAGCTTTAATGGCCCCATAGTAGAATTACCAACAACACAAGAAAGAAACAAAAAATAAACTTCTATCCCAACCCGTATCAAATCCCAAGAATCAACAAACAACTTCAATTAATGAATCAAGACAAAGTGATACAATGCAGGTAAGTGTTATCAATTATATGAGACTAAGATTTGGGGAGAACAGCCCCAGTCCTTCTATTGTCATCACCAAAATCCCTGAGGAAAATGTGAGAGAGGAGGCACCTAAGGAAGAGGATGACACTAGACATGGTCCTGAGATGCACGCCACTAGTAAAGGCTAAGAAAAAGATAAAAATGACCAAACAAATCATTTTCCCGAAAGATTAAAAGAAACTTGGATTGCAGAAGAAACAACACTAATTCAGGAGTTGAAAAATATGAATGTTGAAGTCCCACTTCTAAGAGCAATAAGGGACCTTCCCGAGTTAAACTAGACCATTAGAGACCAGTGCATAAAGACAATGGGTAGAAAAAAGAAGTACCCAAAAATAGTTAAAGTTGAAGGAAATCTAGTTGATCTTGTTTATGGAAAGCTTATTTCACCAAAATATGGGGATCCTGGGAGTCCAATCATCACTATTTTTGTGAATGGTCAGTCAATCTCTAATTTTTTAGTGGATCTTGGTGCTTCCATCAATGTTATAACTTCAAATATGTTCAATCTATTATCTCTAACAGATTATAGCCAACCAATACCATTCTTCAATGATGATCACCTATTGCTATACTAGATGGAGTAATTGAGGATGTGTTGGGTTTTAGAATGGAACATGGGTTGAAACCATAGTCAAGGGACAACAAGTCCCTCCTCTTTAATGGGAGAGGTTCCCTTATTGAAAGAAAGAAAAAAATGTATAGATATACAACTCTCAATGTTTGGACCCTGATATTCTAGAATGTTTTCATACTTAAAAGATTATCAATTAGAAGGAATGGAAGAATAAAGAGATAGGAGAAGGAAGAAAACAACAATGCTTTTGGGAAATATAGATACAGAGTATCTCCCTACTCACATTGAACCAAGAAAATATAGAAAAGGATCAATTACTTCACCACCGATGTAAATCTACAAACACAAAGTTCTAAAGATTACACAGACCAGAACACAAAGTTTTTATTGAATGCAAAACAAATGATCCCTTGAATCGAGCAAGGAGAGAGAGATATAACAGAGGAAAATAAGAAAGAAAATAACTTCAGTACTAAATTACTTCAGAATTTACAACCTTCCTAGAAAAACTAGAATCCCCTTATCCATGGTGAAAACCATGTTCTTATAACAATCCGGGTACATCCATACTTTGTCCCCAAGAAAATAATATCCAAAAGGAATAATTTTTTTACAGATATGCTTTTGGAAAGTGACATGAAACAAACGCACTCATGAAAACCGAAGGTTCAAAAAGGTGAATATTTCGTTAGTTCGAGCATGATTAATTTAGTAGGGGCATCTCATGATTTTCTTCTTCATGTGGTCTTGCCATTTCCACCTTTTAACCATTTTCATAGCACTCATGTGCTTGCTAGTAAATTTTCTCTCTTTTTATTGTGTATTCGATAAAATTTGTTTTCTCGATGATCAAAATTTACCTCCCTTTAAACTTATCGATTTGGATCAATAATAAACCAAAAATGCATCTCATGGAGAAACAACAAGAATGCAAATAAAAAGAATGAAGAATGATCCATTTTTTCATTTTGCAAAGATCTATTTTGTTAATGGCGTTAAAAATTAGATGAGTGCATTTGGCTATCTTTTCACCTTTTACCTTCAAATTTGGACCCTACACATGGCAAGATCCAAAAAATGATGACCACGGGGAGAAATCTACATTTCTTGACATTTGGGAGAAAAAGTGTGATTCCTCATTCTACTCCGTCCCCCGCAGCTCCGTCAAAATCCAAACATGTGGCGCTATCTCTGGGTGATTGAGGAAAAGCGATTCAAATATGACATTTAAACTCTTTTTAATAAAAGCTCAAATTGTCAAAAACCTCCACCAATCGGCTTTGACTTTTAAACGTGAACATGTGTCCCTTTCGACGATTTTGTGGACTTTAACTCGAATTCATCATTTTGCATGGGCGGGGCCGGGGCCATTTTAGATAATTTCACCCTTTTTCCATAATGCCTTAGCCTTAGAGACCAAAATGGATCCATCGACCCAAACTTCCACCCAAACTGCTCCAACCAATCAGGGACTAGTGGGGATGTGGGGAAAATCTAACATTTTTTCCAAAATCACCAAAAGTCATAAGTTCACAAAGAAACCCATCCAGCCACATCCAATGGGAAACAAACGAGTAGCTTCACTTTTCTGAGTAAGAATTTTATGGGGAAAAGGATGAAGGAAGTTGCAAAAATGAGAAAACACCATTTTTCTCCCCGATGAAGAATTTCTTTCTCAGTAAAAAGATTAAAACGAAATATGCAAGGTCCCACACGTTCCAAATGCATAAAAGAAGAACTAAAATCATTTCCCATCCATTGAAAATAGGAAAAATGTACTAAGGAAATTTTGATTTAAAATGTCATGGGAAATGGAAATGAGCATCCTGGGGAGTTTAAAACACAATTTTTTTCTATGGCAAGGCTCCAATTTTACGAAATTAGATTCAAAAGGGTGGGGAAAATTGAAAGGAAAACAGGATGTAATGGTCATAGTGAAATATTGGGATTATCCTATGGATTTCATGGTCTTGTAGCCTAAATCTCGGAAGTTAGGATACCTAGTCATCTTAGGAAGACCCTGGTTGGCCACTACTACAACATATATTGATTGTAGATCGGAAAAATGACTATTTTAAATGGGAAAAAATCAAAGAATATATCATTATACCCTCCCTCTCAGCCATTTTTGGATGTTTGTGAACATTTATGGGTATATTTTTCAAATACTAATAAACTGAGTTCTTCTTATCTCGCCACCATCAGTAGTTAAAATTCATATGGAAGAAATTGTTGAGTCATAATCAATGACCCACAAAGTGGATGCTATGTCTCTAGAAATTAAAACTATGGCTATGGAAATTGATACTCGGGCTATGGAGCCATATTTTTGGACTTAGGAGGCAATATTACCTTGGTGAGGCACATTTCTAATGAAGATTGTATAGAAACCTATACTTATCATGACGCATGTACAATCACTGATTTCTATTGTCCTTTAGCTAAGGTTATGTCTCTTAAAAATATGACTATTTTGCACATGCTTCAGCCTCAAGTTTTTCCATTGAAAAATTAAATTGTTGATGCCGAGCTCACTATTTTGAAAGACACCAAACAAGTGACTATCGACATAGGAAGAGAATTGACCATTGGTAATAATTTAGAAGCTTCTCACAAGAGACTCGGGTGGTTGAAATTTTGAGTAAGCATTCTGTTGGTGAGGAAATTTTCTGTGTGGATGAATTTTTGAATTCCTTTCCAACGCTCTAGGAATATAAGTCCCTCTACTTAACCAATTCAGCTACCATGTATGCATGTGTGAGAAAGCATGGATTTTTGTGGTGGCCTTTTGGTCAGGGATCCAACAGTGCACTCCACTGACCCTGCAAAAAATTCTTGCAGTTATTTGCAAGGGGGAAATTTGCTATGAAGATGAGAAAGGGGAGTGTGAAAAGAGGTAGGAGAACTAATGTTGTAGGTAGAAAATCATATTCCTGCACACATTAGTTAGAAACTTTAACACATGCATTTATGAGAAGAAACAACCCTACAAATGGCAACAAGACGAGATAAGATTGCGAACTCAAAGTTTCTAAAATATCCTCATCAAAGAAAGCAAGAAACTCCTTCTTCTTGTATTGATGCTTAAACAGAAATTTTACATAGTGGAGAAATGGAGGAAATTGAGAAGGGGGGGAATGGAAGAAAATGGCTATCTCCTTTGTTCTCTCAAAAGTACAATGCACTCTCCATTTTACAAGATCAATCGCCAACCACTACAATGGCATGAAGAAGCCATTAAATATCTTGCAAGAAATGGTTACAACTTCTTCTTTTTTAGCAAGAAATAGTTTACAATATTTTCAATCATTCATGTCTATTCAGATTCTTGATTTGCGAAGAAATACCAATGGTGGAAAAAACTAGACTTTTCATAATGCAGTCATTACACTCGTTTTGTAACTTTGAATTTGAACCATTCATCTTGCCTTTGAACTTTAAACTAGATTCATCCATGTGGGAGAAATTTACTGGAGTGGGCGTGGAGGATGCCTTTTTCTTTTTGTGACTTTATAGAGATTTGGCATTTTTTACATTTTTGGTCCGCCCTTCCGCTTTTGATATAAGCCTGACACGTGGCTTCACTTGATTGGCAAAGGAATCACGGCTCACTTTATGAATTTTAACCTTTTTACAAAAAGGCTCAAAACCTCAAATTTCTCTACCGACCCGCTTCCCCACTTTGACTTTCAATGCGGGCTAAACATTTGAATTTTCCTCATAGCATGATCAGGGTTGCGGGTCACTTTATGACTTTTAGCCTTTTTACAAAAGGCTCAAAATCTCAAATTTCTCTACCGACCTACCTCCTCGCTTTGACTCTTTTGATGTGGGCTCAACATTTGACTTTTTCCCTCTTAGCATGATCGGGGTGCAGGTCACTTTATGAATTTTCACCTTTTTACAAAGAGGCTCAAAACCTCAAAGTTCTCCACCGACCCACTTCCCGCTTTGACTTTCAACGTGGGCACAATTACCTAGCGAAACTGCGGATCATTTTATGATTTTAACTCTTTTTAGGAAAAATCTCAAAACTTCAAGATTCTCCGCCGACCCACCTTGACTTTCCAATGGCGGGCTCAAGATTTGACTTTTTCCTTAGCATGATCGGGGTTATGGGTCACTTTATGACTTTTAGCCCTTTTTACAAAAAGGCTCAAAACCTCAAAGTTCTCCTACCCACTTCCAATTAGATATGTCCACATACCCATGGATAATGGGGCCAAAATTTGATGGGGAAGAAAACTCCCATTATTCACGACTGTGGAAAAATGTAGAGAAGAAGAAAACTCCACCATTTTGCGCTTGATTTTCAAATTTCTTTCGCAAACCAAGGAATTGAAAACAATACAAGGTTTGACGATCCATGGCCATAAAAAGATTGAAAATTTCATTCAAATGAGGAAAAAATAAAATTTTCACGTGTCCAGACAGGAAAACAAAAAATTTATCAAAACGTGCAGACTGGAGAGTTTAAACAACTTCAAAGCATGAATTTCTCTATCTTTTTGGACTTCCAACTTTACTTGAACACTTCTAGAGTGCGTGAGCTCAATTTTTTGAATTTGACTTTAAAAATGAGGGGGGGAATTATATGGCAATAATACATTCCCAATATTTTACTTAGGATTATACTGACATGAAGGGGATCCATCTAAACATCTGCACTCATCATATTTACATTGAGGATATTAAACCTGTGAGATAGCCACAACATAGAATTAATCCAGCTTTGAGAGACATAGTAAAAAATGAAATCAAAAAATTGCTAAAGGTAGGATTTATTTATCCTATATCTGATAGTTAGTGGGTATCACCACTAGTTATAGTTCCTAAGAAAAATGGGAAATGGAGAATTTGTGTAGACTATAGGGAACTTAATAAAGCCACCAAGAAAGACTACTTCCCTTTTCCTTTTCATTGATCAGGTCCTAGATAATCTGATAGAAATAAATACTTCTCCTTCTTGGATGGGTTTAGTGGGTATAACCAAATTAGTATTGCACTTGTTGATCAAGATAAAATAACTTTTACTTGTCCATGGGGTACATTTGCATATAGAGTTCTACCATTTGGACTTTGTAATGCACCTGCTACCTTCCAAAGGGCAATTTTGGCCATCTTTGCGGATGTTACAAATGACTATGTTGAAGTTTACATGGATGAATTCATTTTCAATGGTTCAAATTTTGATGAATCTCTGGATAATCTTGAAAATAGATTAACTAGATGCAAACAACACCAACTCTGCTTGAGTCATGAAAAAGGTTTGATAATGGTTGATCAAGGAATTGTTTTAGGTCATCATATTTTTGTCTAAGGGATAGAGGTCAACCCTAGAAATATTGAGGTAATAACTAAGTTCTATACGCAAAAAATCATACTAACATCAAGAGATTTCTTGGACATGCAGGGTATTATAGGTGGTTCATTAAGGATTTTAGTAAAATTGTTGTACCTATATTTTCTTTGCTGACAAAATATTGTGTTTTTGAATGGTCTCCTCAATGTCAGCAGACTTTTAAGATTATCAAAGAGAAGTTAAGCATTGATCCATTTTTGTGAGGACCCAATTAGGGGAAGCCTTTCCATATTCACACTAATGCTTCTAACACAGAAATGGGAGTTGTTCTTGGACAAAAGGATGAGGAAGATCAGATGTATTCCATCTATTTTATCAGAAGAATCTGACCCCTACGGAGAAAAATTACACCACCACGGACATTTTGTTTCTAGTTTTTGTTTACTCTTTGAATAAATTTAGACATTACATTATTGGATACAAATATTTTGTTTATACTGACCATTCACCATAAGATATTTGATGAATAAACCAATAGTAGGGGCATGATTATTAGATGGTTACTCTTGTTGTAAGAATTTAATTTGACCATTATTGATAAGCCAGGAAAGGCTAATGTTGTTGCTGATTTTATTTCAAGATTGAATGTTTTAAGTGATGAAGAAGCAATCCAGGATCACTTTTTGAATGAACACTTGTTTGCAGTATCAACTCAACCTCCATGGTTTTTTGATCTTACAAATTACCTAACCACGGGAAGTTTACTCCCTATTTTACTAATAAGGAATTAATAATATTAGTTTAAAATAGTGCAACATATAAATGGTGCAATGGAATTTTATTTAAATGTTGTTCGATATGGTTCTTCATGGTGTGTTCGGGAAGATGAAGTGTATGATGTATTGAGATCTTGTCATGATGATCCCGGAGGAGGACATTATTCAAAGTGAAGAGGAAATTTCACAAGGTCCTTGGAGTTGGATATTATTGTAATTATCTTCACAAGTTTGTCAAGAAGTATGTGTGGTAGTGTGATGCATGTCAAAGAATGGGGAATCCTACAATATCCATGGAAATTACTCTCAACCCTTAGCTAGTCTTGTTACAATTTGAGAAATGGGGAATTGATTTCATTGGACCTTTTGATCCCCCATCCTTTGGGAAAGATTACCTATTGGTGTGCACTGAATACATCTTAAAATGGGATGAGGTTCAAGCATTAGCATTTGCCAATGAAGATGTTGTTGCTGAATTTTTATACAATCAGATAATGCTAAGATTTGGTGCCCCTAGAGCCATTATATTTGATCAAAGACCTCAATTTTTGTCTAACATGATTGAGGATTTTCTAGAAATATACCAAATCAAGCATCAGAAATCATCACCATATCACCCCCAATCCAATGGGCAGGTGGAGGTCACAAACAGAGAGCTTGAGAACATTTTGACCAAGGTTGTCAATTCAGACAGGAAGAACTAGGTACCAAAACTCCCAGAAGCAGTGTGGGCCTACAATACAACCTGGAAGACTACTACTGGTTTCTCCCCATACAAACTTGTGTATGGAAAAATGACATTGTTACCCATGGAATTCAAGTTCTAGACTTGGAGAACAACACTGGAAGTAGGAATTGACCTAGATGAGGCACAACGTGAAAGAGTGATGCATTGAATGAATTGGATGAGATGAGGATGGAAGCACATAAACAAACATAAATTATCCAACATCAGAGGAAAACTTGGCATGATGCTCATATCAAACATAAGAAGTTTAATGAAGGGAAATAGGTCCTACTCTTTGATTCAAAATATCAACTATTTAAAGGCAAGTGAGAAAATCTTTGGTTGGGACCATACTAGATTAAAAATGTTTGACAATGGGTCTATGAGATTATTGTCAATTGATGGAGACAGAAGAACCCTTCTCATGAATGGACATAGATTAAGGATGTATCGGCGTCTTACTGGATAAGGAAACCTTCAACAAAAAGATATGTTGCTATGTGAGGAAATAGATTCAAGAGAGGTGTCTCGGATCTTCCCGTCAGAATAATTTTTTTGAATTTGAATAAAGGAAGATGATCATGCTTTTGATCTTCGTCCCTTAGTTAGATGTTTTTTCATTAAAGGTAGGAATATTTATTGTTAGACTATACATTACTCCATATTCATTCTATGAGCGCAAGAAATAGAAACATATGGAATTCGGTGAGCTAATATGGTAGAGGTAAGCACATTTTACTTCACTACGACTATTGGATTTTGAAGCATCTCCCCATTACCTTAATTATTCATAATTACTTGGACACACAAAAATCAAGTCCTAGATTAGTTATTGGTGGTATAAATCAAATCTTATGGCACAAAATAACATTTAATGAATAATCATGAAATACGTGTCACATGAGTCATGTTTTAAATGAAAGGGACACGTGGCTCATAAATAGGTATAGGTGGTATGGATATTTATTATTATGGGATAATACACCATACTTTGTCTTAAAATTTCCCATGCAAAAGATGTCTTGTCAACATTTTGTCTTTGTCAATTTCATACCGACCGACCTTGATACATTCAAACAATTCAAAATTTCTAAAAACTACATTGTAAAATGACTCCATAATTTCACTCTATTATTTCTCCCAATTCCTTTTCTTCCATTTTACCGAGTATTCTCTATCTCTACAAGCAATCCACACCATGGGTCGAAAAGAAGTATGATCTTGATTCTCCTAAGACATTACTACGAAATGTTGTCATCTCCCAAATATTTCATAATCTGGGTGGTTGTATTTCATAAAAAAATTAAGGCTTTGATGACTACCTGGTTGATGAATTTTTAATTAACTTTGAAGAGACATGCTCCCAAATCAGTGGGAAGAGGGTTAAGATTTTATTGTCGCATTAATATTTACCTTTTTGGATTACCTGATTTTGGTCTCAAAGTCATGACCAATGCACCTCTCAAATCTTTTATACCATTGTTTCATGAAGAGGGTGAATCTCTTCCATAGGTAATTCTCACTCCTCTTGGTGTTGAAGGGAACTCGGTGTTAAAGTATTCTTGGAAGTTGGGATATGGAAAGAGGTCACAAGATGGGTCAATAGATATTTTATTTGTAATGGACAACCATCAGTGTTTGGAGGGGATTCATTGAAAATTTTAACTCATTTGAAGAAAGGGCATGTAAACCCTGAACTCAGGGTAAATTTACCTAAGTATTTGGTAGATGCGGTCATCAAGGAGGGACAAAAATATAAGAATGGAGGAGGAAAGGATGCCTTAAAGAATTTGGGGTTCATTCAACTCATTTTCTCTCATCAAGTTTTTCATATACCCAAGAGAAGACTCACAAACATCAATGCAGGGGATAATTCAAAGCAATAGAGAACTAACATGGACCAGTCTCCCAACATTCTTCTAGAGCTCAAGTTGGTGCCTCAATCTTCAAAGTAAATCCTGGATGAATCTTTGGGTGGGGACAACCACCTTCCATGCCAAAAATTTCTAAAGGAATAATCACCATGTCGACCTATTCCTCTACAAGGCCAAGATGGTCATGTACTATGCAGATTCCTGAAATTTCTTGGCCCATGGTGTTCAAAGTGAGGATTCCACCCCTATTATAGATGAAAGGGATAAAATTGGTACTTACACTATTCTAGATGAGTAGTCCAAAGAATTTGACTCTAATATGACAGAAGCCCCTACTTCTCCCGATAATCCTAACATGATAGAATCCCCTACTACTCCTAAAATGGAGGCCAAGGCCCCGTAAGTACCGCAAAGGCCGTAAATGTAGACCACAACTCCTGAATCTACTTTAGATGAAATGGGTGTCCTGAGATTCCATGGAGATGAAATGCTGAAATATTATCAAGATGAAATTGCTTCCTGAAGGATAAATTAAAAGTTATGCATGAAACTAATTTGTCTTTGCAAACCGAATTCACACAAAGGAATTTAGATAAGGTTAGATAAATTACTACTCTAAAAGTAGAAGTTATCAGTATTATGAGACAATGGGACATCAGTCTTAATTTATGGGATGATTTCAATCATTTGTCTCTTCAAAATAAAGAATTGATTAAAGATAAAATAAAGCTTAAAGAGGAAATTGAGACTGGTAAAAGTGAGAAAAAGAAATTGGAGTCAATCATAGATGTTGTGTGTCCCTTAGCTTGTAAATTTCTTGCTTGCCACAAACCTTCTTCTATCTACAACATGTTTATCCAGGAGAAATTCTATGTCTAGCAATTAATGAGATTATGTAATAAGGAACCCTATGTCACACCAGATGGAAAAACCTTCTTGGAAATTTACTAGAACAGTACCCCTAAAATTCAAAACCTATTGTGTGAGTTTTACCTTCATAACATGTTAGTCACAAATGTGCCCGACTTCTTTATTAATCTATTTGTGGGAGATTTTCAGATTAAGGCCTTTCAGTCCTTATTAAGAAATCAAATTATTTGGAGTGAAAAACATAAAATTTTAATCAGACAACTCAAAATATTGGTTTCTTCATTTGACCAACTCACCACAATGATGTATCAATGAAGAAGAATTTTTGGTCTTTGTATTATCAAGTTGGTGTTGGTACAAACACTTCACAGGTTTTGCATAAATGCATACAGGATTTTGAGGCCTTTTTATAGCAACACTTTGGTGAAGCAAGACATGTCTATGACAGGAGATGGGATACATTGAATTTACCATTGAAAAGATGAGAAGTCATTTCTCCTTAGAATCTCAGCTGGGGTATGAGGTGAGGTGATGCACTTGTAACAATAATTCTTTAGCTATCTGAGAAAAATGACAAAGAATATAATGATGAATGGGTTGGGATTCAAGTAAGGCCACCTCTCCTTCTTAGCCCCATGACCACTTGGCAGAACAATGCTGCTCAATCCCATGATAGTTTCATAGCTTGGGTTGAGGTTATTTCCTTAAGTCAGGGATGTAAGGGCACAAGGAAGCATTATGTTGATCATTTCAAGGAGTATGACATGGCTCAGCAGCTTGGGTAGAGAAGCAGGGGAAGAGATGAAGTTGCATAGGGACATGAAACAGGTAAAATGTAGGGGAAATGATGGGTTCATTATTTGACTCATTATATGATCTATGTATCTATTGATTTTTATTTAAACATGATTAATTAAGTGAATGGGATGCTTTACATTTCTTTTTCCTAGTAAATTTAATGCATTTCTCTTGATTATGTTCATGCAAACCGTTGACTGTGTAACTTCCTACTAAATACCTCTATGAGTGAATTATGGTGACATGTGTAGGGTAATGATGGACATTTACTGCCAATGCATAGAATTGTGATCAAGGAACCGAGTCTATGGCCATCATGCGTAGTGGAGGGCTTGTTCTAACCGTTCCAACTGTCCTACAGACATGAAGCATGTTTTTAGCATTTTTATATTATTCAGTAGGATTATTGATGAACGAGTCCAATGCCTATAGTTATGGAATAATGTATAACTGTTTAAGCCTATATATAGGTAGGTCCTTGAAAAACAATAAGTCGGCCAGTTAATACCAATACATTTGAAATTATAGTTTTATTTAGTTATATAGTTCATGGAGGATGTAAAAGAACTTATTTTGAATCAATACAATAGATGTTGTTTTGAACAATTTGTGGTGTTGAGTTGAACTCGTCCCAAGGAAGAGAAAGGGCCCACTCAACCAAGGTGACTAGAGAGTTTCTATGCTTTATATTTTCTGGAAAGTTAAATTCTAAATGATTTAATTTCAAATATTGGTTTGAAGTGTGAGTGATTACTTGAATTTAGTTACTTTCCTTGCTTTGATATATTTCAGTCTCGTTATTTCAATTTAGCATTTCCATTTATCGTTGAGTGTGTTATTTCAATTTAGCATTTCAATTCCAGTTGAGTGTGTTATTTCAATTTTGTGACTTAGTTTTGGTGTGTGTACTTCAATTCTAGATTAAGAATTTCCTTTCACAACACTTTCATTACAGCATTGTCATTTCCGTAGCTTAGTATTATGTTTCCGTAGATTAGTAGAGAATGGAGGAAAAATTAATAGAAAACCCCCAAAAAGGACCCAACAAAATAACTGAATGCATAGGGCTTCATTGCATATAGCCTAGGACACAACCCTAGTTTTATAATGACACTAGCAAAAGAACATGTTAGTTAAATGATTGGAAAATGAGCGACCCATCACTCGGCCCATTTTCTACATTGATCTACATGGATATCAGTGCACGTATCTCTATGTACTTTATGTTACTAAGATTTCCACTCACCAACATAAAGTGGGAGCATATCACTTTGGGTAATTATCTAGTCCTAATTACATACTACTACTCATATGATTCCTAAGTAATTAAATTAATGATTAACTCATGTTTTTATCACCTTGCTTTACTTTCTATTTCTTCTTTTAGTCTTACACCATTACTTGCTCAGTCTACCTTTTTAGTCTTCTGCATTTTTCATCCTTGACACTTGTTTCCAGCTAGGACACCAATGTTAGGTGCCCTTGTCCTCTTTTTACTTTACTCACACTTTTGGGTCCTTTTTATCCATTTGAGAATCTTATCATTTTGGTAGTTGGCCTTTTCAGTGGTTGATTAGAAAATTCAACAAAAGGAATCATATAAATATAAAGTTATGTGATCATAATAAAGGAACAAGCACTAAGCACTATCTATCACCACCTAAGGTTCCATCCATCAAAGAATCTAAGAGTTCCATTGCATCCATCTAGCTCCATCAAAAGTGACACAAGGGCTAGTTTTTAGCATCACACTTCATAGGAGGGAAGTTCATTCTATTCTATGCACACACTTACTATATTCTACATCTAAATACTTGTTCACTATCCGAGTACAACTAGCACAAGAGAAACACGGGGCACAATTACACACACACAAAGAGAACTATGTTGGGTCTAAGATGTAGTGCAATGCTCAGTCATAATTTCACCATTGTGATAGTTGAGGATAGTATGACCCCTCATTTTGCATCTTTCTTTTTTAGGATTTGATATCTATTTGAGGGTTTTACATGTTCATACTTTATTGCAGTTTCCATCAACCTTGGTGATATTTTTGTGACCTACGAGCAATCAAAGGAGAACACATTATGATACCTTAGAGGAGTTTTTTTAGCATTTCCACAGACCTAGGCACCTAGAATTAGGACAAGGGCACCTGTGGGTGCCCCTAACCCTATCCAAGTGCCCTAGTCTATCTTTTTCCTCTAGTTCTACATTTTTTTGAGCTTTGGTGTGACGGAAAGTGCTTTAGATTTTCTAGTTTTCTAACTTTTGCATTATCTAGAACTCTACAAATCAACTAAGCCTTCTTACTCTCTCTTTGTAATTAGGGTTTCATTATTTATTACTTAGTTTACTTGGGTAAATTTTTGTACTTAATTTATCATTCATTTATTGTAATCTTGCATTCAAATTAGGCTCATATATTTACATTTTAGCTTAATCTCATCATGAAGGAAATTTTAAAAAAAAACAAGGGCGTTTCTTATAAGGAAAGAAAGCATGGATTATTAAGTTTTAGTAGATTGGAAAAATTTTAATTAATTTTTATCAAAAACTTAAACACACAAAAAAATTGCATCAAATTTTACAAGAAGATGATTTAATTGATGATTAAAATTTTGGGTCAAATTTATGGGCATACATCTAGTATCAAAGCAAGGTTCAACAATTAGTACTCAAGGGAAAATAATTATTGAAACTAAACACAAACTAAATAACTAAATGAATACAACAACCTTTATGCTAAAACTAATTTGGTTCATTTTATGCATGTAGGATGACGAGGCATGCAACTAACCATTAAGAAATGAGGACTTGAGGGAAAGGTTTACCTAATGTTGAGCCACATGGTGCATACCTTGGGTGATAAATTTTGGAGGCGTTGTAGCAATTGATGGCTGTTCTATAGGACCACTTACTAGTGCTATGGAATTCAGCTAAGGAAGTCACACTATCTAAGGAGGATGTTATGGAAGAGAAGGGATTTTATTCTAGACTACAACACCATGATTCACATAAGAATGATATATATCATAGCCCATTAGTATAGGTGGAGAAGGTCACATCGTAATTATGTATCTATTGTTTGAGCGTTGCAAGGCCACCATGACCAAAGATACTTTCATCACCTCATGTAGAAGGGGATTTGGAGTTGTGTTCACGGGGGTTAGGGTATAGGAAATTTTATTAGTGATCTTATTAATCTATAACCACCTACTTATAGAGGTATGATAGATGGATTTGGAGGTAATTCATGGATATTTAGTATTATGATTTTCTTTGGGATACACATATATGAGATCAATGTCAAGGAATGGCTATCCATTCACCTTCTCAAGACTTAATAGGCATATAGTAGATGAAAGACAAGTAGAAGCTTCATTTGACATAAGACATAATTACATGGTATCTATTTGAGGACTTTTTGGGACACGTTATATGTCGGATAACTTTATTCAATGATAGATAAATGAATTTCATGATTGCTGGTAGGGATTGGTTCGGTGGAACAATCTGAGAGCCATTTTCTTTATTTATTATAGTATGTTCACTATTTATAGGATGGGAAATTGCAAGTCAACAGGTTTATTAGGTAGTGTGAATGTAGAATTGGCTAGAAAATTTAGTATTTTATCTCTTCCAACTTTGGAGGAGGCCATAGAAAAGTCCTATATAGCTAATGAGAACATGAGCAAGGCCCAAGAGTTCCAATATAGGAATAATAAAAAGTTGCATGAATGAATTCACTCACTACATGACATGCGATCATGGGAAACTATACCTCTCCTGAGATGAGGCTTTTAATCTCATGTATGAAGCTTTGATACCTCCACCATATATCCATAGTAAAACTCACAACATTTGGCCCATCGGTAGAAGATATCACAACCCACTCGGGATATGTCGAGATGAAGAGGATAAAGATGTTAGGGATTTGGTAGAGATAGGAGGTAGGGTGGGCATTATGCCCATCCATATAGCACTCAATATTTGGCGGAGTGTGCACCTCAAGGTCAATTAAGCAAAGCACGAGTGGGATTCCCAAATAGAGGTAGACAAGTGGATGTTTTATTTACGAGATTTTAGATCATTATACTTGCATATGCCCTTAGAAACCCTATTTTTTGATATACAAAAGGAACTATTGTTAGAGAAGATAATATGTGACCCAGACATGCTCTTGGCGTCTATGTCATGATAGAGAACTCGATAAGATGAGAACCAAACCACATTTATTGATACTACATGTATGATCGAGGCTATTTTTGTATCATTTTTATTTGATTTTTGTGCTTCTAAATATTTTATTTCACTCTCTATAGTGGACTAGTGTGGTTTAGTGCTTTATAGGTAGTTAGATAGATGACATGTATAGTTGGATAATGGATCCAAACTCACTATGGACACCTATTTGGAGAGTTGTATACTTGATCTTGGTGTGTTTTCCACCACTTTAGACCTCCACATATTACCATTGGTATCATATGAGGTAGTTTTTGTGATAGATTAGATTTATTCTCATTGGGCCAAGATAGAATGTAGAAATAAGATCATTAAGTACCAGGATGATTTGGGTAGTTTGACAATGATCACTAGAATTCAGAGACAAGTTTCGATGCATATGATTTCCACAATGTAACTCAAGTGGGGTATACATAAGGGATGTCAAATGTATGCCATCATGATCGGTGATAGGTATGAGGTTGTTCCATCTTATTCACAAAGTTGATGATCATCCAACTTTCAGAGATTTCATAGATGTATTTCCTAGTGAGCTTCCTAGTTTTCCACCATGTAGAGAGGTGGATTTTATGATTAACTTGATCTTTGGGTACATCTCTAGTTTCTCGAGAACCATATAGAATGATGAATTATAAGCTTGATGATATTAAGATTAAGTTAGAGAAATGGTTAGATAAGGGTCTTGTCCACCCTAGTGTGTCCCCTTAGAGAACACCTATGATTTTTGTGAATATTAAGTACATATCCCTTCATTTGTGCATAATTTTAGGAAGTTGAATAATGTGATGGTGAAGAGCCATTATTATTTTCTAAGAATCGATGATTTATTTGATCAAATGAGGGGAGCTAGAGTGTTATTGTTAAAAATTTTGCCCCTCCAAGAAAAATTGGCCAATAAGGACCAAGAGTGACCTACAGTGCGGTTGGGCCTCGTCGGGCATACTTTTAAGAAAAAAACCAAATTCATCCAACGGGTCAAACTTCATGATATTAAATCTAAATGGGCCCACTAGAATGAGAAAAATCCAAAAAAACATAAGACAAGGGCTCCAAGGTAGAAAATAGAAAATTGGGCCTATAAGAAGTCACCAAGCTAGAGAATGACTCGCTGAGTAGCTCGACAAGCTACACAGTGATCTATCTAGGTTACATTATTAGCGTTAGTCAATGAGTTGGAGACAAGCTCCCCAAGCTCAGCTATGAAGAAGGGAATTGGTGGGCAATGCAAGCTAGGAGATCCAAGACATGGATGAAATCAAACTTAGAATTGAGTTATGTTGAAGAAAAGGGTCGAGCTATTCGAATCTAGTGTAAGTGGGAGTGGAGCACACTAAGTAGCTTGGTAAGCTAATCAGTGAGCTAGTCAGGATGAAATGGGAAAGATGATGGTGGTTTGGGTGGGGGCCAAGTTTGGGGTCAATCTTGTTTGGTTTGGTGATTCATCCCAGTAAAGACCTTAATTGGTGTTAGGGAACTCGACACTAATAGTAAGATAAAATGGTCGAATGATACATGAATTTCATGAATCCCCTCATTACTCGGGGATAACATAGGAATAACTCGGTGTATGAAGTCACAAGAATGAGCTCAAAGGGTATCAAGTTTGACTTGGCGAAAGACCTAGCACACCAAACTTGGCATAGAAGGATGGAACCGTTAGCTTGTAACAAAGGAACTCAACCATGCATGGATGGGAGACAGCCTATGGCATTGAGAATAGCACACATGTGTCTCGTCATGAAGACCTAGCCAACTCATCATGATACCAGGGACCCATGAGAGAGGTCACGACAAGCATGGTAAAATAGGAAGCAATGCGGATATGGTCAAAACTAGTTTATGAGATGAATGGATACAAAGGGCTCATGAGTTGGGTGTGGAACCCATTCTAAGTTGAGCACAAACACAGTATAAATGAATGAATTTCAGAAAGTATGTGTTGGATGGATAGGCTCAAGGAGTCATGAGAACATTGTGAAGAGTAACGTTTAAAGGCCAAGCTGTCATTGGGCTTGTGGGTGATGACTTAACTTAGCCATGGCAAAGTTAGTAGATAGATAAGAGAGGATCAGCTCACCCATGAGAATGTAAAGCATGGAGTTCAGATTATTGAAATAATTGATGATTTGGTCAAATTGATATGGAGGTGAGCTTCACCGAGGCATGACAGAAGTTTGGGGATCGAGCCACCAAAGAAGTTTTCATGACAAGGTTTATACAAAGAGACGATCTCAGAGCCTACATAGAAGAATGCATGATCTCCGAGGGCTAAGTGAGCTAGCGAGACGGTGGAACCCCAAAGCCCGAAGTCTTCGTAAGTCTGGATTCAGTCTTGGGGTTTCATCGAGTAGAGTGGAAATAGCAAGTTGGGATGCCAAAAGCCAAAAATTCTAAAGTTTGAAAGGACTCGAGAATATCAGAGTCAAACCCCTTTTAGGGTCAATACAATGTGGATGTCTCAAGTATGAACTCGGGTGAGTTTAAAAAGGCAAGTGCTGAAAATCCAAACAAAGTGGTGATGTGGCACAACAAGGTGATTTCATGGTTTGATGGTTTTTGGGTCACATTCAGAGTTGGTGTGATGAAAATCCCAAAGTGGGCATGTTGGAATGTTTGAATGAGGAAGTCCCAAAACCTAGAAACTAGTACAAGTCCCACCAAAACGTTTAAACAGTCTATCAAGTCATACATGGGAGGTCGAGCCGAGTTGGGTGCCGTGTCGGCGGTAGGTATATGGCAAGGATTTGGTGTTGAATAGGATGAGCTAGTTGGCATGTGATGGGGGACATTTCTCGGTGAATTAGGTAAATGACTCGACGATGTATGCAAGAAGCTCATAGGTAGGTGAAATTGAATCGATTAAGATTGATGATGTATTCTAGGATGGGATGGTTATTCAAATGAAGGGATCTCGGCATTGAAAAGGAATAGCTCAGAAATGGTATAGCTAGCTTGACATGAAAAGGAACAACTCGATAGGT
The DNA here is from genome assembly GCA_018340775.1 of Taxus wallichiana var. yunnanensis. Classification (NCBI taxonomy): domain Eukaryota; kingdom Viridiplantae; phylum Streptophyta; class Pinopsida; order Cupressales; family Taxaceae; genus Taxus; species Taxus wallichiana. The sequence continues at coordinate 981,843,952 of CM031237.1, read as the reverse complement.
GAAAAATGAGGTCGGTGCTTGAAGGAAAGAGATCAATAGAGCTCGAGAGGCATAGAAAAACCCTAAAACAAACCTCAACTTTAAACTACCATATCTTGAGAAAACTTTATCCAAAAATGATTTTCAAAGTGAAGATTTTAATGATGGTGACAGAACCCAATTCTTACGAGGATAAATGAAGGCAAAATCTAGTCAAAACATCTAGGGAAAAAATGGTATATCTTCCAATGTACTCAACCATTTCTTGTAAATTTACAGTCATTGGAAAGGTGATTTTGGGATCTATAGTATGGGATCATCCAATTTCAGATTTGGGGTTTCTAGACCTCTGAAAATGAAGAGAAATGAAGTGTTAGGTGAAGGTCATTAATGGAGGTTGGTGAAAAGTAGGGTCATCATGAAGCTAAAGGAGATAGACTAGACCAGAGGTGAAATCACAACATATTTATTCAAGCACAAGGAATACCATTATCTGAAAGCGGGGATTTTGGAGATCTCCAAGCAATCATTGTAAGATTAAACAAAGATTTTTTTATGGGTTTTGGAGTAATTTCGGGATTTCTCTCTCCTCTCTCCTCCCCTCAAATTTCTTCTATAAATATTGTAAGGGGTTGCACATGGAAAAGGTTGATCACCTTATTCTTCCATGCACCCCATTTATTCTTGGGGATTCAAGCCTTCCCCAAATCTTTGTAATGGATTCATGCCTCTTCTTGTCTGTAATAATGCTCTATGCATATATTCGGAGTAATAAAATGATGTTTTGTGATTTAGATGTCAGTCCTTATATGATTTTTTGTTACTTATGCTTTCCTCTCATTTTGTTTGTAGTATTCAGTATATTTTGTAGTGCCCACTTTCCTTGGACACTATTCAGATACTGATCCTGACACTATTGGTCACATTTTGGATATTATTATGTTTTGATGTAGTATGATGTATCAGGGATTATTATGGACATTATTATGTTTTTATTAGTATGATGGTTAGATGTTAGATCCTGGATTAATATTGATCTGGATTCAGATGTTTTGCTTGAGGATCATTGAGACATTTTTATTGTTATGTGGATGATGATATACTAGTTGACATGGACAGGTTATTGATGTTAATTTTAGACATGTGACATTGATTATTATGAATAGCTCTAGTATAGAAATCTATTGGATGATGATATAGTTACAAATTGAATTTTAATGATAAATATTGAATCTTGATATTGTTGTGATTTGGATCTAATGTTTATATATCATTTAGATGTTCTGATATGGCCACGAGGCCGAAGGAGGTATTTTGCATTTTGCAGGTTAAAATCACAACAATGTTGGGGGACTGGAGACTAACCATATTGGAATTCAGTGTGAAATCAACAAGGTCACCATGGCAACTGTGTTTGATTGTGTGTTTAGTTAGGATTTCCCATGGGGGGGATTTCCATTATTGTGACCATAGGGGCATATGTGTGTTTTTATTATGTGTTCCCTTTTTAATTATTGTTGTGTGTATTTTATTTGTAATGTGCTTTTGTTTTAATTATTTAAAAGTGATAGTATGATGTGAGAGTCATATAGTTAAAATTTAATTAAATTAAATAGGATGTGGAAGGTGAAATTAAATGTTATTGTCTTGGTTGAAAATAAAATTTATTTATATATTTTATAACCATATGGTAATTAAATATATGGTTGTGTCTAAAGTTTGTAAAAAAATAAATGTCATTAAAATAAATGCATTTTAAAAGAGTGTGTAAGTTACCAAGTATGGGTTGTGTAAGTGAAGTGATAGATTGTGTAAGAGGTTGTAAGGCTGATTTTGGAAGGTCAAACACTCCTTCCTCTTTGAAATTCGAATTTGAACTTGGAGGACAAATTTGGAGGCTTGTGGGACAAGTTAAACTTGTCCCACACCTCTCAAAATCCTCCACCAACCATGCCTATTAATTTGGAGTCAAAATCAGATTATTTTATTGCATTTTGACATGTTTTTGTGTAATTATTGATTGCACTTGTCTTACAAAATTTAAATGCATTTCTTTTGGGGTATGGGCTACATTGTGTATGTAAGTAATTTTGTCATTTTCATTTATTATGATTTATTTTTCCTTGATGTTGAATGCTCTTGGGATGAGGAACAATGATGTGGCATCCCACTTGGAATCCACATCATCCTCTCCCTCCATCTCCTTTAAAAATTAAAATTTCCTCTCATTTGAGGTTGTTGAAAGTTGGAGATTGCACTCTTGGGTCAAATTTCTCTTGCATTTTGGAGCTTTCTTGGTGGAAGAAGAGGATTTGATTGTGCATACATTTACCTTGCTGATTTGGGACTGGGTTTTGATGTAATAAAGACTGTTGTTTTGGAAGCAAGTCTCCATCATGGAGAGGTAGGCTCTCACTTTTTAATATTGTTGTTGTTTCCTCTTTTAGCATGAAATTTGAATGTATTTGTGTTTGCAATTCTTAGAGGGATGGGTAGAATGCTTAGGGCATGGTGTGGAGAGAAGACTATGAGGTTTATCAGAGGAGGGATAAGGGATTTACCATTGGCACTTGTCTTGTGGAGGGAGTGTTGGTTGGGATCCACCTAGGGAAAATAATATGCTTGCATTTCTTACTTTGGGGAGGTATAAGGGATAAATTTGGAGGAGGGATAAGGAGGGGTTGAGGAGGGATAAGGTTTATGGGATGGTTATGTTTTGGTGGTTTGTTTTAGGTGGATGCCCAATTTCAACATGGGAGGCATAAGGAGACCTCCATAGTTCTTGCTCTTGCTTGGCTTGCTTGCTTGGAGAAGGAGCCTTTGTTTTGATTGGAATTGTTGTTGTAGTTGAGAACTACATCTTTTTGTTTGTGCATTTCCTTGTGCATGTGAATGTATGTTATATGTGAAAGAAGCTATGTTGCCATGTGTTGTTTTATCATGCTCCATTCCAATATGGTTGGGGCTTGGGGGCCAATGGGGAAATATGGCTTCTCTTTTCCCATTGGATGTCTTGGTTGGGTGGAGAGTGTTGCCTTTCCCCCTTCCTTGTTGTGATTCAAATTGCAAGAATGAAGAAATCAGCAAACTGTTGTTTGGAGAAAGAAGAATACAGTTTGACAGTCATTCCTTTGAGCAGTTTTAATGTAACCCCACCCACCTCAAGTGGATGAATGTAATTGATATAGATATGTGAGATGTTTACCTTGTTATTGAAAGATGTAATCAAATTTGAGGAATGTAGAGAAGAATTGTAATTCTCTGTTTTACTTGTAAAGAAATGAAATTGAAATGATATACTTGTATCCTTTTGGAAATTGAAAATGGAAAATTCAATCAACTGGAAGGGAGTTAAATTGTAATGTGTTGTTGGAAATCAATGAAAGAATCATGTTCCTTGTTCAATTGCATTGTTGTGTTGTAAATTTTAAGGACTGTTATATCATGCAAACGTTGTTTTAGAAAAGAGAGTACGTATAAAGGAAACTGACAGAAATTAGATACTTTGAATTAAGTCTTAGAATTGAAATCCACTTTGCATTTTGAATGTAAGTGTGTGTTGAATCAATTTGATGACTGAGAGAGGAAATTGGTATGTTTTCCCTTAATTGAAATCTGCATATTAAATTGTAAACTCGTGCAAGAAATAACTCTGTTTTAAATTGTAACTCTGGCTTTTTAAAAAATAAATAAATAATGCAACTGATGTACAGTTTAGAGTTATGACTAAAATTAAGGAATGAGACAATGAAATTAAGATGTACTAATGTATAAGAAACCTTGTGGCACTCAGCAATTAAAATGAACAACAAGATCCCCTTCAAAACTAGAAATTATACTTGCGTAATTTGAATTCTGTCAAAAGATGTAAAAATGCAAATGGGAAAGCAATCAACGAATTGAATCTTGGAAACAATATTAAACTTATCCTAGACCATCCCTTCATGTTCTGGTTGCATGCTGAGGAGAAAAGAAATCAAATTGAACAAAACTTAAAAGTTATAAAAATTGTCAGTCTTAAATTACAAACCCTGCAGATCTATTTCTTAAAATTGACCCTTGAAATGTTATCAAATTCTAAAATTTATGATTTTTGTGCAAAGAGGACTCTGAGAGCTTTCGGAAAGTCCAAGTTTACCAAAAATGGAGCTTCCTATCAAAAGTTATGGCCATTTGAAGTTTTACTTCAAAATGGCCATCCCAAACCAAAAATGAAATAATTCGACCTTAGAAAAATTTAAATTTTGAACTTTGGAAAAATTTCCTAAAAATTTCCATGGCCCCGCCACCCTCTCATCCTATCAGAAGTTGCCACGTGGCACCTTGGAGGGGCAGGCCATTATTAAAAACTTAACTTTTTGAAAATTTTGCCTTGGGAAAATTTTCACAAATTTCCCGCAAACCCGCGGCCCCCAACCAATCACGTGCTGACACGTGCAAGGGGGGTGTGCGGATCAAAATGGAAAACTTAACCTTTTTTCCTTTTGGAAAAATTTCTCTTTTTCCTCCGCCCGCAGTGAATCACAAAGCACCACGTGGCCATTTGAGCAAGTGCGGAGGCATGGAGGAAAATTTTCCTTTGGAAAATTGAGACTTTGGTTTTGGGAAAAATTTCAAATGTTTCCCCACGACCCACCGGCCCGAACGAATCATGTGATGACACGTGGCGTTTGGGAAAATTTTCCCAATTTTCTCCCTATCCCCGCGGACCTCTAAGGGAAAATTTTCCCCTAAAACTCCGCCCGGCCATAACTTAAGTTTTACAAGGAGTTAGGAGGACTTCTTTATATGGTTGGAAAGGTGAGGAAATTTCCTATCCAATGAGCCTAGTTTAGGAAAGTTTTGATAATTCTAAGTGTGTGAAAAATCTAGTTGAATTTCAGGGCTTGATAGAGAGCATGCCTGGCGATAAATTTCTCCCTGAACCTTAGTAAAACTTGTAACCCCCAAATTGGAACCTTGCAAACTTGTTATAAGATAAAGATGGAAATCTTGTGTTTGGTTAATCAGAATCTATTCGGAACCTATTGTTTTCAAACTAGTATCTTGTTACTTGTTTGTAAACCCTTCTTACAAAAAAAAAATTATTCCATAATTTTCCTAGTTTGTTTCTTGGTCTCAAGTGGTAGTTGAAGTGCATTACATATTTCTTTTCCATTGCATGGTTTGGATGTTTTGTGCTTATCAGAATGAAAATTTTTTACATTTTAGGTCCGTGTTGTAACTACCTAACCTCCCCTTAATGCATTGGTGGAACTTGGGTTTGTGTTTCATTTATCTAACCTCCACGGGATTTACCCCTTCTCCATTTTTCCGGGAAGGGGAAAGTGATCAGCACTCCTTTTCTAGTGTATCACCACTTGTAGTGTAGGTTTCTTTCATGCATTCATCCTTTCCCCGTCCCTTGGAAGAATCGGTTTAGGGTTAGTAATTAGTTGTGCCTACATTAGGAGTAGTGATGTATCCTAGAATATACCCAAAAATCCCAAGGCGCATTATCACATCACTCATCCAATCGAGTGCCCACCCAAAGGGTGCAAGGGTACTAGGACCCCCTTTAGAATTGTGTGTATAAGATGTTAGCATGATTACAAGTATATATTTTCAAATCCATAACATATAATCAATGAAACCAAAGTGCATAAACTAGTTCTAAATCTTAACCATATGAAAGAGTGACTAAACAATAACTATAATGAGATTTACCATGCAAGATCCATATTCAGTCACATCTAACACTAATATCCAGCCAATAAGATCAATTTTATTAATACTATAAAATATAGATGCTTCATACATCAAGATCTAGTCTCCATATTTATGTGTGATAATAAATCCGCATCATAACTCTACAATAAAACATGATTGTTCAAACCATGAAAAACATTACATATATAGGGATGCAAACTTTCCTTCACGCTTTATGCACCTTCAAAAAATAGGCTATATGTTAACAATAGCCATGCACCCTTACATCAATGTAAAAATTATGCAATTGTTAATAATAGATCTTCTATTAGTTAACTCTAAGAATAGATCCTATTATTAGACTAAGAATCTACATGGCGCTCGAACTGATGCAAAACCCAAAATATCCTTCGTAAACTACAAGTTTCCACATCATGGCATGCTCCGCACTCTATGTCCAAAAATAGCCTAATAACAAAACAACTAAGTTCTAACTCGGGAACTCCATACCTTATCAGAATTTCGTGCATACTCCATGCACCCTACATTCACGCACCTGCCCCTTATGTGCTTTTACAAAACTTAGGCCATCTTTTCCAGCCCAACATTACCCCACACTAAACTAGATTGTCACCCCTAGCAATGGGTAATCCCAATCTTATCCCTCAAAAGAACAATGAATAAAAGAATGAATAAATATGTGTAAACCAAAAGAATGGGCTATTAGAACTTAAGAGAATCGGCCTATGTGGTATCCTTCTTTGCTTCTGATGGAATCAACTCCGGATACTCACCCTAGACTTCGCTTCAAATGTGTACCAGTCACTTAGTGAATTATTTGTTTTTCTGGGATGTCTACAACCACATCTTCTAACTCATCAAGAGTCATCCCACTACCTTCATTCTGAAGAATCCTATGAATATTGGCCATACTAGAGACCATCCCTTCCATTACATCCATCTTTTTAGCAATGTGCCTCTCTATTACCTTTATTTTGTCCTCATACGTTTTTTCTAGTAGCCTCAAGTACATTGCGCTTAGCATCAACCAACGTAATCCTTTTTGTGCACCCAAGTGTCTTGTTCTTTACTTCTTGAAGGAATTAATTTTATTCTTCCTTCGTTCTTTCTTGTATCATTCCTTCAGGTGCTCTGTTGAGTTGTGGGGCTGAATTACTTCAATTTAACATGCAATGTGAAACTTTATGGAAAACACAGTAACCATCATCGGTTAGGGGAACTATCATCAGTCACCCAAGACCAACATTAGTCAAGCAAGGAGGAACAAACATTGGTTAGGAGAACTGATGTCTATTACGTGTGAGGATGTTTTAATTAAATCTTGGGAATTAGATCTATTTTTAGCATTAACGTATATCTATTGATTGCAATTGCATGACTAAGTGCCCTAAGTCTATAAACAACTATATAAGCATAAAATATAGGGTTTAGAAGTAATTATTAAGAAGAATTAAGAATAACTTGCAAAGGTTGGTGAGAGAGATAATTCTTGGTGATGAAGCAAAATCTTGAGAGAAATAAAGTACTGTACATCGAGAGGTGTGGAAGATTGTAAATCTTCAATTGTATATCTTGACAAAGCTTTAGATAATAGATTGGCTTGTTTCTAGGTGGACGTAGCCCACAAGGGGTGAACCATGTTAAATCTGGTGTTTATTTATATCTCTTGTTTTGTATATTTCTTCCGGTAGTGTTGTCGTGCAAATGTGCAATAGGGAAATTGACAATTTCCAAGCACAACAACAATACCCCAGTGTTAATTTTTCAAGTCCCATCATTCCAAGACACCAGGTCTATCCAATCAGTCCAAATGACCTCCTAAATAATGTAATCTCATCCCCCTAGGTGATTTAGGTAAGTCTATTCATCACCCCTAGGTGATTTTAGGGAGTTCTGAAAAGATACTATCTTCTGGTAGTATTGGGAAGGGCTATCGCTAGCCTTCCCAGGACTAGATTCAACTCCCTGGAGTGGAATGGAAGGTAAAAATTCAACACGGAGATGAAATGAAGACCTTAAAACATAATAGAAATTATTTTTAAGGTTTGGGGAAGTTTTGCAATACTTGGAGTAGTCTGAGTAAAAAACAGGGTTCACAAGCCTAGCGGTACATAGGCCTAAAACAATTCTTTGGGCTTTAGAAGAAGATTACAAGAGCTCCGGATGGAGTTAGGAGAAAAAATATATATCCAAAAAGTGGATTCCAAGGCATATATTATGGTGAAATAATATTCTTCACAACACTTTGGATCATTAGGTCTGCAGGCTGTTTTCCTTAGGCACAAGTGGAGTACAAAATAAAAAATCTAATTTTTAGGGATCAAATGGAATAATAAAGACATGATAACCACACCATTGGATTTAGAAGGAAATTTACAGTCAGGATCATATAAACATTTTCCAAAAAATTCCATCAGAGCTCAAGTTATCACTATTACAAGTTCAAGACTTAGCCAAATTTTTGGGAGGACACATGTCAAGCACTAGGAGCTGACGGGATTTTGTGTCCCTCACGTCCCCCAAGGTCAGGGACACCAAGGTTGGAAAATTTCTCCTAGCCCCCTTGAATCCCTCTCAGCCCTCATATGACCTCTTGGACCCTCATGTGACCTCCAGACTTGACAGTTCAACCCCTAGGTGCTTTTTTGAAGCATTCATCCCCTGCCGTCGGATCGGGCGCCACGTGTCAGCTCCAGGACCACCGTGGAATTTTATGTCCCTTATGAACTTGAGGTGGGGGACATAAAACCTTGAAAAATGCACCCAGACCCTATGGGGAATCTTTTGTACACCCATGTGACTGCAGTTCAGCCCCCAAGTGCTTATTTGGAGCATGCATTCCCCGCCGTCAGATCGGGCGCCACACGTCATGTTCTTGACCACCGTGGAATTTGATGTCCATTATTCACATTAGGTGGGGGACATAAGACCTTTAAAAATGCAGCCATCCCCATAGGGAGTAATTTGGACACCCATGTGACCTCGTTTCAACTCCCAGTGCTTTAAATCAGCTTTTTCCTCCTTCATTCCCTGCTATTAGATCTAGTGCCATGTATCACCGTCTTGCTCATTGTGGAAATTTATGTCCCTCAAATCCCTAAGGTTAGGGACATCAAGCATGGAAAAATTCACCCAAGCCCTACATGTGCATATCTTTTTGAAATTTTTCCAAGTGTTACTTTTTTCGCTTCTAACTTCTAACAGTTGTGTGTGCACTTCATTCCTCCATACTTCCTCTGCAACTTTCTTCCATCACTCCACCATTACAAGAACTCAAACCAGACCTAATAAAAATTCACTCCCCTCCCACTCCATGAAATCATGTAGGTCTCAGAAGGAATCCTCATCAAACATAGAAGGAGAAGCACAGAGCACAGAAGGAGAAAACAGAGAAAACTCCATAGCCATGAAATGAGAAGTTGAAGAAATATCCCAAATGGATGCATGAAACAAAAAGATATATTTTTATAATCATTCCTCTACCCAATGCCATCAATAATACACCTTCAAACTCCCCCATGTGCGATAGAGCATCCACAATGAAGAAATCTCCTTTCCGGCTCAACAAAGAAAGAAGTGGGATTTCCTGTCAAACCGGTTGCCGGATCGAAGTAAGATTGCACGTGAAGCACCAGAAGAAAAAACCCACATCAAAAATAAAATTTTCTTCACAAACAGAGGAGAAAAACAAACCTGTAATTTTAAGGTCCATTAATGGTTGTCGTACCCAGAAGCACACTGTCAAGTCTGAAAATTAAAACTTTAAAATCTCCTAGATTATTAAGCGGGCGGGCCCGAAATTTCATAGGGATGATATTGGGAAAAAAACATATCAAAAAACTTTGTTCCACGTCAATCCGACTCCTAGAGGCAAACTTTCTAAAAATAGCAGGTCTACTACATAGGAACTACTATTTTGGGAAAGTCATCGATAGAAGAACCTGCAAAGAAGACGAAGACATTGGAGGTGCACTACAATTGAGAATCCACCAGAATGGACATTTTTGGCACTTACTAAAAATAGTAAGTGTGCCCTCGAGCACCTGCTAAAAATATAAATTTGATCCAAAAGGAACGAGGAACGCATGGAGAAAGAGGAAAACTGAGCCGCAACATCCAATTGAAGATCGGGGCCTGATTTCTCATACTTACTAAAAATAGTAAGTTGATTTTTTGGATAGGTCAGAAGCCTTCTCAGGATTACGAAGTGGAGAACAGTCAGAGAATGGAGCCAAGTCCACTGTAGCAACTCATCCTTTGGCATAATTATTCTTCTTCTTCCTCTTCTATCTCTCTCTCTCTCTTCGCTCCTCATACGAAACTCTCTCTCTCTCTTCAATGTTATATTTTTGCGTTGAGGGTTGCACTTTTTAATATGACTTAAATGAATTTATAAATATAATGTAAATTAAGTCACCTTGCTATTATAAAAGGGAATTAAATATTTAAAGTGGAATATGAACAGTCTTAAGTCATATTAAGGTATTCGAAAGGTCATGAGGAAGACGATAAGTCACCTCTCATTCTATAAATTGTAACACCATTCCCATTGCAAAGGGTTGGTGATTGATCTTGTAAACTTAAGAGCATATTACACCTTGAGAGAACAAATGAGATAGCCATTTTCTTCTATTCCCCCCTTCTCAATTTCTTCCATTTCTCCACTATGTACAACTTTTGTCTAAGCAATCAATACAAGAAGGAGTTTCTAGCTTTCTTTGACTAAGGGGTTTCATGATACTTTGTGTTCATCAAATTCTATTTGGTCTTGTTGCTATTTACAGGGTTGTTTCTTCTCATGAATGCATGTGTTGAAGTTTCTAACTAGTGCGTGAAGGAATCTGATTTTCTACCTATAGCATTAGTTCTCTTACCTCTTTTCTCACTCCCCTTTCTTACTCTACAGGCGAAGAATTCCCTAGCAAGATATTACTAGCTTTACCGCAGGGTCAGTGGAGTGCCCCTGTTAGATCCTCGGTCAAAAGGCCACCGAAGAAATCCACCTTTTCATGTGCATGCACATACGACAGCTGCATCAATTAAGTAGAGGGACTCAGACTCCCAGAGCATTGGCAATAAATCCACAAATTTTTCCACCTGAAATTTTTTCTCGCCAACAAGTAGAATATCTAATTTTATTTACATATATGCTTAGATCTGATATATTTTCTATACAATCTGGTGTGCTAACCCCAACAAATAGTATTAGAGATTTGTTTTAGGGTTTTTGTGTTGATGATTTACTCACAGAGGGTTTTCGATTGAGTGGGAGCTACAACAATGGCATAAGAAAATAAATACAAGGTAGAGAAATTTGATAAACCGAAATTATCAATTATGGAAGATGTAGATTGAGGATAATCAGTATCAAAGAGATTTGTATTTATCATTGTATGAGAATTCTATACCTACGAAGATGAATGATGAATAATGGAAGATTCTTGACAGAAAGGCTTTGGGATCTATAATATTGAGCTTGGAAGCATCCGTGGCTTCCAATATTACAGAAGAAACTTCTATAGTAGGGTTAATGAAATATCTTGCTAATTTATAAGAAAAACCTAGTGCTTCAAATAAATTTTATTTGATGAAGAAACTATTTAGTTCTAAGATGCATGAAGGTGGATCTACATATAGTCATTTGAATGATTTCAAATCTATTATCAATCAGTTAAAATCAGTTGATATACCATTTGATGATGAAGTGAAAGCACTTTTATTCTTATGTTCTTTGCTTGATAGTTGGGATAAATTGGTAATGGATGTTAGCAATACATCATCTGCTAATAATATTTTGAAGTTTGATGATGTGGTTCGTATAATCTTGAATGAATAAATTCGTAGGAAGAGTACAAGAGGAATCATCATCCTGGAAATGCTTTGAATGTAGACAGCGAGCATGAGGTAAAAAAGAGAGATCCAAGAATAATATTAATGGGAAATCAAAGTCAAGGGATTGAATATCTAAATCCAAAAGTATGGGAATTACTTGTTGGAAATGTGGAAAGAAAGGACATGCAAAGAAATATTTTTGGTCAAAGCAAAAAGAGAACCAATAACCAAAAAAAGGTAAAGAAGCAAATCTTGCTACATTAGAGGTAATGCAAGATGCTCTTATTATTTATTTAGATAATAGAATTGAACCATGGGTTTTAGATTTAAGAGCTTCTTTCCATGCAACCCCTAATAAGGTTTATTTCAGAAATTATGTCTAGGGAAATTTTGGGCATGTTTATTTGGGTGTTGATGAACCTTGCAGTATTACTGGTAAAGGGGAAGTTCATCTAAAATTACAGAATGGAAATACATGGGTATTAAAATATGTGAGGCATGTGCCAAGCCTCGGGAGAAATCTTGTTTCGTAGGGCAACTAGGTGAATTTGGTTGCATGGTTACTTTTACGGGAGACTCTTGGAGATTCACCAAGGGTTATTTTATTGCAGCAAGAGGTAAGAAGGTAGTAACGTTATATTTATCTATATTGATTCCTTTTCTACATTATCTACTTCAGATTCAAATGCATGCATGTGGCATAACCAGCTAGGCCATATGAGTCAAAAAGGAATGCAGATCTTAAAGGTTAAGGGAAAGTTATCAGATTTGAAAGATTTAGATCTTGATTTATGTGAGCATTGTATCTTTGGAAAGTAAAAGAGAGTGAGATTTCCCAAAATTGGGGCAACTAAGAAGGAGAAAAATTTTAGAGCTTGTACACTCGGATGTGTGGGGACCGGCTTGGGTAGCTTCTCATGGTGGATCCCAATATTATGTTACTTTCATTGATGATGCTACAAGGAAGGTATGTGTTTATTGTATTAAACGTAAATATGATGTTTTTGAGACTTTTAAAAGATGGAAATCCCTTGTTGAGAATGAATCAAATTCTAAGTTAAAGTGCCTTAGATCTAACAATGGTGATGAATACTATAGCAAGGATTTCAATGATTATCATTCAGTTAATGGGATATGTAGAGAAAAAAGGTTCCAAGAACACCACAGGAGAATGGTGTTGAAGAAAGAATGAACATAACAATCATGGAATGTGATAGAAATATGAGGATACATTCTAGACTGCCCTTGCATTTTCGGATAGAAGCGATTGATACAACAGTTTATTTGATTAAGCTGTGGGCCTTCAAGTTCACCAGATGGAGGAATACGAGAGGAATCTTAGACCGAAAAAGAGGTATATTTTTCTTTTCTTAAATTTTTTTGTTCGAAGCTTTTGTGCATGTTGATAAGGAAAATAGAAGGAAGTTGGATGCAAAATCCAAGAGATGCACTTTCATTGGTTATGGATCTGGTGATTTCATTTTTCATTTTTGGGATTTAGAGAATTATAAAATTATTAGGAGTCGTGATGTTGAATGAAATGAAAAGAGAATGTACATGGATAAAACTTTGGTACCAAAAGATGAACCAGTTGAGAAGTTTGTGAATGAAAATGAACTCTTGGATTTAAAAGTATTACCGGCGGTGGTTACACAAGAACCAAAGTGTCGGTTGACCCATGACCAACATCAGTCATCAAAACTAGTATCGATTCACTGAGAAGATCCAAACTAACATCGGTTAGAAGAACCGACATCGGTTCTGAGGTGACCCGGCGTTGATCATTGTCAGATTTGGATACAAATGTCCAGGAGGTCCAGATTGAGCCTCTGGTACCCCAAACTCTTGTGAGAAGGTCACAAAGGGTAAGGAAACCTCCAGAAAGATGTACACCTTCTCTATTTTATTTATTATTGACTGATAATGGTGAACCAGAGAGCTTTGAAGAAGCAATGTAGGATAAGACCCATATCCAGTGGGAGCATGACATGGATGATGAGATGGACTCCTTGGAATAGAACCAAACTTGGGATTTGGTTAATTTTCTAGTAGGTAAGAGGACATTACAGAACAAGTGGGTTTACAAGATTAAGGAAGAAGAGGGTGGATAGAAAAGATACAAGGCTAGACTTGTAGTAAAAATATTTACACAGTAAAGTAGGTATTGACTTTAGTGAAATATTGTCTCTTGTTGTTAAGATGACTTCTATTTGTACTTGTATTGAGCCTAGTTACGGTGAGAGGATTTGCATCTAGAGAAATTAGATGTGAAGATGAATTTTCTTCATGGTGAGTTGGATGAAGAGATTTATATGCAAAGAACCGCTTGGGTATGAATTCAAGGGTAAGAATAAATTAATTTGCAAGTTGAAAAAGAGCCTATATGGGATCAAACAAGCTCCAAGGAAATGGTACATGAGGTTTGATAGTTTTATGCATGAGCATGGTTACTTGAGATGTGAATCTGACCATTGTGTTTATTTCAAGAAGCTTGAAAATGGGAGCTATATTTTTTTGTTACTGTATGTGGATGATATGCTTATTATAGGATCTAGTATGCAGGACATTGGTGAGCTTAAGGGAAAGCTATCTCACACATTTTCTATGAATTATTTAGGAGCTACAAAATGAATCCTTGGCATGCAAATACATAGAGATAGGAAAAACAAGAAATTGTATGTCTCGGGAATATTATATCTACAAGTTATTAGAAAGGTTTAACATGTAGAATGCAAAACCTATTAGTACACCTATGGTTAGACACTTCAAATTAAGCAAGGATTAGTTTCCATCATCATATGAAGAGGACAGATATATGACACAAATTCCATATGCTTCAGTAGTTGGGAGTCTCATGTATGTTATGGTTTGTACCAGACCATACATTACATAAGTAGTAGGAGTGGTGAGTAGATATATGGCCAATCCAGGTAAAGAGCATTGGAAAGCATTCCAATGGATACTCAAGTATTTGAAAGGGACATCTAGCATGCAGTTATGCTATGGAGGTTTGGATATTTCATTATGTGGTTATGTTGATTCGGATATGGCTGGAGATCTGGATGGTAGAAGATGCACCACTTGGATATGTTTTCATAGTATGTGGGAGGGTATTTAGCTCGATTTCAAGATTGCAGAAGGTTGTGTTTCTTTTCTACTATAGAGGCAAAGTATGTTTTAGCTATAGAGGCTAACAAGGAGATGATATGGATGAGTAGGTTCATGGAAGATTTGGGAAAGGAGCAATATGATTGTAAACTATTCAGTGACAGTCAGAGTGTAATTCATTTGGCAAAGAACTCAATGTTTCATTCAAGAACGAAACACATTCAGTTGAGGTATCACTTCATATGGAAGGATTTGGAGGATGGAAAGTTGAATCGGAAGAGATTCATATGAGTGAGAAACCTATGGATATGCTAACGAAGCCATTGACAAAGGAAAAGTTGGAGCTACACTCCACTTTTGTTTGTCTTGAATTTTGAGACTTGAAGAGGAAGAAACAAAGCTAAGGAAGGATCCAAGAATGATGTTGTCCAGGTATGGTGCAGTAATTAATCTCCATGTGGGAGATTGTTGAGTTGTGGAGCTCAATTACTTCAATTTAGCATGTAATGTGAAACTTGCTGGAAAACATAGTAACCGTCATCGGTTAGGGGAACTATCATCAGTCACCTAGAACCGGCATCGATCAAGGAAGAAGGAACCGACATCGGTTAGGGATAACCGACATCGGTTACCTGTGTGAGGATGTTTTAATTAACTCTTGGGAATTATATCTATTTTTAGCATTAAAGTATATCTATTGATTGTAATTACATGGCTAAGTGCCCTAAGTCTATAAATGACTATATAAGCATAAAAGCTAGGGTTTAGAAGTAAGTATTAACAAGAATTAAGAAGAACTTGCAAAGGTTGGTGAGAGAGAGAATTCTTGGTGATGAAGAAAAAACTTGAGAGAAAGAAAGTACTTGTACATCTGAGAGGTGTGGAAGATTGTAAATATTCAATTGTATATCTTGTCAAAGATTTCAATAATAGATTGGCTTGTTTCTTGGTGGACGTAGCCCACACTAGGTGAACCACATTAAATCTGATGTTTATTTATATCTCTTGTTTTATATATTTCTTCTAGTAGAATATCTGATTTTATTTGCATGTATGCTTAGATCTAATATATTTTCTATACAACTGGTGTGCTAACCCCAACACATTGCACATGTAACCAATGCTAAATCTACTTTCTTCAATTCATCTTTCAAGGCCTACAAAATAGACTCATAGCTAGAGATATTCCTTACAACTATAGCTTTGTCCCTTGCCACTTCTTCTGTAGCATCTTTAGGTCATGGCAGGCACACTGGACCTTCTTCCAAAAGTAGTCTGACCGTGGTGCGTAAATAATGAAGGGAAGTTGGAAAATTTGTGGTACCTTTTCCTGAAACTCAGGCCTCTTCTCCATAATCTCATCTGCTATCTGCTTGGCCATCTTGCGAATATTCTGTGATTCTGCCACAACCTTATCCCACTCCTCCATTAGCCACTTGATATCAGTCTTATTATCTCTTCTATCATCTATAACTGCTTTTATAGTCACCACTTTATCAATGTTATGATGTGTGACTTCTGTTGATATCTTGATAAGCACATTGCTCACTTGTTCATCTGATAATTTTGTGGGCTTGATGGTTACATGGTAGGTATGAGGTACCCTTTTCATCCTCTGAGATACACACGAATCCTTGCATACATCAAATTCAGGATCATCCATGTGAGTCTACATACTCCATGACAATTGTTTGCGAGTGCACGTTGTCGCCATTTCTAGGTCCATCCAATCCCAGCCATACAACTACTCCCTAGGAAAGGTACTCTAGAGCAGGCATGAATAATTTTAGTTGGGTCATCAATGTAGCCCAAGTTCTAAGTCCTTACCACATTATCTTCCTTGTGCCCACTAGCGTGCTCTTCGACATCTTCTTGTGTAGTGGGGCCTGTATCCTGTTGTGGCTCTGTGCCTACACTCTACTCAACTTCCTCTCCTTTTCGGTTTCATTATCTCCTCACCTTAGAGCCATATAATTATCTCTATATCCCCTCCATCATTGCCTTCATCTTCACCCAGCTCTTGTATGCTCACGCTTGGTCCAACCTCCTCATATATTATTTTCTCACCTATATCCTCCTCATCTTGCATTTTTATGCTTCAAGTGGCATCATCTCTCCTTTCCTCCATACTCGAGTATCCTCATCATGTTGCATGCTTAGTTGAGGGATTTATCCTCCTCACTATCTTTCACCGGTATATACTTCCGATGTTTCTTCCTTTACCTCCTCATTTTTCACCATAGTGACTCGTGGTGATATTCTTATTAGCTATGATTTCCTAGCACCCATGTCCCTCAATGTCTTCCTCCTACACAAAAATCTCCTTGTATGATCTAGTCTACGGTGATATATTATTTTTCTTCCTGCTCCAAAACATTATCTAAGCCCGTAGGAACTAGTTCTTCCTGAGTGGGGGCACACGGTTGTACCCTACCTTGAGGTCCCCATCGTCTACTTCTTCTTTGGAGGACTTGGTAGATCCATGTCCTTACCTTTGATTACCTTTCCATCCTTGAAGTGTGGCCTCAAGTATACATATGCATGTGTTGGTTCAATCTTCCCCATGGCCATGCTCTCTGGGGTGATGTCCACATTATCTAACTCAAAAATCTCTACGTACACCTCTTGGTTCAGCCATACATAAGTTTTATGTAGAGTATGAACATCTGTGTAGAATTGAAGTTTGCGCATGTTGTGAAAATTGTTTACCAAATCCTTAAAATAACTTATAGTGAAAGAAAAAGGTAACTTGCACCAAGGGATTTTCTCACCCGTCTTCATGTGGAAGTGCCCTAAGCTGAAATGTTGGTATACTGAAAATTTCCCTTCTCCAACCAATACTATGAGAAGTTCACATGGTATGTGCCATTCCTCTTCAAATACCCAATGCAGCCACCTAAATCACTTATCCGTAAGCTCCTTATATGTATTAGAAATATTATACATACTGGAAATATTTCCATGCAAATTATACTTCGAAAATTTATTCTCTCGGAGATTTTTCTCCGGGGAAACTCCCAGACATTCTCCCTTGGCCCATCAAACACGCCAATCTCATTAAATACAATCAATAAAAGAATGGCACCCCAAGTTATTTTCTCACCCTTATCCTCTTGGACGCATGCCTCATTCACCGATATCTCCATAATATATCCAACAATATTTTAGTATATCTTGTTAGCCATTTTTTGCTCTATGTGCAACCAACACTAGTTTACTTCGCATTCCATCACTCAGTGGCACCCAACTTACTACCAGCCAACCGTGATGTAACCCTTGTGGCCATGTATTCAATATTAATCACTTTAAATGCTCAACCACCCTTTTTTACTCGTATGTTGTGTTCATTGCATCAATACCCTCATCATCGACAAATCACCCATAAGATCCTACCTGGAGTCACGCAACCCTGTTACCTTCCCAATTAATTTGGTGGTAATTCCCATCCCTCTACCCATGAAGTAGAAGAAATCCTCATGCACTCATGAAATAAGCCAATGATATAATTTATCAGGCTCCCAAGAGTATGGTAACTTGAGGATCTGCATGACCCCTACGCTTTCAAACAATTTTTTAAAAGAGGCATCCAAAACCCTAGTGTCATCTCTGTCATTATTCGGTTAGTCCTGTAAATACCTCCATTGCAATATTCTTCAATAATTTATTAGTTCAGTAGTTAATGTTATAAATTTTGCACCGTGTTATCTTGGTTTTCCATGAGTGCCCCTCAATCACTCCTTCTAGATAGAGCATCTCAACCAACCATTCTTTTCGTGTCTTCAACCTCTTTCTAAACAATTAGAGATCTTCAAGTTTCTATTTCTTCTCCCTCACCTATCAAATTCCAAATTATCACCTTGGAAATATTCCTATCACAAGTGCGAACCAAACCCTAGTTACCTTCTTCAAACCCTAATTGCATGAAAACTTCACAACGCACACACACCACTGCCCAAATCTCGATTCCATGTTTGAATGCTTCCGAACAATGTTCTCCTATTCCTATCAGGATCATTGATTCACATGGTGCTTATCTTCCTTAGAAATTATTTGAACTTCACACTTTGTTTACTTTAATAATGAAAGGTAAAAATGACATTGCAAATGTCGATCTTATAACAAATTTCAAAAATCCTTCATATTAATTACTCCCAACTACCATTGTACGTAGAATTAATTTTGCATTCATGTTTCCCTATTTTTTTTGCTCCTTCTTCCATACCTCTAATTTTCATGCCTCAATCATAAACTTCTGGTGCGCCCACTACTTCTCTGTCACAAATCCTCTCCCCGCACTTCCCCGTGCCAAAGTACCTATCTAATGTGAACCTTTCTAAGTAGTTTCCAATTCTACAACCTTCTTTACATTATACCTTGAGTGTCCATATTTCCACTTGTGGTCTTAACTTGAGGGATCTTCTTGAAGTTTCCTTTTCTAATATTTTTTTAATCCTTAATCATCGGTGAGTTGTCTTTACCATGCACTATAGTCCAAAGTAAAACACTAGACATTCCTCCTTGATCCACCCCACACTAAGGGTATGCACATTCCTCTACGCATGAAAACTCTCGAGATAGTAATCAACTTCTCGCGTGCAATCATGCTTATTACATAAAACACTAAACTAAATTGAAAAAGCATTGCAACGATGAAGGAAAATGCATATAAAGGAAATGCATTAAGGAAATATATTTTAAGTGGAAATACTACCTTATTAAAAAAACTTAGAAGGCTTATTTATAGTAGAGCTTCAGCCTACTCCCATTGAAGTAATCGGGAAACCGTGTTCCATATAGTTCCTCTAATTGGAAAGTTCGAGTTAAGGATACGAATGATTACATACGGTCCCAACCAATGTACTTTAAGATTTCCTAGGTGGCATATAAAAACTTTGAATCATATAAGAGTACCATTTGCCTAATTTCAAGTTTTCTTATCCTTGATGTGCCTATTATGCCATGTTTTATGCCTACATTTTTCTTACTTCGACTCCATCTTACTATGGCACACCTTTCATCTATCTGCATCAAGTTGTCAAAACATTCTTCCAATTCTTTCTCATTAGCCAAACCTCCTACGCGTGAAATACACAAAGAAGGTAACATGAACTCCATGGGTAGGAATTCCTCTATGCCAAATACCAACTGAAAGGGTGTTTCTCTATTCAACCTTTGTAGGTTTTCCGATATGCCCAAACTACAACAAAGATTTCATACTCCCAATCTCTCCTTCCAACATCATAAATTTTTGTCAAAGTATGGCTCAAAGATTTTATTAAAGGCCTCAATAGTTCCATTTTCCTAAGGGTGATAAGGAGTTTTCCTATAGTGCGCAACCATAAATTCATCCAATAATATCCTGATAGTATCATATGAGTACCCCTATCACTTGTCAAACTTAAAGGGAATCCATACTTGCTAATAATATTTTCCCACGAAACCTTGTTGTTGTGAAATCCTTTGTAGGCGCTTTACGCACACCTTGTAAGATAATTTGTACAAGTTATAATATAGCGTGATCCTTTCTTGTGTGCGGTTGGGGAAATAGGGCCCAAAAATTTGATTGCCCACTTCTCAAAAGGATGTACACTAGTAATAGGCTTCAAAGGCATTTAATCTTGGTGCCCAAGATTTTCAAGGTGCTGAAAATGGTCACATACCTTACAATATAATTTGCAATACTTGTATAAAGTTTCCCACCATAGACCATCTAGTAGGATCTTGCGTGCGGTGGCATCCCCGATATCGTGTCCACCTACAATACTGCCATGAGCTCCTCCATAATTGCTACTGCTCATACTCAAGTACACACCGGCGTAAAACTCCACCCCTTCCTAGTTTTTATAAGTCACCACTGATCAATATATAAGGTACGACACGAATATCAAGTTGTTTCTTCTCTAAAGCACTCATTCCCTCAAGTTTCACACCTATACGTAAAGAAGGCAATATCCTCTAATTCTAAAGGCACGTGGTTCAATCTAAATAGTTGTGCAAAGAGAGGCATTGCGTCTTGAATGTTTTGTGTGTCCTCTCCTTATTGAATCCTTGATAAATGGTCTAGACTAGAATTGCTCTTTCTTGTCTTAACCACCACTTTGTAAAATTGAATTCTCAAACAACAGTAACCCAACGGCATATGTTCCCCTATAAAATGGGCTTATTTACTAAGTACTTTAGTGCCATGTGTTCTTAATAAAAGATGAATGGGGTAGAAAGAAAATATTGTCGCAACTTGTGGAGCGCATAGATCATAGACAATGCCTTGCATTTGGTAGTTGTGTAGTTTTGTTCAACTGAGTCAACTTCATGTTAGCGAAACAAATAGGATGATAAATAATCCCTCTCTAGGCTAAGATAGTACCATGCCAAGTTCCATGCTAGAGGTGTCCACATGTACGTAAAAGGGTTTAGACCATGAAGGAAAGCATAAAATAGGTGTTGTAGTAAGCCTCTCCTTTAGTGTCTCAAATGTGCACTATTGTGCTTCACCCCAATAGAACCTTCCTTTCCCTTTTAAAAATTCTTCCAAGGGCATGGCAATCTTGGAATATCCTTTGGCAAAGCTTTGTGTGACCCAAGAATCCATGCACCTAGCTTTGGCTAGTAGGCTCCTTCAAGCCCAAAATCACAATGACCTTAGTAGGATCCACTAGAAAACCTTCCTTACAAATGATGTGCCCTAATAAAATTTCAAAAGGGGTTGCAAATATATACTTGTTTAATGTTCAAGGATATGCTCAACTACTTGCATTGCTCAAACATCAGCCTCAAATTTTAACAATGATCTTTTATGAGCCCATAGACTATCTAATCATCTAGATACACCTGCAAGAACTTGTGAAGGAAATCCTAGAATTCATGTACCACTATGCGTAAAAAACTATAGGAACATGCTTTAACGCAAAGGGCATAACTGTGTATGTAAAAATTCCCCACTTGGTGGTGAAATTTTTCTTCTCTTGATCCTTGCTAGCTATCTATACCTAATGATATCCATACAATCCATCAGTGAAGGAGTAAATTTCACGCCCTACAACACCCTCAAATATTTCTTCAAGTAAATGGTGTGGTAAATGGATCAATAACACATGAAATATTTAATTCCCTGTAATCCACAAATTCCTATCCTGTCATCCTTCTTGATGTTCATCACCATAGGGCTCACCCATTCGACTCCTCAATGGGTACAATGATCCCAAAGATTAACATTTTATCAATCTCTTCTTTCACTTTGAGCAAAGCAAAAATTAGGGTTCATCCTATAGGTTCTCTTCCTAACCGGGCACGCTTCTTCCTTCACTTGATTTTCATCTCACCCAAAAATTCATGTACCCCTTTTAATTCATGATAGCCTCTAGGGAAAAATTCTTGAATTTACGTAGTAAATCGATGATCTTTGCAACTTCAGAATTAGACCAATAATATCCAATGATGGCCTCTTTAGGTTTAGTATTTGTGCCAATGTTCACTTTCTCGGTATTATTCATGGGATCATGGTAGGTGTGTGCCTTCTCATCGCACTATCCAATACGTTGCATGTACCCTCTTTGTATTCAATGTCTAGGTTCTCTACTTCTTCATCATCAACCATGTAGATCATTTTACCCTTTGTTTTTTTCTAGGTAGACATACCCAAGCTACCCAACGTCTGTTTCATCTTCTTTAAAACATGCCACCAAGTCTTATTCTCTTAATAATTCTTGAAGTAATTCTTTAGCCTTTTCATTGTCTCCCATAGTTAAATGCTTCATAACCTACAATGCCTCATTCACTGGAGGCTTAGAAGAAAAGTAGTTAACATTCTGAATCATACCTTTAGTAAGTTCCTACCGATTTCCAGTTGCTCTATCCAACTTTGCATAAATATACCATGCGCACGTGTAGCCTCACAAGGTGAAATAAAACTTTTGTACCCACAACGAAGGTGGTAAAGCTTCTTGCCCCACTTTCTAGAGTCTCTCACATTGCTAAACGTGGTGTTGAACAAGATCATTACCATGAAATGCACAAATATGAGTAGGTGCATTTCTCCTTAAAAACCTCAGATAAAAAAATCATTACTTATCTCGACTCCAAAAGATTATCCCTATAAACCATCCACCAACGCATTGTTGTCCCGCGCAGAGTATAAACTAACATGTTCCTTCTTTTTACTTGAAATTTAAACTAAAATTCCATAGTAAGGTAAAATACTTCTAGATTCTTTGTACCTATGTACTTTGGTACCTAGTTGCTTCCCAAGCGCCTGATACTATGTGGCTTATTGACACGTGCAATTGTACTTAACAATTTGCACCCAATCATTTCATAAGTTCCATGTGCCCAATTTTCACATGCAACACTCATAGTATCACTCATGGAATGTGCATCATCCCACTGGAGAACTCCTTCTTTTGATGGCTCAAGAACTTACGGATCTCTAATGGTTTGCACATAAATTCCATTAAGCTATTCTTCACTTACGGGTTCTACATATGGCGTAGATTTCCCATCTGACATAGGTATGCTGAATTTTATTCCTTATTCTCAAAACTAATATATCCCTTGTTGAAGCGTAATTAATTGTTGTTTTCATAACACTAATGGCACCCAAGTAATGTAGGAAAGTTCTGCACTTATGAAAGTGCTAAGATTGCAAAATCCCGATAAATTGGCCCCCTGAATGGTAATAGATGCATCTTTCAACACTCCAATGGGCATAGCCTTAGCCCAGCTTTTCCATGAATAATACATTAGAGGATGGCTACAAAGGAGGTCTACTCATTTGAATCCATTCATCCAAATTTAGAACATTTACTTCCACTTCGTGTTAATCAAGATGTTACTCAAAATCCAACCATCAACAACAACATTTATAGTAATCTAATATCATAATCTAAATTGTTTGGAGGAATATTAGCATGTAAACGTTGTCTCTCAAGCTCAGTCCTAGCATGGGAGTGTTTCCTTCAACCAATTCCCTAATAGCAAAATAATGTTCTCTTAGCGCAACATCTTGAAAACCTCCTTCAAATAATCAACATATGTCTAATGA
The DNA here is from genome assembly GCA_018340775.1 of Taxus wallichiana var. yunnanensis. Lineage (NCBI taxonomy): Eukaryota > Viridiplantae > Streptophyta > Pinopsida > Cupressales > Taxaceae > Taxus > Taxus wallichiana. The sequence goes on along the minus strand of CM031237.1, from coordinate 981,820,287 downwards.
AACTCATCTATTTTCTTTTGTTCTAACATCCATGAACATTCCTTCAAACATTTTATCTCACCCTGTAAATTCTGAATTACCTCCATGGTTTCTTGATAAACCTCCTTTTGATGCATAGGGTCTGGATACTTGGCATGCATGACTTCCTCCTTAGTAATGGAAAACTTTTGTTGTAGTGTTTTCTCTGCACGCGCACCCTCGGTGCATGTAGTAATCTTCATAGGCATCAACTCAAGATCCGGTGCTAACTTTGGCATCCATTTGTCTTCCATAGTGCATTGTACTCTAACCATTCCCGCACCCTTATTTTCATGTTTATGTTTCTTGCTTAAGTGTTCATACAAGTTTGGGAATTCTTCATAACTATGATTCTTTCTACAAAAATAACACACAATATTTTATGGGAAATCATGCTTATAGTGATCGGGAGATCCATATGTATAACAGTCCTATGAGATAAATCAATCCTTCGTCCCCTATGACCTCGACCTATGAATCTACCTTTGTAACATAGACCTCTACTATAGCCGCCATCAAAACACCTCTCACTTTGTGATCATAGTCATGATGCTCGTCATTTTATTTGGAATTATTTATAACACCATTATTTCATACACCAATATCAATGACATCATGGATTTTATCAATAAACCTTATCACATGACACATTCTTACAATAACATGACACATTCTTTCTTATCGCATGTCGCAACAATGGGTACAAACTTAAGTTGTGGTCCAAGTGACATATCTTGCAATCCGAGAAATAGGAGTGCACGAATTATGAGGAAAATATCCTTAGTATGCCCCTCTACTTCAAAATCAGTACACCAAATTCTATTATGCGTCTCATGCTTATTTGAATTAGCGAATAAGTTTTCCAACTATGTAATTGCTACTATCTAAGATTCTAAGAATGAGCTCACCCTTGTGTCTAAACTTCCTACCTTCTCAAAATATAGGGCTACTTCAATGGATCTCGTATAAGTCTTATGTGAAATTAATAATCTAAATAATGTGATCAATCCTCTAATGAACCACTATGCATGTTGGCTTGCGTGGATGTCATAAGATAACTTATATAAAAGAGTCTTGAACCGAGCATCATATTCTGAACACTTTCAGTAGTGCCTTGCTTAATGTCTTTGTGCACACTTTTGCTTTTCTAATCAAACTCAAGAACATAAAATTCATGTAAGAAAGCATCTCGCAGTGCCGTATAGTCCACACAAGTATGATCATGATCAAAATTTTAGTACCAACCGTGTGTGCATCCATCCTGCAACATAGTTACAAACCTACTAGCCTTACACTCTAGAGTTATAATTCCCTTTACACACCAAAATATCTCACACATATGCATGTGTTCCAATGCATCCTCAATACCTCTATACTTGAGAAGATGGAGATACATCTTCATATAAATTTTCTAGGGTTGGTGCAGACCTTACCTACCAAATCAAGAGCCTCCTTTGTTTCCTTCTATATTTCCACTACCTCCGGATCCGCTAGATCCACTAGCACCTAAGACACTCCGATCCACCCCCTCTAGTAGGAAATGGACCAGACGATGCACTACATTATGTTCGAGATGGTTTTGTTAAACTAAATGTCCACAATCTGTGAGGGTTTACTACTTCCGGATGTCATGCCAAGGTTTTGCATGCCCAAGTTTTGTAATGATGATGCGCTATAAAAATACCTCCAACCCTGATCTTCCAAATAACATAGATTATGATTACTCCACCATAGATGTATATGTCCCCTAGTTAACTCCTAAACTTGATTGTGAACTAACTCTATCTACTCCAACTCTACTACTCCCACTAACTTGCCGATTATTGACCATCGTAGAAACTAAAAACCAAATGCAAGGTCTAGGTCACCGGGTAGATTTAGATGTGCGCCCATGGACCATGTCGTCTCAATTGACATGATCTTATCTAAGGATGAAGAGGTTTCCTTACCATGCTTTCAAAAATGGGAGATTTCTAGATGATTTAGCTCCACATATTCTAATCGAGATTTGAATCCTTCATGGGCCATCTCTCTCCACAACACCATCCATTCTACAACCTCACGTTGCTTCTCTAAATCCATCTCACATGCCTCATTGAACTTAATCTGACTTTCTTCCATTTTCCTCTCTCTGCGAGGTTCATCATCCTCACCAATCCTACTCCTACCCCCGTGCATGGTAGGGTTTAGTTAGCCATCGGCTTCTCTTCTAAATCTAGGGTTACAATCAGGATCTTGATCACTAGTGGAATACCACATAAATACAATCCTCTGGGCTCATGCAAAAACTAAAACTCAAAGTGACCTCTAAGAAAAATTAAGTCAAATTTATGTACTCAAGAATATAGTTGTTCAAAACACCATGGAACCAAACATCCACATAGCGTGTCCAAATCAAATATGCATCATACAAGGCTTGGAATTCTTCCTGCATCCAAACAAGCGTGTAAAACCTCTAATTCCTCTTAGATGCATAAGCAACCAGCCACTTGTATAGCTCTATGGGAAATATAGAAAAGAACATCTCATATAATGCATCATACACATTTTGCTCAACCCATGTGCATGCATTAAAATTAGGTCCAATGTTGAATCTACAAGCATATTCTTCTTCTAGATCTGCTAACCACTCCTTAATACTAGAAAAAATCAATCATTATGTCTTCATCATGCAACATCCTAAAAAATATTTGAGAAAGAGGACTCGAAAATGGAACTAATGATGTAGCCTAGAATATACCCACAAATCCCAAGGCACACCGGCACACCACTAAGCCGTAATCGAGCACTCACCCAAAGCACATAAGGGTACCAATCCCATCTTTAGAGTTTCTTGTATAAGGTGTTAGCATGATTACAAGTATATATTTTCTAATCCATAACAGATAACCAACTAAACCACGATGTATAAACCAATTCTAAAGCTTAACCATATGAAAGAGTGACTAAACAATAACTATAATGAGATTTACCATGCAAGAAACATATTTAGTCACATATAACACCAATATCTAGCCAATAAGATCCATTGTATTAATATTGTAAAACATAGAATCTTCATACATCAAGATTCAGTCTCCATAGTCATGTGCACTAGTAAATCTACAACATAACTTTACAATAAGACATGATTTTTCAAACCGTTCAAAAAATACATATATAGGGATGGGGACTTTCCCTTCACCACCTATGCACCTTCCAAAAATAGGCTACATGTTAACAATAGCCATGCACCCTTACATCAATGTACAAAAGCATGCAACTGTTAATAATAGATCTTTTATTAGTTAACTCTAAGAATAGATCCTATTATTAGACTAAGACTCTGCATGGCGCTCAAACTGATGCAAAACCCAAAATAGCCTTTGTAAACTGCAAGTCTCCACATCATGGCATGCTCTGCACTCTATGTCCAAAAATATCCTTAACAATAAAATGGCTAAGTTTTGATCCTAGGCGCTCCATACCTTACTATAATTCCACGCGCACTCCACGCGCCCTACATTTTCACGCCCTATATTCGCACATCAACCCCTTATGTGCTTTTACAAAAATTAGGCCATCTTTTCCAGCCCAATAAGTATTTAGTGAAAGGTAGGTTATGAGAAGGAACCGACCTTCTCTAGAGAGCTATCTCATTTCACAATGTCCCACACTTAGGATAACTCCATTTTTTGCAATCATGCCACATGCCCCATCTCAAACTAGGCCATTCAAAGGTGCTGTGAGTTTGTATAAATAGTTATCCATGATTTATCTTAACTTAGGGTACCATGAGTAATGTATTTCAAAGGTAAATATATATAAGGAAACATTTTAGACTCATTATGGACACTATGATTTCGTCGTGGTTCCCTTGATTTAACAATTCACTTGTAGTTTTCATGAGTCTCGTGAATGAGGTTCTTAGAACATTTTTGGATTGATTTTTATTATTTTTTCTCGATGATATTATGATGTATTCCTTCTCAAAGGAGGATCACGAGAATCATTTGACATAAGTTTTACAATTTTTAAGGGGTCAAAAGCTTTTTGGGAGTTTAGAGAAGTGTTCTTTCTTCCAATATGAGATTTAGTATCTCGGTCACATCATTTTGGAGAGGTTATCTCAGTAGATCCCTCAAATATTCACACTATCTAGGATTGGCTATCAATCACCATAGTGATAGAGGTTAGGAGTTTCATGGGTATGGAAAGGAACTACCATAGATTTGTGTAGGAAATATCTAAGATTTCACACATTATCAATTATTTTCATTGCAAAGGTAAGAAGTTAATTTGGTTAGAGAAGTATGAGTAGAACTTCCAACTATTTTAGGAAAATTTGAATTTAGAACTTATTATTGCATTATCAGATCCTTTGGGAGATTTTATGGTATGTACATATGATTCTTTGGAGGGGCTTGGGGTATTTCTCATGCAAGAGAGGCATGTTATTTATTTTGAGTCATGTAAGATCCATGATTATGATCTTAACTATCCTACCCATGACCTTGAGCTTGCATCGATGTTCATGACTTAGTTCATTCGAGGAACTTTCGTTAGTAATAAGAAATAACCAAGTACCGGTCATGATATGCGCAGAAGGACATGTGTGTAGGATAAACAAGTGTACATAGGTATGGAGGATCATACAAAGGAACATGCATAGGGAAAATCATAAAGATATATCGGTGCGCACTGTGGAAGGATAAGAGAGAACATGAGGTGGGGCACATGCAAGTAGAAGACCAAGACTTATCCATTTTGGAAGCCTTGGCTACTAATAGATAAAGGTAGAGTAACTTGTGGTGCACACAAAGTCTATAAATGGGAAAATCACATGAAACTAATAATATAAGTGACACATGCAAGGAGACTTAAAGAAGGAATTAAATCTAGAGTACATCCATCTATTTATAACTGGGCTATTATTAAGAAAACATGTAAGTTATTGTAAGCATGCCTATTATTAGGAAGGTGCATATAGGTGGTGAAGGGAAAGTCCCCAACGAGTATAAATATATGATATCCGTATTTTTTTAGAGAGTGACAAAGAGAGTGTGAATCGAAGGTGAGCTTGTGGTATGAATTTGTGAAATTATGTGCATCAACGATGATGGTTTTTATATGCACGAATGGTCCAACACACTATTGTAATGAATTATAATGTATTTAACTTCTATAATGTGTCATGAATAGTGGTTATAATGGACATTTGTGTATGGATTGCAAAGATCACTATGTATGAATATGGGTTGATAGGTGTTCATATATTGTTAGTTATTGTTTAAGAATGAATTCCTTATTATATGTGTTGCTAAATTTTCATCCCGAATGAATGGTTACTATGATTATAAATATGAACATGTATACTAACATCTTGATAAGCAAATAAAAAGAGGGACCTAGTGGCGTGTGTTCTTCAAGTGAGCATACATAATTGTATGGATGAGGTGTCGAACACATAGATATGTTGGGAAATAAAAGACTACATTTTAGTTTCTTTATTGGGACCTCGTTTCAACTCGTCTACTAGGATTTTGCATGCACATGACGTTATGACTATCTTTGGATAATATTGAGAACTAGGTTTATGAAGGTCATGATGTGTTTACTCATAGATATAGCATTGGACCTGATTTCAATGCATGTAAGTGGGTGGAGGACAATATATATGACTTCTTATATGAGACATTTTTAAGATTCTTTCCGGTAGAATTATATGAGAGGTTGGAATATTACACACAAAACGGAGGTGTTTGGATTGGTAGGAAGTATATTGGAAGGGGAAGACTATCAAATACTCTCTTATTTGGATGTGCCATGAACTAGAGCTATAGATTACTTTGGTGGGAAGGTTTATTACATAGTTATACCTTGGAATACATAATATTGACCTACTCATTCCTAGAGGAAGAAGAGTTCGGTTCTTGCACGATCCAAGAGGATCATATTTGTGCATGCCACCCTTCACGATTAATATTTTGATAGTTGAGCTTGGAGTGGAGAACCTACCTATGGAAGGATAAAACCCCACCGTGTGTAGGGGAAAGAAGCACGTGTGGGGAGGATGATGTTGACCTTGGTGGAGGAAAGAGAAAGGGAGGAATGATGGCTCATATTTGATGAGATGTGAGTGAGGTCTATTTCTAAGTCACTAAGGTTCAAGGGACCAGTGACTAACGGAAGTAGTGAAGACCCCATAATAGGTGATGGACCATAGGATCATGTCTTCTCCATGTTGGGAAAATGTCGTAGAGAGGACCCATCAATGTCTAATGAAAGCGATTCAAATTAGAGAATGAGCACTTTGTGGGCACACATCGACCCGACCTATCCATACGGACCTTATGCATGGTGTTCATAATCCGGATATTATTAAAGACAAACATCATAGTGGTAAGTGAGAAAGGAAAAGATATAGGATCACCACGTTATGTAGTAGACATAGCTAGGCATCTTTTAGGAACAAATCGGGAAGAAAAACAAAATAAAGCTACTCACATGGCAATGTAATAGAATCCAGTGTTTGGTAAAAGTATTTTTGGAACTACTCTTAGGAGTGCATTGTTAGAACAAAGTGTAGGCACGCAGAATACTAGAAGTAACCCCATATGTGTAGAAATAATACAAATTGGTGGTTTCTAGTTCATTACAATAATTAGGATTTAAGGTATTTCATCTACAAGTCAATAGGTCAGTAAATGGAGGCTTAGGAGGTTTAGGGAAGCCACCGCATAGACCTAATTCACATGGTGGATCAAGTCCAGTGATTTGGTCCTACTCTAGGTTAGCCACAACAACCAAAATAAAATCCCCAATAATAACCTCAACAACCACCTCAATAGATACCCCAAATATTATTTGATATTTCACTTCACTCACGAGTATATAGGTGGTTTAGAGGACCCTTCATCCAACTCCCTTCTTGAACCATTCAAGGACATTCTTGCAACAACTTGCTATAGGATTGTTTTTAGTTATCAAGTTGCCTTAAATTCTTCAATAAAACCTTAAAGGAATAAAATTATGTATAAATTAATTTAAAAACTTCTACTTTAGCTTTAAAAGTCTCTTACCATGCCAACTCAATCATTTAACTTAATTGAATGACCTGAAATTAGATATGCCATTCACATACCTTGTATTTTCTCCACTAGTCCTTTTAGCATAGTCTTCAATACATTTCGAGGGACAAATTCATGACTTGGATCATGTGGAATCTGGTCTCTGTGTTGTGAAAATCCTCTTTTATGGTTGAGGATCATAAAGGTATGCCATCATTGGAAAATCCCTCTAACTTTTTTTCCTTTTCAAATGTTACCTCACTTGTCCCAAGTATGAATTATAGGTTGTAAAATATTTCTATAAACTCGACATGGATGGTCAAAGATGAAATTAGAAACCGCTAAAAGGAAAGTCCCCATGGAAGAAAGGAAGGGTGTCCACGTGTTTCCCCGACACACTTTGAAAAGGTATAGCAAGTCAACACCCCCCCCAAGTTGTGAGCATCCACCACATGGCTTATATGTGCGGTAGGGTAGTCCCAGTAAGTTAAAAAGTCAAAGAAAGGGGAGGGTGCAGATGTTTCCATGTGTCACCCAGTCAATTTAGAAAAAGGAAAGGCCTACAGAAGGAAGGAAATCCCCATGAATTGATGTTTAGAGTCACGTAACTCAAGGATAGTGTTACAAACTAAGAAGAAAGTGTGAGGAGGGTTATGAATCACCATGAAATAGGTCATCTCTTTTGGATGAGCTGTAGTAGGTTTGAAATAATGTAATACACTAAGAGGATGAGGAAAAGTGCATGATTGAGAACCATTGAATGCACAATGGTGGTTTCTTTTCATTACCAGTGCTAATACTAAGCTAGAGAGTCCTTAATGTAGGAACAAAAATGAATTGCATGTCAAAAAATGAAAATTTAGATGTAACATCACTTGAAAGCAATCTCAGATATAATTCAAAATGGGGATTCTATAGGGGCCCCAACCCATGGTAAAAGGGTTTGTTTACATAATTGAAAACAAAGGCATAAAAGAAAAACATAATGCTCAAATACCCTTCACTCCTTCGTAATTTCCTCCCAATGGGGAAGTTTGTTCAACAACTTGTTCTTCCTCAACATGAATTCATTTGATCCATGTGTTGTCTGGACAAATATAATGGACCTTACTAGATCTTGGGACATCCCCATGCCCATCAAAGAATCAAGAGTCATTCGGGACTATCCATAATCTTTTCTAGCTCAATTTTCTTTGATAGGAAGATACCCAAAGTCTAAAATATCCAAACCACCTATGAAGAATGTTGTTTCCCTTTCCCCTTGTGAAGGGTAGATTTACTAGGAGCAGATTGAGAAGGAATATCTGGAGTGATTGGAAGAGCAAGAACTACACCTAGCGGGCCAGGAAGGTTATGAAGTCTTGAGCTAGATCCATCTTCCCATCTCCTTGTGTGAGGTGGCATTCTCTTGGAGAAGGAATTGGTCAAGGTCCTACAAATTCATTCTCTGATAAAGGAGCACGATGTATTGAACGATTGATGACTGAACAAAAAAATTACCCTTATTGTCCCTGGTAGAAAAAATTTCGCTCTAGAGTGGAGAGAAGACAAGGAAATCTATCTTCTTCTCCATCAGAAATTATAATTGGGGGTTGGGAGCTTAAATCATCCCTTCTCTTCCCTAAAGTTGGTACTAGATCTATGAGTGGTTCTAATTACACTGTTCTAGCTGCCCCTTTTCTAGAGAAATAATCCTCTACTCTAATTCAATTATTTTGTGAGAAATGATGGGCACCGTATCAATGGAAGACTTTTCATACAACACATAGGATTCCTTAGGAATCTCCTTCAGCAAAATTATTCATCACATAAAAAGGGACACTGAAAATCAGTTTTCCCAAACACTTGAGGCCTCCTTTCAATCCATAATTTCTTCAGTCTTAGGAGTTTTAGGTGTTCCCACCAAAAGAGATGAAAATACATGGATTGAAAGGATGAGAAAACAAGACTGATTTTGATCAACCTTAGGAGGAGGAGTGTGAGTCGGACACTTGATAAGTCAAGGGTCCTTTGGTGTCTCTTGCACATTTTATGTCAAACAAGGCCCTAATGAAAGCCTCATTAGGACCATGTAGGTTGAAGATTTGATTCAAATCTTCTAATGATATTTCCTTCAAACTATTTTCCACAAGTACTTTTACCATGTCACTGGTAGAAAACTATGAAAAATTTCCTCACTTACAGGATAAGAAGAGAAATGCATCCTGGTGAAGGGATAAAACTAGGTTTTATAGTAGAAGTGGCACAAAATTGATTGAATTGAAAGAAATCATTTCCACTAGATAAAGGAAGATCTTTCTCAGCCCTTGCATGAGGAAAATTTAAAAGTTGAAGTGAATCCAGAAACAAGCATGATTGATGAATTCACTTGGATTTGACAAGAGCCATGTGGGATAATTAAACCAAATAGATGTAAGAAGGAATGCACAACACCAAGATGTATCTTCAAATAGTAGATGAAAAGTTTATATCAATTTAGGTCACCTAGGAGTGCTCAAAAGATATCAAAAGCAACCATCCAATCACCAAGTGGAAGGAATTATGAAATCATTATCACAAGAAATGACATGATATCCTAATCATATATGATAAGATAAAAATGAAGAAGGCCCGTACTCTTTACACCTGGAAAGGCCAAATAAAGTATTTTCATAAAAGTATCATTGATACACTTGCATTTTGTAAAAAGAATATACTTTTGAAATATCCATGCATTTTGGGGGAATTGAAAAGAAAATAGGGATGGAATTGTATAAAGGTGATGAGAATACTCTCAAAAAGGGGGTTAAAATTTTTTGAGAACTGTTCAAAGAAAAGAGAGAGCTGAGAGAAAAACCATTTTTCCAAGAGCTTATCTGAGAAACCTATTATTTTCTTTGTGCCTTCAAATTTAATCATGTCAAGATGGTTGCAAGTGTCCAACCATTGAAAAGCATTGAGACTATAGATTTACTTTCCCTTGTTGATAAATTTGATGAGTCTTGAATTAATGGTGTTAATCATGAGCATTGTTGTATCTATCGTCAAGATGATATACTATAAAATAGTTATCCATGCTCCCATTGCAATCTTATTTTAGGGATCCTGTAAGTCACACATAACTTTATCATTCTGGTAGCATTTTGGAAATTGAAATTGCACTATTGAGAAGAGATTTCATTTCATTTGTGTAATAAACAATTTTAAAATCACTATGTCACCAATTGTTAAATGTTTCTTGTAAGCCTTTGAGTGTATCTTAGGCATGACAAATTATGAATCTCTGATGTTTTATTAAATCTTCAACATGATATTTTTTGTTTAAACCTTTAAAGATTGTGTGAAACCATGCGTTCTTGGGCTTCCATAAGTGTACATCTTCTAGTTGAAGGATCATTGTGAGCTATTTTGAGGTTTCTTTGTCTTGTATTTGGTAGATATCCTAACATTTGTTGAAGTTTCTATGGAATTTGGTATAATCAACTTTATTTTATGTTTAATTCCCCAAATCAGATATGCCCAAAACTAACTAATCCTACCAGAATTTCCCATGCTTGTCTCATTAAAGCCAAAAAAATGCCAAAGCAAGTTAGTTCCTTACTGTCTTTAGTAGTCTAATTTGGTTAGAAGACATCTACATTGTCTAGAAGTGATAACTCATGAGAGTTATCCTTTTTGAATTGACCATGTCTTCCCAAAGTTGTTTCTCAAGTATTTCACAAAGAGTGCCAAATATTGTTGATATATCCATCCTCTTTCCAATTATAGACTACAGAACGGGTCCTCTCACCTTGGCTAAAGGAAGAGCCTAAAGTAGGAGGGTAGGTCATACCCTCAACATGGTGCTACCTGAATCCTTTTAAGATTGAGTGATAAAGAGATGATGAGATCCTTCCCGGCTACAAAATGACACTGATCTAGATCTATCATCTTCTAAACATTGGTTGATGTTACCTTGGCTATAAAGGGAGGACCGATTTGGGTACAAAACTGATCAGGCACCATTTCCAAGGAACTATTGGTGCAAATACATATGCATATTGACCTCTGGTAATGATTCTTACATGTTTAGATGTAAATACGTTGTTTAAATGTCATCCTTTGTTAAGTTTTGTAAAGATTGAGAAAGATCAAAAGTTCATTACATAATATTTCCTGGTTTAAGTGAATGTTACACTAGATTTGTATTACTAGTGATAAATATTGACAAAGGATGATCAGATCTATCAAGCTTTGTAGAAATTGAGTATTGATAGGCACTTGACAAGTTACTTATAGTGCTTTAGCACATCTAAGGTGAAAATCCTTAGTGGCGACTCTGTTTTGGTTTGAAATTTTGGTAAATGCCAGTGTCTTAAGCTTTGTCAATTAAGATTTGTTGTTAATATTTACAAAGCTAGAAGGAAGAAGGTATTTATTTAACAAGGATCCTACTAGAAAATTGTTTCTAGAGCTTGGGAAAAAAAATCCAAAAAGAGACAAGTCTGGAAAGCATTGGGGATCAAGAGTTAAGAGAGAAGGTAGTACCAGTCATGGAAAGTGATCAACCTATAGTTGAGGATTATCCTACATCTTCAAATAGTTCAGAATCAAATAGTCCTCGGGTGAATTTAAATACTCCAACTAGTGAAGGGCCATCATTTGTATCTAGAATAGGTGTCCCTCATTTCTTTCCTTTATCACTCAAGAATGATAGGGTTTTTGTGAAAATGAGTCACTAGAGGATATTTACTTTGAAGATCATACACATGTATCCCAAAGACCCTGGTCCCACACTATCTTAATCCTCCTATAGGATCACCTCCTCAAAATAACATGGCTCATCCTCCACCTAGACCTCTTTTTTTGTCAACACATTTGGACCAATAAATTTTAGAGGCATGGTTGGGCATCCTAATGTTGTACCACAAGATGTAAGAAATAGGTTGCCTAAATTTTAGGAAATAATGCCATCACTAGTGATCAGCATTTGATACTTTTTGTTAATATGATGGAGGATTTTGAAATAGAATATGAAGATGTATATATAAAGCTATTCATTCATACTCTTGAAGAAGATGTGTGTGATTGGTACAAATATTTCCAGATAACTCAATAGATTCATGGAATGAGATGAAGAATGCTTTCAGATTACAATATGGGGATAAGACAGACCCAAGGTTCCTCTTATCTGAGTTTGAGAATATAAAGAAGAATCCCAATGAGTCTATCTAGGACTTCAATACCAGATTCAATAAGACTTTAAATAGACTACCCATAATTTTGAGGCCTAGTGATGAGTCCTGCCTAATTAAGTATTTTGATGATTTTGACAAGAAATTTACTTATTATTTGAGAGATAAGAACCCTGGAACTTTAAGGTAGGATTTCACAATGGCCTTACAAATGAAAACAATATTAAGGCAAGTTGGAAAACCCCTAAGAGGGAGGGTGTCAAATTGATTAATCTTGATAGACCTTAGTCAAACAAGGTAGTGGATCTAGAGGAGGTTGTGAAGACTTTGGCTGGAGTAGTTAAAGAAATATCTTATAAGCTTTCCAGAGAAGAAAAGGGAATAGGACAAAGTTCTCAAGGTCAAACAAACCACAAGGCCAAGATAGATTTGGAAATCATCTTAGGAGTGATCAAAATAGATGAAAGAGGAAAGGGACCCATGGGGTCAGGAAATAAACAACAACTTAGAGAAAATAAACAGATCCCTGATCCTTTGACTGCTAGAGTTGCCATGGTGGAAGAAAATCATGCTATTGAATGGTGTGATAGGTGTTTTTTGCCACATTCCCTTGTGAACCTGTTGAAGAAAGTGAAGAGGTTGGAAATGATGATACTTATGGTGATGTATGTATGATGGAGTGCTCTGATAATCCACAACAAGGAGCTACTTCTACTGAATTGATAAGCACAAGAACTGTAGAGAGTTTCTGGAGGTGCATTCACTGGGTGTGCCCCCTTTCTCCTAATAATGATGTTGAGATTGATATGGTGCAGGATTTTGAATTACCCAATCATGAATTTGAGTACTTAAGGGCCTTGATGATAAAAAAGTATGATGGAGGAGTCCCTTCTGAGGAGGATAGGAAATTACTCATGAATGTAGTTGTTGCTCAAGAAAAGGAATACAATCTCAGAAGTTGAGTTGTTAAAGGAGGAGGACTATAGCCCAAACCCAAGACTCACTTCTTACCAATGTCCCAAATGAGTCTCCTAAGAAGGATACACCAACTAAGGGTCTAATTATCCCAAATAGAACTTGTACCCCAGTTCATGCCCAAAATGTAAAAATTCTTGTACCACTAGAAGGAACCATTACTCTTCCTCCTAACACAATCTTACCCAAATATGTCCCATGTGATATTGCCCATATTTTGAGTCAGATAAAAGTCACAGTTCCTATTTTTGAATTACTTTGGATCCCTGAACATAGAAAAATAGCATTTGAGTACTTGGGGTTCAAAGAGGATGCACTACCCTCATGTAAAAATGTGAATAATGTGGATACTCCCCTATCATTGTAGAATTGGAAGTACCTCAAGTATTAGAATATTTGGGAGAACCACCTAAGGTATATTTGGGTACTTCTCTTGTTGAATCTCAACTTGATGTTGACCCTTTTTATACTACTTTGATCATAAAAGATAGGTTAGTGCACAACTGCATGTTTGATTCAAGGGCCTCTTGTAATGTGATGCCCTTGAAGTGATGAATGAATTGAATATCAAAGTAACAAAATTTTTTTGGAAAGTTACACTTATGGATTCAAGAGAAGTACCGGTGATTGGGTATGTCAAAGGATTGGTAGTGTAATTGGCAACTTATCGGGAAAGTGTTTAACCATGAATGTAGTCATTATGGATTGTCTGCTAAATGGGGAATGTTGTTGTCAAGGAAATGGGCTGCTAGTGTTGGAGGGAGTGTGTAGATGGATTTTTCATATGTGACTATACCAATAGAAGGAAGCCTTGTTAAATTGTGTGGAGAAAAATAATGTTACATCTGATTGAGGATCCTAAGAACGCATCCTATGAGGTGTTGTATATTGATGTGGATGTTGATAATTTTGTGGGTTATGTTGATTTTGATGAGAATGGCATAGATAAATCTAAGTATCTAGAGAATTGGGCATCCCTTGGACTTTAATGTTTGATGGAGCTTGTTCTAATTTAGGGAATGGTGTTGGAGTTGTCCTTGTGTCCCCAAATCATGAGACTTTCAAGTTTTCCTTTAAACTTAAGTTTGAATGCACTAACAATATTGCAGAATATGAAGCACTACTTTTAGGCTTAAGGATTTCTTAGAGGTATGGTATCAAATATGTGGTTGTCAAAGGAGATTCAGAATTGGTAGTCAAGCAAGTTAGGAAATTGTATGTAACCAAAATCAAAGAATGAAACAGTATAAGCATGTAGTTTGGGATTTTATTGAAATGTTTGATTCTTTCAACATAATATACCATGACAGAAAGTAGAATACTACTGCAAATAAAGGTTGGTAGTATTGGGATCTAGATTTGAAAATTGTACAATGTCTCCTTACTTGTGAGTATGATATAGAAGTATTGACAAGACCATCTGTCCCTAAAAATGTCAAACATTGGCAAGTTTTTTGAAGATGATGCCCAAGGTTCAGAGGTTTTTACAAAATGAAGGAGAATTTACAAATCAGAATATGGACTGGGAACCGATGGTTTGTGTTTATGAGGGTAAAGAGACTCTATTTGGAAAAGACATTATTCAATTAAAACCAATACTATTCCAAGAGGTTTGGTTACATTAGAGTCAAACTTTGATAATGTTGACCACATTGTTAATAGGCATATGTTAGCCTCAAGAGATGTGGAGGAACATAACTTGGGGACTGATGGTAAACCTAGAAAAATATATGGGGTAGTAACTTGAGTAAAGAAGAAAAGTAGTCATATGTCCAATTGTTAAAAAAGTACCAGGATTGCTTGGCATGGTCATATTCAGAATTGAAGGCATATAGGGAGGATCTTTTCCAACATGAAATACCTTTAGAACCTAATGCCAAGCCATTCAAACAAAAAAAGAGGCCAATTAATCCTCTCTTATCCTGAAAATGTAAGAAGAACTCAAGAAACTCAGGGATGGAGGTATTATACAACCTACGAGATATTCTTCTTGGGTGGAAAATTTAGTACCAGTTAGAAAAAAGAATGGGGATATAAGACTTTGTGTAGATTTTAGAAATCTAAATAAGGCCTCAATGAAAGATAATTATCCATTTCCTAACATGGATAATATGTTGCAATTAATCATTAGGTTAGAACTATTGTCTACATTAGATGGATTCTTGGGATATAACCAAGTGGTTGTGAAGAAATTAGAACAAATAAAAACTGCTTTCACCACTCCTTGGGGTACCTATGTGTATGTGAGAATGCCATTTGGTTTGATGAATGTTGTGCCACTTTTCAAAGAGCTATGGATGTGGAATTTTTCTGGATATATAAGTGATTTTATAGCTATATACCAAGATGATGTGACAATATTTTCAAGAAAAGGGATGATCATTTGCAGCATTTGGAAAATATGTTATAGAGGTGCAGGGAATATGGTATCTTGTTGAATCCTAAAAATGTCATTTTGGGGTTCAGAAGGCCAAATTGTTGGGGCATATCGTATCAAAGGAAGGGGTCATGATTGACCTTGAGAGAGTGGAAGCTATTGGGAAAGTTCCTATCCCTAAGAACAAGAAAGGTATTTAGTATTTTTGGCCAAATCAATTTCATAAGAAGATTCATTTCCAATTTTTGGAAATGACTATCCCTATCACGAAGATGTTGAGGAAGGATAAAATTATTAAATGGGAGGATGAAGCTATCCAAGCTTTCACCAAGATCAAAGAGGAATTAAAAATGCCCCTATCTTAGTGGCCCCTGATTATAAGAATATTTTTCAAATTTTCTCTTTTGCATCTGAAAATACCATTGCATCTGTGTTATTGCAAAAAAATGAGGAGGGAAATGAAAGGCCAATTGATTTTTTAGTAAAGCATTACAGGAGCTGAGTTGAAATACACCATTATGGAAAAACATGCTTTTACCTTGGTTAGAGAAACAAAATATTTTAGGCCATATATTCTAAGCTCAAAGATCATAGCTTATGTTCCTCATACAATGGTCAAAGACATTTTATCAAAGATAGAAGTTTCCAAGCAAAAGATTCGATGGGTGAACAAATTGTAGGAATATGATATGGATGTTTAGACCACTAAACTAGTTAGAGGTATGGGCTTGGCAAAGCTAATGGTAGAAATAAACTTACAAGTGATGGAAGTAAATGAGGTAGAAGGAGGAGATGTGGAGGTACATGAGAAGTTGATCAATTCTATATGGTACAAAAACATCATATTTTACCTCAAAAATTTGGAATGTCCAGGGCATTTAGATAAAATCAAAGAAGGACACTCAAGTTAGCCTCCCAAAATATATCATCACTGATTATGGGTTGGCCTAGAAAAATCCTGAAGGGGTTCTTCTCAGATGTGTTATGGAGGATGAAGCCCCTAGGTTAATTTCAGACTTTCATGAGGGAGTGTGTGGGGGGAATTTTTCTAGAAGAGTAACTTCCCATAAGATACTGAGGGTGGGATATTGGTGGCCCACACTTTTCAAGGATACAACCTTATTGGTAATAAAATGTGAAATTTGTTAGAGATTTTCAAGGAAAATGAAGGCTTTTGGTGCTCTCCCTCTGCAACTAGTTGTAGACACTAAATGTAGGTCACACTTCCCCCTTTACCCACATGTATATTAAAATAATTAACCACAATTAAGTTAAGGCCCATGCTCGCAATATTCATTATTTAATTACCTTAATTAAACTAATTTCCACCTCACCTAGACACCTCATCACAAACATATTCTTAACATGTTTCCCTTTCACTAGGACTTAATATCCGCTCACCATAACTAACTAAGACTTAGTCCTACCTACCTTAATTAAATAAGACTTAGTTTAACCCTAAAATCACATGCCTATTCTTCCTCTAACCACATTCCCACTTATCTAAGCTCAAGATTATGTTTTGATCCAGGAGAATAGATAGAGATGCAAAAATATTTCAAGATCTGTCATTTTTAGTAAACCTAGGATTTTCCACCTTAATCGCGATCGCTGCTCAACACTAAACCAACATCGGTCAGCCTCAACCATCTTCGATTACCATATATTCAATTTGGTAACCTTATTTGAGAGGTTGGAATAATTTTGGAAGTATTTGAGAAGATATATCTACATGCAAACACACACTAGAGCACCCCTGCACATCCGGACACCCCGAACCATCAACCAAACACGATATGAAAGACATGAATTTAGGTTAACATTTTGGGAAGTACTACCATGGCATGGAGCAACCATTTTCATAGATCAACCATCGCCATCCTCCATCTATTCGGGGTAGCCAAGTCTAGCTACCCTGGCCTAAGTGGTGATGTTGGTAGTGGAATGCACCACCGCTATATATATCTATAACTCGGCATCATCGATCCACTAGTCCACTTACTTCTCCTACTTCCCGATAGGAAATTTTGATTATGATAGAGGCATAGGCCTCTCCACGTCATTTCTCCTATACTGATGGAATGGTGGTGGCACGTCTGGAGCAACCCAAATTTCCGCTTGACCCTGTCAATACGTATCATCTTGTGCTCACTAGCTCGATGCCCCTCTATCCACCTCATTAGTTGTAACTCAACCAAATCCACTGCCATCTAGTTGTATAAAGAGAAGTTAACATATGACCTCCAAATGATGTCAACCCCAGATAATCCCTCCAACACCCACCTATAATATGTCACATCATGAGTAGCCTTGACATCCTTGTGCTCTCCAACAATAAGCACCCAACACTGTACCCAAATCAAACCAAGCCCACATCGAATGCATCTAGTCGGGGCATACCAACTAGACACACACATATGATGTGCTCATATGCCTAGCAGTGGAGAAGAAAGGTGTAACACAAACTGAACCTCCATGCAACCTCCTATAGGCCCATAATTCCATGTATAACTAAACCAAGTATGTTAGTGCCTAAGAAAAATGGGTCCTATCCTCCATCATGTCATGAAGAGCCCCCATCAGCTCTTGTGGGAATCTCCCACCCTTCGCATCTAGTAGCGCAAAATAACACATTGCCTCCATGATCAGGACCAAAAACCTTATCTCCTCAGGATGGGCCGTATACATATCTACATATCTCAGGCTCATGCTATGGAACCTCATCTCTATCATACCCTCTCCAAACATCATCAACATCACCTCCTCTGATGCCTCTGAAGAAATAGAATAAACATGTGTCCCTTCTATTGGTAACCACAAGATCCTGTACATGTCCTCTAGGGTGACTGTGATCTCACCCATGGGTAGATGAAATATGTTGGTCGTTGAATCTCATCTGTCGATGATTGCGACCATCAAGCTCGGATCCTAAACTATGTGTATATAGCATATGACCCCAATCAGGTGACCTCTGTAACATGACACCACTCCTCTACCATCACACTCCCTTGTACTACTAATAATAGAGGTAGTAATCTATCTCTCATCTGTAACTAGTCCCTAGCATGTACCCAACAAACCACACCATTATTAAATTTTGACCATATCTAACATATCACTTACCCAACTAACCTATTCCTGAAATTCTTATTATTTATTTCCCGCAACCCTAACGACCTACCCCTTTCCCCATCCCACTTTCACACCCCTCAACTCATATCATATATATCTTTTACCCTACCTATTATCAACACACTTACATTTATACCTCACTTTCTCTTTAACTCCCACCATAACCCTATCTCGACACATTTTTCCTCAAAATCCAAGCGGCATCAGTCCATCATGATGACATCAGTCACTTTCTATTTGACCAATGCAGGATATGGCTGATGGATGTATGCTACCCTTGACCAACATCGGTCACTGTTACACCAACAAAACACACAAACCCTCCCCCATTTTTAAAAAAATTGACCATACTAACCTATAAACCTAACCTATCCTACCCAAATGTCCACTATCTTTCCCCCTACCCATATTTAACCCACATTGGACTTTCTACCCCCTCCCCATTTCATGAATTTCACTTCCACATGTACATTTAATTCCTACCCAAAACCATTTCTACCCAAAACAATGTCTACACACAATTTCAACTAACAAGCATTGGATGGGATCAAATCTTACCTCATCTTGGTTCTTTCTGCGTGGTGATACATTTGGTCAATGTACGGTGGCCCACCGAGCCCTCCCCTTCCTCTTCCATACCCTAATCCACCCCTCACCTCCAACCAATCAAAATCGACACACCGCTCTCATGGACTGTCTCATATCTTCTCTCCCGCTCGTAATCTCCACCTCACCAAGACAATGCATTTTCCTTTTCTCTTAGAAAAGTGTTACAAGTTCAAATGGCTCTGTCATTTTCTCAAAATTCACAACACAAAAATGATTCCGTAAAATATAGAATTTTTATTTTATAACCCACACCGACATGACCGACGTCGGCCATATTTGTGCCCTAGGAAACCAACGTCGGTCACCCTATAACTAGCATCAGTCAACCCTTATAACTATTTTCCCTTGCTAAGCTTCCTTTTCCTGTAACCATTAGTGCTCACACACCTTTTATCATTCTAGACACCTATGGAACCATACCTATGAGCACAAACTACCCCTACATTTCCTTCATTGCATCTTGGGATTTGTTATTTTACCTATACCTTGGCCTTACCCGTGCCACGACCTATTTACCTAAACCTGACCTAATTGGTGTGACCATTGACCTTATGTACTCGTTATACCTTGTGATGTTGTTACCTATGTTGTTTTAGCCTAACAACCATACATTTCCTATTACAGTGTCGCTTATCCGACCAAACCTTTGGTGTACCAAAACATACCTAAATGTTCCTGCACCTGACCTATGTTGTGTTCCGAACCATATCCTATACCTTGGATACCTGAACACTTCACCCTTGTTTGGATAAACCTATTGACCTTGGACGATGTAGAGTTTTCAAGCTCTTCAACCTGGTACCACGTTGCAATCTACACGTGTGCATGCATTTGATTTTCATTACCCATTACCCAATTTGACCCTGGCCTATTACCTATTACCTGAGTTGACCACTACCCTTCCCCCACCTACCTTCACTTCCACCAACTACACATTTATCAAACCACTCACCAATTCCGTATTACACCTCATCAGTTCCTGGTTTGAGGGGGATCACCTTCACCCACACATGGGGCAACCACTTCCTATTTTTGTCAGCATCGCTTATCAATACAAGCTACGTGACAAAAAGGGGAAAAATGTAGACACCAAATTTAGGTCACACTTCCCCCTTTACCCACATGTATATTAATTTAATCAACCACAATTAAATTAAGACCCATGCTCACAATATTCATTATTTAATTACCTTAATTAAACTAATTTCCACCTCACCTAGACACCAAACCCCACCACCTCACCTAGACACCTCATCAAAAATATATTCTTAGCATGTTTCCCTTTTACTAAGACTCAATATGCACTCACCATAACTAACTAAGACTTAGTCCTACCTACCTTAATTAACTAAGACTTAGTTTAACCCTAAAATCACATGCATATTCTTCCTCTAACCACATTCTCGCTTATCTAAGCACAAGATTCCATTTGATCTAGGAGAATAGACAGAGCTGGCCAAAACAATTGCCAAGATATGTCATTTTTAGTAAACCTAGGATTTCCCACCTTAACCGACGTTGTTCAACCCTAAACTGACGTTGGTCACCCTAAACCATCATTGGTTACCATATATTCACTTTGGTAACCTTGTTTGAGAGGTTGGAATAATTTTGGAATTCTTAGAAAAGAGAGATTTGTATGTAAGAACACACTAGAGCACCCCTGCACATCCAGACACCCTGAACTAGAAACCAAACACTAATATGAAAGATGTGCATTAAGTTTAAAATTCTGGGAAGTACTACTACGGCACAAAGAAACCTGTAACACCTTGGAAAAACCGTTATATTTCTCTTTTCATTACAAGCATTGGCATGTGATTTTATTGAATGAGGTGTGTTCCCTTGATTGTTTAAAATCATGCTTGTTATGGATAAATCATTTCTACTCTTGGATGGAAATGATATGGCTTGCAAGAATCCATTTTCACTTCTTATTGTTAAGTTGCAATCTAATTTTGAGAGTTGCAAACTTATCTCTTTTAACTGACTCATCCTTGAATCAATTTCAGTGATCCAAGGAATGTTTTAAATCTTCCTAACGAACTGAATGGTAAATTGACATTCATTAGTTTGAGAGACATAGTGGACTGTACTTTTGTATTTTACAAATTCTATGGTCTTGTGTGAACGTACCTTCATTCGGTTGTATGTTTGTGCTTGGGTCTTTGGGATTGATCTCTGTAGGACATTAATGGTGTAAACGAAAATATAGTCTGCTTCATGACTATGAAGGGGATCAGAATCCTAAAACTAAAGGATTATCCTAACTATATCCTAAACTAGGTAAGAGCACCTACTTCCTATCTATGTCTACTTATTTTGGTTTCATTTTAACCTAAGATTATTATTCTATTTTGTTGGGATGGTGTCCTAACCTAAGCTCTTGTGCCAAATGAATAAGGGAGAGATTACTAAAGTAATGCTAGGCTACTTAACCTAATGCCTAATACTAATGGTTGTGAATTTTATCTAACCTAAGGTGGAAATTACCTATGGAAATGTTTTAATACCTAAGGTAATTTATTGTTAGACTAACCTAAGTTTTGGGAAATCTATCCTAAACTATTAAAATGGGAACCTAAGGGTCACATGACACTATGACGATGGTTCCAATGGCATTTAATTGATTTGATTGGGTTAAATGTATGGAGGTACAACCAATTTTGGCAAAGGCTAGTTAAATTTAGTGGAGACATACGTGGAGGCTTCACTAAAGATGGAAATGCATGTTAAATTAGAAATGGCATTCACCAATTTTGGGAGGTGGTGGCAAGGAGAGATAAGTAGGAGATTTGGGAGTAATGGCATTAATGGACCTAATTTTTTTGTGTAAACCATCTTGGAAACAAGGGAGGTGGATTTGTGGGAGGTTGTTTGGTCTTGCATGTCTCACAAATTTTTCTCTGCATGGAGCTATCTAGATTCTTTGAACCAGTAATTCAACTTCTACTTTGTGGCTATTTTTGGTTTCTTTGGTCTATTTTCAATCAAAGGAATGTATATGAGGCATTGGAAGAAAATTTGTTTGGTTGTTGATATTTTGTGGAGAAGAAAAAGAGTGGGAAGCTTGACTAGAAGTCTCCTTCGAATTGGCAGAGGCACTATCAGGCATGATAGGCTCTATCCATTAAGATTTCTTGCTTTCTTCTAAGTGATTCATTAAAACAATTATGCTCTCATGAGATATATGTTTGCATGATTTTTCTGGTTAATTACTTTCATGTTTTTTTGAATCTCTGTGGTTTTTGGGATATAAATCCACTGCAAAGTAATGTTATCTTTTGGAAACTTTCTCTGTGCAAGTTTAATGGTGACATACATGCGAAACTTGTTTTGGAGTTTCATGTTTTGTTCTGACCTTGTATTGGAGCTTCGTGCATGTGAAACTTGTATTCAAAGCTTTGTATTTCATTCTGAAACTTGTATTCGAGGCTGGTGTTGTTCTGAACTAACATTCATTGCTTTGTGTTTGTTATGAACCTTTATTGGAGCCTTGTGTTTCGTTTGAACTTGTATTGGGGCTTCACTTTTTTATGAGCTTGTATTGGAGCTTCGTGTTTGTTTTGAGCCTGTATTAGAGCCTTGTGTAGTTCTGAACTTTTGTTCAAAGCTTCGTGTTCGACACTATACTCGTATTCAATACTTGCATGTTCTGAACTTGTAGTTGAGTTGATGTGTTTGGTTTTGTACTTGTATTATGAGCTTGAGTTTTACTCGTATTTCAAGGATTTGAAATGCTTTAAACTCATTTATGGACTATCTACTCGAAAGGAACTTGAGAGATTAGTTTTGGTTTGAGTTGGTTGGGTAATCTCTTTTGAGATCTTCTCCTTTTAGCTTCTTGTTGGAATGGTTGTGGTACTTCTATTTTGGAGACTATACCACCTTCTTTGAACTTGTAAGGTGCACGAATATGGAGGATAAACTTCTCTCCTTTGCTTTGAGAAAACCCGCATCTTGTGGAAAGCTTGACTATTTTATCTGAAGGATTATTAGACTGGAAATTGTATCTTGTTGTGGGTTTGGTTTGATATAAAGTTTGTTTGGAGTAGTCATTAACAATTTTGAGGTTTATGGAAATGCAGTATGCATTCTCCTTCTTGTGATCAATGTTTGAAACAAATACCTTCCTTGTTGCAATATTTTTAAATGGAACTTGGGAGTCTTTGTTGTGATTCTGTTTCAGTCACATTGGTGGTAAGATTGGGTCATTACTTGACTTAAATGTTTATTGGGTTTTCTTACTCTCTTCAGATCTTCTTAATTGATTTCTGGGTTTTATTAGAAAGATGAGTTGAATACCCTAGTGTACTGAATTTTGTATGGAAGGATACATTATCTCTAGTTCAGATTGTTTTGTATAATTGTTCTTTTGGATCACGAACTACTTGCTCTTTTGTATTGAGCTGTTGAAGCCTTGTAATGGGATTTCAGTCTTTTGAGTTCGTGAGTACTTCGAACTTGTTTAGCTTATATTGTTTTGGGTTTTCTATTCCTTGTTGGATTCAGTGAATGAATCTTTGGGTCTTTTAAAGAGAAAGGAATATGTTCTCTTGGGGACAATATATTGTTTTTGGGACTGTACTATGTACTTCGTTCTGAGAATTGAATTCAAACTTGTGTTTAATGAATGGGAATAGATAAACCAGTTGGTAAAGATTTGTAAGGGAAACTAGAAGTGTGCTTTCTTCTAACTGTGTGTTTGGTTTTGTGTTCTCTCTTGGGAACTAGTTAAATAACTTCTAAGTTTGGAATTTATTTGATAGTATAAATGAAATGAATTATTGATTGGACCTTTTCTAATTGAGATCCCTTTTTACTATTGTTTGGATAAGTTCATTTGATTTAACTTCTCTGTATTTCGATTCTCTTCTGAGATGGAAATTTCTTTGTGGATTGTTTGGTCTACTTTGTACAAGTCATTTATTGTAATGGTGTAAAAAAGAATAGTTGAGTCAGTTCTATTGAATAGAGAATGTAAACTTGTTTTGACTGACTGCCATGCCTGACTGAGTCATACTTCTTTTGGATTTGGTATTGGAAGGTTTACTCTTTTGCACCCTATCTTTTATGAATCCCCTTTTTGGATGGATTCGAGAAGAGTGTAACCCTGTGTGAGTCTAGCTTTGATTTGTGGAATGTCTGGTTCAGATCTTTGAATGATATCTTCTAACATGTAGTGGTTAGTTAAGACTTGCAGGTAGACTATTTGGATATTCTATTCCTTCATGGATTGATTTGGAATTCTTGTTAGGTGTTGTCTCTTTAATGTTGAATCCTTATATTGTTATCCTTGAACTGAAGCAGTTGGGTGAGTTCTAAACATGTTTCTGTCTTTCAGATGATTAGTGTATGGGGAACAATATGTATTGATTCTTCTTCTTTGCTTAAGTTGTAGGATGAATCATCCTAATATGAGTTATGTTGTATATAACTCTTTTTCTACTTAGTAAAGATAATTGTGTATTTCAATTCTTATAATTATGAAATAATTGGTTGAAAAGACATGTTGTTTGTTTTAAATTAATTGATAGGATCAATTAAACCTTATGATATAATGCATATGTTGTAGATTATATTATGCTCCTTTCTTAGAAGTAAATTTAGACTCATTATTGTACTTCTTATTTGGTTGTTATTACTTATGCTTATTTGTATGATATATTAATTGTTTCATTAAAGCGAGTTATTTTAATGAAAAATTAGTGAAATGCACTTCACTTTAATGCTTAGTTCTTATCATGCTCATTCATTGAAATCGACTTGTGCTTAGTAATTTTGCGAGATGGACATCATAAGTGATAAAAGAAGGAAAAAAATTATGATGCATTGGCTTATTTAATTATGAATCTTATGTAAAGAGTTTTGAATCATTCTTGAGTGTATTGGAAAAGAAAAGTGATGTTCTTTTAAGATCTTAATTTTGATTGACATGCAAAATGTCTGAAATGCATAGTCTTGTAAATGTATATTTATCATCATGAATTGAAAGGTTTTGAGTTGGACTCCAATTTTTGGTGTGAATTCTTTTGTACTTGTATGATGGAATTAGTAGTGATATCTTGGTGGTATTCTTTATATCTGGTTGTGTACTTTTAATTTTATCAATTAATAAGTTAGATAAAGGGGATAATACATTTCCCCCTTATTATAATGAAACTTGTTAAATTGCAAAAGATGTCGTTCTCTAACTACACAACTATAGTTTAATAATGAAATATGCTTTGGACATACAATTAAACTATATGAGTAAAGAAAGATAAAAGGAATAGTGGTTATGATCTTTAATCTTTATACTACGTTTATAAAGTAAACACTAGTTGAATCTAGGTGGATGACACACTTGATTTGGAAAGCTAGGTTGCATTAAGAATTAAACATTTGATGTTTGTTGTCCTATTTTTCAGGATAATTGCTTGTTATGCCATGTTAATAAACATTAATGCAAACATGAGTTAATGAAGTTCTCAATATCAAATCAGAATAATTATGGATATAGAACTTAATGAATATTGGAATTAGGGTTGGGCATGGTTGCTGCAATCTGAATCTTAATCCAATAATAATTATGAATTAATGACCACTAAGGGGGTATGTACATCTTGATGAATCAGTTCTAACGGATGTTGGCACATGCCAACTGCAGGACTGTACCCTCAAGAAGTCCTGGGACTTCTCGAGGATACAATGTTGTAGTTGACATGTGGCAACACCCTTCCATATTTGTTCATCTAGATCTACCCATGTTTGGACTTGAACTTAGTTTCTCTCTAGGTCAAGTTAGTAGCATGTTTAAGATAGGTAGTAGCTTTCTATGACTCAGGGTACCTTGGCACATTTGGTTGACTTAGGTCAGCCGAGTATGCCCATATACCCTAAGTCATCGTGAGCGTCTTCCTATAATAAATTATGTTGCTAACACAGGCTAGAGTAAACCTTAGGCAAGTGGTGAATGGCAAGTCAAGTAAAGACCAATCTAGATAATGAGTAGAGTAGGGTGAAGGATGTATTTTGAAATGTGAATATGTCATCTAGGAATAGTAACATGAACAGTATGTTGAAAATATTTGGCCAAAGTATCATAAGCTCTTTGGGTGCATTGTCCTATGTCACCTAGTTTAAAGCAACATGATGTCAGATGAATATTGGTAACAAATATTCAGATAGGTTCTTTAAACAGATCACTCAAGTACCGAATTAGGTAGGAAACCAAGTATACATAGTATACATAAAGTATTATATGCTTTAAGTCAACATGAGAGATCGGTTGGTAACCGAGTCATGGAATGAGAGATCGGTAGTATACTAAGTCATTACAGCTGCATATGGTTATTTGTTATGAGATTGATTGGCATGTAATGTGTGTTCTAAATGATTTTTATTTAGAACAGAGAACATTATGTTTCAAAACAAAATTCTCTTATTTCTAAAGTCTTAAAATGGGAATGTTACATCTTGGTATTAGAGCTGAAGGTTGCAACTCTTGGACCTATTGTGTCCATAATTTGATGAAACTTAAATTTTCTTGTTAACAAAAAATGGTTAGAATAAGAGGAAATGTTGTAAATAATCCTCCACTAAAGGAAGGAGCAGAAACTTCCCAGAAACTCAATGAGATCCTTGCTACCCTATTGGACACAAGATATCATTTGGCTGTACTTGAACAACAAGTACTGGGAAATTAGGAGGAAGAAGATGTTGGTAATAATAATTAGCCACCTTCTAAGGACAACGTCAATTTAGGTGTTGATAATAACAATGTGAAACATACGATCGGCTGAGAACAAAAAGGCTAGGTTGGTAGCTAAACTCACTAATGATATAAAAAGGATAAGTCCACCCAAGTTTGATGGCACCACATTAGGATATGGGGTTGAGAATTGGCTCAGTGAAATGGAGAAATACTTTGCAATAAGGAATTTCTCAAAAGAAAAAAAAGGCAATATGGGGAGCATATCAGCTTTCCCATGAGGCATCTTCATGGTGGGACAACCGTATGCCTGAGTTAAACATTGATGAAACCAATATCACATGGGATCAATTTAAAGGTTACTTTAGGCAACGTTGGCTACCGCAACTTTACTATGATCAGAAAATGACTGAAATGCAGAACTTAGCTCAACAAAAGTTAAGCATGGAATCGAGTATTGGGAGCGGTTTACTAAACTCCTTAAGTATGTACCTCAATATCAAACCGATGAGAAGTTCGGGATACGAGAAATTCATCATGGGATTAAATCCCATTATAAGAGGAGAGGTGGATGTTCACAACCTAACCATGATGGAAGGGGTTGTTGAAAAGGCCATAAGGCAGGAACAGAAATTGAAGGCAATTTCTACCCATAAGGAGGAAGTAAGTACGAAAATCCCCAACTGATCTTCATCATCTTTTGCACCTAAGAAAGGACCATGGAAGAAATTTGGAATGAAAAGTAAGTTTTCATCCGATACTAATAAGAAAGCAGCAACAAACAAGTCTGTTGGTAATACACGAAACAACTTTGTCAAGAACAATAATAACTGACAGATGTCCTATGGAGGTCAAAATGATAACTCTAAGGTGGAAATAAATCCGAGCCTAGAAAGGGACTGTAGGAGGTTGTTATAACTATGGCAAAGATCATTATGCAAATCAATGCATTTTGAAAAGGGACAATCGTAATCAAGCAACAATAGCCGACAAGAAGGCTAAAAAATAGGCCATGCCCATAGAGGTTCCGGGTAAGTTATTTGGCATACCTATAACTATTATTTTTGATACCGGAGTTACTGAATGTTTTATTTCTAGTAAATTAGCATCAAAACTAAAAATAAAAGTTGAGAACATAGATAAAACATGGACTATACATTATGGAAACAATGTTGTTCATATAGTTAGTATGTGTCTTTTTGGAGCAATCCTAGTTTTTCCACTAAATTTTATCTTTATGTTGCACCTTTGGGGTCTTATGATGTAATCATAGGTGTTAATTAGTTAGTAAAACATAAGGCTAAAGTGGACTATTTTGAAAAACATATTAGTTGTTTAGATGACCTGTAGAAAACAACAGATATTCGGGGTGTGAAGCATGAGATTTGTTAGACAATTGTTAGCTATGCAACTTAAAAAGGCCAAAAATAAAGGTTGTACCTTATATGTAGTAAAGATTGCAGAAGCATCAAGAGAACAGTGATGTCTTGGGCGATATCCTTTATTTACGAAACTTCGAGTGACGTGTTTTCGGAAGAATTACCATGTCTTCCACCCAAAAGGGAGTTTGACTTTACAATTGAAATCAAGCCGGGAGGAACCGAGCCTATTTCTAAGGCACCATATCGAATGACTACTATAGAATTAGTAAATCTTAAGGATCAATTGCAAGAACTTTTTCTAAAGGTTTGATTAGACCAAGTGTTTCACCTCGGGGAGCACCAATAATTTTTGTGAAAAAGAAATATGGAACACTTAGATTGTGCATTGATTATAGAATGTTAAATAAAGTAACAATCAAGAATAGATACCCACTCCCTAGAATTGATGATCTATTTTATCAAAAGCGTGGAGCATCGGTATATTCTAAGATAGATCTTCGATCTAGATATCATCAATTATAGATTAAGGATGAGGAAATTCATAAAACAACTTCAGAACAAGGTATGGACATTATGAGTTCATGGTTTTACCTTTTGGATTAAAAAATGCACCTACAAAGCATTTATGAATTTAATGAATAATATCTTTCAAGAATACTTGGACAAATTTGTGCTCGTATTCTTGGACGACATTCTCATATATTCTAAAAGCATAGAGGAACACCATGAGCATTTGAAGATAGTTTTGGAAATTTTGAGAAAGAGATGATTATATGGTAAGCTATCTAAATGTTCTTTCTATGCCTGAAGTGCACTATTTGTGACATGTAATAAGTAAGAATGAAATTGTTGCAGATCCTTCAAAAATTGTAGCTATAACTAAGTGGCCTACACCAAAGAATGTATATGAAGTTAGAAGCTTCATGGGGCTTGCTAGTTACAATAAAAATTTGTTAAATATTTTCTAAGGCATTTGCACCAATAACTTCTTTCTGAGAAAAATGATAATAATTTTGTTTGGAGTGAGAAATGTGAATCTGCATTCGAACTTTGAAGGAATAGTTAACTTCAAAGCACATATTCTAGTTGTACCATATCCTATGGAGACTTTATGGTAGTAACGGATGTATCGGGGAAGGTCTAGGAGGTATTTTGCTACAAAATGATCATGTCATATCTTACGAAAGTAGAAAAATAAAGTTACATGAGTTGAATTATTCTCCACATGATTTAGAGCTTGCTTTGACATTGTTCATGCACTAAAAGTTTGGAGGCATTATCTGCTTGGTAAACCTTATGAATTGAAATCGATCATGTTGGGCTGAAGTATATTTTCACTCACCAAATATTAATGCAAGACAAAGAAGATGGTTAGAGTTTTTGTCTCAATATGATTTTGACATCAATTACATCAAGGGTAAGGAAAAGCAGTGGTGACACTCTTAAGTCGTAGGAAGCACATTTATGCTCGTATAACATTGAGAACTCGGTTTAAGGATGAAGTAAAAAGAGTTATGGAATATGATTCTTAATTTTACCAATTAAAAACAACGTTTTTGCAGATCCAAATGATGTAAGGTATAAATGTTTTCACTTTGAATATGAAGGAATCTCAAGATTTGAAAACAGAGTATACATACCTTTGCTAAATGATTTAAGAAAGATATTGTTAGCAAAATTTCACAATTCACCTTTTTCTGGACATCCTGGTATTACAAAGATGCTTACTGATATAAAACAACAATATTTCTGGAAAGGGATGAAAAAGGATGTTATTGATTTTTTGACACATTACCTTGAATGTCAACATGTTAAAGTTGAACATATGCACCCATCCAGTTTATTGTATCCTCATAGCATACCGCAGTATAAGTGGCAAGTAATAAGCATGGACTTTGTACAAGGGTTACCTATGTCAAGAAATAAACATGATGTTATTTTAGTAGTTGTTGATAAACTAACAAAGGTAGCACATTTTATTGTTGGTAATCTAAAGGATGATTCTCCTATATTGGCTAAAATATTTGTACACAAGATTTTAAGATTACATGGAGTACTGAATTAATCATATCGATAGAGATCCTAGAATGATGTCAAGGTTTTAACAAACGCTTAATGCAACTCTAAGAACTAAGCTAAATGTCAGTTTTGCATATCATCGAAAACGGATGGACATCTTTGAAAGAGTTAATCAAGTTTTAGAGGATATGTTACGAATGTATTATATGGATCAGCGGTATAAGTGGGAAGAGTACCTTACGCTAGTTGAGTTTGCATATAATAACACATATCATGCCTCTCTCAAGATGACACCTTTCGAAGAAATATACGGAAGAAAATGTAGAACCCCTGTTAGTTGGGACAACATTGAGGATAGAGAGGTAATTGGACCTAAAATCCTTATGGAAATAGAACAAGTTAAAATGATTCGTGAGCACTTGAAAGAAGAAGAATAAGATAGGAAAAAGAGTTATGTTGATTTAAAGTGGGTTGACAGGAAATTTGAACTTGGTGAGAAGGTCTTTCTTCGGGTTAAACTGAAAAAGAGCTCTATAACTTTTGGCAAGGCTGCCAAGTTATCACCTCATTATGTGGGACCTTTTGAGATAGTATAAGTAATCAACCCTATAGCTTACCGTTTAGCATTACCTCCTGTTTTGTCATAAATGCATGATGTTTTCCATATTTCTTTGATTAAGAAATACATTTCAGATTTATCGCATGTGTTAAATTAGAATTCCTTATAGGTCTAAGACCCGGGAATAATCATGGTTAAACCCATATGAGTACTGGAAACTCACCATTTGCATTTAAGAAATCATGAAATAAGTCAATGTAAGGTCCAGTGGGACCAGTTTAATGAAGAAATTGCAACCTAGGAAAACCTAGAAGATATGGAAACTATTTTTCCATATTTATTTGATAAGAATTGACTATGATGAGTGATAAAATTTGTGATTTTATCTTTATATGTCAATAAGTCAATCGAGTTTGGGGTAGATAACTATTTATTTCTAAAAAAAATGACTATGTGAATGCTGATTTCTCGAACTTTAAATTCTGATATTGTTGCAAACATATGTTAAGAAAGTGAATAAATTGATTATCCTTAATGCAATGATCAAAATGAGATAATCATCAGGACAATGATTCCTTTTAGGAGGGAAGTATGTAACACATTGGACAAATGTTGTTATATTTCTCTTTGCTACAAGCATTGGCATGTGATTTTATTGAATGAGGTGTGTTCCTTGAATGTTGAAAATCATGCTTGTTATGGATAAATCATTTCTACTCTTGGACGGAAATGATATGCCTTGTAAGAATCCATTTTCACTTCTTATTGATAAGATGCTATCTGATTTTGAGAGTTACAAATTTATCTCTTTTAATGACTCATCCTTAAATCAATTTCAGTGATCCAAGGAATGTTTTAAATCTTCCTAATGAACTGAATGGTAAATTGACATTCATTAGTTTGAGAGACATAGCGGAATTGTACTTTTGTATTTTACAAATTTTATGGTCTTGTGTGAATGTACCTTCATTCGGTTATATGTTTGTGCTTAGGTCTTTTGGATTGATCTCTGTAGGAAATTAATGGTGTAAACGAAATATAGTCTGCTTCATGACTATGAAGGGGATCATAATCCTAAAACTAAACAAGTATCCTAACGGTATCCTAAACTAGGTAAGAGCACCTACTTCCTAGCTATGTCTACTTATTTGGGTTTCATTCTAACCTAAGCTTCTTATTCTATTTTGTTGGGATGGTATCCTAACCTAAGCTCTTGTGCCAAATGAATAAGGGAGAGATTATTAAAGTAATGCTAGGCTACTTAACCTAATGCCTAATACTAATGGTTGTGAATTTTATCTAACCTAAGGTGGAAATTACCTATGGCAATGTTTTAAGACCTAAGGTAATTTATTGTTAGACTAACCTAAGTTTTGGGAAATCTATCCTAAACTATTAAAAAGGGAACCTAAGGGTTGCATGACACTATGGCGATGGTTCCAATGGAATTTAATTGATTTTATTGGGTTAAATGTATGGAGGTACAACCAATTTTGGAAAAGGCTAGTTAAATTTAGTGGAGACATACGTGGAGGCTTCACTAAAGATGGAAATGTATGTTAAATTAGAAATGGCATTTGCCAGTTTTGGGAGGCAGTGGAAAGGAGAGATAAGCGGGAGATTTAGGAGTAATGGCATTAATGGACCTTGGTTTTTGTGTGAAAACTATCTTGGAAACAAGGGAGGCGGATTTGTGGGAGGTTGTTTGGTCTTGCATGTCTTGCAAATTTTTCTCTGCATGGAGCTATCTGGTTCTTTGAACCAGCAATTTGACTTCTACTTTGTGGCTATTTTTGGTTTCTCTGGTCTATTTTCGATCAAAGGAATGTATATGAGGCATTGGAAGAAAATTTGTTTGGTTTTTGATCTTTTGTGGAGAAGACAAAGAGTGGGAAGCTTGGCTAGAAGTCTCCTTCGAATTAGCAGAGGCACTATCATGCATGATAGGCTCTATCCATTGATATTTATTGCTTTCTTCTAAGTGATTCATTAAAACAATTATGTTGTCATGAGATATATGTTTGCATGATTTTTATGGTAAATTAATTTCATGGTTTTTGAATCTATGTGGTTTTGGGATATAAATGCACGCTTTAAAGTAATGTTAGCTTTTAGAAACTTTCTCTGTGCAAGTTTAATGGTGACATACATGCAAAACTTGTTTTGTAGTTTCGTGTTTTGTTACGAGCTTATATTGGAGCTTCGTGCATGTGAAACTTGTATTCAAAGCTTTATAATTCATTCGAAAATTTTATTCAAGGTTGGTGTTGTTACGAACTTGCATTCATTGCTTCGTATTTGTTCTAAACCTTTATTAGAGCCTTGTGTTTCATTTGAACTTGTATTGGGGCTTTGTGTTTTGTTATGAGCTTGTATTGGAGCTTCGTGTTTGTTCTGAGCCTGTATTGGAGCCTTTTGTAGTTTTGAATTTTTTCAAAGCTTCGTGTTCGACATTGTACTCGTGTTCAATACTTGCATGTTCCGAACTTGTAGTCGAGTCGATGTGTTTGGTTATGTAATTGTATTCGAGCTTGAGTTTTACTCGTATTCAAGGATTTAAAATGCTTTGAACTCATTTATGGGATTGTCTACTCGAAAGGAACATGAAAGATTAGTTTTGGTTTGATTTGGTTAGGTAATCTCTTTTGAGATCTTCTCCTTTTAGTTTCTTGTTGGAATGGTTGTGGTACTTCTATTTTTTGAGACCGTACCACCTTATTTGAACTTGTAAGGGCGTGCGAATATGGAGGATAAACTTCTCTCCTTTGCTCGAGAGAAAACCCGCATCTTGTGAAAAGGTTTTCTATTTTATCGAAGGATTATTAGACTCGGAAATTGTATCTTGTTGTGGGTTTGGTTTGGAGCATTCGTTAACAATTTTGAGGTTTATAATCATGGTTAAACCACACCCCTTTCCAAAATCTAGTTTTTTTATCCCTCATTCTGCACCACCCATTACCACGAGAGTTATACGACCACCCCACCTATTTACATGCATCATCAACATCCCCTGTTTCATTTGTCACCTATTCAGGGTACATTCCACCCATATCTATCCCCCTGTGCAGTTTTCATATTCCACACACTCATGTACTAGGATGATATCTACATCATACACTCGTTATCAACCTCCCTTTACAACAGGAGGCACCCATTCCTCACAACCCACCAACGACCTCATTAGGATGATAATGGAAAATATGTAGACATTAAAAGCATCGATTTCTAGCTCTCATAACTCCTTGACCTATAAAAAAATCTGTAATGAGCTTATTCATCCATCCATTCCTATACACTGTATCATGTGCATTGAGAAATGCCTAAATTCAATCATTTTAATAGTAAAGAGGACCTGCAACAGAACTTGCGGTCATTTAAGCATGGGTGCTACCTAATTTCCCATGATGATGCTTTGCTCTTACAAACATTTCCCATGCCCCTAATAGGACATGCCTTATATTAGTACAATAATTTACCTAGACATTCCATCTACTCCTTCAACCAAGTGGCTCAGGCATTCCTAGACCACTTCTTGATCAATGTAGTCAAGAAGGTCACCATGACCAACTTGTATTCAACACGACAGTATGAAGATGAATCTATCACATATTTCATTTCCCGTTGGCAGAGTCTTATCAACCAATTAATGTTCCATCTACCTCAAACTGAACTTATTGAGTTATTCACTAGAGATTTTACTAGACACATCTCACCAAGTCTACAAGTCCAAACCTTCTGAACCTTTGATGAAGCATTCACCATGGCACGAAAGCTAGAAATTCGTGCCATTGAAGAAAAGAAAATCCAATTACGAAACAAGAACGCCCCATTCAAATCAAATGATTCTTCTTCATCTTCAAAACCTCAAAATAACTATTCAAAGACCAAAGGATTTGTCAACGCGGTCATCCTCAAGGTGGGTTGACCTCATTCTTCTAATATACCCCAACCTTCTTACAATATTTCCTATATCCGGACCTTTCACTCCGGCGGGAGCAGGGGAAGTAAACTTCAATTGGAGAACCCTATTCTTTAGTCTTGGAAAATCTTCTTAAATATGGATCCATTACACTTCCTCCCATAAAACCTCATACAGGTTTTGATCCTGCCCATCCTATGTCTACATGGTATAAAGAAAAAAACTACTGTAATTGCCATTGCATTGGTAAGCGTATAACTTTTAAAAATGTTGTCCAAGAGATGATAGATAATGGAGACCTCATCGTGGACAACTTGAACGTGCTAGCAAATCAAAATTTGCACATCTTTAAAAATATGTTCCCTAACCATAAATCGTCATCTAATCAAAATAGTAAACCTTCATCTTGAAAAAATGTTTGTGAAGTCCACACGAGTTTTGATATCGTATCGATCATCCCTCAAATCCCACTTATTTTGTCTATTGAGGAAATTTTGGCACGAGCCCCTCTACCTACATAGGAGCATACCCTTTCTATTCCTTCACCCACAGAGGACTCCCCCTCATCTCCCCTGCTCTCATGGAGCAACCCACACTTTCTGCCGATGTCATCTCATTTTTTACCTCCCAACCTATCAAACAACCAACACTTTTAATCCCCTCATCCAAAGGATAATCATCATCACCTTCTCCTCCACCAAAGATGAACTCTACATCACCCCACCTATTATCTCTCTTACCCATGGGAAACTCATTAGACATGCCACTACCTGTTGGAGGCAGTTCCCCTCATCATCCCAAAACCCCATTGAAATGATCTCATCTCTTTTACCTACAAATTCTAAGGCTAGCCAATTCCCTATCTCGCAGACATATTTTATAGGGATCACCATCAAACCAACTCCATCTTCTTCTTCAGTAGTCTGTTCTCACTCTTGGTCAATCACTTGGATTATGTTGATAATTCCATGCTTTGGGGACGTCTCTGGCTCCCCTTTTTGACCCAAATATAAATGTTGTCTGAGGATATTTCCACAATCTACCCAAAGGTATTTTCAGCAACCAGATCGCCACGGACCATGCCTATTGAAGTAGCATATTCTTCATCGTCCCTACCTATATCCAAACCTTTACCCACAACCAATGCCATTTCAAAACTTGAAAGCATACCCACACCTAAGTCTTCATCTATATCTAGACCCATCAAGTACCTTGGGTTTCTTTCCGAAATCAATC
This sequence comes from Taxus wallichiana var. yunnanensis, assembly GCA_018340775.1. NCBI lineage: Eukaryota > Viridiplantae > Streptophyta > Pinopsida > Cupressales > Taxaceae > Taxus > Taxus wallichiana. The sequence goes on along the minus strand of CM031237.1, from coordinate 981,784,166 downwards.
CTTACTCACCCACCTGTCAAATTGGACGTAGCAGCATCATCTCAAACCCGCACCAACATTATCCCTCTACCTAAAAATAAAACCCAACCTTCTAGGCCACATACACCGGTCTCACCTACCACACCTTTTTCACCTTCCCCCTTTCTATTCATCTTAGGGCCCCATCCATCAACCCTGATCAAACAGTCTCCTACCTAAGGCAAGTCAAAAGCTAAACAACCTACTACTATATCATGAGCCTTCGTTACACCTCATTCACCCAAATGCTAAACACCCTCACCCTCACCCATGGAATTCTTTCCATATATACCTCCACCGATTCTTATAACCCCAACCTTTCCTATACGACTTCAACCCATGCCATCTACCCAACCTCTACCAATAACCTCCACCACAACTCGGTTTCCCCACTGTAACCCATCCTCTTCCACCATCTACTTTCCCTTCTACATCCTGTACTCCCATGTCACCTTTACCCAAGAAGGTGCAACCCAAAGATAAGAACCCACTACCCTTTAATAAGGTAGTAAACTAGAAAAACCTTCCATCTCCAACTCTTCTACCCCACCTTTACTCAAGTAGATGCCAACAAAACATAAGACAATACCACTTACTAAACTAGTGGACCAACCCATTCCCCCTCCTATATATCCTCTTCCCTCACGATCATCCACACCTTTACCCAAACCCACACTCACTTCCCATTGTGATCCGTTAGCGGGGTCATACGCCTAAATTTTAACCAATCTCTTACAGACTTCTGTCATCACATTACCACCGCTTTGACCTTACAATCCTCTTAAACCCAAACCAACATGGTTTGATGAAATCGAGATTTGTGCCTATCATCATGTGTCAGGACATGACCTAGAAAATTATAAGGCTCTAAAGATTGTTCTTCTCCAACTTTTTCCTCTTGAACAAAATTTTGACGATGATACCTTCTTGATGAGGACCATGTTCCACATTCACCTATCATCACACATAATCATCCTTTACCCATTCAGTGATCAATATCTCCACCCCCACAACTATTTTATCCACCTCCAAAATTTGAGATCAACATGGTCCATATTAGAGAGTTGTCCAAATGACCTCCCAAATATTAGTGTGCCCTACTCATTTCACAAGACTCTTATCCACCGCTAGGATTTTTTCTCGCATGCTATTATACCTTTTCGGGTACACCCTCTCCATCCACCTCCCCTCAGATTAACATGGTTCACATTGCCACCCACACTTAGAAATACAAAGGAAAAGAAAAAGCAACTAGCCCATCAACCAACCCCATGCCCAATATACCATCTACACCCGCACCCAAAATCACCATCTATGGACCTACATACCCTATCTCTGATAGGGTCACCCATCGTGCAATGATAAAACAATTACATCAATCTCCTATAAAGATTTCTTTGAATGATCTCATCCAAACTTTTGAATCTCATAGACAAGCCCTTATCGAGGTTTTACAATCCATTGTAGTATTACCCAATGACCCCACACCGGTGGCCTCTTTTACCAAATCATCTCCTTCTACCCCCATGTTCACTCCTCAAGTCACTACCCTCAGCTTCTCGATGAGGAGATTTTACCTCTCGGTCGAGATGACCCTAATCCCGCCTTATTCATTTCCATCTATATCGATAACATATGCATACGACATGTCTTGATCGATGGTGGTGGTAGGATTAACATCATCTTCTCCCATACATACAATCAAATGCACATCCCTTCTAATTATATGCATAATAACCCTATTATGTTGTGCTCCTTCAATGGTGCCATTACCTCCACCCTTAGCACCATTATCCTTCATGTTCGCATAGGCCCTCACACTGTCCCTAAACTATTCTACATCTTAGAAGGAGAGTTCCAGTATAACCTATTTCTCGAGAAAACCTTGGATTTGTGTCATGGGTTGTGTCCCTTCAACTTTACACCATTGTGTAAAATTCAAACATAAAGGACATAACTATACCATCCCCACCGACCCATCACCATTCAAAACTTGTAACATGGTGTACTGACCCAATGATGTACTTGTACCAGTTAAGGAATCTTCCACTACCCTAACTTCTCCTTCACCCATGACCCCATCGACCAATAGTGCCCCACTTCTCCCACATATAATTCTTCTATTCCTACTACCACCTTTGCCTCTGCAGCCTAAACCCTCTCTGTTTCCCAACCAATTGCTATCCCTTCTTCCTAATCATATAGTGATTTGCTAGTCCCCACCACAAGCATATTGACTATTGATCCCTTAAAAGGTGTTTTTAAACTTCTCACTCTGTGGTAGTACCACCTATACAATATCAACACATTTCTCACTCCACAAGAGTATGGGAACCTACACCGGCACCCTAGTCATGACTACCATGTAGGAGAGGTTTTTCCTTATGGTCCTTCCCACCTTTGCACTAGTCTAACATATGGGGGACTTGATACTACCACTTATTCACCTGAACCTCTATCCCAAACATGACCATTTTCATATGACCTCCAATCTCTTACTAACACTGCTTCACCCACACTTTCCTTCACTATTGCACATGGAAAGGATTTGGTTTCAATTTTTATGAACAAGGCCTCCATATTGTCATTTCATGTACCACCCGTAAACACAATGATCGTAATGGTATTGGATTCACCACACCACCTTCCAAGAATGCCCACGTTGACCTCATTGAGGAAGAAAAACCTTCTCCACCCCATTCACCAACATCACCACCTTCACCCACAGAGTCCATAAATCCCGAATCTATTCCTCATAAAAAAATTCATAAACAAAATTTCCCTAGGACCTCGACCTATCAACATGATGGTAAGGATCCCTCTTCTCTTCCCTTCCTGTATCCTGACATGATCGAAGACAATACACATTCTATTAACTTCGTTCAATGTCATGAAAAAGAGAATATCCTCACCTACCTTGGTGTGGTAGATTCTTATATTCACCAGTCATTACCTTCTAAGACATAAACCATGTTGAATGAATCGACTATTGAAATTAAAATTAAACTCGGGATGACCTGCAAATTCTAAAGATAGGCTAGTCTTTAGATGCTACTAAGTACGAAGCTTTTACCTCTTTCCTCTAGGACCACAACAACACTTTTTCTTCGTCCTATGTCGATATGCCTGGTTTTAACCCAAACATTTTGGTCCATAATATCATAACCATTCCTGATGCCAAACCCATAAAACAAATGCTGTGAAAAATACATCCTCACATTGCTTTTCTTGTCAAAGAATAACTTCAACACCTTCTCTTGGTTTCCTTTATCCTACCCATTGACTATCTCCAATGGATTTCTAACATTGTTCCTGTCACAAAAGTAACAAGGGGACTCTACATTTGCACGGATTTCTGTGACCTCAACCTCGCTTACCCCAAAGATGATTTTCCTCTACGAGGAATCGACCAAATGGTTGATCTCACCACCGGCCATGAGATGCTATCACTCACGAATGGTTTCTCGGGTTATAATCAAATATTATTCACTCTAGAGGATCAATACAAAACTACCTTCATCACTCCTTGGGGTACCTTCTGCTATCGATTCATGCCTTTTGGCCTTAAAAATGCTGGTGCCACATATCAATGAGCCATGAATTATATCTTCCATGACATCATGCATTGCATATTGGAAGATTACGTATATGACCTTCTTGCCAAATCCAAACATCGAGTTGAACATCTGACAGTCCTTAAGGTCATATTTAACCACCTCATCAAGTATTATGTTTGTCTTCAACCTAAGAAGTGTGTCTTTGTGGTGCTTTCAGGAAAAATCCTTTGTTTTATTGTTTCTTTACGTGGCATAGAAGTTGATCCTACTAAAGTAAAGGTTATTAATGAAATACCTCCACCTACCAATCTACGTCAACTTTGAAGTTTGTAAGGTAAGTTGCAATCCATTCATCGAGTTCATTTCACAACTTTCAAACCACTGTCAACCATTTCATCATCTCCTCAAAAGGACATCTCATTCAAATGGGATGATGAATGTCACAAATCCTTTGACACCTTAAAAAAATACCTTCTTCAACCACCAAGTGCTCATTCCTCCTAAGGATGACCAACCCTTTTACCTATACATTTCCTCTATTGACCATTCCTTAGGTTCCATGCTCACTCATAGTGACAAGAAAAATAGGGAGCAAGCGGTTTATTACATAAGTCACACACTTCTGGACTACGAGACTAGGTACACCCATGCTGAAAAACTTTTCTTAGCCTTAGTTTTTGTCACCACTAAACTACGTCATTACCTACTCAACCACAAAACCTTTGTCGTCACTAACACTAACCCTCTACATTATATGCATGCCAAACCCTACCAACATCAATGTGCAACATGTTGGCTCATGTTTCTCGTAGACATTGACCTCGAATTCTTCCATCAAAATTCTATCAAAGGCCAAGCTATCAGCGACCAACTAGCGCAGACACACCCATCTTCGGAAATCAACCCTTAAACTAGTATTTCCCTAACGAATCCATTGCTACCCTCTCTTTGGATGATTCCAATTACCAGATGACCTTATTCTTTGATGGTTCCAAATGTTAGCATGGAGGCAGTGCAGGTGTTATCCTCATTCCTCTTGATGGTGAACCTATGTTGTTATCTTTCAAACTTGATTTTGAGTGTACTAATAACATCATCGGATATGAAGCACTCGTATTGGGCCTTCAAAATACCATCTCCCTAGATGTTAAATCAATTAATGTCTTTGGTGATTCCCAACTGGTTGTAAACCAAGTCAATGGTATATACCAGTGTCGTAATGAAATACTATAAAAGTACAAATGTCATGTCAACAAGATTTTGACTACCTTTGACCATTACAAACTTTAAACCACCCCACGTTCTACTAATAAATTTACGGATACCATGGCCTATCTGGCTTCTCAAATACCCGATTCACTTCTGACATCCAAAATATTTTTCACAATATAAAGGTTGTAATCACCCTCTTATTTACCTTGTGAGGTCCATTCCATTGGAACCGTTGCACCTGACCCACGTGACCTTTGGTATAAGTAGTTTGCAGACTACCTTTCCCTTTCCATTCTACCTCCCGATATCACTTGTAATGGACAACATGCCTTTCTTAAAATTTTCTCTCTCTATGTCACCATGGGTGGTCTCCTTTATAAGTGTGGCTTCGATGGTATTCTCTTATGATGCCTTACAAGTTCTGAAATTCCTTACCTCATCAAGGAAGTTCATGACGGAATTTATGGAGTCCGCTTTAGTGGTTTAGCTATCGCTAAACGCATTCTTCACCTTGGATATTATTGGCCAACCTTGAACCATGACTATTGCAACTATGGAAAACATTGTGTGAAATGCCAGCAACATGTTAATCTTCATCACACACCTAGTCATGCCTTACAGTTACACGAGACCTTTGTCCTTTCTCTCAATGGGGTTTGGATATTTTTGGAGAGATAAATCCTCATTACTCACAATGCCATCAATGGATTATAACCACTACTTGAATAATACACTAAATGGGTAGAATCCATTCCCCTCATTTCTACAAAAGTGGAGAAAATATGTGAATTCATCAACCATCACATCATTTTTGCTTTGGTGTCCCTAATGTCTCATCACTAATAACATAAAACAATTCAAAAATAAAACCCTACAAAATTTGTGTGATGATTTTGGCATTCAACTCAATTTCAAAGATGGAATCCCATGGTCGTTTGTCACTTGAAACCATCTCTTTCATAGTTAACCTCTATGTAATATGGTTTTGTCTTCTAAATAAACCCTAATATTCCTCTATAGTCTTTTACATGACTTAAACGTCTAAAAAAAAATGTGATTCAACTTCTTGAGTAAAACTTCCAGCAAATAGATGACTCCCTCAAAAAGGACATCTCTTATCTCGTTGTTATAAATAGACTACTCCCTCGAAGGATAGCTATATAAATTCATTACAAAAATACAATAGAATGTTTAGAAGCTTCCCACATCGAATAGCTTCATGAAGATCTCAAGGAGATAATATAATCATCCCATATAGACTTCCCGCATTGATCAATCTATCAAAAAAAAAAACACAAGAAGAAAATGATAACTTTTTTCATCATGGACTTACCTATTTTTATCATGGGTTTCTTGTTAGGTAAACATGATGTCGCATACACTAAGTTACACTAAACCACCCACTTTCACCTCATTACCTTTTCACCCTAATTTTCTCTCTACTCAAGGGACTTGCCACAACTGCAACATTTCATGATCATGTGACTTTCTTCACCCTTAGAATAGTCCATTATGCAATGCTTTTAGGGTCTTACATTCATAAGTCCATCTTGGGTATGGTAGACTCATTAGGGTTCTTATCAATTAAGTGGCTCTTTTACCACCTCTTACCATTCACCTTCCTCATTACTTATTGATTATCCTATACAGGACTAGACCATCAAAACCTACATTTTAAAATATTTTCACTATCACCTAAGACTCAACCATGCCTATAACCTCAACTCAACCATGCATATCACCTAAGACTCAACCATGCCTATCACCTAAGACTCAACCATGCCTATAAAATTGACTCAACCATGCCTATAACCTAAGACTCAACCATGCCTATAACCTAAGACTCAACCATGCCTATCACCTAAGAATTAACCATACCTATATCCTCAACTCAACCATGCCGTGACCTAAACTCAATCATGCCTAAAATATACCTACCCATTCCTCTAATTCATCATACTCTTCCCTAGCTTATGGAAGAACTACATCGTCTTGAGGCTCCTTTTAACCGGGGCTATGTGGACAACACTCCTAGGGCATGCGGCCCTTGGAGGTTAGCTTGGTCACTCTTTACCCTAACTTATTTTCCCCATTTTCATATTCATACTCTATCTTAATTTCCATTTTATACAACTCTTGGAAAATAATACAACATACATATCTCCCATGTTACCACATCATAACAACATCCAATCAATTATTTCACATTTCTATAAAATCAAAGATTTTGGAAATCTACACCATAACATACATATAACTCGTCACTTATTTCCCATGTTACCGATAACTTGGACTTTAAATCAAAATTAAAAACAAGAGTCCATCATACCTAAACTAACCTAATTCCATCGTACCTAAAGTGACATGACTCCATCATGCCTAAATCGATCAAACTCCACCATGTCTAAACCGACCTAGCTCTATCATACCTAAACCGACCGACTCCATCATACCTAAACTAACCCGACTCCATCATGCCTACATCAACCTCGACTCTGTCATGCCTAAAATGACCTAACTCCATCATGCCTAAACCGACCTGACTCCATCATGCCTAAACCGACCTGACTCCATCATGCCTAATCCACCTAGTTTTCACCCATATGCATATAACAATGAAAATTTGACAACATAAGCACAATGCTACACCATTAATATTACCATCTCCATATAAATCATCGAATCAGTGTGTCTATACATATGTGTACGAAGCAAAAATTAATACACATTCCTCTCATGTACATCCTTACTATCTTCGACATGTGGGCCAAAGTATAATGATCAAAAGACTCAAAACATCTCATATACATCCTCACTATCTTCAACACGTAGGATGGTATATATATCAAAAATATACAAAAATATATACCCTAAACATATATGGTGACTAATCGTCACCCCACCTAATGTCCAAGCTAGTCTCATCTATCTCCTCCTCCTCTCCTCTAGTCCGGTGCCTTACCACCATCTCTCCACCTTATACAGGTCTATCCATCACCTCTGCCTTTCCTACAGCTAGGTCTGACCTCCATGAGCTAGTCACCTCTACATGATCCCTGTCTCTGGGCTCGCTAGCCCCCTATACTCTCTGCACTATGTGTGTGAGATCTGGTCCTCTCACTCGAGGCTTGTTGTACCCTGTAATATGCATAGGAAGGGACATCTATCCCGATAGTAGTCAAATGATCCTAGTAGTACCTAGCCTCATTTAGGGCATCCCTAAATCTAGCCATCAACATTATCTGTGGTGGTGTCATGGGTCTCGTAGTAACTTGTGAACCACCGCCTCTACAACTAGTGGTCTTGGCCCCGATGCAGTGAACCCTACCCTCCTCTTTATACCATGGGACCCTATCCCGCTGATGGTTATACCTTGGGACCCTACCCTAAAGCCTAAGGTGATGCCTGTCTTTGTGACGGGGCTGTAAGGTCACAATATATGCATGTGTAGTGGCCAAATAGCCCTGCAAACATGCTACCTACACCTATAAGGAGGCCACCTGTCCCATGTCTCCATCTCCACCTTGTGCAAGTGTGTAACATTCCCATTTTAAGACTTTAGAAACAAGGGAAAAAAATTATAATGTTCACGGTTCCAAATAAAACATTATTTAGAACACACATTCAATTCCAATAAATCTCATAATAGATAACCATATCCAGTTATGAATGACTCGATGATATACCGATCCATTCATTTAATGACTCGGTTACCTACTGATCTAATCATTTTTAACTTCAATATTAAATACTTGTCGTATACTATGTATACTTTGTTTTCTTACGCTATCCCAGGTACTGAGTGATCTATTTAAAGAACTTATCTGAATATTTATTACCAATATTCATCTGACATCACATTACTTTAAACTAGGTGACATAGGACAACACAACCAATAGCTTGTGATACTTTGGCCAAAGATTTATAACATACTATGTATGTCACTATTCCTAGATGACATACTCGTCATATTGGAATACGTCCTTCACCTCACTCCTCTATTATCATGATTGGTCTTTACTGACTACCGTCAATCCACTTGTTCTAGGTTTAACCCTAGCCCTAGATAGGAACATAACCTATTATAGGAAGACGCTCACAATGGCTTAGGGTAAATGGGCATACTCGGTTGACCTAAGTTGACCGGATGTGCCAATGTACCTAAGCCATTGGAAGATAATTCACATCCTAAATATGCTCCTATCAGGACCTAGGAGGGGCGAGTTCAAGTCTCGAGTTCTATTGTGTGTAGATCTAGATGATCAATGTAGAAGGGTGATGCCACATGTCAACTACAACACTATATTCTCGAGAACACCCAAGCCTTCTCCAAAGTACAACCCTGCATTTGGTGTGTGCCAACATCCTACAGAAACTACCTCAACGAGATATACATAACCCCAAGGAGATTGTTAATACATTATTGGTTTGAATCATTTCTTGATTACAGCAACCCTTCCAAACCCTAATCCAACACTCAATAAGTTCTTTCCTAAATTTTCTTCATTTAGTCCATGAATAACCCGTTACACTTACGATTGTTTTTAATGTTTCATTTTTAGTTAAGTTGCCAATTAATCGCAACAGAACAACGTTGTCATAAGTTTCATTTAAAAAGTACAATAACTTTTAGAAAGGTTCAACATCTGAATATATCCAATTTAAAGTAGAATTCATACAAAATGAAGTCTAATAAATTGTGATCATATTTCCAAACCTTTTTGGTTTATATTCAATTAAGAAAGAGAAAGATTCTTTATCTACATGTTCAAGTGATAGGGTATATCCTACCCAATATCCATATTTCTTAATGTATGTTAATCACACATTACATTACTATGTTAGATAGTTTAGATAAAGAACATCATATTATGTAACTTATCAAGTTGCATCTTAATTAGGAAAATTGAACTAAATCCCTTTATCCAACTTATCAAAGGATAACCAATTAAGCATATAAATAATATGAAGAATATCAACAAGATAGAAATCCATATTTTTATACAAGTACAAGATAATTTACACAACCAATACAAGTAAATTCTCAACTTTCAAACAAAACATGAGCTCAAATACAGCTCTAGCTCAAACAAAACATGAGCTCAAATACAAGCTCTATCTCAAACCAAAACATGAGCTCAAATACAAGTTCAAGTTCAAACAAAACACGGGCTCAAATGTAAGATCGACGGGATTCAAGGTTCCCCAAAACTCGAGAACCAAATAAACAGTGACGAAGCTTAGTTAAAAACACAACTCTTCAAATAATGGTTCAAGAAATGACAAGCAGAGCTACAATAACAAGTTTCTCATGCATCTCTCGCTAATTAACACATACCAAGAAAGTTTCCAACACTTATCATTAATTTGCCATGGATTCATACCCAAATTTCTAGAGATTACAAAACCCAACAAGCAAATAACCAGATAAAACATGCAAGCCAAGAATCTCATAAGAGTAGAGTCATTTTAATGAAACATTTAGAAGAAAGCAAGATATCTTAATGGTTAGAGCCTATCATGCATGATAGCACTTTTACCAAATTGAAGGATACTTCTAGACGAGCTTCCAACTCCTTTTCTCCTCCACAAAAGATCAACCAACCAACAACTTTCCTCAGCATGCCTCATATACCTTCCCATGATCGAAAATAGACTAGGTGAGTTAAAAATAGCAATGAAGTGCAAGTCGAACTGCTAGTTTGAAGAACCAGTTTGCTTCATGCAGAACAAAATCTGAAAAGCATGCAAAAACCAACAACCTCCCACAAACCCACCTTCCAAGTTTCCTAGACGGTTTTTGAACCAAACCTAAGCCAATTAATTTCATTAATTTTAATTTTCCCACTCAACTATCCTTGCCACTACTCTCAAATATGGCAAATTCCAATTCCCATTTAACATGCAATTCCATCTTTAGTGGAGCTTCCACATAAGCCTCTGCCAAATCAACTAGCCCCTACCAAAACTGGTAGTACTTAATGCCTTTAAGAACCTTATCAACAATTCAATGCTATTAGAACCGCTGCCTTAGAGGTATGCGGCCCATTTAGGTTCCCATTTAAATAGCCTAGGATAGTTCCCTTAAAACTTAGGTTAGTTTAGGAATAATTACCTTAGGCCTTAACACATTACCTTAGGTAATTTCAACATTAGGTTAGATCATCTCATAACCTTATCGCATTAGGTTTTAGGTTAATTTAGATAGCCTAGAAACCTTTCCATATTCCCTTAGCACAAGGCTTAGGTTAGAAAAAAATTTCAATTAAGTAACATAGCTAGGTAGTAAATATTCTTACCCATCTTATGATTTTATAGCATAATCCTTTATATTTAGGATTGAATCCTTCCTATGTCATGAACAGGTTGTATTTCATTTATGTCAGCAATGTACTACCAAGATCAATCTCCAAGGACCTAAGCATAGCATACAACTGAATAGAAACACGTTCACACAAGATTAAAGAACTTGTAATAACAAATTTCAGTCCACCATGTCCCTCAATTGTGGAATATCAATTTACTATTCATTCAATTGAGAAGGTTTAAAACATTCCTTGGATCATTGAAATTGATCCAAGGATGAGTCAAATAAAGAGGTAAGTTTGCAACTCCTAAACCAGATTGCAACTCACCTACAAGAAGTGAAAAATGGATTCAAGGAAGCCATTCCATTCCAGTCTAATGATATTAAGAACATAAAATATTTATCCATATCAAGCATGATCTCCAACAATCAAAATAAAACATCTTTAGAAGAAAATCACATGTCAACACTTAAAATGCAAAGGAGGATTATAACAATTGTCGAGGGTGTTACATGCTTCCCTCCTAAAAAATAATCATCGTCCCGATGATTACCTCATTTTAACAATTTATATCAATGACAATCAATTCATTCACTTCTCTTACCATAAGTCAAATATATCAAAAACTTATAGTTCCAAAAATCAGCATTAAATAGCTATTTATTCAATTCATATAAATATCTACCCAAAACTGGCATACTTATAGTCATATACAGAAGAAAAATCACAATTTTTTAACAGTCTACAGAATCAATTATGTTCAAATAGATATGGAAAAGAAGTTTTCATATCCTCTAGGTTTTCCCAAGTTGCACTATCTTCGTTAAATTGATCCCCATTGGACTTTACATTGACTTATTTCTCGATTTCTCAAATGCAATTGGTGAGTTTCAAGAACTCGTATGGGTTTAACCACGATTATTCCTAGGTCTTGGACTTGCAAGGAATTCCAATTTAACATGTGTGATAAATCTGAAACATATTTCTTAAGCAAAGAAATATGGAAAACATCATGCATTTGTGACAAAGTAGGAGGTAATGCTAAATGATAAGCTACAAGGTTGATTACTTAAACTATCTCAAAAGGTCCCACATAACAAGGTGATAACTTGGCAGCCTTGCCAAAAGTTATAGAACTCTTTTCAGGTTTAACCCAAAGAAAGACTTTCTCACCAAGTTTAAATTTCATATCAACCCTTTTTAAGTCAGCGTAACTCTTTTGCCTATCTGCTGCTTCTTTCAAGCATTCACGAATCAATTTAACTTGTTGTTCCATTTCAGTAAGAATTTTAGGTCCAATTACCTCTCTATCCTCTATGCTATCCCAACTAACAGGGGTTCTACATTTTCTTCCGTATAATGCCTCAAAAGGTGCCATCTTAAGAGAAGCATGATATGTATTATTGTATGCGAATTCAACTAATGGAAGATACTCTTCCCACTTATATTGTTGATCCATGTAATACATTCATAACATATCTTCCAAAACCTGATTTACTCTTTCAGTCTACCCATCTGTTTCCGGATGATACGCAGAACTGAAATTTAGCTTAGTTCCTAGAGTTGCATTAAGCATTTTCCAAAATCTTGACGTCATTCTAGGATCTCTATCCAAAATGATTAACTCAGGTACTCCATGTAATCTAAAAATTTCGTGTACAAATCTTCTTGCCAAAATAGGAGAATCATCCTTCAGATTTCTAGCAATAAAATGTGCTACCTTTGTTAGTTTATCCATAACTACTAATATAACATCATGCTTATTTCTTGACATAGGTAACCCTTGTACAAAATCCATGCTTATTACCTGCCATTTTTACTGCGGTATGCTATGAGGATACAACAAACTAGTTGGGTGCATATGTTCCGCCTTAACACGTTGGCACTCAAGACAATGTGTCACAAAGTTCGAACATCCTTTTTCATTCCTTTCCAGAAATATTGTTGTTTTATATCAATAAGCATTTTTTTAATGCCAGGGTGTCCAGAAAAAGGTGAATTATGAAATTCTACTAACAATTTCTTTCTCAAATTATTTAGCGAAGGTACATAGACTCTATTTTCAAATCGTAAGATTCCTTATTTATCAAAGTGAAAACCTTTATACCTCGAATCATTCGAATCTGTAACAAGTGCTGCCTTTACTTGCTGAGAGTAAGAATCAGATTCCATAACACTTTTTACTTCATCCTTAAACTAAGTTCTTAACATTATAAGAGCAGAAATGTGCTTCCTACGACTTAGAGTATCAGCCACTCTATTTTCTTTACCCTTTATATAACTAAAGTCAAAATTATATTGAGACAAAAACTCCAACCACCTTCGTTGTCTTGCATTAATATTTGGCTGAGTGAAGATATACTTCAGTCCAAGGTGATCGGTTTTCAATTCAAAAGGCTTACCGAGAAGTTAATGCCTCCAAACTTGTAGTGCATAAACAATGGCAAAGTAAGTTCTAAATCATGTGGAGCATAATTCAGCTCATGTAACTTAAGTTTCCTACTTTCATATGCTATGAAATGACCACTTTGTAACAAAATACCTCCTAGACCTTCACTAGGATGCATCGGTTACCACCATAAAATATCCATTAGGATCTGCATGCTGCAAGAATAAGTGCTGAATTTAACTTGTTCCTTCAAGGTTTTAAACGTAATTTTACATTTCTCACTCCAAACAAACTTTTTATCTTTCTTCTGTAAGGAATTTATTGGTGCAACTATCTTAGAAAAATCTTTTACAAATTTCCTATAGTAGCCAGCAAGTCCCATGAAGCTTCTAACTTCATGTACATTCTTTGGTGCAGGCCATTCTATTATAGTTGTAATTTTTGAAGGATCTACAACAATCCCATCTTTACTTATAACATGACCCAAATAGTGGACTTTTGTGTCATAGAAAGAACATTTGGACAACTTACCAAACAACCGTCTCTTTCTCAAAATTTCCAAAACTATTTTCAAATGCTCATGATGCTCCTCAATGCTTTTAGAATATATGAGAATGTCATCCAAGAATACAAACACAAACTTGTTCAAGTATTCTTGAAATATATTATTCATTAAGTTCAAAAAAGCTGCAAGTGCATTAAATCAATCCAAAAGGTAAAACCGTGAACTCATAATGTCCATACCTTATTAAAGCTATTTTATGAATGTCCTCATACTTAATTCGCATTTGATGATATCTCGGATCGAATATCTATCTTGGAATATACTAATGCTCCACGCATCTAATTAAATAAATCATCAATCCTAGGGAGTGGATATCTATTCTTGATTGTTTCCTTGTTTAACATTATGTAATCACCGCATTATCTAAGTGTTCCATATTTCTTTTCACAAAAATTACAGGTGCTCCCTAAGGTGAAACAATTGGTCTAATCAAACCTTGAGACAAAAGTTCATGCAATTGAGCCTTAAGCTCTACTAATTCTGTAGTATTCATTCGATATGGTGCTTTAGAAATAGGTTCAGTTCCAGGCTTGATCTCAATCGTGAAATCAAATTCCCTTTTGGGTGGAAGACCTGGCAATTCTTCCAGAAATACATCACTAAAGTCTCGTAATAGCGGATATCATTCCATAATATCACTGCTCTCTTCTGTTGATTCAGTAATTTTTACTGCATATAAGGTACATCCTTTATTTTTGGCCTTTTTAAGTTGCATAGCTGATAATTTTCTAACAGAAATCTCACGTTTCACACCCTGAATCTCTGCTTATTTTCTACAAGTCGTCTAAACAACTAATGTGTTTTTTCAAAATAGTCCACTTTAGCCTTATGTTCTACTAACCAATTAACACCTATGATTACATCATAAGACCCCAAGGGTGCAACATAAAGATCAACCTCATTGGAAAAGTTAGGTAAGTCAAGGATTGCTCCAAAAAGACACATACTAACCGTATGAATAACATTATTCCCATCTTTATCTGAGTCCATGTTTTATCTATGTTTCCAACTTTTCTTTTTAATTTTGATGCTAATTTACTAGAAATAAAACATTCAGTAGCTTTGGTATAAAAAAGAATAGTTATTGGTAAGCCAAATAACTTACCCAAGAATTCTATGGGTGTAACTGTTTCTCAACCTGCTTGTCACTCTTTTTGTAGCGTGTATCTTATCTGCTGATTACGATCACCCTACTTACAAAGGACATTGATTTACGTAATGATCTTTTCCATAGTTATAACATCCTCCTATAGGTCTCTTCCTAGGCTCAAGTTATTTCCATCCTTGGAGTTATTGTTCTTACCCCCATAGGACTTATGTCCGTTATTATTGTTCTTGGCAAATTTGTTTCGTGCATTACCAGCAAACTTGTTTGTTGCTGCTTTCTTATTTGTATCAAATGAAAACTTACTTTTCATTCCTAATTTCTTCCATGTTCCTTTCTTGGGTGCAAGAGATGATGAAGAGGAGTTGGGATTCTTTTTCCTTACTTCTACTTGTGAGTAGAAATTGCCTTTAATTTTTGTTCCTACCTTATGAATTTTTCAACAACCCCCTCCATCATGGTTGGGATGTGAACATCCACCTCTCCCCCTATGACAAGATTCAATCCCATGATGAATTTTTGTATCCTAAACTTCTCTTGGTTTGAGTACTTGAGGCACATACTTGAGTTTTGTAAATCGCTCCCAATACTAAGTTATAGTTAGCTTTCCTTGAGCTAAGTTATGAAATTCAGTCATTTTCTTATCATAGTAGAGTTGTGGCAGCCATCGTTGCCTGAAGTAACCTTTAAATTGGTCCCATGTGATATAAGATTCATCAATGTTCAACTCGAGTCTTGCTGCTTTATCCCACCACGAAGATGCTTTGTGAGAAAGTTAATATGTTCCCCATATCACCTTTGTTTCTTCCGACAAATTTCTTATTGCAAAGTATTTCTCCACTTTGTTGAGCCGAGTTCTAGCCCCATCTCCTAATGTGGTGCATCAAGCTTGGGTGGAATTATCATTTTTATGTCATTAGTGAGTACTATTGCTAGCCTAGCCTTTTTTTTCTCAAGATGAACAGTATGTTAACATTGTTATTATCAACACCCACATTGGCGTTGTCCCCTAGAGGTGGCTGATTATTGTTATTAGCTTCTTCTTCCTCCTCATTACCCATTACTTGTTGTTCAAGCATAGCCAAATGATCTCTTGTGTCCAATAGGGAAGCAAGGATCTCATCAAGTTTCTGGGAAGTTGCTACTCCTTCCTCAGGTGGAGGGTTATTTGCAATGTTTCCTCTTGTTCTCACCATTTTTTGTTACAAGAAAATTTAAGTTTCATCAGATTATGGACACAATAGGTCTAAGAGCTACAACCTTCAGCTCTAATACCAAGATGTAACATTCCCATTTTAAGACTTTAGAAACAAGGGAATTTTTTTATAATGTTCACGGTTCTAAATAAAACATTATTTAGAACACACATTCAATGCCAATCAATCTCATAACAGATAACCATATGCAGTTGTGAATGACTCGATTACTTACCAAACTAATCATGTTTAACTTTAGTATTAAATACTTGTCGTATACTACGTATACTTGGTTTTCTTACCCTATCCCGGGTACTAAGTGATCTGTTTAAAGAACCTATCTAAATATTTGTTACCAATATTCATCTGACATCACATTACTTTAAACTAGGTGACATAGGACAACGCAACCAACAACTTGTGATACTTTGGCCAAATATTTATAACATCCGTGTATGTAACTATTCCTAGATGGCATACTCGTCATATTGGAATACGTCCTTCACCTCACTCCTCTATTATCATGATTGGTCTTTACTGACTACCGTCAGTCCACTTGTTCCAGGTTTAACCCTAGCCCTAGATAGGAACATAACCTATTATAGGAAGATGCTCACAATGGCTTAGGGTAAATGGGTATACTTGGTTGACCTAAGTCGAACGGATGTCTTTATGTAACGCCTTGATTTTTGTAAGTTATCATGGTAATTACCTTTCATGATGTTGTAACTGCAAAAATGAAGATAAATATGTTAAGACACATCTTTTGATCTTAGAGGAATGTGTTGTTGATCTGGACCCTTGTTTGCTGTAACTTGATACTTGGGATAGAAGTTATTATTGCTTGTGTGATTGCTAATGAGACAACAGACTTTTCGTATGCTTGATGAACTCTATTCACTGATTGACAGCACACCTTGAATCAATTCCATTGATCCAAGGTATGTTGTGGCCTTCTTATGATCGCTTTGTCGATTTACTTTTAAACCAGAATGAAGGTTGATATAAATGTTGCAGCACCTGATTTCAGGTATGAATATCTGGTACGTAGATGCCAATGAAAAAGGTTTGATTCTCGAACCACACACCATTGTAATGCTAGACAGCGTAAGATGATAAGGGCCTGGATGCAAGTGGCACAGGTATGTGGAACTTAGGACGAAATGTCCTGCTTAATGTTGAATATGACTGTCAGGCGGAAAGACTTGATATGGAAACTAGTTAATTAAATATTAGGGGATTAAACCCTAACCTACCCCTAAGTTTTATCTTATACCCTAACTACTATCCTATATGGATTTTAGATTTCATAAGGGAGAAAATAGATATAAATTCCATTAACCTATGAACTAGGTGAATGACCTAGATATGGACTATTAAAATCCTAGACTAATCCTAACCTAAGGAAGGGGATGCATAGACCCATGTGGATGGAAAGGATAAGGGGGAAGGTAAGAAATTTAATGGGACAGTAAATGAAGCCCTTACATGTACAGTGCCAAGTTTGGTGGGAACAAAGAAAAGTTGGAGGCGTCCAACTAGCTTAGAAACTAAATGGAATTTATATGCAAATTTGAAATTTGGAAACTCACCAACCCGAGTCGGCGGTGGCGTGAGGAATGAGGAAAGGTAGTGCATTCAATGCATTAATTATCTTGGTCTTAGCGACCAGCTCGCCTTGGAAAGAGGATAGAGGAAAAAGGAAAATTGTTGTTGTGTGCATTTGGATTTTAGTTGCTCTGCATTTTGTTTCTCCATGGTTCTGTCAAACCAGCTGTGTTTTGATTATTATCTCTGTTCTTTGGAAAAAAAAAGGCTATTCTTGAGCCTGTGGAAGTTAGTGACTGGTTGGAAAGCCTGGCCGAGGATGTCGTGGAGAGAAACAACTCCAGTGGGTGTGGTTTTCTTCGAGCCACAAGAAAAAAATTAACAGGCATGTTAAGCCCTTCTCCTTAAACCGCTTGCTTTTGCTTAATAGTCTCATTAAAACAACCCTGCTCTTATGATGGGGGTTTTGGTTATTTGATTTGGCTGTTACATTGAGATGATTTTGAGTTGAGTCATTTTCTTTTGCTGTACATAGCTTGAGAATTCTTTGCATAATGATTAAGTTGAATACACTGTCCTTGCTGTGTGGTTCGTTTTGGTAGTGTTGGGTATTCACTTTATTACCATTTTGGGTTGTGCTAATAAATACATTAGCTAAATGAATATCACTTCTGAGTTCTGAGCATTCTTGTGAAAATGAAAAGATGAGATGATTTGTATGTCTGGTTGAACTGTCCTTAAAAGAATGAACACGACTTGGGTATTCTCGGGTGTTTGAAGAAAATGATTGTTCTTCTTATTGAAATCATTAATGAATTATGTTTTCTCTTTGCTGCTTCAAAATCTGAAGGTAAGGGGAAAGAGGATTTTATTATGCATTTTGGATGCGGTTTGATCTTCTAGTCTGAACTGTCATCATAAAAACGAACATGGCTTAGTGTTTCTGTGCAAATGAATGAAACAAATGAGATTTGGCTTGCTGTTGAGATTGTTTTGACTGTACCTTGCTTGCGCATCTATTACCCTATGTGGGTTTGCATTGATAAAGGCATTGTTATGTGAATATTGTATTTCTGAGTTCAGTGTGTGAAAACGTTTGGGAAAAACAAAGCTGTGGTGATATTAATAGACTATTATGCGAGTTATAATTCCTTGATGTTTTTTTATTTTCTTAAAACACGGGTTCCCTGGGACAGTAAGGTTATTGTAGCATCTTACTTTGTTGTACTAATTTGATATGGTATTCTTCCTGTTGGTTCTTTTGGTACTAATGTTTATAGACCAGTTGCAATGAACTCTGGTCAACTTTTTGGAAAGGTAATAGTAGTTTTCAATTACTGAATATACTACTCTGAATGAATTATACTATTGGAGTATGTCTGCTCTAAATAAGAGGTATTTGGATAGACAGTAAGAAGAGGTAATATGATCTTGCTCCCTTATATTCGATTATTGATTTTCATTTATTTCTCTTTGGACTGTTATCATTGATTGATATCACGTTTGGATTAAAACTTCTAGTACAACTATGAGGAAAAGAAAGAGAGTGTGAATGGATAATTTGAATTAATGATCATTTTTCTCTCATACAGTTGGAAATCTATAATTGTTATGGAACGAATTTCGTACTGCTTGGGTTAAGCATTGGTATTTAATTGTTGTTTTCTTGTTCTCTTCAGCGTTTGATTGCTTGAAATCAGATGAGTTGTATGAAGGAAGGGACAATAATTCGGTTTAGATTTTAGTTAAGATCTATCTTTTGAATTCACAACTATTGTAAGAGAATGGAATTGATAGCATTTATGTTAGAACAGTAGTTGCACAGTTGTGTTTTTAGTTCTTACTGAGATGTTTTGTCTGGGCTGTTGAAGGAAATTACTTCTTATAATAATTATTTGGGAAGAGAGGCAGTAATCCTTTGTCGATTAAGAGGGTTATTGGATGATTGAGTTGATACATTGTTCATCCTTTTTGGTATTTAATTCTCGAATGATGTTCATATTAATGTTTCATAAAAGCAGGGTTCTTTTATTGAGATAGTTAATTAAAAGCACCTCATTTTAAAGACAAGTGCTTAATATGCTTGGTTGATGAACTGACCCATGCAAGTAATTTTGTAGATGAA
The DNA here is from genome assembly GCA_018340775.1 of Taxus wallichiana var. yunnanensis. Classification (NCBI taxonomy): domain Eukaryota; kingdom Viridiplantae; phylum Streptophyta; class Pinopsida; order Cupressales; family Taxaceae; genus Taxus; species Taxus wallichiana. The sequence goes on along the minus strand of CM031237.1, from coordinate 981,764,142 downwards.
ACTTGAGTATAAATGAAGACATGGTTGTTTTCTGATACTTCTTTGATTGACTGAAGATGTATTGTATTGATAGCTATTACTCCTCCACGAGGAAATGAGAAAGGAAGAAGTTACATTCTTCTATCTTTATGAGTTGTAATGTTGTTTGATATAAACAAAGTCCAGTCGTTTGGACTGGCAAATGTATAGATCGTAAATTCTGATGGATGAATACAAGTAAAAGTGTGATATTTTCAATAACTGTATCAGTTTGATATTGTTGAATAAGTTTGAGAATATAACATTACTCCTTGACTTGGAATTATTCAAATGTTAATGGATGAATTTAAAAGGAAATAACATATATTCTTTACCTGAATGTAACTTTTACGTTGAAATGTGTAATTAGTTCATACTTGGGTTAAGATGAATTTTGAATTGACATTAAAAAGATTTAGATAAACATGAAATCCTAATTGGAAGGTATTCGGGATTAGTTTGAAAGCTAAGGGATATCAAATAACTTAGGGGCAGCCGAACTGGTATTGGACTCCGTTAATAGCTCGAATGTTTAAATTCAGAAAATAAAGATATGGGAAATCATATCTATTGTTAACAGACCTTAACTAAGTAAGGTTAAGGAGGGTAAATGAATAAATTCATTTAGAATTAGACCTCGTTTAAATGACGTCTAATAAGATGGAATTCTGAATTTGTTTACAGTTGTGGAAAACTTGGCTAAGTTTAATAGGTTAAACTTATTAAGTTTATCGATAATGGACTGATTAGTCCAAAGATTAAGAAAGGAACCAAGAAGTGAATAGGCAACCCTTCGGTATGAAGGAGGAGATGCGTATTAAGCCAGAAGACGGATTAAATCTCTCTTAGCTACATACAACTGTAACAAGAACAAGGATAAAGGATCAGCATGGCTGCTGAAAGTTGATCTTAAATACTAAGATTATAACCAAATCACAATTGAGCTGGATGTGTACCCTTGATGAGAGGATTCCGTAGGACATTGACATACGCCAGCTACAATATGGTGTCTTCATGAAGGCGGGGCCTTCATGACGACACAATGTTATAGCTGACATATTACAATGCCCTTCCGAATTAAATCATCAAGTTTACATAAGCTGGATAATAAGTTCTTGGCTGGGGATAGAAATGTGATCACATATACGGAGTGACTCTAGAGGACTAAAGGTAACTAGACACACGGAGTCGTCTAGGAACAACACCGTATGTCTGCGTATCTTTAGTTACCATGAGTAACTTCCTATACTCGTTCATATTGCTAGTTGAGGTTAGAGTTTGACCTTAAATGGAAGGACTGGTAGAGACCAGGAAAGACCATTCTAGATAACTGACGAAGTGAAGTGAAGGACGTATTCCATTGGTGCGTATCACATCTAGGAATATGATCATGCAAAGCATGTGAAAATCTTTAGCCAAAGTATTGCAAGTCTTTGGTTGCGTTGTCCTAATCACCTAGTTTAAATGCGCAGATGTCGATGAATATCGAATGAGATATTCAAATAGGCTTATTAAATGGATCACTTCGATAAATGGAAATGATAAAAGAACCATGTATATTCATTATACTATGCATGAATTAACATGAAGGATCGATAAGTCGCGAGTCATGAAATGAGAGATCATTGAAACTCTGAGCCATAAAGTGGGAGGTCGGTAGTTCTTCGAGTCATTTACAACAGCATATGGTATCTATTATATGATTGAATGTCACCGAATGTGTGTTCCATATTACAAATATGTGAATAGAGAACATTAGTTTTAAAAGGAAATTGTGTGATCCAAACTGCATTAATTAGACAGAGAACAATTATTAAAACTTGAATGTGTGTTTGAATTATATAATTCATAACAGGGAACGTTTTATATAAATTAAAAAAATCCCTTGTTCTAGTATCTTAAAATGGGGATGTTACATGTGCCAACATACCACGAGCCATTAGAAGCTAATTCATATCCTAAATATGCTCCTATCCAGGACCTAGAGAGCGAGTTCAAGTATAAGTTCTTATTGTGTGTAGATCTAGATGATCAATGCAGAAGGGTGATGCCACATGTCAACTACAACGTTGTATTCTCGAGAAGACCCAAGCCTTCTTAAAATTACAGCCCTGTAGTTGGTGTGTGCCAACATCCTATAGAAACTACCTCATCGAGATGTACATACCCCTAAGGAGATTGTTAATACATTATTAGTTTGAATTATTTCTTAATTACAACAACCCTGCCAAACCCTAATCCAACACTCAATAATTTCTTTCCTAAATTTTCTTCATTTAGTCCATGAAGAACTTTGTTATACTTACAGATTGTTTTTAATGTTTGATTTCTCAGTTAAACTGCCAATTAATCGCAACAGAACAGCGTTATCATAAGTTTCATTTAAAAAGTACAATAACTTTTAGAAAGGTTCAATGTTTGAATATATCCAAATTAAAGTAGACTTCATACAAAATGAATTCTAATAAATTGTAATCATATTTCCAAACCTTTTTGGTTTATATTCAATTAAGAAAGAGAAAGAGTCTTTATCTACATGTTTAAGTGTTAGGGTATATCCTACCCAATATCCATATTTCTTAATGTATGTTCATCACACATTACATTACTATGTTAAATAGTTTAGATAAAGAACATCATATTCTGCAACTTAACAAGCTGCATCTTAATTAGGAAAATTGAACTAAATCCCTTTATCCAACTTATCAAAGGATAACCAATTAAGCATATAAATAATATGAAGAATATCAACAAGATAGAAATCCATCTCTTTCATACAAGTACAAGATAATTTACACAACCAATACAAGTAAATTCTCAACTTTCAATTCATTTTTTTAGCTTACACATTTACAAGACTTATGCATTTTAGGCATACTGAATAACAACCACCTTCTTTAGGTATTTTAGGCATACCGCATACAATTATGCATTACAAGACTTATGCATTTTAGACATACTACATACAAGTAAAGTAGAGTCAATCTGTGAGGTTGAGGCTAAAAAATTTCTTGAGGAAGGGGAGCAGCTCAATTTTGTCGCAGCTGGAATAAAAGTGGCCTCTATCCCTGAGCCCTTTGCTGAGATAATGTGAATGATGGTTAGGTACGTCACACTTGAGGGAAGATATGTCACCATTCCCCTAAAGCATTTAATATTTCTCAATCATTTTCGTAGGAATCTAACCATCAATTTCCCGCATTATCTGTTAAATTCCTTGGAGAGGTTTGTTTTTGAAGTCTAGAATCATACCCAAGCTATACCCCTACACCAAGGTCTAATTCTACTCATCCACCACTACATCTCTTGCTCTCGCCCTCTGCCTACTCCCCTATTATTCTCCCTATCCCTGCCAACAAAGGTCTAGACTCTACTACCTCTAGCAGAAAGATGAAAGGCAAAAAGGCTAAGGTTTCCCTACCTTCTTCACAAAGGATTCTGTAGCCACAAGGATATTGAACTTGCCGAGAACTTATTGCATATCAGTAAACTGTTGAAGAATGTAGAGATGTGGATCTTCTTACTAGGGTTGGAAAGCTTGAAGAGGAGATTAAAGACCTCAAAAATGCTCCTAGAAATTTGGAAAAAACAAAAGGAAAGAGGAAGTTACAAAATTCTGAGGACAATGATACTACTGCTGAGATTTTTAAGAAGCTCCTTTCACTTGATGTCAGGCTGGGCAATGCCAAGGGATGTCATGACTGCATCATCTCTACACTGAAAGGTGTTTATAATTTTATGGAGTAGCACGTGAGAAGTGTTTGCAGCCTTAGTGGCATTCCTAATGACATATGGGATTCTAATGAGACTCGTGACCTTTCCCTTTCTCAGGCAGACATGAATGATCCTTCACATGCCACGGCCATTGCACTATTCACCTCTCTTCAGAAAATTAAGGTCAAGATTGACAGGGCAGTCAAATAGTGCAGTGCCCAGGTGTTGTTTAGTTGTTGTTTTCTTGCTGGGATGCCCTGTTTTGGATCCCTTTTTGAAGTATTTTGGTCCTTTTGTTCTTCTTCAGATCTCAGTTTGGATAGATCTTTTTATACTCACTTTACTGATATATCTGGATTTTGAGCCTACATGTTTAAGGCATTTAGCCTTTCTTAGTTGAGTTTTCTCCTTATGGTATCTGGCTACTTGAGCCTTTTTGTACTCAGGGTATAGTCCCTTCAAAACTATTTATCCTTAATAAAAAAATAACTACCTTCTTTCTAAAAATAATACTATTTTTCTTTTCAATACAATTTCAAGAACGAATCAGAATTCTTCACAAAGAATCAGACTTAAATCAGCCAATGTATCATATAAGTTTTTCCTTCTTTTATCACTTATGAAGTCCATATGTAAAAATTGCTAGCACGGGTCAGTTCCATGAGCTGAGCATGATAAGCACTAAGCCTTAAAACAAAGTGCATTCCACTAATTGTTCCATTAAAACAACTCTGCTTTAATGAAACAATTAATATATCATACATATCAGTAAGTAGTAATAATCAGAAAAGAAGTACATTAACCAATCTAAATTCACTTCTAAGAGAAGAACATAATATAATCCACAATATCTGCCTTAAAAAATTAAATTTTGATTGATCCTATCAATTACCTTTAAACAAACAACAGATCAAAACATCTTATTGTTCTCAATTCTATCATAATAGAATACAACATTTAACTTTACTATAAGACAAAGAAAGGGTTTACAACATAGTTCTCATTAGGATGATTCATCTAGCTCCTAAGCAAGGAAGAAGGATAACCATTCCAGACTATGCCCAACTCAAAAACATCTAAAAATAGAAATAGGTTCATAACATGAATTTAATCGTTTAAAGGACAACTACCTTTAAATTCAACATTTAAGATTTTAATCAGAACAGAATCCCATATCAATCTAAGAAGGAATATAGAATTTAAATAGTCTGCCAACAAGATTATATTTTCTGTTCAACAAAACCAAAACATCAAATCTCTTCCTACATCACTTCAACAAATGATATGAACAAGGAAGATTAAACAATTATAATAAATCTCCCTTTCGCAAGGGAACTAGTAACAGAAGGGTTCAATCAAATGAACTAATCCCAACAGGTTAGAAAAGGAATCTTATCAGCATTTGATTCAATCCTTAATCATTTCTCTACACTTAACAACAAAATTCCCTTTTCTAATCCAAATGATAAGCTCATATACTAGTTCCCAGAAGAGAGAACAAACCAACACATTGTAAGGAAAATCGTCTTTGCAAGTCTCCCTTACAGTCCTTATCAATAAAAAGCATGAGTTCCAATTTCAGTTAAGATCCACATAAACAGTAAAGTTCAAAATAGCACTCTGTCCCTAAGGATTCTCAATTTCCTTTTTCTTTTAAGAGACTCAAGTATTCACTTATTGATCCCAACAAGAATAGAAGACCTAATACCTTAAACTAAACCAGTTCGGGAGTATACTCGAACTCAAAACTGAAGTTTCTTTAAAATGCCCCACAACTTTGTACTTAAGAGTAAGTGGGTCATAATTCCTTTAGAACTAATAATCAAACTGAACAGAGTTAAGTAATCCTTCCACTACAATCTCTAAGCACTGGTACAAAACTCATTTATAAAAGAAGTTCTAATCCAATATCAAATGAAAGCGTTTCTAGTTAAATCTCCAAGAGATATTCAAACAACTCAGTCATACTACTTACCCAGAATTACCTGGAGTAAGTAGTTTGCATTAAAGGAGTTATAAGCTTTCAACTAGAATACAATTTAAAACCAACTCACAAATACCAGAATAGAGCTAACATGTTGTTCAACTAAAAATTCCAAACACTATGTATCAAATTACATGTACAGTGCCAAATCACAAAGTCTCAAACGTGAGCACAGATATATACAAATATCATGATACAAGTCAGAATATAATACAAACAACCTTAACCAGTTTATAGCGTAAACAAGAAACCCTATTTCCAACTCAAAATGAAACACAAGTTTCTCATAGAAGAGTTCAGAACCATTCAAGTAGATATTCACAAGTTCAGGGAAACCACAAATTCCCATTCCAGTTTGTATTTCAAACAAAGAAAACTCATACCAGCTCAAAACAAAACATGAGCTTCTAACTAGAGTTCAGAACTACTCATAAAATATGATTACTATGTAAATTACGAACTTCCATTAACAATCCAGAATAACACAAGAATAAACATGAGTACAGAGGTACATATGGACTTCAAACAATAGTCCAAGATTACTCGAGAATCCAAACACAGTTTCAGAGTAACAAGAACCTCCAACCCAAATTCTTAACAAAACACTAACCCCAAATCAAGCTTAAACTACACACGAACTTGAATACAGGATCAAATGAAACACCCGTTCAAATACAAGCTCAAGCTCAAGCAAAACATGAACCCGAATACAAGCTCTAGCTCAAACAAAACACGAGCTCAAATACAAGCTCTAGCTCAAACCAAAACACGAGCTCAAATACAAGCTCAAGCTCAAACAAAACATGAGCTCAAATGTAATATTAGATGGGATTCAAGGTTCCCAAAAACTCATAACCAAATAAACAATGACGAAGGTCAGTTAAAAACACAACTCTTCAAATAACGGTTCAAGAAATGACAAGCAGAGCTACAATAACAAGTTTCTCATGCATGTCTCACTAATTAACACATACCAAGAAAGTTTCCAACACTTATCATTAATTTTCCATGGATTCATACCCAAATTTCTAGAGATTACAAAACCCAACAAGCAAATAACCAGATAAAACATGCAAGCCAAGAATCTCATAAGAGCAGAGTCATTTTAATGAAACATTTAGAAGGAAGCAAGATATTTTAATGGTTAGAGCCTATCATTCCTGATAGTGCTTCTACCAAATCAAAGGATACTTCTAGACAAGCTTCTAACTCCTTTTCTCCTCCACGAAAGATCAACCAACCAACAACTTTCCTTAGCATGCCTCATATACCTTCCCATGATCGAAAATAGACCAGGTGAGTTAAAAATAGCAATGAAGTGCAAGTCAAACTACTGGTTCAAAGAACCAGTTTGCTTCATGTAGAGAAAAATCTGAAAAGCATGCAAAAACCAACAACCTCCCACAAACCCGCCTTCCAAGTTTCCTAGATGGTTTGTGAACAAAACCCGAGGCCAATTAATTTCATTAATTCCAATTTTCCCACTCAACTCTCCTTGCCACTACCTCCCAAATCTAGCGAATGCCAATTCCCATTTAACATGCAATTCCATCTTTAGTGGAGCTTCCACATAAGCCTCCACCAAATCAACTAGCCCTTGCCAAATTGGCAGTACTTAATGCCTTTAAGAACCTTATCAACAATTCAATGCCATTGGAACCGTCACCTTAGAGGTATGCGACCCATTTAGGTTCCCATTTAAATAGCTTAGGATAGATCCCTTAAAACTTAGGTTAGTTTAGGAATAATTACCTTAGGCCTTAACACATTACCTTAGGTAATTCCAACATTAGGTTAGATCATCTCATAACCTTATAGCATTAGGTTTTAGGTTAATTTAGATAGCCTAGCAACCTTTCCATATTCCCTTAGCACAAGGCTTAGGTTAGAAAAAAAATTCAATTAAGTAACATAGCTAGGTAGTAAATATTCTTACCTAGCTTAGGATTCCATAGGATAATCCTTTAGTTTTAGGATTCCAAATCCTTCCTATGTCATGAACAGGTTGTATTTCATTTACGTCAGCAATGTACTACCAAGATCAATCTCCAAGGACCTAAGCACAACATACAATTGAATAGAAACACGTTCACACAAGATTAAATAACTTGTAATAACAAATTTCAGTCCGCCATGTCCCTTAATTATGGAATGTCAATTTACCATTCATTCAACTAAGAAGGTTTAAAACATTCCTTGGATCATTGAAATTGATCCAAGGATGAGTCAGATAAAGAGGTAAGTTTGCAACTCTTAAACCAGATTGTAACTCACCTACAAGAAGTGAAAAATGGATTCAAGGAATCCATTCCATTCTAGTCTAATGATCTTAAGAATAGAAAATATTTATCCATATCAAGCATGATCTCCAACAATCAAAAGAACACATCTTTAGAATAAAATCACATGTCAACACTTGAAATGCAAAGGAGGAATATAATAATTTTCAAGGGTGTTACAGATTGTCTATCACTGGTAAATATGGGCACTGTAAATCCACCACATGCTCATGTAATGTGGCCACCTGTGCCTTGGACCTGTCGGATATCCCCTGTAATAGTGTTATCGGGCCTCTGTAAAGTGACAACCTACCCCTGCAAAGTATCCCTCTAAAATGTTGTAATGAAATTACTTATATAGTTCGAGATCATGATAAGAAATATAACACCAAATAACACAATATTCTAGAATAATGATCTCAATATGCAATTAGAATAGCTTTGCCACTTTGAGGGGGTAACCTCCAAACCATATAATAAGACTCAAATGCTCCCAATGATGATGAACTACTACCTAAAATCCCCTATATATACTGTTCATATGTTATGGCCAACACCAAGGCTGACCTACTAAGCATGAGAAAGTATAAATGATATAATAAAATGATATGGTAAGCCACAAGTCGGCTACTCATATCCTAATACAAGTAATAGGTTAAGGGTGCAGCATGCCCTTCCCTTCAAAGAAACACTGTCCCAAATGTTGAGAAGCTTTAGGTGCTGCTGTAGGAATGTCATATCTTCCCATGTTGCATCTTCATTGTCCATATTCTTCCACTTGATCAGGTACTCAGTAATAACCCGTGTCCTCAATCTTTTAGTGTGTGTTTGAAGGATGCATTCAGGTTCCAAGATGACTCTCCCTCCTCATTGAGCTTAGGTAACACTATTTGGGCTGATACTCTCTGTCCAATTACTTTCTTCAAGCAAGAAACATGAAAGACTGGATGTATTTTGGTTGATTGTGGAAGTTCTAATTTGTATGCTACTGTACAATCTTCTACAATACTTGATAGGGGCCATAATACTTCGGTGAAAGTTTGTTATCCTTTTGTTGTTGTTTCAAAGACATTTGCTTATATGGTTGTAACCACACAAAAACCCAATCACCGACTTCAAAATTTCTTTTTGTGCGATGTTGATCAGCCTGTTGCTTCATGCGGTTTTGTGCCATGACCAAGTTCTCCTTGAGACTAGAGAGGACCTCTTGTTGATACTGAATGTGTTCTTCTACTGCTCTAACCCATAGTTGTCCTCTCAATGATGATGTGATGGATGGTGGATGGTACCCATAGAGTGCCAAAAAGGAGACATTTTAGATGAAGTATGGAAGGAAGTGTTATACCACCATTCTGCAAGTGGAAACCATTGGACCCATCTTGCTTGTTTATTTGACATAAAGCAATGGAGATATCCCTCCAAACACTTATTTACAACTTTTGTTTGCCCATCACACTGGGGATGATAAGAAGAGCTACGAGATAACTGAGTACCCAAACATGAGAATAAATCAGTCCAAAAATTACTAGTAAATATAGGGTCTCGATCACTTACTATAATCTTCGGTGTCCCATGAAGCTTCTGAACTGTGTCCATGAAGGCTGTTGCTATCGTGTTTTGTATTTGGGTGTGCCAAGGCACAAAAATGAGAATATTTGTTGAGTGTATCCACCACAACCATGACGACATTTTTTCTTTTAGCTTTAGGCAATCCTGTGATAAAGTCCATGGAAACCTCTTCCCACCGCTGGCTAGGAATAGATAGAGGTTGTAGAAGACCTAGGGATCGAACTGTTTCACCCTTATTTTGCTGACAAACCATGCCTTCTACCACAAATTTTTGGACATCCACTTTGAGACCTTCCCAAAAGAAATCTTGTTTGACTCGATGATAAGTCTTCAAGAATCCAAAGTGCCCCCTACTGGAGAAGAGTGAAGCTCAGATAGAATCCTATTTTTAAGAGTGGAGTTCTTACATAGGTATAATATATCTTTATACCATAAAGCATCCCCTTTCAATAAAAAATTTTCAGACATGCTTCGATCATTCTGGAGATGATGAATGAGGTTTTGTGTGGTTGAGTCATTTCTCCATTCGGACCTTGCCTCATCTATCCAATCTTCCTGTAATATGGATATGGCACATAACAAGGCTACAGTTGATTCATCTTTCCATGACAGAGCATCTGAAACTACATTCTCCTTCCCTTTCTTATAGATAATCTCAAAATCATATCCAAACATCTTGAAACCCATTTTTGTTGTTCTTCAGATGATAAATGCTGCTCCAAGAAGTATTTCAGACTATCATGATCTGTCTTCACTTTAAAGTGTCTTCCTATGAGATATGGTCTCCATTGCTTTACTGCATGAAGTATGGTTAGCATTTCCTTCTCATAAGTCAGCTTGAAAATATTCTTACCTTTGAATTGACAACTCAAAAAGGTAATAGGATGGCCTTCTTGCATGAGAAATTCCCCCATACCCACCCCTGATGCATCTCATTCAACAATGAATGTTTTTGAAAAATCTAGAGTAGTCAAGACTGCAGTGGTGCACATGGCCTACTTTAGTTTCTCAAATGCTTTGGTTGCATCCTCACCCCAATGGAAGGATTCCTTATTTAATAAAGCTATGAGAGGTGCAGATATGCTTCCATAATGCCTTATGAATCTTTGGTAATAACCTGTAAGCCCCAAAATCCTCATAGATTCTTTAGGTTTTTGGAAACTTCCACTCCATCATGGATTTGATCTTATTAGGTTCCACTTTAACCCCTTCATGAGAGACAATGTGACCCAAATATTCAACTTCCTTTAGGTCCAAAAGAACACTTAGAGGGCTTTGCATAAAGTTGATGTTGCTAAAGGGTTTCCAAAACCTTATTTACATGATGCAAATGTTCCTCCCATGTTTTGCTATAAATTAATATATCATCAAAAACACTAAGACAAACTTCTGCAAGAATGACTTAAAAATAGAATTCATCAAACTTTGAAATGTAGAAGGTGCATTTGTGAGTCCAAAAGGCATTACCAGGAATTCATAATGGCCTTCATGTGTCCGAAAGGCAGTTTTATGAACATCCTCATCCTTGATTCTGATTTGGTGGTATCCCAAACGAAGATCAAGCTTTGTAAAATAAACAACACCATGCAACTCATCAAGCAAATCATCAATTACAGGAATAGGAAACTTATCTTTGATTGTGTACTTATTAAGTTCCCTATAATTAGGACACATGCGCCACATGTCATATTTCTTCCGTACCATCAACTGCTAGAGAAGAATAAGCACTCGAATATGACGGCTAATTCCTTCTTCCAACATCTCTTGTACAATCTTTTCAATTTCACTCTTTTGCACATATGGGTACCTATAAGGTCTGATGTTAGGCAGTTGACTTCCTGGTAATAACTGAATAACATGATCATGATCTCTCTTTGGAGGTAATCCCTTTGGTATATCTTCAAAATACAGAGTGTGCATCCAACACTGCTTACATATCTGATGGTATAATGTCCTTAGAATGATGAGCCTTCAATGAAAATAGTTATGCCACAAATCCCTCTGCACCATTTTGTGCATTTGATGAGAACTTACTATTTGTGGAGACTTTTCTCTTAATCCTGTTAGCTCAAAAGTCCTTCCTTGAGTGAAATCGCATGAACAAGTCTTGGAAGTTCATCTCAATGGTTCCCAAAGTGGTAGACCATTAAACCCCTAACACAATGTCTGCTCCTCCCATAGAAATGGCATACATGGGACTATTTAGTATGTAATCTCCATGGAAAGCTTAATGCTATAGCATTTTCTAGAACAAGTAAAAATACCAACATCAGCAATCATTACATGACATTCGGGAGTTGGATAAATGAAGCGTTTAGGCGACTTTGCTAACTTATGATTGATAAAGTTGTGAGTACTTCATGAATCAATCAACACTGTGACCCTCTGTTTTTTTAGGAATCCAACCACCTTTAGGGTTTGGGGGTGCTAATACCTGAAATTGCATGGCATGAGATTCTCGGTGAGGATCTCCTAACTCCTCCTCTTGCTCAACCAAGACCTCTCGGCTTTGAATCTTCATTATTCTCTTCATCTTCACTAGGCCCATCAATGTAGAACAACTTCTTTTCAAAGCACATTTATGTCCTGGTCCAAATTCTTATCATCACAGTTAAAACATAAACCTTTTGCTCTTTTTTAATCAATTTGTTGAGGTGTCAATCTAAGCCGGTCGAGGGAGTGTTGGGTCCAAGGTGTTGCGATCTCTGGTATAAGTGAAAATTTGTCTCCTACTTGAAACAAATTTCTCCTCTGCCCTTCTTGCCATAATCATTGAATCAGAAACCTTATGAGGATTAAACATACACACCTCATGCTCAATGTGATCCTTAAGACCCCGAGAAATAGGTCATTCAAATTCTCTTCAGTAATATTTTCCACCCGTAGAGAAAGGTTTTGGAAGTGATGAATGTAATCCTTAACAGATCCTATCTATCTCAATTTTGCTAATTGGCTGAAGTAATTATCTGACACACTAGAACTATAGTGTAATTGGAACTCTTCAGTGAACATTGTCCATGTAACATTGAGACCACTCTTCTACCTTTGAGCACATAACCATTGATACCAGACGAATTGGTCAAGTTCGAGATACAAAGCTGCCATGGTCACCTTTTGTCCTAGTAGAATTTGATGTAATTCAAAAAAATTCTCCATTTTGTTGATCAAATTGAGTGGATCCTTTCCATCAAACTTACGCATCTCCACTTTTGCAAACATAGTACGAGCCTGCAGAGTGCTCGTATTTGGATTGTGCACACTCGAAGATCCACTTTGGCTCATGTGTCTATTATATTGACCTGAGGATCCCCCTTGATTGACATAAGTATGATTACCCATCATATACGTACTAAAGTTTTGCATGAAATCCTCCAATATTTTTCCAATCCTATCCCCATCTTCTTTACTGGCCACCCGAGATTCGAGGTCTCTCAAGTTAAACTCAAGTTGGCTTACTTCTACGGTCTATCGAAGTAAACCCTAACCCCGAGTAATCTGTAGTTATATCTTTGTCTCCAACTCCTTAACTACTATCTCATCCTTTTCGGTGTTTTACCCAAGTGATGGGAATCTTTTTTCCTCTTGTGGAAGGCCCCGCCATGATGCCCCAAAATAGTAGGATGTAGGGATCACAGTCAAATTTTAGGGTTTCATATTTCAATACGAATTTGGCCAAATATAAAAAAACTTAAAGAACAAACACAAACTAGTTTTTTTCTTTCCGAATATGTAACAAAGTTGAAAAAATTCCACAATTTGCACCCTAGGGAGCGATTTTATGAACAACCCTAAATTTGTAATAACTTTTGAAAAATATATCAAAAAAGTTTATAATTTTCAGGAACCTTACTTGAAATTTTGTACAACTACGGTAAAAATATGTCCCACCATTCGCTGTGGTTCGTAATATATAGTGGAAACAAAATATTAGGGTTTTTGCCCTAATTTTGGCCCAGATCGCAGCTCTGATACCACTTGTAATGAAATTACTTGTATAATTCAGATCATGAGAAGAAATATAACACCAAATAACACAATATTCCAAAATAATGATCTAAATATGCAATTAGAATAGCTTTGCCACTTCGAGGGGGCAACCTCCAAACCATACAATAAGACTCAAATGCTCCCAATGATGATGAACTACTACCTAAAATCCCCTATATATACTATTCATATGTTATGGCCAACACCAAGGATGAACTACTAAGCATGAGAAAGTATAAATGATATAATAAAATGATATGGTAAGCCACAAGTCGGCTACTCATATCCTAATATAAGCAATAGGTTAAGGGCATACCAAATGTAAGGAGGCCAAGTCCGGATGCCACGACTTGGGTGGTTGTACTCGTAGATGGACTGCCCACCACTTCCTATATCTATCTGTAAATCCAACATCATCAATACATCAGTCAATGCTGCTCCTACCCAATCGGCCTTTATCAGCTATGGTAAAGGCATAGGCCTCTCCACCTCATATCTCCGACCGAGGGAATGGTGGTGGCACGTCCTGGAGCAGCCCAAATTGGAACCTAACCCTATCAATAGGTATTATGTTGTACTCACGGCACAATGCCCCTCTATTAACCTCGGATTTGTAACTCGTCCGGCTCCACTGACATCTTCATGTATGAAGGGAAGCTAACATACGGCCTCCAAATGATGTTAGTCCCAAATAATCCCTCAAACACCCACCTATAATATGCCACATCATGAGTATCCGGATAGCCTTGCACTCTCCAACAATAGGCACCCAACACCTGTACCCAACTTGAACCAAGCCCGCATCAAATGCATCCGGTTGGGGTATACTAACTAGACACACACATACGATGTGCTCATATGCCCAACAGTGGAGAAGAAAGGTGCAACACAAACTGAACCTCCGCAACCACCCGTAGGCCCATAACTCCTATATAATTGCACCAAGTATGTTGGTGCCTAAGAAAAATGGGTCCTATCCTCCATCATGTCATGGAGAACCCCCATCAGCACACTGTGGGAATATCCCACCCTCCACATCTAGCAGTGCAAAACAACACACTACCTCCATGATCAGGACCACTAACCTCATCTCCTCAGGATGGGCCGTATACATATCTCCATAGCTCAGGATCACACTATGGAACCTCATCTCTGCCATCCCCTCTCTAAACACTATCAACATCAGCTCCTTTGATGCCTCTAAAGAAATAGAATAAACTTGCATCCCCACTATTGGTAACCATAAGATCTTGTACATGTCCTCTAGGGTGACTGTGATCTCACCCGTCGGTAGATGAAATGTGTTGGTAACCAAATCCTAGCCTTTGACGAGTGAGACCATCAATCTCGGATCCCAAACTATGTTCCTATAGCGTTTGATCCTAATTAGGTTGACATCTGTAATGTGATGCCACTCCTCTTCCATCATGCTCCCTTGTACCGCTAATAACAAAGGTGGTACTCTATCTCTCATCTGCAATTGGTCCCTAGCCTACACCCAACAAACCACACCATTATTAAATCTTGACCATATCTAACATATCACTTACCCGACTAACCTATTCCCGAAATTATTATTATTTATTTCCCCATAACCCTAATGACCTACCCCTTTCCCCCATCCCACTTTCACACCCCTCAACTCGTATCATATATACCTTTTACCCTACCTATTCTCAACACACTTACATTTATACCTCACTACCTCACTTTCTCTTTAACTCCCACCATAACCCTATCTCGACACATTTTCCTCAAAATCCAATTGGCATCGGTCACTAATGACTGACATCATTCCATCATGACCGGCATATGTCACCTACTATTTGACCAATGTCTTCTATGGATGACCGACATCAACTACCCTTGACCGACGTCGGTCACTATCACGCCCGACCAAACCTGTAAAACCCTCCCCTATTTTTCAAAAATTTGACCATACTAACCTATAAACCTACCCTATCCTACCCAAACCTCCACTAGATTTCCCCCTACCCATATTTAACCCACATTGGACTTCCTACCCTTCCCATTTCATCAATTTTACTTCCACATGTAAATTTAATTCCTACCCAAAACCATTTCTACCCAAACCAATTTCTACAAACAATTTCAACTAACAAGCATCGAATGGGATCAAATCTTACCTCATCTCGGTTCTGTTGGCATGGTGGTACATTTGGCCACTGTACCGGTGGCCCACCCAAGCCCTCTCCTACCTCTACCATGCCCCAATCCACCCCTCACCTCTAACCAATCACAATCGACTACACCGATCTCGTGGACTGTCTCTAGCTGCTCTCCCACTCATAATCTCAACATCATCCTAGTACAATGCCTTGTCCTCTCTCAAAAAAGTGCTACAAGGTCAAACGGCTCTGTCATTTTCTCAAAAGTCACAACACAACAATGATTCCATAAAATATAAAAAAATTATTTTATAACCACACCGACATGACCGACATCACCATATTTGTGCCCTAGACAACTAACATTGGTCACCCTATAACCGGCATCGTTAACCCTTATAACTATTTTCCCTTGCTAAGATTCCTTTTTCCTGTAACCATTAGTACTCACACACCTTTTATCATTCCAAACACCTATGGAACCATACCTACGAGCCCAAACTACCCCTACATTTCCTTCGTTGCATCTTGGGATTTGTTATTTTACCTATACCTTGGCCTTACCCATGCCATGACCTATTTACCTGAACCTAACCTACTTGGTGTGACCATTGACCTTATGTACTCTCTATACCTTGTGATATTATTGCCTATGTTGTTTTAGCCTAACAACCATACCTTGCCAATTATAGTGCCATTTATCCCGACCAAACCTTTGGTGTATTGGAACATACCTAAACATTTATGCACCTGACCTACATTGTGTTCCGAACTATATCCTATACCTTGGATACCTAAACACTTCATCCTTGATTGGATAAACCTATCGACCTTAGATGATGTAGAGTTTGCAGTCTCTTCAACCTAGTATTGTGTTACAATCTACATGTGTGTGCATTTGATTGTCATTACCCATTACCCAATTTGACCTTGGCCTATTACCTATTACCTAAGTTGACCACTACCCTTCCCTCACCTACCTTCACTTCCACTAACTACACATTTATCAAACCACTCACCAATTCCATATTACACCTCATCAGTGCCTGATTTGAGGGGGATCACCTTCACCCACACATGGGGCAACCACTTCCTATTTTTTTGTCAGCATCACTTATCAATACAAGCTACGCAACAAAAAGGGAAAAATGTAGACACCAAATTTAGGTCACACTTCCCCCTTTACCCACATGTATATTAATTTAATTAACCACAATTAAATTAAGGCCCATGCTCACAATATTCATTATTTAATTAAACTAATTTCCACCTCACCTAGACACCTCATCACAAACCTATTCTTAGCATGTTTCCCTTTTACTATGACTCAATATCCACTCACCATAACTAACTAAGACTTAGTCCTACCTACCTTAATTAACTAAGACTTAGTTCAACCCTAAAATCACATGCCTATTCTTCCTCTAACAACATTCCCACTTATCTAAGAAAAGTATTTTGTTTTGATTCGGGAGAATAGACAGAGCTAGCCAAAAAGATTGCCAAGATATGTCATTTTTAGTAAACCTGGGATTTCCCACCTTAACCGACATCAGTCAACCCTAAACCAACACTGGTCACCCTAAACCATCATTGGTTACCATATATTCACTTTTGTAACCTTGTTTGAGAGGTTAGAAGCATTTTTCAATTCTTGGAGAAGAGAGATCTTCATGAAAGCACACACCAGAGCACCCCGCACATCCAGGACACCTTGAACCAAAGCAACCAAAATGCGATCTAAAGATGTACATTTAGGTTAACATTCGGGAATCTACTTGTCATGGCACGGAGCAAAAGTTTTCATAGATCAACCATTGCCATCTTCCATCCATTCAGTCTTCTTTCTAAAGTAAGTACACTCTGATCTGCAGCATTCTACAGTTATTTAGAATCAGTCTCTTTATCTCTTTTGAGTTAGTTTTTGGTTTCCTGTGCACCCCACCATCCCCATATTCCTTCAATCCATTTATCCAACCACCCACAATCCCTTTTATCTCCCCAATATTCAACACTAGACACTCCGAGAATTCCCATCACCCTTGCTAACCTAAACATTCCCCTCCCATTCTCTGTGTAGTCATGAAGACACTCCAAAACCCAGTTTATTGAATTTCTACCATACCATCTTAAGCTGTCATTGGCTCCTCTCTTAAGCGTAAGTCGAGTTATACCTCACCGATGTATGTCTCTATGACTAGTGATTTTGCCTATGATTTGTGACCAAAACTTTCACCAACTCACCTAAACTCACCCAGAACTTGACCCTGACCTATTCCAACACCTCGACCACTTACCCAACTTCCAGATCTAATCATAACCTAGCCTATTAGATTATATTTGCTTATTGTACTTGAATGAGATACCTAAATCATATCAACTATAGTATGATTTTATTTATTTACGTTATCTCTTGCATTAATTTATATTAAACAATGGGTTGAAAATCATCAAAGAAGTATCATACTTCATGGATCTAGGACACGGTAGGAAGCCCACCGACATTTATTATTTAACTCTCTTTTTGGTCTTGCTTTTTTATTTCAGGTAGTTCCTCCTAGCCGAAAGGAAGCTCCACACTCAGCATTTGATCAAGAAGTTAGAACGCGTGTACAACCTCCAACCGATCATTGCAAAGATATTACTCCTTGTCGCATCACCTTATCTGTTTGGCGTCAAATCCATAAAGAAAATGGTGAAACACCAGTATCAATTGAGGCTCCTTTCAAGCAGTGGGGCATGCATTTATAGGTGAATTATCAGAACCTTCTAGTGTAGGCCACATATAGATATTGGTGGCTACTGATTATTTCACCAAATGGGTTGAAGTTATCCCCACCAAGAAGGTGACTCATTAGGTTGTTATTGATTTCATCTTAAATCATATAATTTATAGGTTTGGTGTACTCGCAAAGATATTTTTTGACAACATCATGAGTTTCCAAGCCAAACCATTAGTTTTTATGTGTGAATAATATGGTATAAACTTAACATATGCATCTAATTATAACCCACAAGGAAATGGACAAGCTGAATCAAGCAACAAAAATTTACTGAAGATAATTAGAAGGACATTAGAAATCAACAAAATAAATTGGGGGATCAGTTGAAGTTTGTTGTTTGGGAAGATAGAATTACTACTAAGAGAGCCACTGGGAAAATTCCATTCAAGCTAGTTTATGGAGTCCAAGATCTCCTTCCTTTACACCTACAATTGTCTTCTTATCAGTTCATCCAACAACTTGAAGATGAGGAAGTTATCCCTTATAATGCGAGAATAAACCAAATCATTAAGTTAGATGAGGAAAGATGAGAATCCCACCAAAGGAATTTAAAGTTTAGGGAAAATCTCAAAAAAAAAAATTGATAAAAAAGTGACTCCTGAATTTTTAGCATTAGAGATCTTGTATTGTTATGGGACAATAGACATGAGGATAAGGGAAAACATGGAAAGTTTGATGCATTATGGATGGGCCCTTATTCCATTGATATCAAGATTGGTGAACATACTTTCTTCTTGAAAGACCTGGATGGAGAGTTTCTCGAGTTGCTTGTCAATGGTAGGCACCTGAAGCATTTTCTTGATTAGCTTTTGGAGCAAGGTATGAACCAATGTATAGTGTATAGTTTTCCTACTTTGTTTTCATGTTATTTGTTTTTGTTTTTGTTTTCCTTTTTGTTTTTATGGTATGTTATGACCAATTGCTTCATTCCTCGGTTCATTTTGTCATTTGTGGCCATAGTGTGTGCTTTCTTGACTCCCTAACCCAATGGATTTTGGAACTTGGTCTGCATTGAATAGTTCTTATGGCACCCACAAGGGAACCCATCCCGAATTAGATCCATTTTTGGAGCTCAAATAATCTCTCCCCTTTTCTTTGAGTATTTCCTTTAAATTCCTCATGTTCAATTGATCTGTTTTAAAATATGTATATGTCAAGGTGAAATTCATGACTCGGATCATGTGGAAACTAGATTCTATGTTGTGAAAACCCTCTTTTATGGTTGAGGATCATAAAGGTATGGCATCATTTGAAAATTCTTGTCACTTTTTTCCTTTTAAAATGTTACCTTACTTGTCCCAAGTATGAATTATAGGCTATAAAATATTTCTATAAACTTGGCAGATGATCAAAGATGAAATTTAGAAACCACTAAAAGGGCAGTCCCCATGGAACAAGGGAAGGGTGTCCAACTGTTTCCGCGATACAAGCCCACCCCAAGTTGTGAGCATCCACCATGTGGCTTATGTGTTGTAGGGGTCCCAAAGTAAGCTAAAAAGTCAAAGAAAAGGGGAGGGTGTGGATGTTTCTAGGTGTCTCCCAGAACAATTTAGAATATGAAAAGGCCGTGGAAGGAAGGAAATCCCTGCAAATTGATGTTCAGAGCCGCGAAAACTCAAGGATAGTGTTGTGAACGAAGAAGAAAGTGTGAGGAGGGTTGCAAATCACCATAAAATAGGTAGTCTCTTTCAGATGATCTGTAGAAGGTTTGAAATAATGCAATACACTAAGAGAATGAGGCAAATCACATGATTGAGAACCATTGAATGCACAAAGTGGTGGTTTCTTTTCATTACCAGTGCTAATACTAAGCTAGAGAGTCCTTAATATAGGAATAGAAAAAAATTGCATGTCAAAAATGAAAATTTATATGTGACATCACTTGAAAGCGGTCTCATATATAATTCAAAATGGGGATTCTATAGGGGCCCTAGCCCATGGTAAAAGGGTCTATTTACATAATTGAAAACAAAGGCATAAAAGACAAACATAATTCTCAAAGACCATTCACTCCTTCGTAATTTCCTCCCAATGGAGGAAGTTTGTTCAACAACTTGTTCTTCCTCAACATGAATTCCTTTGAGCCCTATGTCATCTAGACAAATATAACAGACCTGCTAGATCTTGGGACATCCCCATGCCCATCAAATAATTAAGAGTCATTCTGGGACTGTCCATAATATTTTCTAGCTCAATTTTCTTCTGATAGGAAGATACCCAGTCTAAAATATCCAAACCACCTGTGAAGAATGTTGTTTTCCCTTTCCCCTTGTGAAGGGTATATTTACTGGGAGCATATTGAGAAGGAATGTCTGGAGTGATTGGAAGAGCAAGAATAGCACCTAGCGGACCGAGTGGGTTACAAAGTCTTGAGCTAGATCCAGCTTCCCATCTCCTTATGTGAGGTGGGCATTCTCTTGGAGAAGGAACTGGTTGAAGTCCCAAAAATTCATGCTCTGACAAAGAAGCACGATGCATTGAATGAGTGGATGACCAAATGGAAAACCTGCCTTGTTGTCCCTAGTAGAAAAAATTACCTCTAGAGTGGTGAGCAAACAAGGACATATATTCTTCTCCATCAGAAATTTTAATTGGGGTTTGGGAGCTTGACTCACCCCTTCTCTTCCCTAAAGTGTGTACTAGCTCTATGAGTTCTTTTGATTGCACATGTTCTAGCTACCCCTTTTCCAGAGCTATAATCCTCTTCTCTAATTCAATTATTTTGTGAGAAATGATGGGCATCGTATCAATGGAAGACTTGTCATAGAACACAAATGATTCCTTAGGAATATTCTTCAGTACAAATTCTTCATCACATAAAAAGGAACACTGAAAAATAAGTTTTTGCAGACACTTGAGGCCTCCTTTCAATCCCTAATTTCTTCATGTCTTCAAGATTTTTTAGTGTTCCCACCGAAAGAGATGAAAATCCATAGATTGAAAGGATGAGAAAACAGGACTGATTCTAATCAGCCTTAGGAGGAGTATGATCCAAACCCACTAATAATTCAAGGGTCCTCTGGTGTCTCCTACACATTTTATGTCAAACAAGGCCCTAAAAAATCCCCATTAGGACCATGCAAATCAAATATTTGATTTAAATCTTTCGACAAGATTTCCTTCACACTAATTACCACAAGTAATTTTGCCATGTCACTGGTAGAAAACTATGAAAAATTTCCTCACTTACAAGATAAGAAGAGAAATGCATCCTGGTGAAGGGATAAAACTGGGTTTTATAGTAGAAGTGGTAAAAGCGATCGAATTGAAAGAAATCATTTCCACAAAATAAAGGAAGATCTTGCTCGGCCGAATGAGGAAAATTTAAAAGTTGAAGTGAATATGGAACAAGCATGATTGATGAATTCACTAGATTTGACAAGAGCCATGTGGGATAATTAAACCAAGAAGACGTAAGAAGGAATGCACAACACCCAAGATGTATCTTCAGATAGTAGATGGAAAGTGTTTGTCAATTTAGGTCACCTGGGAGTGCTCAAAAGATATCAGAAGCAACCATCCAATCACCAAGTGGAAGGAATTATGAAATCATTAGTCACAAGTAATGACATGATATCCTAATCATATATGACAAGAGAAAAATGAAGAAGGCTCGTACTCTTTACACCTAGCAAGGCCAAATAAAGTATTTTCATAAAAGTATCATTGATACACCTGGAATTTTGTAAAAGTAGAATATACTTTTGAAATATCCACATTTTTGGGGGGAAAATTGAAAAGAAAATAGGGATGGAATTGTATAAAGGTGATGAGAACACTCTCACAAAAGGGGGTTAAAAATTTTCTGAGAACTGTTTGAAGAAAAGAGAGAGCTGAGAGAAAAACCATTTTTCCAAGAGCTTATCTAAGAAACCTGTTATTTTCTTTGTGCCTTCAAATTTAATGATATCAAGATGGTTGTAAGTGCCCAACCATTAACAAAGTATTGAGACTGTAGATTTAATTTTCCTTGTTGATAAATTTGATGATTCTTGAATTAATGGTGTTAATCATGAGCATTGTTGTATCTGTCATCAAGATGATATACTATAAAATAGTTATCCATGCTCCCATTGCAATCTTATTTTAGGGATCCTTTAAGTCACACATAACTTTATCATTTTGGTAGCATTTTGGAAATTGACATTTCACTATTGAGAAGATCTTTCATTTCATTTGTGTAATAAACAATTTTGAAATCACTATGTCAACAATCATTAAATGTTTTCTTGTAAGTGTTCAAGTGTATCTTAGGCATGAAAAATTGTGAATCTCTGATGTTTTATTAAATCTTTAACACGATATTTTATGTTTAAACCTTTAAACATTGTGTGAAACCATACATTCTTGGGATTCCATAAGCATACATATTCTTTTGAACGATCATTGTGAGCTATTTTGAGGTTTCTTTGTCTTATATTTTGTAGACATCCTAACATTTGTTGAAGTTTTTGTGGAATCTAGTATAATCAACTTTATCCTATTTAATTCCCCAAATCAGATACGCCCAAAACTAACTAATCCTACTAGAATTTCCCATGCTTGTCTCATTAAATCCAACAAAATGCCAAAGCAAGTTGGTTCTTTACTAGACTTTAGTAGTCTAAGCTTTGGTTAGAAGATGTCTGCATTATCTAGAAGTGACAACTCATGAGAGTTATCCTTTTCTAAATTGACCATGTCTTCCCAAAGTTGTTTCTCAAGTATTTCACAAGAAAGTACCAAATATTGTTGATATATCCACTCCTCTCACCATTATAGACTACAGAGCGGGTCCTCTCACCCTGGATAAAGGTAGAGCATAAAGTAGGAGGGTATGTCATACCCTCATCCCTGGTGCTACCTAACTCTTTCTGATCATGAGTGATAAAGAGATGATGAGATCCTTCCCTAGCTAAAAATGACACTGATCTAGATCTATCATCTTCTAAACATCTAGTTGATGTTACCTAGGCTACAAAGGGAGGACTGATTTGGGTACCAACATTATATGGTGGATATTTAATTTTCTTCAATATTCTCTTAGTATGGACTCCCACTGACCTCCTCACAAAACTTTATCTTCAAATTTAACATTAAGGGCTTCATCCTTCTTTCCCTATTTTCTCACTTTTAGAAACCTCGAGTTTTGAAAGATTATAAAATGGAGGGTATTTAGTCTCATGACTTAATATTTTGCATTAAGGTATGTTTGATACCATCTATCATTAAATCTTACCAAATTGGGTCAACCCTTATAGCAAAAACCATCAAATGTTGCAATTACTTCTTACTATGACTAGAAAAATTGTGTATAAGATATAATGAGGATTTATCATCCTAGGGTTTTGAAATTTTAAGCTCTAAGACACTTCTTCCCACCTTTATAAAATATCCATGTCATTCCTAAGCATATCTTGACCATCATTGTCATTGGATAAGGCTATAGACATCCATAAACACAACATGTAATGATTATGATAAACATAAATGCGGGGTATTCAAGAATTTTGACTTTCAAACTATAAATAACTCCTATCATCCAATGTCTCTTTCTGAAATATCAAGTTCAATATTATTCCACCCATATGAGACCTTTGAAATAGGGAATACCTAGAAAAATGTAGTAAGGCACTTGATGATTCTTATCATTCATTATATTTCCTCTCTTCATAGACTTAGGGTTGTATTAATTTCATTTTAAAAAGAATCTTGTCATAAACCCAATCAAAAGGTGACATAAAGAAACTTCTCACTGATATTAGAGTGTATTCCAAATATGCCCAATGGAAAGATATTATGATATATCTTTTGACCGGAAAAATTATGATACTTAGCCGAAGACACATAAAAGGTTTACACATAAGAATAGGCGCATTCAAAGGTGCAAACATGCGTGCGAAAGAGAAGGAAAGATTCGGGACTTAGTCATTTTCACGTGTACTAGATATTTTCGTAGAGAGTGTGCAGAGCACACAAACTATATAAATACTTACGCGACACGCATAGGCTATTCTTGGAAGAGCGGATACCAAGCGCTTTACACGGGTTTGAGCTAATAATAGAATTCTACTGCCAGTTAACTAGAAGAGATCTATTGTTAGTGCACTTGCATGTGTGTCTATTATTGTAAAGGCACATAGCTATTTTCAGCATGCGACCTATTTTGGGAATTATGCAAGTAGTGAAGGGAAAGTCCCCACCCTTATAAATATGTAGTGATTTGCATAGTATAAGAGGACTAGATATAAGTTATTGTGAAGTTATGCTACCAGATCTAATGCACGCATAAGCTTACGGTATTAATTATTGTAAGAAGCTTATTTGTATTTATTTTGTTTAATATAATCAAGTGTATTGAGTGATTCAAGGTGTTAAACATGGTTACAACTAAATCTTGCATGGAAAAACTCATTGTGGATATTACTTAAATATTATACTCTTTATATTTAGATCTGAAATATGCTCTATAGGATGTTATACTAATTATGGATCGAATACATTAAATCTTCATCTTGCTAACATCCTACACTAGCAACCCTAAAGAGGGGCTTGGTACCTTTACGTGCTTTAGGTGATTTCTCGAGGCTAGGATGATTAATGTACCAGTGCACCTAGGTTATTACATGTAAATTCTAGGTTGCATCATTAGTTCCATTTTCGGGGCCTCTTTTTCATTTGTTTTCGAGGATGGTTCGCGATGAAGACATATCAGTTGACTCTCAAAAGTGTTGAGGAGTGGATATAAGATCTAGAAGAAGAATACACACAAAGTTTCAACACCTGATTTGAGTTTAATGCACGCGCATGGGTGGAACATAATCTGTATGACAGTTTGTATGAGATATTTTTCACTATTTTTCTCGGTAGAATTATACGAGTGGTTGGTTAATTATGCGCGCCTAAGAGGTATTGGAGGTATCATGCACTTGTTTGGATGTAGGAAGAATTTTAGGCCCTTTATGATGCTAATCGATTTGGACACGCATTGTGGATACTTGGTTTCATGGTGTTCTAAACAGTTATATTCTGGAGTACTCAATTTCCACTTATTCTTTCCTAGAGGTAGCGGAATTCCATTTTTATGATATCCTAAGGGAACTTACCTGCAAGGCATTCCACTGGCAATCAAAATCTTGATGGTAACCCTAAACTTGGAAAGCAAACCAATGGCTAACTAAACCCCACCACGTGTGGGGGTAGGAGCGGAGTTTGGTGATGATTGTAAACATAGTGGTAGAAAGAAAGAGAAAAGAAATGTGACTTAAGTATAATGAGGCATGTGAGAGGGAAATAGACAAGCGGTGGGATGTTGTAGAGTGAATGGACTTGAGGAGAGAGATGGCTCATAAAGGATTTGGAGCTCACGCAGAAGGCATGGAGTCGATCACTAGAACTCCCCATTTGGGAAAGCATTATAAGGAACCCCCTTGGCCTCACATGGAAGCACACCAAGAGAGATGACTGGGCCATGGGTGCATCTAAATCGACCGACAACCTCATCCTTGCACTTGGTTTTCTAGTATCTAGTATAAAAAACATTCAACAAGATAAATTAGGCAGTGGGAGATTAGGAGTAAGTCATATATAAAGTATATCGATGGGAAGAAAAATTTCTTTGCTATTGTTTAGATGTAAATTTTTAGGTGCATCATCATCCACAATGTAATTTTGGGCTCACTTGTAGGAGTGGTCACACTTCATAACTATAGGGCTTCAATTCAATTCTACTATTGGGATATATGTAAGTACATCTAATGGTTTGCTTCTAGCTATAGGTGGAGGATCAGGAGGTATAGGTGGTTCTAGTTCTAGTGGATCTAGTGGTTCTGGAGGTAAAGGAAACACAAGAGGTTCTGGATCAGGTAGGTAAGGTCCGCACCAACCCCAAAATATTTACATGGATATGTCTCTTCATCTTCCAGAATATAAGGGCATAGAATATGTTGTTGAACACATGCACATGTGTGAAATACTATGGCACACAAAGGTTATCATGGCTTTTGAGTGCAGGGCAACACAATTTACCACTATGTTACAAGGGCATGCACACAGCTGGTACAGAAAGTTTGACCCTGATCAAACTTGTGTAGATTATGTAGCATTAAAATATGCTTTCCTTAAGGATTTTCACATCCCTGAGTTTGATCAAAAGAGTATAAGCGTGCTCAAGGATATTAAGCAACGCACTACCGAGAGTGTCGGGAGTATGATGTCTATTTCAAAATGCTTTTATCTAACCTTTCTTATTATATTCAAGCAAGCCAACATGCATAATGGTTCGTTGGAGGTATGATTACACCATTTAGAAGGGTGCTATCACATAAGACATACACTGATCCACACGAAACACTTGAAGAAACTTTATGCTTATTTGAGGTAGTCGAAAGTATAGACAGTGGGGTGAGCCCATTTTTAGAAGGACATATTGTAGTTATGGTTAAGCAATTAGAGAAGCTATCAGAAAATTCAACACATGAGATGTGCACATGAATTTGGTGTACAGATTGGGAATTATAAGGTCACACCAAGGATAGTTTTCCCCAAAAATCGGTGCGTTATTTATTGTTGGGTTGTGAGATATGTCATTTGACCCATGACGCTAGCCATTTGTCCCTTATAACAACACGCAATAAGGAAGAATTTATCTTGCTATTGTAAGATTTTTCAATCCACAACTCATGATACAGAGGACATTAGATTGATTGGTCAGATCCATGATGTTATATATATATTAGTGTGTGATAGACAAGAGTCTTAGATAAATCTAAAGGAAAGAGTGAGCATCAGGATTGGGATCACAATCAAGTGCGCTATGATCAAAATGAAGGGTGTTTTGAAGGAGGTCATGGCAGAGGTTGAGGATACCATGGTGGATTCGGAGGATGAGGCCATGGTGGTGGATGAGGCGAGTTTCCTTGTGGAACATGTTATACATGCGGATCTCCTAACCACTACAGTGTGAATGTCCTTAGAATATTACTTGTTCCTTATATGGAAAGAATCATAGCTATGAAGAATTCCCGGACTTATATGAGCATCTTATTAAGTAGCATAAACAAGAAAACAAAGGCATGGGGATGGTTAGGATATAACACATTGTGGAAAATTAGTGGATGCCCAAGTTGGAACCAAAATCCGAGGTATTGCCTATAAATATCACTACTTGAACCGAAGGGCGGCGCGTACTCAAAGAAACATTAAAAAGAATCCTACCATATCTAAGGAGGAGGTTTTACATGCACGGTACCCAGATCTTGTCCATCAGAAGGAGGTTTATCAAGAAACCATGGAAGTACTCAGAAATATTTAGGGTGAAATACAATATTTAAAGGAGCAATCATGAAAGATGGAGCAAAAAGAAAGCAGCAAAGACAGTCCAAACTAATATTGATGACTTGAAGGAAGTGTGCAAAATGTTGCACCAGGAGAATATCATTCCATTATTAGGGAATTGGCTAAAGGGAAACACTCTACACGTAAGTATTGATATTGGATGACAGATCTTGCATGTAAATCTTCCCCCTCATAGCTTAGACTATGACAAGGAAATCAATCTGAATGTTGTTGTGGATGGATGGATTTTGAGTAATATATTGATTGATACATGCACGGAAGTCAATGTGATTACTTTAGATGCATGGGTATAGATGGGGAGACCCCAGTAAAAACCATATTCTAATGTGTTATTTATGTCAAATCGAACCAAGGCCACCCCTATTAGAGTTTTAAAAGATGCATTGATTACTATACAAGGGGCCAAATTCATGTGGGGAATTTGAGGTTTTGTCACTTGAAGAAATAGACAAGCCTTCCCTATTGGGGTGTGGAGCCTATTTTTGGTCTTCTCAAATCAATATTGAAGTGTGGAGTTTGAATTACGAAGATGAAAGGCAAGAGAAAAGAATAGAGGGAAAGGTAACCGTAGGAAGTTGAAATGATTGTGAAAGGTCAAATTCTACGAGGAATTTAGAATGTTGGCACCAAGTCTCCTCGCAAGGTGTTCGGGATCTGGAAAAGCTCCCCAAGTGTGCATTAACATCCCGCATGCCCCGCTTAGCCCCGCATGCTTTGTTTTTCTCTTTTCCCTCTTTTCTTGGCCTTTTGCTCTTCAGTTATGAAACCGCCACCCTGCCTGGGCGGCGGTCTCGTGACCGCCGCCCTAAGCAGGGCGGCGGTCCTGTAACCACCGCCCTGCTCAGGGTGGCGGTCCTTTACGCATTTTCCAGAATGCTCTTTTAACACGACTCACGTAAATTTCAACGTTTACCAGCTTTTTTTCACCGCCATAAGCTTGCATTAATGATTCTGGTTCCCTGGAATAGTGTTTTGCCATTGTTTATAGTTTAAGAGATCAATTTGGTTTTTACCTTGGGTAAATGCAAATGCTATAAATAGTTGGCTTGTGCTCAAGCAAATGGCCCCTCAAATTTGCCTCTGAATTTCTCATTGCAATAGATTAGTCTTTCATTTTGTTTAGAATTCTTAGTTTCTTTCATTGCATGCTTAGTTAGTGTTGTTTTGTTGTTAGGAAGCCACATATCCATCTTGTGCAAGTGCTATTGATATTTCATCCAATCCATTGGAGTAGAGTAGTTTGTTTTCAATAGGAAGCCATTAAAGTTGCAGGTTTTGTTCTTCAAACAGGATAGTTTCAGGTTCTGGACGTTTTATGTTGCATGACTCGCAATAAATCCCGCTAGGAATTGCATAAGCCAAGCTCTGTACTCTTGCGCTATCTCTCTCCTACTCGCATTGTATTCAGTCTGTATCCTAAGCTGCCTTTGTCCCAATATCTACTTTTGTTGATGCTAGCATTACACGCTTTTCTGGATCCACGTGAACACGAAGGAATGAGGAGATCACACTGAGGGGACAAGATCACACACACCATCGGATTCACCACTGTTCTGCAGAATCCAGGTTCTAGCTTTCAAAGTTCTAATTAGAATCATATCAAATAGAGTAGTTAATCACTTTATTTCAGTCAATTTTACTTTCGATATTTCCAGGGAAGCTGTGGGGATTGATAGTTTCTGAGAGACTATGATTCTTTCCTCACTTCTGAGGTAGGATCGAGAGTCTTTCAAATAGATTAGATCAGTTATTTCATTGTTTAGAATAGATTTACAATTGCACAGAAAAGTAGCTATACTCGGTTACTTTGTTTGTTTTAAAATTCGACACTAGGTTAATTGTCAATTTCTAGATATATTAAAATAGTTGCTCTTTCAAATTCATTTATAAAATTCATTAGAAAATAACAAAAATATAGAAGTTATATATGTTATAGACATACTTCGCATAGTTAATTTTATTTTGCTGCATTTAGTTTACATTATTGCTTTTGTATGACAATCACGGGACCTAGAGAGCCCAGAGAATACGTATTCGAGCCAATCATGCCCCAACCCAATCTCATCACAGCAATAACTGATATAGATCAGAATCTTAGGATCCAAGTCTTCCAAACAATGGTAAACTTACAACAAATCAGTTTCCAACCAGCACGGTTAAACATAGAAGACGACCAAGCACACACATTTTGGTCAAATCAACCAAACTACAGATTACCCTAGATTCATATCCACATGACTATAGAAGGGTTTGAAAGAGAGCAGACCTTTGGTTGTGATCCTTGGTCCCACAGCCAGACGCAGGAGACACTCTCACAGATATAGATACCAACTTGAGAATTCAGGTTGCACAAACGCCTGTAAGATATTCTGAAAAGATCACACAATTATTAATTCTAAATATAGAAGTTGAAAAGGCATATGATTATTGGATACTAGGGATTAGGGATTGATTCCACACATGACCATAGTAGGACCACAACAAATATGAATCTACGGTTGTGACCCACAAATCCCACAGCCCAACGAGCCCATAGGTGAATCAGACATAGATGCTGGCCTACATACACTAGTATTCAGATCTACTCCACTTCCACCTATCATCATCGAACAGTTATCCTTGCTAGACACAACAGCTAACAAAGCTAAGGAGTTCTGGACTAGGCCAGAGAATCACCCATAGAGTCAATTATATTTACCATCCGCCCTATGACCTTATCTGGAGATATACACGAAACTATCCCAGGTAATTTTCCACGTATTCCACAACCTATAGACCGAATCATGCCAAAGCTCGATATTGATTGGAGCCTTCGAGCAATCATCCTTGCTGATCGATCTATCACACACCCAAAGTTAGGAGGGCCTTCTTTGCCTTAGATTCACAATTTCCACTAGTGCGTGTCGAAGACATCAGATTGCCCAATTAGCTTGTCTGCATCCCACACATATTTAATCCCCACCGGCTGTCTCGGCACGACCTCGGGAGGTCGGGTGTGAGGAAAAGTTACTTGTAGATTCCTATGCTCGCTTGTCACTTTTCCATCGTACAAAATTGGTGAACCCGACGTGAACCTTTCTACTTTCTAGTCTGGAGTCAGATTTCTACTGGTTCTTTCAAATTAAAATGACTCTTTCATCTTTACTACCTCATTAGCTTTCACCATCACCTTCGCTCCTTCCCATTATTCTGCGGGTATTCATATACCCCCCGAATATGTCGGGATTCGATGCATATGGTAGGCCTCTCTTAGGTCTTGAGGCATACTACGCTCAACTGAATAGACAATCATCACCCTCGCTCTCGGTATGGGGTGACAACTATTCAGATAACCAATTATCAACACAAACTCCATCTCCAAGGATCAGATATAACTCATCTTTCCAAACAGAAGAGTTGGATCAGTTCGCTCAAACACGGCAAACAGAGCCTTCAGGCTCGAACAATATGACGCTCACAGGAGAATCAAGTTCGTCTCCTCAGGTACTACTTAGACCACAAATTAGTAGACAATCAGACTCATACCTGGGTTTAGATGATGAACATTCGGTACGTTATGCCAGGAATGAACAACGTTCTCAAAGTATGTACCCACCTATAGGAGGTTTACAAACACAACCCGAGGTCTCTTTTCAAGGAAATACCTCCATGCCACTACATATAGGAAATGCCCTCGGGGAAACTTGGCAGGGCAGTGATCAATTCATAGCAGGATATCACATGCCTATACAACACCATGATATACAACAAACGCCGCTAAGGCAAAATATCGTGACTTCACCAAATGAAGTCATTTCAACTTTAGTAGAAAAAGTTAGGGGTTAGAACTTGCTCAGGAAAATCACCATTCTCAGTTCATGCAGCAGAAATCCTAATCCTCCACACCATCCTAGCTAGGTAGACCTCCTCACAGGAATAGGCATGTTAGGTATGACTCCTCAGTATTCACAACAAATGCCGATTAGAACCACCATTTCTAACACCATTCCAATACCTCCCGGTCTAGTACAAAATAATCCATTCTTGGACAATACCCCTTCATACTTAAACATGTATTCCAAATCACCACAAGGGGATATGTTCTCCTCTCCCGGTATTTTTACTCAACCACAGGGGTTCCCTTATGCTCCTACCAATGCATATGCAATGCCATGTCAACAACCCATTCCACCACCCCTCAACAGGCACCATCAATGGTCGAAACATATGCGATAGGGACTTACTCAGAATATTTGAAAGAGCCCTTAGATTTCACCATACGAAAGCATCATGCTTCCAAGACCTCTTCCCGATTTGCCCAAGTACAAAGGTGAGGGAGATCCGAATGCACATATCAAGGCTTACGCTATAGCCATTCGAGAATTACTCCCTTGGGATGGGGTTGTTGCTAAAATATTTCCCAAAACCTTGGAAGGTATCGCTCTCGATTGGTATTATAGAATACCTGAGGCTTCCATCCATTCGTTCAAGCAACTCGTGTCAGAGTTCATCAAGGCCTTTGACATGAACAAACTATTAAGGATAGGAATCAGGGAATTCTTGCACATTAAGCAAGAACACAATGAATCTGTCACCCATTTCATCCAGAGGTGGCGTACAGTTCTTTATTCTTCGGCAAGTGCTCCAAATATGGATCAAATGGAACTATGTGATTTATTCCTTCATTCTCTCAGCAGAGAAGTGAAGGAAGAAGTCAGAAGTTCTCCACTAAGGACTTATGATGAAGTACTTGAGAGTGCTCTCCGAATAGATCAAGCGGCAATTGATAGTGGTCGCAAGACATATGGAGCAAACGGAAGGTTAATCACCTCCAACCAAAACACTACAACTTATCCTACTATCACGAATGTCAATCAAGGACCTAAAATCCTTAATAAAAATCATGGAGTGACAACGGATGGAGTAACCGATCAGGTTAGAAAGGTAAATGTTGTGAATACTTCACCACAAATAAACAATCAACGAAACAACAACTTTACTCCAACAATCAATACAGTGGATTTTAATCATCCACAACAACAACAACAACAATGGCAAAACCCTACACAGATCCAAACCAAAACTCAACTAGATATCAAAACCAAAACCAAACCAAAGACAACAAACGCAAAATTTTAATCCTAATAGGCAACGGTTTGATCAGAGTTTTGGGCCACAATATACATCAAGCCAACAACCTAGGAATTACAATCCCAACTCGTATTGTGGTTTCCACAAAATTGGGGCCATGACACTAGAACATGCCGTGACTACAATAAATTCATGCAACGTTTCCAGATGAACAAAGACAACTTTTCATAGATATGTTCTTGGCAGATCCTACGTCACCAGCACCGAATACTTTTACAGGGGCAGTTTCCCCTCAAAATGCACCCCTCAAGATCTTCAATGATCCGCTCCCAAATCACAACAATAACAAGTTAAATCCAAGTGGGACAAACAAGGGTGTAATTGTAGGAAACAATGATCATGAAGCTTCAACTTCGCTAAATCCATTAGTTGCGCCACAATTAGGAAGTCAGCCTCGACCAAAGATAGTTGGTTTAGTGGAGTTAGACTCGAACTACCCATAGAAGCTGTAACAAGGACACGAGAGTATTCCTCTCAGCCTAAGTCCAAGCTACCCGCTAGAAACAGACAATATCCAACAAGTATTAATAAAACCCGTAGGTGCTTATGATTTAATTAATGATCTAACAAAAACCTTCTCACACATCTCCTTTTTGGATTTATTAAAGAACTCCCCTGCTCACAAGGCTGCTCTTTTAGAGGCATTAGGTTTAGGTCATCTAATTAACATCACTCCACCTCCCGAAACACAGGTAAACCATATAGACTTTGATATCCATCCTCCGGGGCAGCCGGATAGGGATGTCGAATTCATATTCAAAATAAACAAAATGCCAACAGATGCTGAGATCGCACACGCCGAGGTGATCCATCCTTACACTTACAAGTGTGGGTTTATAACAATTATGTGAAACGCACGATGGTTGATGATGGGGCAGCAGTTAATATAGTCCCCTTCTCTTTCCTTCAAAAGCTAGGGTATGGAGAAACCAATTGTTCCACGACTCGAAATACACTAAGAGGCTATGACAACCTTAAAGCCACTTCAATTGGAACTATAATACTACCGGTCACCTTAGGACCCAAAACAATCCTGACTGAGTTTTATATTATAGATCGGGAAACTAACTATAATATGATCCTCGGCCGACCATGGATACACCGTATGAAGGCAATCCCTTCTACGCTATTTCAAGAAGTAAGATTCTTGCATTTAGGAAAGGTGTTCATAGCCAAAGGTGATCCAAAACCATTCGATATACACCTAGCTGACTTAAAGAAAAGACCAGGCATGCACTCGGAGTTTGAACTCCCAACAAACCAACTTAATAAACCCACTGACGTGAAACCAGAAGAAAAGTTGGTACCTACAACAGATCTTGAAACTATGAGCCTAGTCCAAAACAATCCCAGCCCTCAAAGATGAGGCTAACTAACATGTAGAAACAGTATCATTAGGAACTACTGCAAAAATTGTTGAATTACTAGAACAGGATCTACCAATGTTCCTACCATTTGATTCTGTAGGCATGGGGTGCACCCTAGGTGTTGGCTCTCTTCCAGTAGTGGATCTCTGCATGATAGAAGTAGAGAACGTTAACACAACAAGTGTCCCAACATCCATGTTCCCAGCTAAGTATTGGACTCTCCATTTCGATGGAGCTAGATGTCGTTACAGAGCTGGGGCAGGTGTAATCCTTACTTCTCCCGAGGGAAAAGTCCTACCATTTTCCTTTAAGCTAAAATTTGAATGCACTAACAATGGCACCGAGTATGAAGCCCTTCTCCTTGGCCTCATCCTAGCTAAGAGAATCGGTGTTGATAACATCAGAGTGTTAGGAGACTCACAATTGGTAGCAAACCAAGTCTCTGAAGTATATGAAACCAGAGCTGAGCACTTACAGCTCTACAAAAATGGTTGTATTGAATTTAAGCAAGGAATTTGACTTCATATCAATTGAAGCAATCCCACGTGAACAAAATCTTCTCGCCGATTCAATAGCAACCTCAGTGTCACGCTTTACTCCAAACAGTAAGTTAGAGGATACTTGTTTCATGGTATCCCTTCGTGATGAACCATTGATAAAAACAATGTCAAATCCTCTTTTAAATGGAAATGAAAACAAATCTACTATCCTAGACCACATCGATAGTGATACAACCACTCTTGATTTCTTAAACGCCTATGCGGCATTACATCTCGCCCATCACGCAATAGATTTGTCTTTAATTCCACATTCATCTTCTTACTTCGGGAATCCCATGACAGAACTTCCCCCACAAAAGGAACTCAGCATATACACAATCGGGAATGAAGATGATCTGGAACTACCTCCAGCCCCGCCTGAGTTTGAAGAAGGTAACGCTTCTTTAATCGAAGAAACAATTGATATTAACATCGGAACGGAAGATGAGCCAAGGATATTGAAGTTAGGATCCTCGTTAACTCCATCAGAAGTAGAAATACACACTCGGATCCTCAAGGAACATCAGAAGGCTTTTGCATTTAACTATAAAGAAATGACAGGGGTTGCACCACACATTGCGGTGCACAACCTCATCACTAAATCAGATGCAAAACCGATTAAACAAAAATCGAGACCAATGAAACCCAAGGTAGCTCTCATGGTAAAAGAGGAGGTAATAAAGCTCCTCCAAGTAGGATTCATCAAACCAGTTGATTACTCTCAGTGGGTATCTAATATCGTTCCGGTTCTCAAAAAGAATGGAAAGATACGCATCTGCATAGACTTCCGAGACATTAACAAAGCATGTCCTAAAGACGACTTCCCATTACCATCCATAGACGTCATTGTTGATGCAAAAGCTGGATTTGAGCTTTTGTCTCTCATGGATGGATTCTCAGGATACAATCAAATCAGAATATCCGAACAAGACCAAGCTAAAACCACATTTATAACTCCTTGGGGAACCTATTGCTATGTTGTTATGCCATTCGGACTCAAGAACGCTGGCGCTACATACCAGCGGGCTATGACGTATATATTTCATGATCTTATTCATAAAATTGTGGAATCCTACGTAGATGACTTGTTGGCCAAGGCCAAGAAGCGTTGTGACCATCCTAGAAGTGCTTCGCGTCATTCTTTCACGTCTGATAGAATATGGAGTCACGCTAAATCCAGAAAAATGTGTCTTTGGTGTGACAGGAGGGAAGCTCCTAGGTTACATTATATCATCACGTGGGATCGATGTTGACCCAACCAAAATTAAAGTTGTTCTTGAAATGGTCCCACCTTCGGATGAATCTAGAATCAGGTCATTTCTCGGAAAACTTGGTGCAATCCGGAGATTCATCCCAGACTTAAGTTTCGCCATTCATCCAATCAACAATCTACTCAAGAAAGATTATAGCATTGATTGGACCAAAGACTGCAATGAAGCTTTCAACGCAGTTAAGCATTTCTTGTTATCACCACCTACGCTAATGCCACCTAAGCTAGATCACCCGTTAATTTTATATTCACGAGCTACCAATGTCTCGCTAGCCTGTATGCTGGCTCAAGAAGATGATGACAAGAGAGAACGTGTGATCTATTTCATTAGCCGGACATTGCTCGACTATGAAACACGCTACACACAAGTGGAACGAGAATGCCTCACCATAGTCTTTGCAACAAAATGCTTAAGACATTACATGTTAAATCAAGAAACAAAGGTCATTGTAAAAATAGAACATTTACGAACTTTCCTCACGCAAGGGTCCTTGTCTAAAAAGGTTGGACGCTTTATAACCTTAATGGGTGAATTTGAATTAACATTCGTAAATCAAAAGTCTGTTAAAGGACAAATCATCGTGGATTGGTTAGCTGATAATCCATTAGATGGAGGTGATCTAGTAGATCTGGACTTTCCCGATGAATGCATATACTACATCGAAAACCCAGACCTTCTATCTCTGAGTGTCCTTGGTACACTGATATCATTAATTATATCATGGACCATACATATCCAGAAGGTGCTACACCACAATGAAGAAGGTGGTTACGCATTATCGTAGCTAAATACGTCATCATAGAACAAGTGCTCTATCGAAAAGCATTCGATGGAATGCTTCTAAGATGCGTCGACACAGAAGAATCCAAGAAGATTCTCCACGAATCTCACAGTGGAATGTGTGGAGGCCACTTTGGTGGCCATGCCACCACTCATAAAATACATCGAATGGGCTATTTCTAGCCCACTCTAGAACACGACGCAGTAGAGTTTGTACGAAGGTGTCATAAGTGTCAAGAATTCTCCCACGAGATTCACATGCCGGCACAAGCTCTACAACCAATCGCTACTCCATGGCCCTTTTCCACATGGGGCCTAGATTTGATAGGGAAATTCTCTCCTCATCCATGATGGCCATAATTTTATAATCACGGCCACCGAATATTTTACCAAGTGGGTAGAGGCTATGCCTCTTACTACTGTACCGGGTTCTGTAATCGCCAAGTTCATTTTGAACCAAATCATTTGCAGGTACGGTGTCCCGCAAATCATTATCTCAGATAATGGGACTTCTTTTAAGAATGACGAAGTTCATGAATTATGCAATAAATTTAAAATAAGCCATCATACAGCCTCCTTGTATTACCCTCAAGCCAAATGGACAGCTGAGGCGACAAACAAAACATTAAAAGCCATTCTCCTTAAAACGGTGAAAGAAAACAAACGAGATTGGCATTTGAAGTTATATCCGGCCTTATGGGCCCACCGAACCTCAATAAGAACACCAACAGGAGTGACTCCTTTCTCGCTAGTATTCGGGGCAGAAGCAGTTCTCCCGCTTGAGGTTGAAATACCCAGTCTCCGCATTTCATTACAAGGGATTCTAGATGAAGACGCTTATAGAGAAGCACGTCTCTCCCAACTAGAAAGCCTAGATGAAGCTAGGTTAGATGTTGAACAATGGCACAAAGTCTATGCTGACCGGATGTGTTGGCAGTATAACAAGAAGGTCTATGAACGTGACATATATGAAGGTGATCTAGTTCTAAGGCTAGACAACCGGATCGACAAAAAGACCGAAGGAAGGAAGTTCCGCCCAAATGGTTGGGCCCATACCGAGTCATGAAGGACTATGGAAATGGTGCATATCTCCTATGTACGCTGGAAGGTGAGGAATTTGGTGAAACAGTCAATTCCCTACACCTCAAACGATTCTACGCGTAAGTAAGCAACTAGTGCTACTTGTATAGCTATATCTACATTGCATCTTCATTTAGTTAGGATCATTTTGTTCGCTTGTTTCGCATACAAATTTGTGATCAAGGAATTTATTCTCAAAGCAATTCATTACAAACTCATGATGTTGTCGGCATAAACACTATAATCATACTTCTCTATTTTCATGATGTCATCAAACTATTTCGGAATCATTTCATCAAATAAAGCTAGATATGACAAGGTCTTAACGGTAACCATGCCAAGATCTCATGGGTTTATTCTCACTTTTGGTTTCTTCTTAGGATAGGTGTCTTGCCTATGGTCTGTTCTAGAAGCTTCATGGTGTCACATCTATCCCGTATGTATATCTCTTTGGAAATAAGAACACACTGACATTTTGCTCAAGTAAACAAGTCAAATATAGATCAAACAGAAAATTTTAATTTTACACATTTCCTTGCCCCACCAACCTTTGGTGATGAGCTTGTGTCTCTTACTAGTGACGTAGGGTTGGGAAAGGATGGAAATGCCCTTACTCACCTATGCCTTGCCTATGGTGATAAACCCACGCTTCTTACTAGTAGCATGGGGCAAGGTGTGGGGGGTCCTCTTGACAAACAAATGCAAAAGGTCATAAACAAACAATTCAAATCTTGAAGTCTTGAGTCAAAAACAAATGAATCGGATGTCCAAAATTCCAAGAGAATTAAAATCCTAAAACCCAGATTTTGTCTACCATGTGGCCATCTACGGATCTAAGTCTAGATAAACCGCAAAGCAAGTTGCATCCCAAAACTATGAAGTCACTCGAGTGGAGTAGGCTTGTAGCATCCTAATTTGTTCCACCAAAGCTTTGTCTATCTTTCATCAATATCATTTCAACACATTTCATAACTTGTGCCCTTTCTAGCTCTCGGTGATGAGCCCTCACATCTTACTAGTTGTGTGGGGTTAGGAGAGGGGCAAGTCTATCTACTCATCATACCGGCTTATCTTCACCACTTTGCCAAAACAAATATGAAGTATCCAAAATTGCTTACAGAAACTAAGATTCAAAATCACATTGTATCTACATTATCATATATCAACATCATGAAATACAAAAAGAAAGTAAACACTTGCATCATTTGTTCTCCATTGCATACATTCTAAAGAGCATACATGCATAACATCATAATTTACATGAGGAAACTGGAAAGGAAACAAAGCCATAAATGCCAAAAGTCTGATCCAAAAAGAATATAAATATATAAATAATCAAAGTTTTCTATAATGCCATCATGCGCTAAGCATGGTCAAAACGCTCAAAGAGCCCGAGATATACAAAAGAATATATCATACAAAATCTAGGAGAGCCAAGTGGCTTCTCAATCCCTATGAGACCCCTCTGAAGGTGCACGCCCATGCCTAGGACTCGGCTACGCCGGCGCTCTGAGTGCACGGAGGGCTCAGGATCCCGAGGGGCAGCCGCAGTCTCGCCACGAGAATGACTCCTCATCAGGTGCTCGGCTGTCCTATACCCCGCTAGCTCCGTGCGGAGAGTCGATACCATCCTGGCCACATGCCAGACTAGGGAAAAGATGTCAGTGTGTCTACCAACTGCTGAGGGCTCCCCAAAGATCCACAGACAACTCTGCGCGGTCCTCTCCATGGGGATCATCAGGGTATCCGTGCATACCCTGCGAATCAGTCCCGCCACTCATCGGCGGTCTCTGCAAACAAAGGAGAAAACAAATTAGAAATAAAACAAGAGATAAAATACAAGAGCAAACAAGAGGAGAAATAGTAACTAAGGCAATCCTAATTAAAAACAAACATTAAAAGGAAGGATGGTAACTTACTCGGATCACCAGGCCTCCAGGATGGATCTCTAGGGTCAACACCGCCACAGATGCCGCGCTGATTGAGGTGCTCCCCCATGGCTGGAGCAACGTAGCATCCTACAACGGACTCATCCTCCCCACCATGGCCCTGGGAGAGTGGCTCCTCTGAAACCAGAGTAACTCTCTCTGCACTCTGCTCGGCCCTCTCTGCCTGCATGATATCCTGAGTGTCATGCCACTCAGGATCACTGTCCTCCAGTCTCCTCCTCTGTCTCTCCCCCTGTAAACTCCTCAGACTCGGAGTCTATGTCGATGGGGTCATCGCTGCTATGGGCAGGACCACGGAAATCCAAAGCAAGGGTGCCTGAGGTGCACCGGCTCTCCCTCGGGCACGTACTACCCTCCTGGCCGCAATAGGAACGCCAGGAGTAACAACTATCCAACCCCGGCCTCTAGGAC
The DNA here is from genome assembly GCA_018340775.1 of Taxus wallichiana var. yunnanensis. Taxonomy (NCBI): domain Eukaryota; kingdom Viridiplantae; phylum Streptophyta; class Pinopsida; order Cupressales; family Taxaceae; genus Taxus; species Taxus wallichiana. Next base: position 981,723,816 of record CM031237.1, on the reverse strand, counting down.
CCCCTCTGGCCTCTCGAACTGACCTATATACTGGCGCTACTGGGGAAGCATGCCCATGTAGGGTAGGCCAAACTGCTGAGGAACTCGGCCAAAGGGGTGTATCTCCACTCACCCCACTCTGTCAATAAGCTGCCCTGTGGTGGAGCAGGAGATCAAAGTAAGAGCCTCCTCACCCCATATACCTGCCATGGTCTGATATGGTGTGGCCTCCATGTCATCGGTGGTCAGAGAAGCAACTGGCTGATGAGGTGCTCTGAGCACCGACATATCTATCCATCTGGCTGCCCTCACAGCTCCGGGATCTGTCACCTCTACACCTCTACCATAAGGAATGAAGTGCTCATAAACCCAACTCATGACCAGGGTCGGGTGGCTCAAAGACTGCCTCTGTAAATGGACTACCCTGTACAAGTCATGGTAGGTAGTCCCAAGTATGTCTGCTCCCTAGGCGTAAATCCGGCCATGGCCCTCAATCTGTGCAATGATGGGGGACCAACAGTATAGTAATGTGTCTCCTCCCTTGTCCCCGATCAATCTCGAGGCAAGGATCCCCATAATAGCCTGGCGAATCAAGGGGATGGGAAAACTAGGAATGGACCAAACTCTGACCCCCTTCTTCGAACCCATGGAGATGACTGCATCTCCCATATAAGAAGCCCACTGTGCTATCTGGGCCCGTGAACCTGCTGTCTCGAGGTGAGTCATCTCCCGATGATCGGGACCCCCAAGATACGGTAAACATCCTCTAGTGTGATGGTCCACTCACCTCGGACCCCTGGTAATCGGAAGGTGTTCGATCAGCATCCCAGTAGGAAAATAAGTCACAGAGTATGTGACTGGATGGTGCAACATGGGGGACCCGCGATATACGTAGTATACCAGCCCTCTGGAGAGTATCCTGCTCATCCTGTGAAAGGGCATCTAACACTGCTGGGAGCCAGTCACACTCCCTCTCTCGGCTCCACCGAATGTACTCCTCTCTCACCTGCATACACCCAAAAACACACAAAACAAAGCAAGTTAGCATCCAAGTGATATTAGAAAAATCATGAAAACACATAGAAATGCTAAAAATGCAAAAACAATCTCAAACAGTGTTCTTTTTGACATTCTGTGAAGAACCGCCACCCTGAGCAGGAGGAGGGAGTTTTCAGAACCACCACCTTAAGGGTGGCGGTTTTGTAACCGCCGCCCTAAACGGCGGTCGTGTAACCGCCGCCCTGGGTAGGGCGGCGGTCGTGTCCCAAAACCCACGCGGGTTTTATAACTTAAAAAGCCTAAAAACACCAAAAAAGGACCGTTTTAGCTAAAAACAAAGCCTACCCAATAGGCACCCCCTAGATGGACCTTTTCAACCTAACATTTTTGAAAATAACCCCCCCACGACAAAGATTTTAACATTTTAAAATTTGAAGGTAAAAATGATAAATTGAGGAAAACTAACATGTGATCTCGCGGGTCGATGATCTGCACGCGAGGCATGATCGCTATCTCGCCATGAACGTTTTTGACTCTACTCTCGTAAGAAACCGTCACCGTGGGTCCCAGAGCTCAGAATCAATCAAATCAACACACGCAAATGAATAGGAAAATGGGCCCACTTTCATATATATAGCAACCTGACTTGTTTTAAATACTTTTTTTTCGCAGGTTTGGAGTGCCGACGGAGGTAAGTTCTTACCCCGCACAAATGGTACGTCCTCATTTCCCATTATTTTAGTGTTTATTTTCCGATCTATCTTGTCTATCTGCACTTGAGTTCTCTTTTCATTTTGCAGGAAGTGGGAATTTTGGATGGCATCATTTCGACACACGGACGTATCAGGTATAACTTCCAACTTCCCATTTCGGGACCGCCATACTCAGACCCACCATTTTATGCCTCTTCATGGCTAAAACACTTCTCCGAGGGGGCAATATGTACATACCCAAAATTGTAGGGTACTGCACCGTCGAAACAATGTAACACGTGCCCCAATGATGATACAAGTCTCCTCGCAAGGTGTTCGGGATCCGAAAAGCTCCCCAAGTGTGCGTTAACATCCCGCATGCCCCGCTTAGCCCCGCATGCTTTGTTTTTTTCTTTTCCCTCTTTTCTTGGCCTTTTGCTCTTCAGTTATGAAACCGCCGCCCTGCCTGGGTGGCGGTCTCGTGACCACCGCCCCCAAGGGGCGGTCATCTTATAACCACCACCCCGCTCAGTGGTGTGGTCCTTACGTGTTTTCCAAAATGCTCTTTTAACATGACTCACGTAAATTTCAACGTTTACCACCTTTTTTCACCGCCATAAGCTTGCATTAATGATTTTGATTCCCTGGAATAGTGTTTTGCCATTGTTTATAGTTTAAGAGATCAATTTGGTTTTTACCTTGGGTAAATGCAAATGCTATAAATAGTTGGCTTGTGCTCAAGCAAATGGCCCTCAAATTTCCTCTGAATTTCTTATTGCAATAGATTAGTCTTTCATTTTTTTAGAATTCTTAGTTTCTTTCATTGCATGCTTAGTTAGTGTTGTTTTGTTGTTAGGAAGCCACATATCCATCTTGTGCAAGTGCTATTGATATTTCATCCAATCCATTGGAGTAGAGTAGTTTGTTTTCAATAGGAAGCCATTAAAGTTGCAGGTTTTGTTCTTCAAACAGATAGTTTCAGGTTCTGGATGTTTTATGTTGCATGACTCATAATAAATCCCACTAGGAATTGCATAAGCCAAGCTCTGTACTCTTGCGCTATCTCTCTCCTACTCGCATTGTATTCAGTCCAGTATCCTAAGTTGCCTTTGTCCCAATATCTACTGCTGTTAATGCTAGCATTACACGCTTTTCTGGATCCACGTGAACACGAAGGAATGAGGAGATCACACTGAGGGGACAAGATCACACACACCATCGGATTTCGCCACTATTCTGTAGAATCCAGGTTCTAGCTTTCAAAGTTCTAATTAGAATCATATCAAATAGAGTAGTTAATTACTTTATTTCAGTCAATCTTACTTTCGATATTGCCAGGGAAGCTATGGGGATTGATAGTTTCTGAGAGACTATGATTCTTTCCTCACTTCTGAGGTAGGATCGAGAGTCTTTCAAATAGATTAGATCAGTTATTTCATTGTTTAGAATAGATTTACAACTGCATAGGCAAGTAGCTATACTCGGTTACTTTGTTTGTTTTAAAATTCGACACTAGGTTAATTGTCAATTTCTAGATATATTAAAATAGCTGCTCTTTCAAATTCATTTATAAAATTCATCAGAAAATAACAAAAATATAGAAGTTATATATGTTATAGACATACTTCGCATAGTTAATTTTATTTTGCTGCATTTAGTTTACATTATTGCTTTTGTATGACAATCACGGGACCTAGAGAGCCCAGGGAATACGTATTCGAGCCAATCGTGCCCCAACCCAATCTCATCACAGCCATAACTGATATAGATCAGAATCTTAGGATCCAAGTCTTCCAAACAATGGTAAACTTACAACAAATCAGTTTCCAACTGCACGGGTTAAACATAGAAGACGACCAAGCACACACATTTTGGTCAAATCAACCAAACTACAGATTACCCTAGATTCATATCCGCATGACTGTGGAAGGGTTTGAAAGAGAGCAAACCTTTGGTTGTGATCCTTTGGTCCCACAGCCAGACGTAGGAGACACTCTCACAGATATAGATACCAACTTGAGAATTCAAGTTGCACAAACGCTGTAAGATATTCTGAGAAGATCACACAATTATTAATTCTGAATATAGAAGCTGAAAAGGCATATGACTATTGGATACTAGGGATTAGGGATTGATTCCGCACATGACCATAGCAGGACCACAACAAATACAAATCTACGGTTGTGACCCACAAATCCCACAACCCAACGAGCCCATAGGTGAATCAGACATAGATGCTGGCCTACGTACACTAGTATTCAGATCTACTCCACTTCCACCTATCATCATCGAATAGTTATCCTTGCTAGACACAAAAAGCTAACAAAGCTAAGGAGTTCTAGACTAGGCCAGAGAATCACCCATAGAGTCAATTATATTTACCATCCACCCTATGACCTTATCTGGAGATATACACGAAACTATCCCAGGTCATTTTCCACGTATTCCACAACCTATAGACTGAATCACGCCAGAGCTCGATATTGATTGGAGCCTTCGAGCAGTCATCCTTGCCGATCGATCTATCACACCAGTTTAGGTTAGGAGGGCCTTCTTTGCCTTAGATTCACAATTTCCACTAGTGCGTGTCGAAGACATCAGATTGCCCAATTAGCTTGTCTGCATCCCACACATATTTAATCCCCACCAGCTATCTCGGCACAACCTTGGGAGGTCGGGTGCGAGGAAAAGTTACTTGTAGATTCCTATGCTCGCTTGTCACTTTTCCATAGTATAGTTACAAGGAGCTCTTGTGATTGCAAGAGGTAAGAAAACTAGTACTTTGTATTTAACAAGTGGTATTGATTATTGTAATTTAGCTGCTACAAATGGATATGTAACTTTGTGGCACCATATACTCGATCATATGAGTCAAAAGGAAATGCATATTATAAAGGACATGTTGCCTAGATTAAAGGAGTTAGATTTAGACTTTTGTGAGGACTGTGTTTATGGAAAATAGAAGCGGGTGAGATTCCTCAAGGTTGGACCTACCAGGAAGGAAGGTAAGTTGGATTTAGTGCATACAGATGTATGGGGGATAGCTAAGGTAAAATCTATTGGTGGTTCATGTTATTATGTCACTTTCATTGATGATGCAACTATAAAAGTTTGGGTATATTGCATTAGAAATAAATTTGATGTGCTTTAAACCTTCAAACGATGGAAAGCCTTGTTTGGGAATGAAACAGTCTCAAGTTGAAATGTCTTAGGTTGGATAATGGAGGGGAGTATTGAATAATGCATTTCTTGAATATTTTTAGTAAATGGGATCTACAGGAAAAGAACGAATCTAAATACTTCACGGGAAAATGGAGTGTCGGAAGAATGAACGGGACAATCATGGAGTGTGCTAGTAGCATGAGGTTACATGTGGGGCTGCCACTCATGTTTTGGGTGGAAGTGGTGAGCACAGCTATTTATCTAATTAATAGAGGACCCTCTATGGATTTGGATGGAGGTACACCTGATGAGGCTTGGTCTGGTAAGAAAATTGATTACTCATTTCTTAGAGTATTTGGATGTGAGGTATTTGTTCACATTGATAAAGATGATAGGACCAAGTTAGAGGCTAAGTATGAGAAATGCACCTTTATTGGATATAGTGAGGATGACTTTGGTTTTCATGTTTGGAGTCTTAAGGACAAGAAAATATTTTGGTCTAGAGATATTGTCTTTAATGAAAAAATCATGTATAAAGATCAGTTGCAGGAATAGAAAGAGGAATCAAAGAAAGAATACACAGTGTTATAGGACATTGCAAAACAAAGAAGGTGTCCAAGGGGCCGGTTTAGGTGCAAAGCATGTTCCTAAGCACATCTAGTTCATGAACTTACTCATCAAGAACCCTAAACTAATGAGGTGAGAAGGTCTTCTAGGGTAAGAAGGGAACTCGAACAATTCACTCCATCTTTGAATTATTTATTGCTCACCGACAATGGAGATCAAGAGTGCTTTGAGGAAGCGGTGAAAGTGGATGTTCGAAAGAAGTGGGAGTAGGTCATGGATGAAGAGCATAGATCTCTTATGGAAAACTAGACTTGGGATCTAGTGGAGCTACCCAAGGAAAGAGAGCATTACATAACAAGTGGGTATATAGAATCAAAGAGGAAGATGGAGGTAGGAAAAGATACAACACCCGGTTAGTGGTCAACGGATTTGCATAGAAGAAAGGTATAGACTTTGATGAAAAATTTTCTCATGTTGTTAAAATGACTTATATTAGAAACTGTTTTTGGTTTAGTAGTAGTAGAAGACCTGCACTTAGAGTAGTTGGATGTGAAGACCGCATTCCTTCATGATTATTTTGAAGAGGAATTGTATATGCAAAAAGCAGCCACAAGGATATGAGGTCAAAGGGAAGGAGAGGCTAGTTTGCAAATTGAATAATATCTTGTATGGCCTAAAACAAGCTCCATGACAATGGTACAAGAAGTTTGATAATTTTATGTAGGAGCAAGGTTACTCCAGGTGTCACTCAGACCATTGCATGTACATCAAGAAGTTTCTTGATGGTAGTTATATTATTTTGTGCCTATATGTGGATGATATGCTTGTTGCAGGGAAGAACATGCAGGAAATAAAGGTACTCAAGAAGTAGCTAGGTGACTCCTTTGCTATGAAGGATTTGGGGGTAGAAAAACAAATCCTTGGTATGAGAATAACTTGGAACAGGAAAGAGAGGAAGCTGGTGTTATCTCAAGAAGAGTACATAAAGAAGGTCTTGGAGAGGTTTAGTATGCAGGATGTTAAACCGATTAGTACCCCTTTGGCAGGTCACTTTAAATTATCAAAGGAGCAGAGTCCCAAGACTGAGGAGGATAAAATCTAGATGTCTAGGGTACTGTACTCATCAGCAGTTGGTAGCTTGATGTATGCTATGGTATGCACTAGGCCTAACATTGCCCATGTAGTGGGAGCAAAGTGAGCAGGTTTATGAGTGATCCAAGTAGAGAGCATTGGAAGGCAGTGGAGTGGATCCTTCAGTATTTGAGAGGGACCATGGGAGAAATATTGTGTTTTGGCTGATCGTACACTACATTGTGTGGTTATGTAGATTCGGACATGGCAGGAGATTTGGACAACATGAGGAGCATGAAAGGTTATGTATTTACGATTGGTGATACAACGGTCAGTTGGATTTCACGGTTACAAAAGGTTGTGGCTTTGTCAACCACATAGGTTGAGTATGGTGTTTCCACGAGAGGCAAGAAAGGAGATGATTTAGCTACAATAGTTGCTTGATGATTTGGGTCATAAGTAGGAAGTTGGGAGACTACAGTGATAGTCGGAGCGTTATTCGATTAGCGAAGAACTCCGTTTTTCACCCTAGGATGAAGCACATTCGAGATGAGATATCATATCATCGGGAAGCTTTGGAAGAAGATAATTTGAAGCTAGAAAATATTCATACCACTAAAAATCTTGTGGATATGATGACAAAGGTGGTCACAAGGAGAATTTGAAGTTTTGTTCAACTTTGATTAGCCTTCATGGTTGATAATGAAGGGTTGAGAACTTTTCTCGATAGGGTCAGTCTCCAAGTGGGAAATTGTTGGGGTGTGGAACTTGTTTTTGGTCTTCTCAAATCAATATTGAAGTGTGGAGTTTGAATTGGGAAGATGAAAGGTCATGACCATTTCTTTTCCAGCCATGGGAAGATGAAAGGTCATGACAGTTTCTTTTCTAGCCATGGGAAGATGAAAGGTCATGACTTTCAAACTTCTAGGGTCAGATTTTGGACTTCTTAAAGGATTGTAATCCTATAAATAGAGGTGTTAGGGTATCTTGAAGATATATTGCAGTTTCAAGAGGTCTTGAGTCTTAGTGATCAAGAGGTGATCAAGAGTGATCAAGGTTAATCAATTGGGTGTCAATTGTGGTTTAGATGTGGTTTAGCATCTTTGGAATTATGTTGTGAGTTCATAACTAAGAGAAGACTGTAACAGTTTTTTTACTCTTGTTAATAATAAAATCGATCAAGTTCTTGGTGGACGTAGCTCACATTGGGTGAACCATGTTAAATATTTTCTTGTCTTATTTTTGTATTATTTATTTATGTTGTTATATTTCTACATGTATACTTCTACTATATAGTTTCCTACTGTTGTGATTTGAGGAATTGTTTCCGCATATTTGTTCTCTAATTCCTAACATTCCTAGATCTACTTAGGTGCCCCTAGTGTTATGCAAATAATGTTGATCTTCGGTTCAACAATGGATATATCGGTTTTGATAACAAGGAGGAAAGAGTTATCATCCCTTTAACAGATGGAAAATTTATGCCCTATGTTGGGCATTTGAGTGAGGAAGATCTAAATAGGATTTATGTACACGCCATCAAGGACCCAGAAGTGCTCGAGCCATCTAAAGAAGGAATCCTTCGGTGGGAAGATGCACAGTTTATTAGCGATACTACAAGTGTTGCTTGTGATGATTGAGCTCATAGTACTTATGAGTTGGTAGGGAGCAAAGTAAGAAGCATCTTTTCGTAGAACAACAGACTCTGTTATGTCGGGAGAATAAGCAACAACTCGATACCTCAATACACTAGAGAAGGAGACCCTATGGTATTTCGTGCACCACGGAGGAATAGTGGATGGACCAGTTGGAGAGATGAAATATGCTATCATATACCCTACACGGGACATCAGCGCACTGATGGGTCGTTCATAAGGATAATCTTGTAGGATGGAATGAAATTGGGATTGTTCTTTCTACTTGGTTTTCTAGGTGCAATGCACCTACTCAAATATGCACTTATCATGGTAATGAACCTATTCGGCACCACGTTCAGTAGTGTGAGAGACTCTGGATATATGGGAAGGAAGATTTACCACCTTCACTCTGGGTGAAAAATTTTTATTCCACTTTACAAGGTTGTACACGTGTTTGGTATGTATATGCGGAAATCCATAGAGAGATTGGAAATTAGCGAGGATTTGATTGCAAGACCGATCCAAAATTTTGACTACTTCTCTACTAAACTTCCAATAAAGAGGCATTAAGGGTTATAAAGCATTTAACTATGGGAGATAGTGCCAAGGTGGAGGAACTCATTCAAGAGTTATTTGATGGAAATAATTCAGAGTGAGTTTTGTTGAAAGAAACAGAGGAAATTGCAGGGTGAAGGTAATTCTTTGTATAGAAATTCTTTACTTTCCATTCATCCCATTCCTTATTATTTATTCTTTAAAAGTATCGGGAGGCAACCATTGCCGGGTGGCAATGCAGTTTTGTGTGGGGTAATGTTGAGCAGACAAATTATGATACTTAGAAGAAGGCACATAGAGAAGGTTCGCATATAAGAACAGGGTGCATTCAAGACTTAGCCATTTTCACGTGTACGGGATATTTTTGGAGATAGTGTGTAGAGCAAAAACTGGATAAAGACTTGCGTGACATGCATAGGATATTATTGGAAGAGAGGATACCAAGCACTTTGCATGGGTTCAGGCTAATAATAAAATTCTACTACCAATTAACCAGAAGAGATCTATTATTAGCACACTTGCATGTGTGTCTATTATTGTAAAGGCGCATAGTTATTTTCAGCATGCAACCTATTTTGGGAATTATGCAAGCGGTGAAGGGAAAGTCCCCACCCTTATAAATATGTAGTGATCTACGTAGTATAGGAGGATTGGATATAAGTTATTGTGAAGTTATGCTACCAGATCTGATGTGCGCATGAGCTTATGGTATTAATTATTGTAAGAAGATTTTGTGTATTTATTGTGTTTAATATAATGGAGTGTATTGACTGATTCAAGGTGTTAAACATGATTACAACTAAATCTTGCATGGAAGAATTCATTATGGCTATTACTTAAATCTATTACTCTTTAGATTTAGATATGGAATATGCTCTGTAGAATGTTATACTAATTATGGATCTGAATACATTAACTCTTCATCTTGCTAACATCCTACACAAGAAACCCTAAAGAGGCACTCCGGTACATTTGCGCACTTGGGTGAGTGCTCGCCTAGGTGAGTGATGTGCCACTCTAAATGCGGGTTATTACTTGTAAATTCTAGGTTGCATCATTAGTTCCATTGATCGGGGCCACTTTTTCATTTGTTTTTAGGATGGTTCGCGATGAAGACATATCGGTTGACTCTCGTAAGTGTTGAGGAGTGGATACAAGATCTAGAAAAATAATACATACAGAGGTTCAACACCTGATCTGAGTTTAATGCACACGCATGGGTGGAACATAATCAGTATGAAATATTTTGTAACGCCCGTGCTTTCATTACTATTGTCAAAGTAATGATAGGACAAATGGTTTTATCCTATGTTGTTGGCACCCTTGCATATCAAAAATTAAATGGAAACTTGATGTGAACACGTAATCACAATATCATGAATAAGCTAAGGATGATCTCCTTAGATGAGAACCCTACTAATCCGGGGTCTATCTTATTGATGAATTGTTTTCACTAAGGTGACATTACGTCATTTGTAATGTTGTATGTCATAAAATCCTTGGTGTAAATTTAAGCCTTGAAAGTGATTTGTGATGTTGTTGCTTATCTCTATTAAATTGTTAACATTATAGCTTTTATAACTAAGTAATGTTAAGGATTTGACAATTTTGATAGTTTGCTTAACGACTTAATTTGAAATGCGATCAAGACTTCCTGTTGGTTTATAATAGGTCTTAAACCAATCATCTGATAGTCTAACCCATTTGATGACTAATGCTATCATGATCGTATTTCCAAGGATAAAGGGGCTATAGTCATCAGTCATGGACCTAATTATTAAGAATTAAGGGCATCAACTCCTACGAGTATACATGAGCAAATTTCTTGATCAACGCTAACATTATAACATATATATATATACATGTGGATATATATATATATATATATATATATATATATATATGGAATTTACAAAGATTAAAGTAGTTAAGTAACTACTATTGAAGATTTATTAGCTAATGTAAAAACAGGACAATCTAATCCTAGTGGTATAGTTCTAAACTTAACATATGAGCCTATAGTTGAGAAGATTGACTTGGGCATTACTTTAGCTATTTGAAAGGATGTATATGCATATGAAAATAGTATGAAGCCTTAAGTTATGCTAAGAAAGGACATCCGAATTTCTATTTGTATAAAATATTGGTTGGTCATTAAAAAGGATATAATGTTGCCCAAATTCAAACGATTGATGAGGTGGCACCCACCACCTAATAGCTGTACTCACAGTCCTTAATTATCTCCGCCAACTGATTTTGAGATGAAGTATTTTAGTTATCTAAATCACCTTGCATGGCATGAAGTATGAATTTGCTAAATTTAAAGGAGAGCTAAGAATAGTTGGTTTGTAAATTGGCAGCAAGCTCCATTAACTCTGCATTTAATGTCTTTTATTGCCCACCTTCCTCGGGAAGTGCATGGATGGATTGGAACAAAGGGGCATTTTTGGTATCGATTCATTTCATGGCTAGAAACTCATAGTAGCTCGGCATGCAAGGAGGAAGTTTAGCTATGTGTTGATGCAAGTTTGCATGAAGAAAACATCAGTTGAGTAGATGGAACAACAAGTTCCTAGACTCATTAAAATATCACGAAAACTTTGTGATCTGTTGAATGAAGGAATTCATTTCAAAGGTTTGGGGATTTTCCTGAGTAATCATGAAATTTTTCAAGGAAATAAAACACCAGCATGTAACAGGCATGATACGCTCTGAACTTTTCATAATTTCTTTCTCTATTTAGTAATTTCACAAAAATAACCTTGCCTTGTATGAAATTTTGTGTTTATAATTTCAGAGATGTAGAATCATTTAATACTTGCTCTGTAGAGTATGAATTGCTATGGATTCATGATGTATGTTGTTAAAAGTGATTAATTAAGTACAGGCTCCAATAAGGTTTATTATCGTTAAGAAAAGAATACACTCTTGAGATGTTTGAGGACTGCTGCTATAATGATTACTGGGTTTGATTTGATACGCCAACATTGTTGAAATATTCTTACAGCTATGAATTGATATCTACCCATACTATAGAAAACTTTGTTTAATTTGTTACCCATCTCTTCAAGGATATGAATAAATATAGCAAGATATTGTGGTATTCTGGAAATTGTTCTGTGTGAGTTTTTGTTATAGATGTCTTTCCTTGACCTAGTGTTTGTTGGATTTACGCAACTGGGTTTGATTCTTTAAATAAATATATGCCTGTGGAGTCATGTTGGTCTTGTAGGAGGCATTATCGTACTTATAATCGACCTAGTTTTATTTAAAATAAGTATTTGTACTTGAAGAAAAAAACTGAATTTAATATTATCATTGAGTTGTAGATAATAAGGACAGTTGTGATGATTACAAGGTCTTCCTCTTCGGCCCTTGAATAGGCTTAGAATGGCGTTATGGTCTACTCAAGAGCCACTTTATGGCTCGACTAAATCGCTGAGTCTCCTAACAGTTAACTGTTGTATCTTGTTTGCAATTTAAAATTGTATAAGATCCAAATACTTTATTCTATTATTTCATGTTGATCTCCTTGTTGCTTCTTAATAAATGGAACTATTCTGACTCCTTCGGGGTTTAAAGCCGGTTGTGAGAAAGGTTATATTGAGATTTGATTACTGTGATGGTTAAGTCCAACTTGTTAAAATATCATCACTTATGTTCCATCTTAGCCTCTATAATGGAGGATGGACATTCTCCTATAAAACCTTGTATGTTACTTAGTGGGCTAATTTATTCACTATTATTACTAAAGCTTGGTTCTTCTTGCAATTCTTATTGAGTTTGAAAGTGATGTCGACTTTGACTAAGAATATCCTTCCTCTTGTAAGAGATGCAGTTCACTGTTGACCATTAGGAAACCATCCTAAAAAGTGAGCTGATCTTCTAGAAGTTTATACATTAGATTTTACGGTTGAAAAGGTGTTAAACAGTTCCTTTTATTGGGTATGCCTCATCTCAACATATGAGCTGGTAATGATAGTTGAGTTTGATTTCTTGACCCTTACGCTCTTATCTGTGCTTGTTGGGTTTATGTTCTAATGTTGGAAATTGAGTCATTAAGTAGGGTGGGGATTAAAGTTGTCCCAAAATAGGAAGTCTCTTGGCTTCAGGGTTGTAAAGTTTGGTGGTATTACCCCTCTATAGTAATTAACACGGTTCAAGTTTTTGATCACATTGTCATACTATGTGTTCTATTAAGAAATTGGAGGCATCGATTTTGTACAGTAACCCATTATGGGACCAAACGGTTAAGCTATATACTCCTACTCTTATAATAGATGATAACTAGATTCGTCATTTAACCGAGTCCGTAATATGTGATAGATCCTCTCCGGGTGTAATGTTTCTTATTTGAATTATGTGGTATCTCGGAAAATCCAGAATACTCGGTTTTATTTATTAATTATGGGGTTTCCTTGACGTTTTGAAAGTTCCTTATTGACCTTTCTGGTTGTGTCATGAATTTAGTTTAGTATGATCTAACCTTGTTCAGTAGAATGGGTTAGGAGATCGTTTTTATATTCAGAATCATGTGAAGTCTTGACTTACAGGAAAAAGTGGGTTGCTAGAAGTTGCAATTCATGTTGAGCAAACTCATGGGATATTAAATGTTTAGATGAACTTTTGGGTTAAGTAACAATTATCTTATCTCGTCAACACATGGTACCTACTCTCTTCCATACTTTTAAAGACTTTAGTGTTTATTAGGTCTTGATATGTTGAAACATATCTAAAGAAGGGAATTGTGTACTCTTTTCTAGTCTTAGAATGTTCAATAAGTGCTTAAGTTGAGGTAAGTATTAAATATGTAGCATGTTACTCAAGTTATACCTGATTGCTATATGGCAGGATGCCATGAATGTTCTCACCCTCTTATCCTCGAGGTTAAACGCTCTAATATCGTATTTCATTAGCCAAATACTTTTGATGTCTTGGTATTATTTCCTGAACCTTAGCAGTCCTTATGGGTGTATGAAATCCTCGTTAGATCTGTTGTGAAGATTTGGGAGATTGCTTGAATGTATTCTTGATATTTATATGGTTACTTAATTGTTGAGTAAAACAATTTCAGGCATGCAAGTATGGGATTGCATGAGTGAAATCTTGATACTCTTATACGGTAGTCTTTGAATACTTATAATTCTCATGTATCTTATGAATTGTATGACTGTTTCTGAGTGACTGAAGTAGTTGTATGGAAAAGTAAGTCTGAAATTGATTTCTTCCATGGTTCATTAAATTGCTTGCTTCTATCATGTTATTGAGAGAATTGTTTATCTACTTAAGCTTTTGATATTGATTCATAAAAATAATATGGGTTATTTTTATGAAATAATTAAGTAGAGTATGTTGTTATGTTGAGTTAAGGCTTATCATGCTCAGTTCATGTGAACTGACTCATGCTAACAATTTTGCAGACAAATGCCATTGAGAAAGAAGGTGGAAGTATTTAGTCTTGTATATTATCTTGAATGAGGAAGGTTTGAAGATATGACTGACTTGAATGTTCTTAAGATGAAATACTTCTCCTTGAAAATGGAAAAAGGGCTTACTACTTAATGTAAATGGTTTATTCATTAAAATGAAAGATTTTGGTCATGCTTAAAGGCATGAGTTGTATTTATCTCATAAATGTAATTAAGATAGATTTCCTGCTGCTATATATTGTTTTATAAGTGGTTGATTGTCGATTGATGAGTTATGAGTCATAAATCTATCAAGTTAAGAAATCAGCATCTACAATACTATTGTATTAATCATTAGTATCAATCATGTAGTAAGTGTTATACACATCTTATGTGTGAGATTCTAGGGATCATATAAGGGACTATTGGAGGAATGTTGCTTAAAAATATCTTGTTCTAATTAATCATACGTTAAGCATACTTGGAATTAGATAAGGTTACTAATGGGCAACTACCTCTTTATTAAATGCAAAATAACAATCTAATTGTATAATTGTGTTAAGTTCTCTAAAGGTTTTGTATAGGGTGTATTCAGATAGTCAAAGATATAGGAATGTAATATTGATTTCTAAGTGAAATCAACATTAAGTCCTATACTAGGATGATACACATAAGCTACAAGAGGACGGGCTTATGGTAATCTAACATGACTATATATTGATTATGGTTTCACTTTTCAGAATTGCATAATTGTGATAAATTGTGTTATGAAATATTTTTCTCAAGGAGATGAAATGTTTTCAATTAGGGGCTATCCCATGATGCATCATTATGAACACATAAGCATGTCGGATATAATGGAAGTAAGATGGGAACATGCTTACTAAGTTAAAAAGAACATAGCATTTGAATCTCATCCCTAGTCAATACTGTAATTATCTCTAAAGAGAATTAGAGAGTGATATTTTAAAAGGATATGATAGGGAAAGATAAATGGGCAAGTGGTTCATCAAATCTATCATATCGGATACCCCAAATATATCTTACTTGTTGGAGATAGTAAAATAAATGAATGCTCTTTACTGAGCTGCAATTAAGAAAAGTGATGTGCTTAAACTAAAAAGAGGGTTGGCATTGATAGCCTATGGCACTTAATTCAAGGAATGAATCATACCTAAATACTTAGCTTCATATAAGTACATATCCCTAGAATATGAAATAAGGAACATGAGCCTAAATGTTAAAGCCGGGACAGTTTTTGAAACTGTAATAATGATCATAGACATTGATAGTATTGTTTCTATCAATGGTTAACATGGGTATGAGATATTGAAAGGTAATTAAAATGTTATAGAGATTGGGGGTCCTGGGATCAACTCAATCCAGACCTTAGGTACGACCCATTCATGGAGAAGGTGTTGTAAGTCCTAGGCTATTCTATAATGATTACCTTGAAAACATTAAACACCATGCACCAATATAGGATTCTAGGCGGGTGAACTCACTACATATACTACACAGTCATATCCCTATGGTGACGATTGTCACCATTAGGATACTATCGTTTAGCATCTGTAATGAGTTGTCTCATCAAGAGACTAGATTGTAGTATGGTGTTGTCCTAAGTACAAACCTTGATAGAGTTACAAGACAGATTGGACCTCCTGGGTACGCACCCTTATATCAACCTATGATGGCTACGGAAGATATGTGGGTGAGTAACAAGGTGAATTGTTACAAGAACACTTTCTTTCCCATAGGCATCACAGGATGACATAGAGGTATGTCTTCATGTAGGTTAAACTAGTTTGTACCTCATTCAAGGCTTGTAGTTGTTTATAGCATTAAAATTTGTGAATCCATATAATTGAATAAGTGATTAAGGTGAAATGAAAATTTCCTAATGATGTGTGTGTTGTCATGGAATGGAGCATGGCATACATGACTCAGAAACTTTGTGCAAAGTGGTGTAAGCGGCTGATTACACTGTTGAGATTTCACCATTATCTAAGTTGTGAGATGCCTATGGTTTTCATAGGTGGAATCTAGGTACACACTTAGGGGTTTTCACTTATAAACCATATCCTATTAAAGGAGAACCAAAGGGATACATTTTATGTATGGCTCAGTATAGAGCATTGAGGGAGAACGAGTAAGTTCAATATTCTCTCATACAGCTGCACATGGTTCATGAAAGTTATTGGAAATGGATTGCTTTAAGGTTTATGTAGATTTAAATATATGGGTATTTAAATCAGCTGCATAAAGTTTTTTATTATAAAAAATAAAAAAAATAAAAAATAGAGACAAAGTGACAAAAAAAAGTGGATTTTACATATTTTTCACTATTTTTCTGGTAGAACTATACGAGTCATTGGTTGATTATACGTCTAAGAGGGATTGGAGGTATCGCAAACTTTTCTAGACATAGGAATAATTTTAGGCCATTTATGATGCTAATCTGATTTGGACACGCATTGTGGATACTTGGTTTCATGGTGTTCTAAATAGTTATATTCTGGAGTACTCAATCTCTACTTATTCTTTCCCATAGGTAGCGGAATTTCATTTTTATGATATCCGGGGGAACTTTTATGTAAGGCATTCCACTGGTGATCAAAATCTTGATGGTAACCTTGAATTTGGAAAGCAAACCAATGGCTAACTAAACCCAACCATGTGTGGGGGGGGAGCAGGTTTGGTGACATATGGAAGACCTAGCGGTAAAAATACGAGAGAGAAGAAAGGCGGCTTAAGTATAATGAGGCACGTGGTAGGAAAATAGAGAAGCGGCGGGATGTTGTAGAGTGAATGGAGTTGAGGAGAGAGATGGAACACGAAGGATTTGGAGCTCACGCAGAGGGCATGGAGTCATAGCATCAATAACTCCAACATTTGGGAAATTATGATAGGGAACCCCATAGGCCTCACATGGAAGTGCACCAAGAGAGAAGACTTGGGCCACGAGTGCACATCTAAATCTACCTACTAACCTCATCCTTGTGCTTGGTTTTCCAATATCTAGTATTTCAAACATTCAACAAGCTAAATTAGGCGGTGGGAGAGGAGTAAGTCACATATCAAATACATCGATGGTGGAAAAAATGTCTTCATTGTTGTTTAGAGGTACATTTTTAGGTGCATCATCCACACAGAATTTTGGTCTCACTTCTGGGAGTGGTCACACTTCACATAATGTAGGGGTTCAATTCGGTTCTACTATTGGGATATAGGGAAGTACATCAACCTGGTCCACTTTTGGCTATAGGTCAAGGATCGGGAGGTATAGGTGGTTCTATTTCTAGCGGATCGGTGGTTCGGAGGTAAAGGAAACACATGAGGTTACGGATCGGGTAGGCAAGGTCCGCACCAACCCCAAAATATTTACATGGAGATGTCTCTTCATCATCCGAATATAGGGGCATAGAATATGTTGTTGAACACATGCACATGTGTGAAATATTGTGGTGTGTAAAGGTTATCATGGCTTTTGAGTGCAAGGCAACATAATTTACCACTACGTTATAAGGGTGTACACAATGGTATAGAAATTTTGACCCTGATCAGACTTGTGTAGACTATGTAGCATTAAAATATTCTTTCCTTAAGGAGTTTCACATCCCTAAGTTTGATTAGAAGAGTATAAGCATGCTCAAGGATATTAAGCAAGGCACTACTGAGAGTGTCAGGGAGTATGATGTCTATTTCAAAATGCTTTATCTAACCTTTATTATTATATTCAAGCAAGCCAACATGCACAATGGTTCATTGGAGGTCTGATTACACCATTTAGAAGGGCGTTATTATATAAGACATACATTGATCCGCATGAAGCACTTGAAGAAACTTTACACACTAAGGTAGTCAAAAGTATAGATAGTGGGGTGAGCCCATTTTTAGAAGCACATATTGCAGTTATGGTGAAGCAATTAGAGAAGCTATCGGAAAATTCAACACATGAGATATGCATGTGAATTTGGTGTACAAATTGGGAAGTAGAAGGTCACACCAAGGATAGTTGTCCCCACATATCAGTGCGTTCATTATTACTGGACTGTGAGATATGTCATTTGAACCATGATTCTAGCCACTGCCCCTTATTGCAACGCATAATAAGGAAGAACGTATCCTGCTATTGTAAGATTGGTCAGATCCATGATGTTATAGATATTGGTGTGCAATAGACAAGAGTCTCAGATAAATCTAAAGGCAAGAATGAGCATCAAGATTGGGATCACAATCAAGCACACTATGATCTAAATGAAGGGTTTTTTGAAGGAGGTCTTGGCCAAGGTTGATATTCCCATGTTGGATTCAAAGGATTAGGCCGTGGTGGTGGAAGAGGAAAGTTTCCTCATGGAACATGTTATACATACGGATCTCCTGACCACTACAGGTGTGAATGTCCTTAGAATATTACTTGTTCCTTCTGTGGAAAGAATCATAGCTATGAAGAATGCCCAAACTTATATGAGCATCTTAGTAAGTAGCATAAACAAGAAAACAAAGGCGTGGGGATTGTTAGGATACAATGCTACTGTGGAGAATTATTGGATGCCCAAGTTGGAACCGTAATCCAAGGTATTACCCTGTAAAGATCACTACCATTAGAGAAGCGGCGCGTACTACGATGCATTACAATAGGATCCTACCATCACCGAGGAGGAGGTTCTACATTAATGACTTGAAGGAAGTGTGCAAAATGTTACACCATGAGAATATCATTCCATTATTAGGGAATTGGCTAAAGGGAAACACTCTGCATGCAAGTATTGAGATTGGACGACAAATCCTGCATGAAAATATTCCCCCTCATAGCTTAGACTATGACAAGGAAATCACTCTAAATGTTGTTGTGGATGGATGGCTTTTGAGTAATATATTGATTGATACATGCACGGAATTCAATGTGCTTACTTTAGATGCATGGGTACAGATGGGGAGACCCCATTACAACCATCTTCTAATGTTTTGTTTATGTCAAATCGAACCAAGGCCAACCCTATTGGAGTTTTAAAAGATGCATCCATTACTATACAAGGGGCCAAATTCATTGGGGATTTTGAGGTTTTTTCACTTGCAGAAATGCAGACATCTTATCTATTGGGGTGTGGAGCCTATTTTTGGTCTTCTCAAATCAATATTAAAGTGTGGAGTTTGAATTGGGAAGATGAAAGGTCATGACCATTTATTTTCCAGCCATGGGAAGATGAAAGGTCATGAATTTCAAACTTCTAGGGTTGGCTTTTGGACTTCTTAAAGGATTATAATCCTATAAATAGAGGTGTTAGGGTATCTTGAAGATATATTGTGTGTTCAAGAGGTCTTGAGTCTTAGTGATCAAGAGGTGATCAAGAGTGATCAAGGTTAAGCAATTGGGTGTCAATTGTGGTTTAGATGTGGTTTAGCATCTTTGGAATTCTATTGTGAGTTCATAATTGAGAGAAGACACGTGAGAGTTTTTTTACTCTTCTTGATAATAAAATCTCAAAGCAAGTTCTGGTAGATGTAGCACATATTGGGTGAACCACGTTAAATCTTGTCTTGTCTTTTTTTGTGCATTATTTATTTATGCTATTATATTTCTACATGTATACTTCTGCTATATAGTTTTCTATCTTGTGATTTGAGGAATTGTTTCGCATATTTTTCTCTAATTCCTAACAATGGTATTAGAGCTTTGGTGGTTTTCTCTGCTGAAGTGGTAAATCACAGGGAAAGTTTAGCTTGAGTGGGAGCTATGGTGGATGAAGGAAGATCAAGGGTTGAGATGTTTAATGGGCAGTAACTTTGGTTTGTGGAAGATGCAAATGGAGGATTACTTATATCAAAAGGATATCCATGTTCCTTTGGCTGGAAAAGTAAAGAAACCTACAACCATGTTGGATGAGGATCGGGAGTTCTTTGGATAGAAATGCACTCGGGAAATTGGTTATGCCTTTCATCTTCGGTTGCTTTCAACATATCACAGGAGAATACCACGGAAGGTCTCATGAGTGTGTTGGGAAGTTATATGAAAAACCCTCTCGCCTCTAATAAAATATTTTTGATGAAAAATTATTTAATATGAATATGTCCGAGAATGGTTCTATTGTTATTCATTTGAATGAATTCAATACGGTTGTGAGTATGTTAAACTTGGTAATAATCTACTTTGATGATGAGGTCGGGGATTTTTTGTTTTTTTGCTCCTTACCTGAGATAGTTGGGAAAGCTTGGTTATTGTTGTAAGCAATTCAGTCTCTAATAATTCAAAACTGAAGTTTGAGGATGTAATAGGTGTGATCCTAAGTGAGAAAATGCGAAGTAAGAGCACCAAAGATTCTTCTACTTCTTTAAATGCTTTGATGGTAGAGAGTAGAGGGAGACAAAATAATAGAGGGAAAGGTAACCATGGGAAGTTGAATGATCGTGAAAGGTCAAATTCTAAGAGTAAGTTAGAATGTTGGCATTGTGGGAAGGTTTTTCATGCTAAGAAAGATTTTTGGGCTCTTTGAGATAGGAAGACTAAGGAAACTAAAGAGGTAAATGTGGTAGCGAGGTGATGTTTGTTAGGATGCCTTAATTATTTCTTTAGATAATATTGTTGAGTCTTAGGTGTTAGATTCAGGGCTTCTTTCCATGCTACCCCACATAGAAATTACTTTACTTATTTTGTTCAACGATATTTTGGACATGTATATCTTGGTGATGATGAACCATGCGTAATAGTAGGGAAAGGTTGTGTTTGGGTGAAAATGCATAATGGTAACACATGGCTACTAAGGATATCAGGCATGTGCCTAAGTTTAGGTGGAACTTGATATCAGTGGGTCATTTGAGTAGTGATGGCTATACGATTAGTTTTACAATGGATTCTTGGAAGGTTAACAAGGTAACTCTTGTGGTTGTAAGAGGTAAGAAAACCGGTATTTTGTATTTAACAAGTGGTGTTGATTATTGTAATTTAGATGCTACTGAGATGGAGATGCAAATTTTTGGCACCGAGAGACTTGATCATATGAGTCAAAAGGACATGCATATTATAAATAATAGGTTACCCAAATTAAAGGAGATAGATTTATATTTCGTGAGGACTCGTGTTTATGGAAAATAGAAGCGAGTGAGATTCCTCAAGGTTGTACCTACCGGGAAGGAGGGTAAATTGGATTTAGTGCATACATATATATGGGGGCAAGCTAAGGTAAACTCTATCAGTGGTTCATGTTATTATGTCACTTTCATTGATGATGCAACTATAAAAGTTTGGGTATATTGCATTAGAAAGAAATTTGATTTGTTTTAAACCTTCAAAAGATGGAAAACCTTGGTTAAGAATGAAATAGGGCTCAATTTGAAATGTCTCGGGTTGGATAATGGAGGGGAGTATCGAACAATGAATTTCTTGAATACTATTCGGTAAATGGGATCAGTAGGCAAAGAATGACTCCAAATACTCCACAAGAAAATGGAGTGTTAGAGAGATTGAACAGACAATCATGGAGCGTGCTAGGTGCATGAGGTTATATGTGGGGCTGCCACTCATGTTTTGGGGGAAGCGGATGAGCATAACTATTTATCTAATTAACAGAGGACCCTCTATGGCTTTGGATGGAGGTACACCTGAGGAGGCTTGGTCTGGTAATAAAATTGATTACTCATTTCTTAGAGTATTTGGATGTGAGTTATTTATTCACATTGATAAAGATGATAGGACCAAGTTATAGGCTAAGTATGATAAATGCACCTTTGTTGGATATGGTGAGGATGAATTTGGTTTCGTGTTTGGAGTCTTAAGGACAAGAAAATATTTTGGTCTAGAGATATTGTCTTTAATGAAAAATTCATGTATAAAGATCAATTACAGGAATAGAAAGAGGAATCAAAGAAAGAATACACAGTGTTAGAGGAAATTGCGGATAGCAAGGTGTCCAAGGGGCTGGTTTAGGTGCAGCATGTTCGACACAGCTAGTTCAGGAACCTACTCATCAGGAACCCCAAACTCCTGAGGTGAGAAGGTCTTCTAGGGTAAGAAGGGAACCTGAATGATTCACTCCATATTTGAATTATTTATTGCTCACTGACGGTGGAGATCAAGAGTTCTTTAAGGAAGCAGTGCAAGTGGATGTTCAGAAGAAGTGGGAGTAGGCCATGGATGAAGATCATAGATATCTTATGGAAAACCAGACTTGGGATCGGTGGAGCTACCCAAGGAAAGATGGCATTGCAGAACAAGTGGTTCTATAGAATCAAAGAGGAAGATGGAGGTAGGAAAAGATACAACACCTAGTTGGTGGTCAAGGGATTTGCATAGAAGAAAGGTATAGACTTTGATAAAACTTTTTCTCATGTTGTTAAAATGACTTCTATTAGAACTGTTCTTAGTTTAGTAATAGTAGAAGACCTACACTTAGAGCAATCTGGATGTGAAGATTGCATTCCTTCTTGGTGAGTTGGAAGAGGAATTGTATATGCAGCAGCCACAAGGTTATGAGGTCAAAGGGAAGGAGAGGTTAGCTTGTAAATTAAAGAAGAGCTTGTATGGCCTGAAAAAAGCTCCATGAAAGTGGTACAAGAAGTTTGACAATATTATGTAGGAGCAGGGTTACTCCAGGTGTCACTCAGACCATTGTATGTACATCAAGAAGTTTCTTGATTGTAGTTATGTTATTTTGTGCCTGTATGTGGATGATATGCTTGTTGCAGGGAAGAACATGCATGAAATAAAGGTACTCAAGAAGCAGCTAGGTGACTCCTTGTCTATGAAGGATTCAAGGAAGCAAAAAAATCCGTGGTATGAGAATAACTTAGAACAAGAAAGAGAGGAAGTTGGTGTTATCTCAAGAAGAGTACATAAAGAAGGTCTTAGAGAGGTTTAGTATGCAGGATGCTAAACTAGTTAGTACCCCTTTGGTAGGTCACTTTAAATTATCAAAGGAGCAGAGTCCCAAGACTGAGGAGGATAAAATCTAGATGTCCAGGGTACCGTACTCATCAATGGTTGGTAGCTTGATGTATGCTATGGTATGCACTAGGCCTGACATTGCCCATGCAGTGGGAGCAGTGAGTAGGTTTATGAGTGATCCAGGTAGAGAGCACTGATGCAAAGTGAAGTGGATCCTTTGGTATTTGAGAGGGACCATGGGAGCAACATTGTGTTTTGGTGGATCGGACACTACATTGTGTGGTTATGTAGATTCAGACATGGCAAGATATTTGGACAGTAGGAGAAGCATGAAAGGTTATGTATTTACGATTGGTGATACAATGGTGAGTTGGATTTCACTGTTACAACAAGTTGTGGATTTTTAAACCACATAGGTTGAGTATGTTGTTACCACATAGGAAAGCAAGGAGATGATTTGGCTACAACAGTTGCTTGATGAGTTGGGTCATAAGTAGGAAGTTGGGAGACTACATAGTGATAGTCAGAACGCTATTCATTTAGCGAAGAACTCCATTTTCACTCTAGGACAAAGCACATTTAGTTGAGATATCATTTCATCAGGGCAACTTTGGAAGAAGATAAGTTGAAGCTGGAAAATATTCATACCAGTCAGAATCCTATGGATATGATGACCAAGGTAGTCACAAGGGAGAATTTGAAGTTTTGTTCAACTTTGATTGGCCTTCATGGTTGATAATGAAGGGTTGAGAACTTTTCTTAGTAGGAACAGTCTCCAAGTGGGAGATTGTTGGGGTGTGGACCTTGTTTTGGTCTTCTCAAATCAATATTGAAGTGTGGAGTTTGAATTGGGAAGATGAAAGGTCATGACCATTTCTTTTCCAGCCATGGGAAGATGAAAGGTCATGACAGTTTCTTTTCCAGCCGTGGGAAGATGAAAGGTCATGACTTTCAAACTTCTAGGGTTGGCTTTTGGACTTCTTAAAGGATTGTAATCCTATAAATAGAGGTGTTAGGGTATCTTGAAGATATCTTGTGTGTTCAAGAGGTCTTGAGTCTTAGTGATCAAGAGGTGATCAAGAGTGATCAAGGTTAAGCAATTGGGTGTCAATTGTGGTTTAGATGTGGTTTAACATCTTTGGAATTTTGTTGTGAGTTCATAACTGAGAGAAGACTGTGAGAGGTTTTTTAATCTTGTTGATAGTAAATTTTATGAAGTTCTTGGTGTATGTAGCTCACATTGGGTGAACCATGTTAAATCTTGTCTTGTCTTCTTTTGTGCATTATTTATTTATGTTGTTATATTTCTACATGTATACTTCTGCTATATAGTTTCCTACTATTGTGATTTGAGGAATTGTTTCCGCATATTTGTTCTCTAATTCCTAACATTTCCAGATCTACTTGGGTGCCCTTAGTGTTATGCAAATAATGTTGATCTTCGGTTCAACAAGGGATATATCAGTTTTGAGAACAAGGAGGAAAGAGTTATCATCCCTTTAACAGATGGAAAATATACGCCCTATGTTGAGCCTTTGAGTGAGGAAGATCTAAATAGGATTTATGTACGTGCCATCCGGGACCTAGAAGTGCTCGAGCCATCTAAAGAAGGAATCCTTCAGTGGGAAGATGCACAATCTATTAGCAATACTACAAGTGTTGCTTGTGATAATTGGGCTCATAGTACTTATGAGTTGGTAGGGAGCGAAGTAAGAAGCATCTTTTCATAGAACAAATGTAACCCGTTATATCGGGATAATAAGCAACAACTCGATACCTCAATACACTAGAGAAGGAGACCCTATGGTATTTATGTACACCATGGAGGAATAGTGGATAGACCAGTTGGAGAGACAAAATATGCTATAATATACCCTGCGCAAGACAGCAACGCTACTGATGGGTCGTTCATAAGGATAATCTTGTAGGATGGAATGAAATTGGGATTTTTCTTTCTACTTGGTTTTCTAGGTGCAATGCACCTACTCAAATCTGCACTTATCATGGTAATCAACGTGTTCAACACCACGTTCAGCAGTGTGAGAGACTCTAGATAGATGGGAAGGAAGCTCTACCACCTTCACTCTAGGTGCACAAATTTTACTCCACTTTACAAGGTTGTACATGTGCTTGGTATGTATATGCGGAAATCCACAGAGAGACTAGAAATTAGAAAGATTTGATTGCATAAGACTGATCCAGAATTTTGACTACTTCTCTATTAAACTTCCAGGAAAAGAGGTATTAAGGGTTATAAAGCATTTAACTATGGGAGATAGTGCCAAGGTGGAGGAACTCATTCAGGAGTTATTTGATGGAAACAATTCGGGAGCGAGTTTTGTTGAAGAAATAGAGGACATTGTAGGGTGAAGGTCATTCTTTGTACAAAAATTCTTTACTTTCCATTCATTCCATTCCTTATTCTTTATTCTTTAAAAGTATCAGGAGGCAACCATTTCTAGGCGGAAATGCAGTTTTTGTGTGGGGTAATGTTGAGCAAACAAAGTATGATACTAAGTAGAAGGCACACCGAAGGTTCGTGCATAAGAACAGGGTGCATTCAAAGGTGTGGAAGGACAGGGAAGGACATGTGAGTGAAAGACAAGGACAGATTCAAAGCACTTAGCCATTTTTACGTGTACGGTCTATTTTTGGAGATAGCATACAGAGCACAAAAACTAGATAAAGACTATTATTGGAAGAGAGGATACGAAGCGCTTTGCATGGGTTCATCCTAATAATAAAATTCTACTACCAGATAACCAAAAGAGATCTATTAATAGTACACTTGCATGTGTGTCTATTATTGTAAAGGCGCATAGTTATTTTCAGCATGTGACCTATTTTGATAATTATGCAAGCGGTGAACGGAAAGTCTCCACCCTTATAAATATGTAGGGATCTACGTATTATAGGAAGATTGGATATAAGTTAGTGTGAAGTTATGCTATCATAATTAATTAATAATTAATTTATTGGTTCAATGGAAGGAAAGCTAATTAATTAATAATAATTAATTAGTCTAGGTAGAAGGGGTGATTTATTAATGGAAGGTCGTTAATTAGGGTATTTGTTGGATAGGCAACTTAATTAATTAGCTTAGTGTAATTAATTAATGATGATATGAGGGAAAATGAGAGTTATTGACAATATGTCGTCAATTTTCCAGAAGATAGATAATTAGCACAATTTAACTATTTAAATTACTTGGGCGTAATTATGGGTGTCTACATTTGCCCCTCTTTCGGGTGGCATAAGTGATTCCACTTCAAAGATAGTAGACGGAAATTTTTTTTGAAGGGATAAAAGAAAAATTAGTAGGAAGGAGAGATGCCCCCTCGAGTGCGATAGGGTGATTAAGGAAGATGATCAACGATCGAAAAGGTAAGAGATATATAGAAGAATGGGAAGGGGCAGGATGCCCCGTAAGTAAGACAAAAGAATAAGGGTGAGAGAAAAGTGATGCGAGAAGAAATTTGGAGGGAGATAAGAG
Source organism: Taxus wallichiana var. yunnanensis (assembly GCA_018340775.1). Lineage (NCBI taxonomy): Eukaryota > Viridiplantae > Streptophyta > Pinopsida > Cupressales > Taxaceae > Taxus > Taxus wallichiana. The sequence goes on along the minus strand of CM031237.1, from coordinate 981,697,369 downwards.
TGTAGCCTTTAAATTACTGTGTATTGGAACAATTTTGATGTCATCATATTGCCATAAGAGCTACGTCATCGGTCCTTATGAAAAATATAAGCATACGAAAGGTAGAATGACATGAAAATCCATACTACGAACAATTGTCCATTGTTGAAAATACCAACTCCACACAACATACAACAATGCAATGCAATATGAGAAGGAAACAAGCTCATTTAATAGGGAAAACAAGTATGAATGCACATATCCAACCCAACAATGGTCAAGACAATTGTACAAATGTTTTGTTATCAAGCTGAAGAGATCCACATGTTTATGATTGATGAAAAGGGTTAAAAATGATGCCCCAAGCAAGGATACATGCAAGGGGAAATGATAATGGACATTAGGTCCAAGTAAAAAGCGTTGTGCGCAATGAAACAACACCAAACAACAAATGTGCCCCAGAGTACAGACGAAGCAAGCAACTAGCTTTGTGAATGGTTGTGAATGGTGATCCACGAGTCATATTAATCGGGGAAGATGTGAAACAAACCAGTAGGATATGGAGAGGATACCATGCACAAGACACAAGTTTCAGCCGTAATAAGCAAGTTACCATTTTTGTAGGTTTTTTACTTTTTAGGATTTTGTGAAAAATTTGCCCTGTTTTTGGATTTTTGACGTGATATATATATATATATATATATATATATATATATATATATATATATATAATGGACATTTGTTTATTATTTCTCATGGATAGATAAGCGTGTTTATGATGCATTAGGATTTTATTTGACATGTATATGTATCATGATATTGTTGATGTATCACATGTGTTTTGATTTCTAGATGATGTGATCTTGTAGAATATATCAAATGTGTTTTGTTTATGAGATGTTCCATACTTAGTGGACAGGATGATATGATGATAAGGGTGCGGGGGGATATATTTTGATATTTGCGATCCCTCTTGCCCCCATTTGATGATACGATATGTGATGATTAGCTTAGCATTCATGTATGATGTATACTTATCTTTTTCTTGATATATGATGTATAGATGATGTTAGATGTGATGATAATGATGGTAATGTGATGATGTGATAACAAAACAATGCACATGTAATAAACACAATCAAATGCTAACAAAGAACACAATGAATTAACATAATAATGCACCATGATTCACTAGCATGCAAAAACACCCTCAATATGCACAAGCAAGAATAAATCTAATCTAAGCAAGAAAAGATGAATTCTAACAAAGTACGCCCAAGCAACAAACAACCCAAAAGCAAAAACATAAAACAACTATACAAGCAACAAGCAAAGCAAGAAACAAGACAATGCAAGTAAATGTAAGTAAATGTTTTTGTAAGATTTGTTTTCATGCAACAATTTTCTATTGTTTTTGGTGTTTTGAAACAATTTTCTATTGTTTAGGTTTATGTGAAACAATTTTCTATTGTTTAGGTTTTTGTGAAACAATTTTCTATTATTTTTGCGTTGTTTTCTAACGGTTTTCTAGAGTTATGCACTGAGTAACCAAGAAAGCGTGGATGCCCCCAACGTTAGAAGGGAATATACAAGGGCAGAAGCCACATGCTTATGAACAAGAAGGTGAAGTCGTTGAATTTCCCTCGAATAAGATGGGGAATAGCGAAATACCATGCCCCTCACAAACGAATAAAAGAAGACAAAGTCGGATCAAGGCCTGACAGACGGGGCTCACAGGGAATCTCGAAGGCGAACTAGGGCTAGGCCAAGAAAAACTACCCTCCAGATGCAAGATGCTTGTGAACAACGAATCCTCCCAAGGTGCCAGAAACTAGTTTTCACCCAAGGACTTATCCAAAGTGCCACAATTGCGTGGTTTTCACTTGTGGATGACCTGTTTTCTTTTTTTTTTTCTCTTTTTGATTTTTTTGTATTTTTGATCATTTTACCATTTTTTTTTTTATTATCATTTAATCATCCTTAGGGAAAGCCTTATTAATGTCTCTAAAATCATGCAAATTCTAATACCGACAGTCAAGTTTCGGATTGGGGATGATGTTGGATACCCATTCAGAATAATCTATAGGCCAAATGAATCCTACCACCAACAATCTTTCCAATTCTTCTTTAACTAGTAAGGCTACCCTTAGGTGCATCTTTCTGAGCTTCTATTTGATAGGCTTGGTGTCTACGTGCACAACTAGGTTGTGCACGACCAAATTTGGATCTAAGCCTGACATGTCTTTGTAAGACCATGCGAACACGTTGATGAACTCTCATAGCAACATAGTGAATGTCTTTTGTTCTCTAGCCAAGAGCGATGCTCCCAATTTTACTATCTTTGGGTCCTCTTCTATACCAATGTTAACATCAATGGTTTCCTCGACTAGTAATTTGGACAAGTCCTCCATACACGTAGAATCGGGAGGAAGGTTGAGATCTCTAAAGTTTGGTTAAGAATGCACCATAGAATATACAAACGTACTTCATCAATTATGATTAGAAGAGTTACAATAATATAGGAGAGGTAGCTCCTATATCTAAGGAAAACCTCCTCCACAAATATCTCACCTAACTCCTATATACGAGTGTGGTTACAACCACCACAATTCACGTATAATCACTTTATAATAACATTATTGTTATAAAACAATAATATAACAACCTAGCCATAATATTCATCACATCATAAATATCATCTAGTAAATACTCATGTAAATATTAATTTCCTAACAAGATCTTCGTCCAAGGATGTCTCCATGATATTTTCATCCTTGGCATGGTCACTTTGTTTGTCCTTTGATTTTTTTATTTGTTTTTCAGCCAGTGCCTCAAAGAGGTTTTCACTGTGCGACTTGGACTTTGATTTTTTTGAGGCTTTATGTTGGAACTTTTTCCCTCACATGTTCTTAAGTTTTTCTGACCACGAAGCTCAACCTCCTCACCGAAGTAGGCGCAGGTATCCAAGTCAATAAAGAAACCCTTCTTATGGTCTCCAATGGGAATTGTATCCCTTATTCCCATGAACTCGTGATAGCTTCGTCATTCTCAAATAAATCTAGCAACATGTGATGTTGTTGGTCTCATTCAACAAGGGCAGGGTAAACAAGGTCAAGGGTTGGTTCCATAGGGGTTATGGTTAGGACAGCATTGTTCATGAATAGGTTTGTGGAGGAAAGGTCCTCATATTGGCTACAATGGGAATCCATATCGCTATCTAGATAGTCAGAGCTATCCTCACATTTAGAACAAGTAGTGTCTTGATCATTGGGGTGTGCTCCATAAGGGTGAATCCCAATGTCATATCTTTCTGTTTTGAAATGTGGAAGAGGCACTGGTTCTCTCTGTCCTTGTTCGTTTCTTCCACATCCTAGGCCCTTGTAGCCCATGGAGTACATCATTTTACTAGATTTCTCGTATTCAGGGGTTTGATAACAGGATGGATGAGTATCCTCTGGGACCCAAGTTATAGGTGGATTAAGCAATTTTTCCTCAGCTAACAAGCCTCTAGGTAAGAATGACCCAATAGTGTGTTCATTTCTAGGTCTTCTGAAGTGATAGTTGGGTCGACCTCTAGTCTTGGGTGACAATGAGAGGTCTGAAACCAAGAGGGCTTGCTGCACATTATATTCTCCACAGCCATATTCAAGGATTTTCATCTCCCAGGAATCAAAAGGAGATGTTGAAGTAGACGCACCATGGGCACAAGAACTAAGAGAATCTAAATCTATCCGGGATTCCATGGCCTTAGATTGGAGAGGAACAACTATATCAACGGAGGGACATGCATATGTGCCCCTTTGTGCAAAGCTATTGAGAGCTCTATAATGAGCGAAGGGCTCTGAATCTCCTTGTATTATAATGGTGTGTCCCTCATGCTTCAATTTAATGCACTGATGGAATGTCGATGGCATGGCTTGCATGGCATGAATCCATGGTCGGCCTAGAAGCATATTATATGGAAGTTCCAAGTCCAGGACATGAAACTTTGTCTGATGGAAAGTGGGACCCACCTCCATGGGCAACGTGATTGTGCCCGCTGACTCCCTCTCCGCGTTTTCGTAAGCGGTGATAGTGATGATATTTGACTCAAGATCTGCCTCAGTATGTCCTAGTTGTTTAACCAACTTTAGTGTGCAGATGTTCAACCCTGATTTGTTATCCACAAGCACCCATTTGATCTTCCTGCGGGTAACCACTACCTCAATATACAAAGGAATATTATGCGTTGGATTTTCAATAGGGATCTCCCTATGATTGAAGGAAATATGTTCATTTGGTACGATGTTTTCCATTGTGGCTTGAAGGTGTGTAGGATCGACCTCTAATGGCACTCCCGACCCCTGAAGAGTTTGGTACATAATGTCTTTGTGTACATTGGATATCTTAAGAAGATCTAAGATTGAAATCTTAGTAGACATCTTCTCAAGTTGCTCTAAGAGGTTGTATTTACCAGTTTGTGGGGTTGATGGAGAAGGTTCTAGAATCACGAGGTGGGCACGCCTTGTTACCGCAAAGACAATCCTTTCCCTTGATTCGGATGGCATTAATATGGTCAGTAGGAGAGTGAATCATAATGATTGTTGTCTTTTTGGTGTATAAGTAATTCACTGCTTTATAACCTTGGGATGACTCTCCCGATCCGGCTTTGACTTTTCTGATTTATCATGATTGGGGAATGGCTCTTTATATATCCCCATATTTTCGTTGGGTGTCTGATTTTTTCTGGGTTGTCCACCTCTATCTCCCCATTATCGATGAGGTCTTGGATATAATGATGAAGTCGCAGACATTTGTTCTGTCTTATGTCCTTTGACACGATGCATTTCACAATATTCATGCTCCTTGTACCATGAAGGTTTTGGAGCATTGTCATCAAATGGTTGTGTCATAGGATATGTCATCATGTGAGCCGCATCCAATTGTTTTAGTATAACCGAAAAAGGTTCATTAAGAGAGGTGAACATTCTTCGTTTTGGTGGTGGTTGAATTGGTCCTTTGGTCAGTTTAAAAGGTTGACCAGTTTGGACTGTTTGAACACGTTTGGAATCAGTGATCTGTCTCCTACCACATTTTTGTTTTTGTTAAAAAACTTCGGATTCTCCGTGGGTTTAACATTTTGATTATCTCTAGATTGGAACTTGAGAGTTCCTTTTAAAATGAGAGCTTTCTCTATTTAAACCCCCTTTTCAAGGACCTCCTCAAAAGTGCAAACATAATGCGTTTGAGGTGGAAATCTATATCTAGATTGAGGTTGGGTACAAAAATACTAACAAGCTATTTTTCAGGGAAAGCGCAAGGGAAGCGGCTAGCTATCCCTCTCCACCTTTAGAGGAAGCTGGAAAAAGTCTCATTAGGGAATTTTTGGCACCACATAAATCTGCCATGGTGACATCACTCTCTATGTTGTATGAGAAGTGACGCACAAACCTTTCTGCCAATTCTGGCCAAGTGAAAATTGATCCCCGAGGTAAACATGTAAACCACTCCAAGGCTTGACCTCCTAGACTCTTAGGAAAAAGTCTTATGAGATAATTGTCACTGTAGGACACCTCTTGACATGCCATATAGAAATATTTGACATGATCTCGTGGATCTCCTTTCCCTTTATATTTGTCAAATTTTGGCATGTCGAATTTCTTAGGAAAGGGTTGAAGGGTCATCGTCTTGTCAAAAGGATAGGGACATAATTCTTCATATTGATACTTTCTAACGCTCCCTATATTTGTCTCTTGAAGGCTTGTGAGTGTTACTTTCATAGATTGTACCTCTTGTGCGAGAAATTGTTCTCTAGAGGGAGAAGCGAGGATATATACTTGGTGATATCCCATATCATCTTCTTTTTTATTTTCTCTATGGAATTCATTGATCTTAACCTTAGGCCTTGACTTTTGAACATTTTTTCTTGCTTCCTTCAGTACATGAGAGGTTAGCAAAGTTAATTGTCAGCTTAAGTTACTAATCTGTTGTTGAATGGTGGTTTCTTGTTCTAAGGGTTCCTCATCTTCCTCGTCTTGTGGAGATTCTTCACCATTCTCATGTCCCGTCATGTTTTTACATGGCACTTTGATAAAGGGTATTCTATGTCCCACTATCTTATTATTTCCTGCGTTAGAGGTAAAAGCATGTCCATGCGTCAAAATGTCCTCCATATTGATAAGGGGTCATTCTTCCTCATTAGCGTTATTCATAGGTGGGATTATTTCACTTTCAGTGGGCATTTTAGCCCCTAATTCTATGACCCATGCTAGCACTCTATCCTTATTTCTAAAGAGAAACTCATCTAATAGAGTGGGGTCAAAGTCGAATTCTGCGTGTGGAGATTCCAATTCATTACCACTATGATCGACCATATCTTCTATCTCTTTTTCTACAAAAACAGAGGCCCTAGATCATGTCCAATGAAAGGGTTTGACCCTTGTCTGTTCGAGGCTTCCCAAGCTTGCGCTTGTTGTTCCTCGTATGTTTGTTTCTTGAGTCCTAATCATGTTTTGGGAGCCATGATTTGTAATAGTTTCACTAGGGTAAGTTGTAAATGTGTTCAAAACTTTGTGACCACACCTAAGTGAAATGTAAGATAAATCGTCGAGAATATGAATGAATTAACAATGTGAGAATACTAATGTGATACAGTGACAAATCACTAGTGACACAAATGTTTGGTATCTAAACCCATCAAATGAAGTACCTCCTAGACTACGTCTCGAAAATCAGTTTAGTGTCGCAAGATAACTAACAGGATGTTCTCACTTATGCCAAGTTCAAGAGAATGAACAAGACGTAAGTAAATACAAAAAGTTAATGTGACCTCCTAACAAGATATACTAAAAGTGAGTCCAAACTTGATTAAGACCTATATCTCAAAAAGTTCCAATTACAATTCGTGAGTGACACAACAATATCACCAAGATATGTTAACCAAACTTTGTGAGAAAGTAAGGTATTGATATCAAGGTACTATTGATATAACACGCACGAGTGGTAACACCTAGCACTCTTCAAAATTGAGGTAATAATAGAATCGAACTAAAAATCTCAAAGTATAGCTAGGAATAGTTAAAATGTGTGCAACATAACCTTACAATATAGATATTTAGGCCGAGTTTACAAGAAACAAGATGTAAATATCAAAATTGTAGTGATACGATACAAACAAGGTAACCCTTCTAAGGAAGTTCAAGATGATGAACCACGCCTAACTACAATGACGATCTTAACATGGGTATCAAGATCGCAAAGGCCACCAATGATATGAATACTCCTTCACACACTTTAGACATTTAACTTACCCACCGCAAACATGGATGGGCTTAAATGGACAAAAAAGTGGCAGAAATAATCGATTGGTAACACAGAGGTAGTCACCCTTCTTTTGATCAACAAAGTGTCAAAAGAATGTGAAGGAAGTAAAACAAAGTGGGGATTAAAAATGCTAGCCTCACTTTGGCAGAGTTTCACCTCGCCCTAAGGCAAGTAAAAACTAAGCGAAAGTAACGTGTCACATGTTTCGCAATAAAAGATGGTTCACAACTCAACATTGTTTTAGAATGGTCAAAGTGGGCTCCTGGCCAAAGTATATTTTCCTAGGTGGTTCTCTCATCCTAGGTGTTACAAATATTATCCACGAGCGGGACAATTTACCCAAATAGTCCCGACTATCTTGGGAGTATCTCAAATTTTCCCCCTTTAAGCACAATGGGTAGTAAATGCATCCATCGTGTACTTAAAAGGGTCGCGTAGGGACAACTTGTAACTCTATCTCACAAAGGAATCACTAGTCAGATAGGTAGTGTAGAGCACTTCCTGTTTCGTCCACAAGGTTCCCTCTTGCGTGGACTACTTTGGGGTTCCTGGAACCACCCCCATTGTTGTAGCTTAAGGCATTATGCCAAAGGGGTTATGTTCCAATTGAGCGGAGAGGGACGTACCCTTTTCCGAAACCTACAATACAGTGTTTTTAATGTGTTGTTCTTTTTATTTTTTTTAATTACATGTGGTTTTCTTAAACACCTTTTTGACAACCCGTATAACAACCGTATTAGTAGTTTTGACTTCGTTTTGATTCCTCCTTTCTTTGACAAGCGTTTTAGGTCCTATGCTCAAGCGTTAGTAATTCTCCAAAAAAATCACATTATTTAAAAGAGGATTAAGAGTAGCTTTTGATTCTCAAGATCATCCAAGGATTCAAGAGAAGAGCATACACACGCTTTGGTCTAAATCAAGTAAGCATGGAAATACAACATTCATCAAAACATTAGACATATTAGAAAATGACCAGTTTTAAACTAAAGTAAAAAAATTATAATTTCTATAACTATAAATCCCAAATTTATGTTTCCATTGCATATTTAACTTTAATACCTTTCCAACGCAAAAAAAAATGGAGTCATTTCAATTTTGGGAGTAAAAGTTATGGCCTTCGAAAGATGGGTTACACATATGCTCTTATGCTCACGGGTATGCACTTGACATGCACTCAAAAAATGTCAAAAAAAAACGTCCCTTAATCCACAAAATGGGAAAAAAATTCCAACCAAGATTCAATTTTGACAATAACCCATCACATTAATATATGAATAGAAGACTCAGCACTATCAAACACTAACCTACGTGCTCAAGAATTTAAAATTTTCAAGAAATTGACAAAACTAGCATGTAGAATGTTGGAAAAGTAAACTCTAAAAATGAAAACATGGAGAAATCTTGAAATTTTCCCATCAATTCCAATTTTGACAACACTTCACCTCCTCTATACCTACAAGGAAGACTCAACACATGTAAACTCAACAAAACAAGTTAAGAAAAACAAGTTAGATCAACATGTGTAAAAGAGGGTTAGTAACCAAAAATGAAACTTAACTACAAAAACTTGAAATTAAGTGCAAAGGAAAATGGAGTAAGTCCCATCGGGCGTGCCAAATGTGTGCATGTGTTTGTTTTTAAACTAATGCTAATATGAGTAAAATACTAACACCTAAATAGCCTTAATTAGCAAGAGTTAAACAAACTACTTAGCACCATCATGATAAGAATTAAACAAGGGTTAGATGCTAAACATTCATCAATAAAACTTTGAAACTAACAATGTTAAAACATCTAAAATCCTCTATTCTCTAACAAAAATAAATGAAATGAACCTAGGTAGGCTCCATGGCTATCAAAAATGGTTGTTCTTAGTGTTCCAAGAACCTAGGAATGAGGGCTTGTCAAAGTTAGGCTACAAGACCCTTTTGAAACCTCCCATATGACCTAAACACTTAGGAAAGAGGCTTAACTCTTCAACATGATGAACTCTCAAGAAAACAAAAGGGAAGCTCTTAGTCTAGTTTGTTATATGTTTTGCATTTGCTTTCTCAAGGAGTTTAGGTGTAGGTATAAAGGTAGAAGGAGGGCTCCTTATATAGCCCAATGGATAAAGGAAAAATTCATCCCTGTGCATGTGGGATAAAAGTTAAACATTATTAGGAATGGATAAGGTTGCTTTATAAAAGGTAACCTTACTTTAGAAGGGTTTAATTTATGCTTAGCAAGTCATGGGAGTTGGGGGTGTTTTAATTAATCAAAGGTGATTAACTAATAGGTAAATGTAAGATTATAGAAGCTAATTAGAGGAATATTAGTACGATTTAGGCTATTAGAAGGGGATTAAATCAATTAAATATTGATTTATTGGTTAAATGGAAGGGAAAGCTAATTAATTAATAATAATTAATTAGTCTAGGTAGAAGGGGTGATTTATTAACGGAAGGTTGTTAATTAGGGTATTTGTTGGATAGGTGACTTAATTAATTAGCTTAGTGTAATTAATTAATGATGATATGAGGGAAAATGAGTGTTATTGACAATATGTCATCAATTTGCCAGAAGATAGATAATTAGCGCAATTTAAGTATTTAAATTGCTTGGGCATAATTATGGGTGTCTACATTATATACACCTCTTATAGCTCCATCAAAAGTATACTTTGAAAATATCTCGCAATTGACTTATTTTCCTCTCGGGTATTGCCAAATTTTATCCCTTGGGCCATCTAGAACCCCAATCTCTGTGAACACAATAGATAGAAGGATAACGCCCCAACTAATTTTATCTCCCTTGTGCACTTCCTCAATTATAACTTTTGCTATATATGCAGAAGGGTTATATACAATACCTTCCGCCATCTTCTTTGCAATATGGAGCCATTTCTTATTCACCGGCCCCAACGCTCCTGGTCATTAAACTTTGTTAAAAGGTGCACACCAATTTTAACAACAACGTTGGTTACCTTGGATATATGCATCACACACCCTTCTTTCTAGTAAGACATCTCCACAACAGTAGCTTCCACACCTACTTCATCATCCAAATCATAGGAAATATATATTCCCGATCTTCTCAAACATATAAGTCTCCCAATCAAAGGTGCAATGATGTTCACTCTCCTACCTAGAAATTAAAATAAATTCTCATGGACTTTATACATCAGCCATTGGTAGAGCCCCTTTGGTTTTCCAAAGTATGGAAGCTCATAGATCTGCAAGACCTCGTATTTCTCCAAAGTCTTTTTCCCTTCATCATCGTAAATAGGTTCTTCATCCTCAATTTGTGATTCAGTCTTCTTCACCATTTCCTTCTCTATCTAGTCTATGTTTGTGCTAGTACAATGGTTATAATCGCTTACTTTTCTCTTTCTGACATGGGATTCCCATTCACATCCCATGATAACTCCTCGAGAATATTGCATATAAGAAAAATCTTCCTTCTAGTGCGTCTTTGACCTCTACTTCTCGTTATTTCTTCTTTCCTCTTGTGGTTTCTCCAGGTTCTCTCTTTAGTGCCATATCAACACCCTACTACCTTACCCTTTCCTTTTTGTTCTTCGAAACCCCAAACTCACATTACTTAACCATGATTCAAACCCTATCTCGTTGAACCCTACTCTTCGCACACCCTTTCTTGTTCTCAATCGCCTACGTAGGAGCTTCACTACGTTTGTGAAAAAATTTAGATGGTTCAATATCTTCTTAGTTACAATCACACTTCATGCTCGTTATCACTTCAATTCACTCTTCCAAGGCTTGAAAACTCAAATATGCAAGGTAAGAATGAAGTTGCATGCACCCCTTTTATATATTTTTCCAATTTTCCCACATTAATTTCTCTCCACATTCCATTGTACCTAGCTTTAATGATGCTTTTATAATTTTCCCATGCATTTCACTACTTTCTTTGGCACCTAAATCATAACCTTCTTGTGCATCTAGTACTTATCATTCACAGACCTCCTTCATGTGCCTCCATGCACCAAAGTACATAACCCTCTATTCCTCATACCAAGTATTCCATTATGCTACTCGCTACCTTATGTTACACTTGTGTGATCCTTTTCTCACACGTAGTCTTTATTATCACCATCCTTCTCATTTCTCATGGAACCTTTTTCCTCTTTCTATACTCACACCCCACAACCAAAACACCATTCCAATGATATCATATCTCTTATCCTCTTCAGCTCTCCTGTGAGTATCAACAAGGTATCCTTTCAGTGCACTTGCACTTGGTTCACCCCACACTAAAATTATGTGTGGTCCTTTGCGCATAAACTCAATCGATAGTAATCATATTCCTATGCACAAGTGTGCTTATTACAAAAAAACAAAGAACTAAATTGAAAAAGCATAACAACGATTGAAAGGAAACACATAAAAGGGAAAGCTAATCTACGTGGCAATACTACCTTATTAAAAACACTAAGAAAATTTATTTATAGTAGGGATTCATCCTACTCTCATTGAAGTAACCGAGAAACATGGTGTCTTCCAAATTGCCTCTAATCGACATGAACATGAATCAAGTATCTTAGTTACTACAAATGGTCCTAACCAATGCACCTTCAACTTCCCTAGATGACGCGTAAACTTGGAATCATAGAGAAGGACCATCTTTCTAACCTCAAATGTCTTATTCTTGATATGCCTATCATGTCATGATTTATTTCTCACCTTCTCAATCTTCCGGATCTAACATGCAATGGTGTGTTTCTCATCTAATTGCATTAGTTTTTTAATGCACTCTTCCACAGCTTGTTCATTAGCTAGTCCCTTTACACGTATAATACGCAGGGATGGTAACATGAATTCAATAGGAAATACTGACCTATGTGCCAAACACTAACTAAAAATGTGTGGCCTTATTCAACCTCTTATAAGTGGTCCTATATGCCCAAAGTACAACAAATACTTTATCATCCTAGTCTTTTCTTCCAACATCACATATTTTTGTCAATGTCTACACTAAGATTTTGTTAAACACTTATGTAGTACCATTGGCTTGTGGATTATAAGGATTAGTTTTATGGTGTGCCACCATAAATTCTACCAATAGGATCCTTATTGTCTCATTCAAAAAATGAGCTCCTCTATCACTTGTCAAGCTCAAAGAATAACCATACCTGCTAATAATGGTTTCCCTGTTGTAGTTGTCATACAATACTTTGTATTTATTGCCTATGACCACCTTTTCAGGTAATATTTACAAGTAATAATGTAGTGCATGCCAGTCCTACACGCGGGTGGTGAAATAGGACCTATAAATTCAATTGTCCACTTTTCAAAAGGCTCAATGCTTGCAATAGGCCGCAACGACATCTCATCTTTGTTTTCATGTTTTGTAAGGCATTGAAAATGGTCACATAATTTTACATATTAATTAGTATCCTTGTATAAATTCTCCCACAAAATTCCATCCATTAGAAGCTTACACATTATAACATCACCAGCATAATGACCTCCTCCTATCCCACCATGATTTTCTTCCATAATAACCTCGCACGCATGCTCCAAAACACACCGGCATAAAACTTCATCACGACCTAGCTTCTATAAATCTCCACCAATCAACCGATAAGGCACCGCGTGTATTGCAAGTTGCTTCTTCTCTAATGTCTTCATTCCTCGGGCACGTGCCTAGTGCACAAAAATACTACAATAACCTCCAAGTCTGTGGGCATGCAATTTAACCTAAAATTTGTGAATCGGCATTGTGTCTTAAATAATTTTCATGTCCTTTCTAGAATTCATTCTTGACAAATGGTCGTGCCCCGAATTTATCTTTCCTAGTTTTACAACTGTATAATCAAACTCCTGAAAATTATCCACCTACAAATGTGCCCTTGCAAAACAATCTTGTTGACTAAATACTTGAGTATCATATCATCAATGTAGAAAATGAATGGTGCTTCCAAGTACTACCTAAACTTGTGTAGCACATAGATCATGGAAAATCCTCACACTCAATGGTTGTGTAATTCTAGTCCACGAGTGTCAAATTCCTTCTTGCAAAGTAAATAGGATGGTCCACAATCCCTTCCCCTAGTTATGTCAATACTGTGGAAATTTCCATGCCATAGGCATCAACATGAACATGAACGGGTTTTTTCCAAGAAGGGAAGCGCAAAATAGGTGCAAAGAGTCAGCCTTTCCTTCAATTTTTCAAATGCCTACTATTGTGTGTCACCCAATATAATCTTCCTTTAGCTTTCAAAAATTCTTCCAAGGGTGCGGAAAACTTTGCATAGCCTTTAATGAAATTCCCATAATAACATGTATGTCCCATAAATTTGTGCACTTCACTTTGATTGTTAGGTTCTTCTAAACCCAATATCACAACTATCTTGGTTGGGTCTACCAACAATCCTTCCTTGAAAATTATATGTCCAAGTAAAGTGCCAAAAGGTGTTGCAAAGATGCACTTCTTAATATTGAGACAGGTGCTCAACTTCCTACACCTCTTAAACATGAGCCTTAGATTGTAAAAATGGTCCTTAACTAGGCCATAGACTATCCAATCATCTAGATACACCTGCAAGAACTTATGAATAAAGTCATGAAAGGCCTACACAACAATGTGTGAGAACACTGATGTCCAATTTTTCAATCCAAAGTTCATAACACTATATGCAAAATTTTCCCATTCATTGGCGAAAGTTGTCTTTTCTTTATCTTCCTTGGCGATGCACATCTAGTGATAGCTAGAAAAATCATCTCGTAAAAAGAATGTATCTCGCGCCCAACAACTCCCTCAAGGATATCCTCTGTGAATGGGGTAGGAAATCATCAATAACACATGAAGCGTTTAATTCTCTGTAGTCCACATAAATCCTTATCCTTCCATACTTCTTAATCTAACCCACTCAAATTCTTCAATAGGCTCAATTATACCAGACTTGAGCATTTTATCAATTTATTCCTTTACCTTCATGCACAGATTAGGATTCATCCTGTAAGGCCTCTTCCTAATTGGGTGCATGCCTTCTTTCAGCTTGATTTTCATCTCATCTAAAGAAGGGTGTACTCCCTATAGCTCACGATAGCCCCCGGGAATAAGTCCCGAAATCGTGCAAAAGTTCAATAATTTTAACCACTTCTTGTCGACCAATAATCACCAATAATGGCCTCCTTAGGCTTTGCATCTATACCAATGTTAACCTTTTTTTCTTTATAGGAGCATGATGCGCGTGTGCTTTCTCATCTACAATTTCCATTACCTCGTGCATACATTCACTATGGTTAGCATCCAAGTTATCAACCTCATCGTCATCTATCATATACACCAGTTTACCCTTTTCTTTTTCCTTCCAGGAGTGAACCATCTCTTCTTCATCTATTTCCTCAATATCAAGGTGTGCCTCAAGATCAAGTTCTCCAAACAGTTCTAACATAAGCTCTTTAGCCTTCACATTATCTCCCAAAGTGATGTGCTTCATTATCTGCAATGTTACATGGATTGTAGGATTAGCATAAAAGTAATCAAAAGGTTGGATCATACCTGCAATCATCTCCTTCCAATTTGTGGTCCCCTTTTAAGTTTCGCATGGACATACCATGCACGCGAGAAGCCATGCAATTTGGAGTAGAGCTTATGCACCCAGAGTGATGGTAGTAATGCTTCCTTTCCTGACACCTAGGTTCTCTCATAATCATGGACTGGATGAGAGTAAGGATACTTCCTATGAAATTCATAGATTTGTGTAGGTACATTATTCTGAGTGAACCTAGTAGATAAGGAAATTCTCACTTCTCGCCATTCCAAAAGGCCATCTCTATGTGTTTCCCACCAACGCGTTGCAGTCTCGTGTAAAGTATAGACCAATATATTTCTCCTATCCCTTTCATTTTTTCATTGAGTCTCTATGATGCATAGAAATGTGTTGGGATTTCCTTCACCAGTGTACCTTAGTACTTGGTTTCTCCCTAAGCACCTAACCATGCATGGCTTGATCATGTGAGTAACTATGTTCTTTATTTCTCACCCAACCACTTCATACATGTCATGTGCCCAGTTTTCACAAGCAATACTTGTGGTGCAACTAACTAACTAAGCATCATTCCATTGTATCAATCTTTCCTTAGATGGCTCGGTTACCTCAGGGCCTTTTAATGTGCACACATATATCTTGTTCAAGTCCTCTTTACTCTAGGTCTCAACATACGGGACAACCTTTGCATCGATCAAAGGTATAATGGTGTGCTCGTCATTGTTCTCAAATAGTGTACCCCTTGTTAAAGTGGAGATCTATATTATTGGCATAACACCAGGGTCACCCAAGTAATGCTGAGAAGTTATCCACTTTAGCAAGCTCTAATACTTCAAAGTCCCCAATAAACTTGGCTCCTTGAATTATAATAGATGCATCCTTAAGTACTCGAACAGGCATATCCCTAGTTCTATTTTCCATATATAGTACATTCGAAGAAGGATGTAATGGTGGTCTTCCCATCTGATTCCATGCATCTAACGTGAGTACATTAACCTTTGCACCTGTATCTATTAAAATGTTGCTCAAAATCCATCCATCTATGATTGCATCATGTGTAAATTCCTTGTCAAATTCATGATTAAATGGGGATGGGTTTGTGTGGATTATCTACCTCTCGCACTCAAATTAAGCGCATGGTACCTTTTCTCACAACCATTCACTTAACAAAGGGATGATTTTCTCCTAGTGCAACATTCAACATACCTCCTTTGGGTCATATACATCCTCTTATGGAAGTTCAACCTTATTTTCTCTATCCATAACACTCACATGTTCCTTCAAGCACGGAATCTCTCCCTCCATATCTCTAATGACATCCATAGTCTCCTAGTAAACCTTTTCCGATGTGCAAAGATATGGATACTTGACATTTATCACCAAAATGTAGTCTTTTTTTCTATACCCAAATTCCTAGGTGTGTTGACACTTCATCCAGATAGATCTGAATGCTCACCCAAAGCACGCGAAGCTACCAAGTCCCTCTTTAGTATTGGCTTGACAAGATGTTAGCATGTTTAACCAAAAAGATAATTAAACAGATCCATATTCAACCATAACAACTCATTGCATGCATTCAATTGGAAACACACATAATAAGGAAACATATAGATCATATCATAATTAATACCATTTGCACCAACAGATCACCATACTCAGAGACATCAATTATCAGAATCCAACCACAATTATCCATTCATAACATAAAGATTACATCACAAAAGTTGAATACACATTATATCAAACCAGCCTCAACAAAGTTATACACACTAGAACAACATAGCAAGATAATATTACAATATATACAAAGTCCTCTCAAAAATGCAAGACAACTCATATATATAGGGGTGGGGAATTTCCCTTCACCACCCATGCATTCCCAAAAATAGGCTGCATGCTCAAAAATAACCATGCGCTCATAAAAGAACAACTATAAAGCATGCATGCTTTCCTAACAAGCCTAATAATAGATTAATCCTATAAATAAACTCTACTTTAATCATATTATTAGCTCATCCCATGTGTGACCTTTGATATTCTCTTTGCATGTGCTTTATCTCCAAAATAGATGTTCCTTGATCACCAAGTTTCCTTGCTTTTCTTTGGCGTGACCCACACTTCACTCTGTTTTTCCTATTTTTAGCTTGTATGTGCAAAATCGACTAAGTCCTAGGATTAGACTTTCTCGGGCGCCATCCTTATGTGCAATCCTTTTTATACCTTGTGCACATTCATGTGCCCCACTTTCGTGTTCCCGTTGTTCCATGTACTCTTCTAAAACTTAGTCAATTTCGCAAACCCAACAGGATATGTGTTGAATTTTGGTGCGGGTTCCATTACTTGGAGCAATAAAAGCAACCAACAGTTTCCATTTCTTCTACTGAGGCATAGCATATAAATGTAATGGAAGTAGCGAAATAATTCATGTGGCTAAAGTGACTATTGGAAGAGATGCACATGGAAGCTAAAGGAAGTATTCCTCTTCTATGTGATAGTTAGAGTTGTATTGTTCTCGCTAAAAATATAGTTTAGTATCAAAGGATAAAGCATATCGAGATACATATGCACTTTATCTAAGAGAAGGTTCTCTGTGGTGATATATATCTCTAGTACTGCCCAACTGAAGATCAAGTTGTAGACATGTTTATGAATCCGTTGTGTTGTGTAAAGTTCTCGCAAGTTCTGTGGTAATGCTTGGCATTTCGAGTTTCCATTAAGGGGAGTTTTCATGGCAATGTCACCTCCTAATGGTTGACCGGTTGATATCTCCTTCTCCTCTATACTTCTACTCCATTGTAAAGCATTGTAAAAATATCTTTATGATCTTTGTAAACTTATAACTCTAATTTTATGGTGTACAGTCCAGTGTGTTGCATCTATTTGTAAAGGAGGTCCTTGTGTTATAAAAGGCTCCTAGAGATGCAGTTTTAAGAATTTTTCATGAGAAACCATGGGATGTAGTCTCAAAAATCATGCTTAGCCTAAATCATAACTTTTGATTTATGGATTCCAAATCCTTTTGTACCAAAAGGTAAGTTGAGCATGATGAAGGTGTTATAAATCCTTCAAAAGTGATATGCTAGCCTAAACCTTCACTAATGGTTTATGGATTTGTAAATCTGTTGTACAAACAGGTAATGTTGGCATATGGATCCCCACTTAATATTAAGGGGAGTGTTAGAACATAATATTAAGTGTGTATAATGTTTAGTTTATAATTAAATAATTTAGAATATAGTTTATATTCTTAATTATTTAATATAAACTTTATATTATGTTTATTAGTTATTTAATAACTAATTATTTTATAAACTAGGGGTATACCCCATCACTTAATATTCATAACCTTTGGGGTTATTTAAATATGGTCATGGGCCGCATTCATAATATTCAACGCGGGTGAATTAGAAGGAGAGAAGTGAGGAGATTGAAGTTTATTGGACTGTAATTTTGTTTCTCATTAATGGAAATTCTTCTTCATGGTTTTTTACTCCCTATGGGGTTTCCACATTAAACGCATGTCCCGTGTTATTTAATATTTGATATGTTTATTTAAATTTTTGGTGAATTTAATAATTAATTTATAACGTTTAATTTTCAAATCACACCTCGGACTTGACAATAAAACCTTGAATACCCATGCCAACTCTACATTTAGGCCCCTGATGAACCTATTGACTTGTCATTTCTCATCCTTAAGTTAATCCACATATTGTAATAGGTCCAAAAATGACACTCAAATTTTGCTACAACATCTAGTCCCTATCGAAGATCATGAAACTCATATATCCTCTTCTAAAAGAAGCATCCATACATGTACCAAGCCCAAAAATGCTCCTCGAATAACTCCTGTGTAACTATCTCATGTCTCAAATGGAGCTTCCACTTCTCATTCCTCCACCAAACATATGATGCATCTTCAAGGAGGTGTATGCCGAGATGGGCCTTAAAGTTTCTCTCATATGGGTGCAACCCAAAGAAACTGTCAAGACTAAGGAGACATGACTCGACAAAGAAACTCCGTCAATCATCCCTACATAAGTAGGTGGTTGAAGACAAAGAATATCTCCGATAGCACCACCTTTCACCTAACCAAGAGGGTGTGTATTTTTGCTCTCTTAACTCGTATTAAAGGGATATGAGATCTCTCATGATGAAGTGAGTCATGATGGTGTGTGGCGAAGTGTGATCCCTCCTCTAGATGCACCTCACTTTCATGTTGACTCGACCTCCTCTACTAGTTTTGGCTGCGTTGGAAGGTGATCCTACAAAACTCCCATCATTTGTAGTAGTGCGTCTAATATATGAATCCCAAAT
Source organism: Taxus wallichiana var. yunnanensis (assembly GCA_018340775.1). NCBI lineage: Eukaryota > Viridiplantae > Streptophyta > Pinopsida > Cupressales > Taxaceae > Taxus > Taxus wallichiana. Next base: position 981,678,276 of record CM031237.1, on the reverse strand, counting down.
TCTCCTCAGAGGATCTCGTGGGAGACTATTCACTACCTTGGGTCATCATCACACGTTTCGGTACCGCACCCCCGAAATCTTGCACGTGGGGGAGAAAGGTACATTAGGTTTTGTGGAAACATTCATTCATTGGGAAGTTTACCTAACTCAAGATATCAACTAGTTATAATTTTAGCCCTAGAGCATCCAGTGTTGAAACTGATCTCTGATACTAGATGTCGTGTCGCCCAAAGGCACAAGTCCAAACTAGCCAACAACTACTACAAGAAACTCGAAAAAATAGAATAACCTAGGATTAATTTTTTGTTATAATAATACAATTAAGTCATGGTTACAAAATAACGATGAAGACGACACTAGGCCACAAAAGCACAATTGTGAAAATTCCTCCAAGGTTCGTTCGGATTAGGAGAGTATTTTAAAACAATAAATTATTATGGGGATTAAAACACATTGAACTAGATTAATTAAGTTGGTAAAAGAGTGTAGTTTAAATCCAAGAAAATTAAGGTTATAAAAATTCCAAAGGAAAGAATGTTGGGCATGGGTCTAATTTGGTCACCCAAATGGACCCATGCCACTATTAGCCTTGAAAAGAGATCACCCACCCATAGGTATATAGCCTAGGGGTTTTTTCAAGATAAATCTAGCCCTTCGCTTTCTTTTTACTCCTCTAAATGTCATATATTTCCCAAATCCAAGTTTCGAAAAGAGATGGCATTTAGTAGGGATAGTTGAGCTTACCCAATCCATGATAAGGTGTCTCTAATCCCATTTTAACCAAAACAATTAACAACAAACCAATCCCACAAGGTGGGAAGGGGTTAGCACTAAAACAACACAAACAAGCAATAAGAGAAGGGGGGTTAAGTTAATAAACTAGAAGAGATACCAAAGGGATGCACAACCATAGAAGAAAATTTAAATAAGATAATACAATTTTATATCATAGTCCAAACAAAGTGGACAAAAAATAAAAATAAACAAGGGAGGAGATTTGACCCATCATGGCCTATTGTGCTAGTTAGAGATGCCCTTCCTGAGTCCCACGTTCTCATATGGTAAGACCTATCACCTACACATTCGAATCAAACATCATACATGTCCAATACCATAAACTAAATGATACGATATCACACATGCACTATGACAATAATCCAACCAAAATCAAAGACTAGCTAATCAAGTCAATCATACTACGATTATCCATCTAGTGTAACAAGAAAAGGTTATGATAATGCATCCATAATGTATCTATAAGAAAACCACGTAATCACAATCCAAACTATCCATGACATCATATCAATACCATAAAAATGATCAAATATACATCGACATCGCATGCCTCAAAGCAATATCCTGTCAAAATGAGTTAGCATCCTAATGCTAATATAATCCACATAATATAACATCATCTGCAATAATAATGGTAGTAACACAATATCAAATGTCTCCATCAAAATAATACAATGGGTACAATGAGTCAAGATAGTCCAAAATGGAATGAAAATAGGTGGGCACTACACAATGTTTCTCCAAAGGGGAAGGCATGTTGTGCCCTTAATATTATATCTTACATTGGATGTGTATGGCTGACTTTTAGCTATCATAGCTTCTTATCATGTTGTATCTCTTTTATATATGTTATAATATCATTAGTGAGTCAGCCTTGGTTATGGCCATAACATAGGAAATGTATATACATGAGTTAGTATGTAGTAGTTGATCATCATATCGAACACTTGAGTCTTATTGTATGGTTTTGATGTTTCCCCCTTGAAGTGGCTAAGTTATTCTACCTGCATCTTGTGATCATTTCTTTACATTTTGGTCTTCTTTGGTGTTATATTGTTGTTGATATTCAGACCTATCTAAGTAATTTCATTACACATGCGTGTAAACATTGAGGGATCATTTGTTGTCAAAAGCTTATGGAAGGCCTTTGAAGTGGTCAAATTATATCTTTGTTGGGTTGATGTCGGATTTTGATCTAGGATCTCACTCGATAATCATAACTTCGATTGGTCACTAATCATGATAGGGAATTTCATTCCTCGGTTAAGACTCGTGGAAATAAGGCTCTTGATTATATAGAAAAAAGAATCGAGTTTTGTTCAAATTTTGGTTTGTTAGAAGTTTTTATGCCATTGTGTATGATTTCAAAATTTTCAATGACTCGCCTTGATGGAAGCACCATAAAAGATGCAATAATCAAGGATAATCTCCTATTGATGGGCAATATTCCTTTGCATTTGAGAGGATCGGTTCCCTCATATGATGGTGGTTTTGTTTTTTTATTTTGACTTAAAAGCACAAATAGAACAAAAATGGGAAAAAGAATGAAAGGAAAGAGGATAGAACAAAGGAGGAAGAGAGAAAAATACATTAGAATATACATAGAGAAATTATTGGACTCAAGGTAAAAGGTTAGTACCCTCTTTCTCTCATGAAGATCAGAACACAAATAATAGAGAACAAGAAACAACTGTAAGCAAAAAGTCTTTACTACTTCGAATGGTATGGAAATGGCGCAATGTCCACCTATAGATATATGCAATACAAATCCGCAATATAAGAGTATCACACAAACCAAAATAGAAATGGAGCATTCAATGACATCATCTAATTTTGAACAACAAAGTATGATATCATCCACTTGCTTGCATTCTTTTATGCATATAATTAAGAGAAATGTGTACACATAAAATTACAAATGAATTTCCTCATAATTTAGAGAAAAGAGAGGGAAATTGATAGCAAGGTCAACTTAAGCATGCTTCATTATATCATATAGACACATCTATTATGCCTACATCCTTGAGGGAATCTAACTTGTCAATGCACAATGTCTTTATGCCTATTTTTGCAACAATTATTGTTGCTTACACATCCAATATGCAATCATAAAGGATTGCACGCTTCTTCATCTAGTGCACAGGATCTTGAAACTATTGTTCATACACTACAAGCTCAAATCTTATAATTAAAATAAGGTGTATCAACTTCCCCTAATGCTATGGATTCTACTAAGTTGCTTCATAATCCACGTGCACCCAAAGTGGTCTCTTATGCTTTGCCTATTGGTTTTGTTGCTCCTAAACTCCCTATCTATGATGGAAAAGGGGACCCCACAGAACATCTTTGATCATTCCATGTGGCTTGTTTTGACTATGCCTCTCATGCCATCTTACTCACCAAGTATTTCCCTAGAAGTCTTAAGGACTTTGCATTACAATGGTTCTATGACCTCCCCACGCGCGTTTTGCACTCCTTTACCGCTTTGCAAATCAATTTTAAGCACAATTATGTATAAACATTGGGAACAAAGTTTCTTACACAAAAATGTCTAAATGCGACAAGGATCTAACAAACCTATGGCGATTACGTCTTACGATACAAGACCATGCTTACTAAGAGGAGCAATATCTTTGCTAATTGCAAATTACAAGATCTCTTCACACAAAGCTTGCTTTCTCCTTTACAAGAATCGTATATTTGACAAATTTTGATCATTTGACCATGTATGGAAAATTTGTTGGCTAGAACCATATGGAGTTGATTGCATTCTTGGAACATAAATGGGGAAAAGAGGAGCAAAAAGAAACTAAATGATGTCTATAGGTGGATAACTAGAAGGTAAATATGATTCAAGAGATTGTGTAAGTGGTGAAGGTGGGAAATCGAGAACCGAATAAATTCTAAGGACATCTAATCATGATTAAGATGGTGCAATTCCTCTAGTCGTCCGCGTTGATGTCGTCATATATCAATGATGGTATGCAATTTTCTAACAAACCCCTTAACATGAAAAGTGTTTCTAAAGTGTGTACTTAGCTCTGTTGACTTAAGTTGGTTATTTGTGGATAATAATTATGCCAAAGGCATCTCTTATGTAGGAGGCTTTGTTGAAAAGTGTCAAGACTTTAGTAATATATTTCTTGTCATTTTTATGGTGGTCGGATATGGTAGAAGATATTGTCTAACGAGAGAAGATATTTCATGGCAATAGATATTTTATCACGAGTGACATCTATTAATACAACATTAATAGTGACATGTGTTGGTTGCACATGACTACATGGGTGGGAGGTGAAGCTTAATTCGAATAATGGAGGTTGGGAATCAATTCTAATGGAAAAAGGGTGCTTTTTCCGCAACTTCTTATGAACTAAAAATGGATTAATTGTTTGATATTGTGAATCCAAATCCTTCCTTTCCCAATTTATATTGTAGGAATATGGTGTTGTAAACTTCAATAATTCTCCCTCCGATTTTTGCAAGTATACATCTTAATGTTTTTTTGTTTCTATTTGTTTTTATTCCAATTTTTTCTCTTTGTATTTGTACTTCGAGATGCTTCAAAAATAATCAACATTGGATATATCGATTTCTCATTCCATTATGTAGGTAAGTTAATCGATTCTTGCTTCAAATTAGCTATAAAATGAGCCTAGGTTTGTCCAATTTTCTAAATATGTGTGCCATTTTGGGTCCGAATGGGAGCATTTGTGTTTTTGGGGGCGTTAAGTTCAACCGGTGCAAGGTTATAGGAAAGAGAGTATAATGGATCTTTAAAACTAAATGTAACAAGTATTATTGAGACAAAGAATTAAAGGTTTGCGAGTTTGCTTTCATTTTGCTATTCATTTCATTCGATGGAGTATGTTGTGTGAGAATGAATACTTTGGTGCTTTGAAAAATAATCGACTATATGTTGGTTGGATTATGATTTTAAAATTCATTTTGGTATAATCTTGAAGAAGACATGAAAGCAATTTCGAAAAAATGAGGAAATTAAGGTGAATGAATGATTTGTGATATATTCGTAGGTGTTCAAGTATTAACTTGTATTTCCAAAATAGTATTAGAGATGCATCCTATCCAAGCTACCTTGCAACTAATGTGCAATTGCTGGTATAATTTCATTATTTCAATTGATCTCTTTAGGATATTGATATGTCCTCAACAAAATGGTGTTTCTATTACATGGAATCCAAAGTTCCTTAGAACATAAAAACTTAAATCTTTTTTTGAGTTTAAGTAGGTGCCCCCATAAGAAAATAAGGCTTATAGTTTATTATTAAGTTATTATTAGTTATGTATTCACTAATGAGCAGTTGTAAGCATTTCAACCATTATGTAACTATCTCTTACATAATAAAATGATGGAGACAATTTACAATGTGTGTAATCCGCTTTTTCTTTATTCCATCTTTGTTTAACTCTTTTAACATCGGTATCAAGGCTTGGTGCTTGATAGGGTTTGCAAATCCCGAACAAAAATTGCAAATCATGAACATAAGGTTGTAACTCCAAAAATTGTCAATATCATGAGATTAGGGAAAATACAAATAGGTCGTGGAGTATAGAGAAAGACAATGCATTCATTAGGGTAAAAGGACAGGTTGGTAAATTTGCATAATGCACATATAAATACCGCAACAATTTTTATAGGGCACAAGTTGCAAATTTTCAAGGGCACAATCATGAAATTGTCGCCACCATTTAGGGCATGTGAGGGCACAACAAATATGCACGAACACCAATTTTCTAGGGCACGACAATCTACTTTTCAAACAAAGGGACAAAATGAGTTCCACAAATATACAAACATAGTCTAAGAAAAACATGATCGGCATTGATCACTCAAGATTCATGTCGTTACGAGGAGAAATCGTGACTCCAAAAATCTAAAAACAAAGATTAAAATCTGCTAGGGCACAACCCAACAAAGAAGACAAACTTCTGGGGTTTTTCTAATTTTTCATTTACATCAACAATACAAGTATTTATATTGTTTTTTAGGTCAAATTGTTGTATAGATTTCGAGGTATTATTTTTTTAGAATGGAAATTCTAGCAAAGAAATATTCTTCCTTAAACTTTCACACTAGGAAAGTTAAAATACAAAGCCAATTAATGAATACAATTATGTGGGGAATAGTTAATGGGAAAGAGTAATCACCTACATATACAACTAAATCACTAGACAAAGCAAAGATAATAAAGCAAAAACTATTATTGGTTTTGCTCTCTCTAACTCTAGAGTTGCATCATGTAAACCTAGAAAATTCATCGGAGGAAATATAAAATACTCTAAATAAATCATTTGGAACAAACGTTGTCAAAGCAAAAATTTCAATAAAACTTCAAATTTTTAGATTCAAGATGGATGATGGAGTCACTATGTCTAGCCACATAAGCAATTTGAGATCTCTCCTTAGACAATTAGTAGAAGTTAATGCCATGGTAGATGATGAGGATACCAGAGCCATTTTGTTAAACCACCCGCCTTCTAAATTCGACAATGACATATCTACTCTTAGTCAATCGCTTTCTCAAGTCTAGAAGATATGATTTCAGCGCTCTTAGCTAAAGAAAATAGAACAATTGCAAGTGATACAAAAGATGATCTCAACCTCAGATTTCGTTATAATCAAGAAATAATCATAGGAAATTAGATAAAGATGAGGGGAAATTAAATGTTACTACTGCAAAAAACGAGGTCACACAACATGGAAGTGTACCATTCAAGCCAACAATGTTCCCAAAGGAAAAACTCACACATACCAAATGAAGTCAAGTATAACCATTGTTGAAGATCCACCAAATATTGAAAATGATGAAGAATACGTATTTTAAAGAAGCCCCGCACTTTGAAGACAAGAAGGGATCTAGTGTAGATGAAGCTCAACATGGATTGATGCCCAGTTAGTTTGGGAATCTATGAATGTTGAAAACTATACCCTTGTGAGGGTCATGAGACAATTTGATAGAGCACTGTGGATGTAGCTCAACATGAATGGTTGTCTAATAATTCAAGAGGTTCGTAATTGGGGAGTTTGAGGAGGTTCAATCTCGAGAACTTCGGAATTCAACTCAGAAACTACACCTTTAAGAGGCAACTTGATGGAGTCCTACTTGGTCAAAGAATCGCTTTAAAAAAATAAAAAATTGAATAATGCGTAATTCTATTTAGTTTTATTGTTTTAATTAATCTTCTATCAATATATTTGTTTGTGTTTTCTATACTTTGTAAGCCTTAATCGGGGTATAAAAATACAAGGCTTATAGTTTAAGTTATTATTAGTTATATATTAACTAGTGAACAGTTGTAACCAGTTCAACCACTTTGTAACTATCTCTTGCAAAATAAAATGATGGACACACAATTTATAATGTGTGCAATCCGCTTTTTCTTTATTGCTTCTTTGTTCAAGTCTCCTAACACCCCTGGTTTTATTCTACAAACTAATTTAGCTAAAGATGATATGCTTCCTCCTCGAGACATAGAAAATAACAAACAGAATCAGAATGATAACCCTCTGAGCATCTAAAGCATTAATAATGCTTCATATCGATATATTTTTCGTAACTATGTTTGAAAACACACTGCATTGTATTAGTCATATCCAATGCAAGTGAAGAGCTATTATAAATGCCAAACTATAGATGAAAAGGTCTTTCAAGAAAGCTCTTCAATGAACAATTTTAATAATGTCCATGAAACCAACCAGTCTATTGGATCAAAAGCCGAAACAAGGATACTCCACTCTTAAACAATCACTTGGGACAAGAGCTGTCCAATCAAGTTTCAGATGTATGCATTTCCCACATGGCCAAGATTAACAACTCCAATCTTTGTTAAACTCTTTCAGCTTTCCCTTCACATACATCACAAACAATATATCCCAAACCTTCACAATAAAAGCATTTGGATCCTTGTGCCCATTCCAAAAACTGCAACAAGGCAGCACATAATTCATATGTAGAAAAATATTTCATCTCAAGCATTTGAAGCAAATATATAAATCTGTAAGCGGAAATAGATACCTCTGAATAGATGAAAAATAAGAAGACAAACAAATATAAGAACAGGAAACATATATCCACAAATTTCTTACCTGCTCTTCCACATTCAGATCGCCAGTACCTTCACATTCTGTAGAAAAACATGAACAGAAAAAATTGACTTGTCCTTGGCCCCAAAGTATCAATCACTAAAATAATATGGATATTAAGACTTTCTTGACACATCTAGCAAGGGAAATGATACCTGAACAGAATATTTTGCCTTCCCCTCTACAATTAATACACCTTGCAATTGTATCAACTTTGGAACCACTTTTTTGCTTGTTTAAAAGCCTCTGGGGTTCTTCCCACCTGTTTTCTCCAAGAAGATATACTTGTTTTTCAGATATTTCAACACCTTCTGGTTTAATACTTATGGCCTGCTGAATCTGTGCAATTTCTGTTACTGCCTGTATTGGAACAGAGCCATTTAGCCCTTCCTGTAGGAAACAATGCCATCTTTAACTCGGAACAACAATGAATAGAAACAGGACCAAAACAAGTGACAATCATTTTATGAAGCATACTGGATCTAAGATGGATTAACTAATTTTATTGTCCTGCACTATCACGGCATGAAAAATATTACCCAGTTTTCTTCCAGAATATATTACATTCGATATTTCCTCATTTCTCATGCCTAACAACTCATTAATCAAATAAACCAGATGTGTTAAAGGAGATTTACAAATGCCAAATTACAAAAGGAAAATCATTTTTGCAGAAAGTTTCCATATTGAGTGGGATTTCCTTTCTGCCTTCTCTCCTTCCGATAATAGATTCAATTCCTAAGTGGGAAATCTTTGATGCCAAATAACAGTGTCATTAATATTAAGCAGAAACTTCAGAAGTTTCTTGCATTTGACAAACAAAAGTCATAAGAAAAGTAATGCCGCAGAAAGTTTAGAAGTTTCTTGCAATTCACAAACAAAAGTCATAAGAAAAGTAATGCCAGCAGCACAAACCACAATAATTGATACTTGAGAAATTCAAAGGGCATAGACCTTCAAGGCTTCAAGTGTAGTAGTTCTGTTTCCATGTGGAATATGCTTGGAAGGATCAAACAACTGGATACTAACACTTAATGCTTCCATACACAGACCACAATGCTAAACACAACTAAGGCAAGACAAATTTGTACTAAATCCAGCAACCCAATATGGCACTAGGTCATACATCTTTATCTTATGACATATCAAAATCACATGACCATGAACAAAAAATATAAACTTGCGAGATATATAAAGTTGTAGTCAGTTTACCTTCTCTGATAATGGAACAGAAGCACCATTGATCAATTCTTCCTCTAAATGAGTGTCCAGCATTTCCTCCCCTAGTAATTTTGCCAGGAGTTCCACAGTCATGGCTCCATCCTGTGCAATCCCTAGGGTTGCCTGTTGAAACATAAACCATGGATTTCAATTTTAAGACCTGAACTACATGAGTGAAAAACAATTTTGTATTTCTTGAAACTTGCTTATTTTTCTGCTTGAGAAGTTACTATTCCCATGCCCCTCCCTCAGATCCTCGACCTAAAAATAAAATTAGATAGCAATAAGCATCCTATCTTTGCTGCAAAGTGAACCCTACTCATCAAATGTGTTTCCTTTGTATCAAATTTTGTTTCTTGGCCGATAACCTAGATTGTAGAGGGTAGTAACAGGAAAACAGAACCAAATGAAAAAATCACACTTTTGATGCTGGGTTTGTGGAGTCCTTGCATCCAGGCCTGGATTATGATCAATGACATCCAAACTCAACGAATCAGACTAGTAACATATCCAGTAACAACCAGGCCTAGAGTTTGAAGGCCTCAAAGAATCAAACCAATAACATATCCAGTTACATCCAGGCCTAGAGTTTGAAGGCCGCTCACTTACCCCCATCCACCTCGCCCCACCCCCATCCCCCTGCCCCCCTCCCCCGGCAACTGCCGAGGGGGATCAAGACCTCTGCAATGGGAGGTAACACATTTACCACTACAATGGAACCTTGGCCCTTAGTGCCTTTCATTTTACATTCTAGGTAAGTTACAGACTCTAATGATTTTTAAGTGTTCATATCTAATTTATCCTTAACTTTGGAGTAATTCAAAAAAGGTAAAGGTATCCATTGTAAAGGCTGTAAATTGGGCTGTGCCAGAAAAAGAATGGTTATCAGCAGAGAGATAATAGGAGGACAAATTGTATAGAGCATTGCAAAACTACATGTGTAAGATAGTAACAATTGAAAGGATAACAAAAGTTGTTGAAATATTGCACTTGAGATCAACCTTTGAATTTTCCAAACCAGTCCAATGTACTTACCAAAATCTAGATTTGATGTCTTCCCGAAAATACTTTAATCTGGTTTTTGATTATGCGCTCTTCATGAAATTATGAATCAACTTTAATCTGCAAATTATGGCGAAATTTGAAAAAATGATATATTGGGTGAAGATAGACCTGCTTGCTTTAATGCTTATTGATGACTACAGAGGTAGGTTTCTGAATTGATGAGATCTGATAAAGCATACCCATCAATTAAAAATAAGATATTTGCCTACACTAAAAATCTGTAGTTCATATCAAATCTGGGTGTAGATTGCAGCAAGTAAAAGTTTACAGCAATGTAGGATCTAAAACCTTAAAAACAGAATACACACCATCAAATTCCAGGCCTAATCGGGAATGATAAGCATATGTGGGCAACAAAATGAATGGAGGAGGATATTGGAATCTTGACATCCTGAAGAGGCATATGTGATTGAGATAGTAAGCATGTATTTAAAGGCATTGGAACAAGATTTTTTAAATTATGAAGCCAAGGAAGGGGGAAGACTGAGTAAGCAAACATATTCATCCAGAAACCAATCGATCATCAGAATAAATGGACCACTTCCATTGTGGAATCGTCCCAATTGACATTGTGTTTATATGTTGCTGAGGACCAAGTCTACAAGCCAGTGTTATGAATATCCATCCTAGAAGTAATAGTATTCCAGATGGAGAGAAGCAGAGCAAAAGTGTATTTGTAAAAGTGTTACTTACTTGCCATGACTTAACTGCCTTTTGAGTGCCTCCATCGAAGCTGGAATATTCCATATCTTCCTCCCCTGAATAGAACCCCAGCCTTTGTAATGCTTCCTGTCAGTGCCAAACCCAAAACCTAAATTATATCCAAAAGTGTTGCAGTTGAATTGAAGCAGATGATGGTATGTTACACTATCCTCAAAGCACATATGTTCTAATAGACTTGAAACAAAAGAGACAATGCTGGAATCCCAGTCGAATTTGGCATAATGGATACCCCTGTACTTGGCACTAAGTGGAAGGAGGCCCATTATTCATGCCCCTACCAGATACTAATTCTAATAATAAAACCCAAATCACAAACAAAATCTCTCTTAATCCGTGAGTGTAAATATGCATAGAATGTCACCTGCATCTCTTTCACATCTTCTCCTTGGGAGCCCCTTTTAAGGGTGGTCCTCTTCTTGTTCTTGCTCTGGTTCTGATTGGAAGTGAAAATTTGTTCCTGTAAATCCACCCCGGTTACAGTTAATTGAGGAGGGGCAGGCGCAGGAGCAGGGGAAGGGGAGAGTTGTTGCAGTTGTTGGGTGAGAGAGGAAATTTGAGCTTGAAGAGCGCGGTGTTGAGCGTGCCAGCGCGCTTCTTCTCTCAACCAGCGCGCTTCCTCTCTCAGCCAGCGTTGCTCTTCTCGTAGCCAACGCTCCTCCTCTCTTTTCCACCACTCTGGATGTGACTGTGCATACACCACGGTCGTGCTGTTGCTTTTGTTAGCTGAATAATTCCTTCTTCTCCTACTGAGCGTTGCAGAAACCATGACTTCATTGCGGGTAAACGCAAATGCAAATGCAAATGGAGGGAGTTGTAATCCAATGCCATCGCGATGCCAATGAGCCGCTGCTGCCTCTAAATGAAGCGGCATTGTCCACTAATTGAAAAATAAGCAATTCTCTCATAGAAGAGGTGGCTGTGTGTAATCTCATCAGGATAACTCCCAAGTTTCGATTTGGTCATTTAAGAGTTTTGCAACTTAACATCGGGATATTTACCGGTAGAACAAGTGAACAAAAAGAATAAGAGATGATGATGTACTCACAAACTACATGTTTTTGTGGGCATTGGCATTTGGTATTTAATGATATACCCAAATAAAACTACCTTATTATCATGGTAAATCCTTTTCTTAGAAAATTACTCTTAAACACTTGATTGAAAAAGTGTGGGATAATTAAGGTGAACAAATTGTTTGTTGCTTTGTTGGCTTCAAAAAGCGTTTGACATAGTATCTAGAAATAAACTCGGAGTAGGATGGAGGAGCTTGGAGTTCTAGATGAGTGTAGAGTGGTTGTTCATAGGTTATATGAGCAGGACATGACCAAAAGCAGATCAGAGAGGGAATGTTAGAAAGTTTTGGGAGCGACATTGATTTTAAGCAAGAATGCCCACTTTCACCCACTTTGTTCGGGTTATACATTGACAAGCTAGAGGAGTGGATCAACAACATGGATAGAGATGGCATTCACTTAGCCAACTATGTAATAAAATTGCTTCTCTATGCGAACGATCTTATCCTAATTGCAGAAACAACACATAGTATGAGCAAGCATTTGAGGGCACTTGAGCTCTTCTACCTGAAGGTTGGAATGCAAGTAAACATCAACAAAACCAAAGTCATGATCTTTTCTTTATGAAGAAAAAAGAAGCAAATTAGCTTTCTTTTTTAGGAAAAGTTGCTAGAAATAGTAGAAGAATACAAATATCTTGGGTTGGATTTTCACAACAAGCGTAATTGGGAAATTTGCATGGCAAAATGAATACAAGGGGGGTGGAAGGCATTATATTCATTACAAAATAGGTGTAGAAATGCAAAATTGTGGGATTGGAAAACTAAAAAAACCTTGTTTGGCCTACTTGTCATGCCAGTGATTCTTTAAGGTTGTGAAGTTTGAGGCAACAATGTGTCTAATCTTAAGTGGAGACAAATAGAGAGAATTCAAAAACACTTAATCACAAACAAATTCAAAATAAAAATGTTGGGTTACATATGAGATGCTATTAGCCAAGCAGAACCTTCCCTTAGAGGCATCAAGGTTAACCTTAGGTTGTCAATTTATCTTAAGAAGGTTTACGTTATCCAAATAACTCTCCTAGTTATTTGGACAACTTACATACATATTTTGGCTCAAAGATCTTCATTACAAGTAGCATGCACCTCAGTAGTTCCCCTAACACACTCACTTGGTCACTGTTTCCTCACACGCCCATGCGCACTTCCCCTTCTCCCCTTTCCATTTTCCTTTTCCTCTTTGTTTCATTCTCACCTTGTGTGCATCTTCTATGCATTCGCCTTCTTCCTAGAAGCTTATTTCATCCTACGTGCGCGCATTGCACTTACTTCAATCAGCTAAGTCCCCGGCTCCCTCGTGCGCCCCACACATTACCTTGTATAGTTGCACCTTGACCATGTGTTCTCCGCTCACCAGTTTGCCTCATTTCCCCCGCGCGCATTGCGAGCGCCTTCCTTATGCCTTCTTCTTGCGCCTCATTCTTCCACGCACATCTCTTTGCACCTTTCGTGCCACATCATTCTTTGACACACTTGAGTGTGCCACACACAACCAATCAAAGCGTGCCAACAGGGCATCAAATCCTGTAGCAAATCAATGAGTGACATGTGGCAAAGACGACAAGAACATTTACACATTTGGCCATCATTTCAGCCCATTTGCACGCACCACGTGTCTTGCGTATGTGCGACGACTCGACAAACTTCGATAGTCATATATTTTCCTACAAAGCTCTAATCGGCACACATCTAGTTTCAATCAATAGCTGCTGACATAGGCTACAAGTGTTAGACATTCAAATTCAAATTCTTGGTGGATCTGGTAGGTGAGAAATGGGAAAACATCTTTTTGGGAATTAATGAGCAGATCTGATTGCTCTAACCACCCTATTTGATCTAATCTGCCCTCTTTCCTTCTCCAACATGCCAAACAAACTTAGGGAAGCGCATTTGACGAATTTCCAAGCGGATTTGCAGGTATTGAATGTTTTTTGTTGGTGGTTGCATTTCAAATTCGGATTTTCCCTCTTTCTTCTCTCCTTCTTCCATGAATTCATCTATAAATGTAAGAGTTGGGCTCATTTGTTAGGTTGGACATTTTAGATCCTTACACACTTTGATAAGGACTTCATATTTTATGTATTTTGAGTCACAGACCTCTAGATCTGGCTCGTGCATGTGGATATCGGCCTCTTTCACCATTGTAACAACTTTGTGTATTTCTAGAAGTAATGGAAGCATCGTTTTGTGGCCATTCTTTGTCCTAAGCATGTTTTTATTATTTATTCTTGCCTCTCTTTTACATTGCATGCTCGTTGTGTCATTCTACATCCCTTCAGCCTCCTTTTTTAGTTGTGTTCCATGAAATGGATCCGTAAATACGTTTTAGTTGTGTTACACGTGTCTAGCCTTTCAGCCTCCATTTTTTTAGTGTTCATCCCTCTTTTTTGGTGCTATCACCTTTTAGTGTTTCCTTTCATGTTATCCTTCTATCCTTGGTCCCTTAGCATTATTAGCTTAGTTTTCCCTTTCAACACTTGGAGTAGTAAAGTAGCAGATAGAAATAGATAGAGGAACCAGCCTTCGGAGACCATCTCAATCACGCAAGGTCCCACAACTTGGAGATGGTTCCATTGTTGTCTCAAACGACTCAATCCTTCCAGATCCAAGACACGGTGCAAGTTTGATGACCAACAATTTTTGGCATGCCCGGTGGGACTAGCAAAGTGAAAGCTTAAATTTCATGGTGCTAAGTTCTAGTGTGTGAACTTAGTATTTCTAGCCTTTAGAGACTTATTTCAACACATCTGGCGACTCCCAACATTTCCATAACTCTTTTGCAGTCCTAACCACCTTTTATGAGAAGAGTGCATACAGACAGACTGAGTCAAGATGCTAAACCATCCTTTGAATACCTCCATCTTTTGCTGAGAAACACATGCAGCAGATCTTTTACGTGTGCATCCCCATCTCTAGTGTGTCGCGCACACTCTACTCCTCCCAAAATAGATAGGTGTGCCCGCCATGGCACTTCAACCTCCTCATCCTCCAAGGAACTTTGCTAGCTTCACTGGTGGAAGCCCGCTCAATCTCAATGCTCAACATGATATGCTAACACTCAAAAGTATTCCATACTTCATGGGAGAAAATCAAGTCACCCTTGTTGAACACATTCAAGATGTGGCCAATGTATGCTTTGTCTATTTGATTGAACATGATGATGTTGTTGTCAGTTCTTTGCAACCTCTTTCAAGGGTAAAACACTCCAATGGTACCGTGGCCTAAGACTTGCATCCATTGCTACCTGGGATGAGCTTGGAACAACTCTTTGCAATTACTTTGAAGATAAATCAGATCATTTATCATTGGTGGAGCAATTGACTACAACAAAGCGCACACCCAACAAGCAGATGATTGATTTCAACATCAGATTCAGAAGACTTGGGACAAAATTCCTCAAGTGGTAAGGCCTACAACCCAACATGCTTTCTTGTACTATCTAAGGGCTTTGAATAGTGACATTTCAGTCATGATTCAATCCATGGGAGGTAGAACCTTACTCTCGATGCATACAACATTGCAATAAGGGCATAAAACAATCTCATTCAGGATGGTAAGTTGGCGCCTAGGCCTCCTACACCCTTATTCCTAGAAATGTCTCCAACACCCTAGCCTTCTATTGCTCCAGTTCAGTGCAGAGCGCGCAACCAGTTGCATCTACATCCTACTCTCTGCACAACAAAAAAAATAAGATGATGAGTTAAAGGCCCTGATTAGAAACTTGTCCAACAAGGTCTTATCATTAGAGAAGCAACAAGTGCAAGCCTACAGAGGCAATCCCAATCAAGTGCAAGGCCAGAGACAATCAACCTTGGCGGAATCAGTATGGGAATCAAAGGTACAGACAAAACCAATAGAATGATAGATGACATACTAATGCACACTTGCCTTTGCAAGTTATTCCTCCTGCACAACCTCTTCCAACACCCAACACAAGTCAGAACTTGTCCTAGTCTAGAAAAACATGGCGTAGGAGTCTGAATGGTGTTTTCCTTGTAATATGCCTCATAGTCAGATATCTGCAATAATGTTATGCGCGTGCAAAGCCTATATGATTGAACGCTTTACAACTTGTGAGCCTTCAACAAGTGCACCAAAAGCAGATAACCAAGAAAGGCTAGAAGCTCCTCCAGAGGCAAATTTGATGTTCTTTGGCGCTAAGGACTTTTGTGTAATCAACCAAGCTGCAAAAGATACAAGCAAGAAGACCACACGCCCAAGTTATGGACAACACAAGATACAAGAAGAGAATGCTCAAGTCTAGGCATGCATAGGTCACAATTCCAAAGCAACACAAGCAAACCCTCAAAAGAAAAAGGAAGTAACTAAGATATCCAAGTAGTAAAAGTGCTCAAATTCCTATACCCGAGGCTCTGCGCAAAGCTCCTCCGAAGTGGCGTGCGCCCCTCCTTTGGTAGGTCAAGCCTCTCATGCCGCTAGCTAAGCTTCTTGCCTCTCGCACCCGAGCAACCAAGGGAAGGATGTTTATGTTCCTCAAATGTGCAAATCAATAGGTTTTCCATTCAGCATTATGGACCAAATGAAAAGGATAAACATAAATGTCACAATGTGGGATGCACTCATTATTCCATCCCAACGCGACTTGTTGCATGAAGCCACTGGCGTAACTCCCGCACATTGATCCAGCTATGCAAAATTTGTGTGCTTCTATCAACATCTGTCAAGAAGAGGAGAAACAAGTAAGTAAAGTTGTTAAAACCTTACCCTTCTATATATCTTTGATCATAGGAAAACATCTTGTCCATAACTACATGATTGACTCAGTGCACTAGTACTTCTATCATGCCTAAGAAGATTGTTGATGTCTTAGGTCTTAAGTATAACCCCTTGACAAAGGAGTCCTGCAACTTGATGGTTCAACTGTCACTACCCTAGGAATTATCAAGGACCTTGAGTTAACCCTTCATGCATGTCCAAGTCTAACAATAACTCAAGATGTGTCAATCATTGACCTACCTCCTTTGTTTGCCTTATGTTTGTCAAGATATTTTATTGCTAAAGTGGGTGGTTACTTGTCTTCTGATTGGTCTCATATGTTACTCAAGACAAGATATGGTACCCGGTTTACCATACAAGTTGAGCCAATATTTTCTTATCATGTAGAGTCATATGTCCCATCCCCTCTCCAAGCCAATTGTTTAATCCAAGAAGAACAAGCTTTCGGTTCTGAAGAGAAGACTCTTCCACCCTCTATTCTTGATCTAGTACTTGATGAGTGGGGGAGAGAAGCACCATAAATTTGACCCATATGCTGAAGAACTAGAAGCTTATGAAACTAGGCTTGGTACTTACTACATTCTTGAAGAAAAATTTATGATGTCATGCGTGCTTAAGAAAAATGAAGAGAACCCTGGTCTATGGAAGTTATACTTTGATGGATCCGTAAGTAGTAAATGGCAGTGGGAGAAGGAGAGCGTTCTCATTTCTCCTAAGGATGAGAAATTCTTCTTCGCTCTCATAGTTGTAGTTTACATGTTCTAACAATGTGGCAAAGTATGAGGCGTTGGTGCATGGTCTACTTATTGCTGAAAAGAAGAAGATTAAGGCGTTGCAGATCTTTGGGGATACAAATTGGTTATCCACCAAGTCACCAACAAATTCAAGAAAAGAATAAGCTTCTCAAAGCTTATAAACACAGAGTTTGGGACCTCCTTGAGAGCTTTGATGCTCTAAATATACAGGTGGTGCCATGCAAAATGAATAAGGAAGTTGATCAAATGGCCATGCTTGGTTCGTAGTTCTCTCTTCTGAGGACTTTGTCAAAGGAAACACTCAACACATTAAGATGGTGATCATACCATCCATTCCAGACAACAACACCATGACAAGTGTTTGACAATGATGCGCAGATCATCCAGTTCATCTAGAATGAAGTTGAGTTCTCATCAAGCATGCAAGATGACTTGCATGATAGCTATGGTGACCAAGTAATACAAAGATAAATCAAA
Source organism: Taxus wallichiana var. yunnanensis (assembly GCA_018340775.1). Classification (NCBI taxonomy): domain Eukaryota; kingdom Viridiplantae; phylum Streptophyta; class Pinopsida; order Cupressales; family Taxaceae; genus Taxus; species Taxus wallichiana. Next base: position 981,660,323 of record CM031237.1, on the reverse strand, counting down.
CAAGTTGTCTAAAGGGTTGGTCACCTTAGAGAAAATGTTTACCCTGATGATGAGTTCAAGGGAGAAGAAAATTATATGCACGTCACACAAGAAGATTATTTCCCTAGTCACTATTTCACATGGAAAGGATTTGTTGCTCAGTAAAGCTTGCACGCATGATGAAAAGTAGGCCTTCATCTCTCTGTCAAAAAATATGGTGATATCTTCTCATGGGAGTATGAAGACCTCAAAGGTTTTGATCCAAGTATTTCTCAACACTCCATTGACCTTGATCCTAGTATCAAACCCATCAGACAAAAAGAAGTGACTATTCAATCCAAAGATAGAGCCCCTCATGAGAAAGGAATTATCCAAACTCATTGAGGCGAAGATTATTTTTCCCATCAAATACTCTACTTAGGTCATAAATCTAGTTCCGGTGTGCAATAAGAACAATGGTGAAATCAGACTATGTGTTGATTTTAGAGATTTGAACAAGGCATCTCTAAAGGATCATTATCCTTTTCCTTTAATGGAGCAAATTCTGCAGACTGTGGCTAGCGCGCAAAGATTCTCAATGTTGGATGGGTATTCAAGTTTCAATCAAATCCTGGTCAAGGAAGAGGATCAATTCAAAATGGCGTTTACAACCAAGTGGGGAACATATGCATATCAGAAGATGCCCTTTGGTTTTTCAAACGCAAGCAGCAACATTTCAGCATGCCATGGACATTCCTTCAAAGGTTACATCAATGAGTTCATCTTGGTCTACCTAGATGACATCACTATCTTCTCAAAGCAAAGCGTGGATCACATGACGCACCTAGAGAAAGTCTTTGAGAGATGCAAAAATTTGGGGTATCCCTTAACCCCAAGAAGTGTAATTTTATAGTGGCGCAGGAAAGCTTTTGGGCCATGTGGTTTCAAAGGATGGCATCATAATTGATCATGAGCACATTTCAGCCATCCTATCTCTTTCCTCCTGCCCGCACAAAAGGCTTTGCAGTCCTTCCTCATAAGATCAATTTTTTAGGCATTTTATTCCTAACTTTGTAGGACTGGTAAGGCCAATCACCCTGATGCTCAAGAAGGACATAGCTTTTAGATGGACAATAGAAGGAAAGGAAAGCTTCAACAAAATCAAGCAAGAAGATTGCTTGCGCGCCAACACTCATCAACCCAAATTATTCAAAGGATTTCATCCTTTATGCTTATGGCATTGATGTGAGTGTTGTTGTTGTCCTAACACAAGAAAATGAACAAGGGTTGGAATAACTAGTGGCTTTCTTCAGCCAGACGTTGAAGGATTATGAATTAAAATATAGTCACACAGAGAATAAGGTCTTCACCATCATGCGCGCACTCAAGAAATTCAAAAGTATGCTCGCCAAAAATCATATCAAGGTGTTATTCTCCCACTCTTCTGTTAGAGACTTCATCATGGGAGCAGAAATCGTGAAAAAGAGAGCACGATGGGTGACCAAAATCATGGAATATGATGTGACTATCAAGGCCACAAAGTGGTAAGAGGTAGCGCGCTCTACAAGCAACTTGTTGAGGACGCACACAATGAATCTAAGACTTCATTATTTCTTGATGAAGCTCTCCAAAGACGCAGAACTTGAGCAAAATACATATCCTAGCATGCGCGATTGGATGAAGGAAATGATCACATTCCTTTCTAAGGGCACATACCCTCCTGGCTTAAACAAGGAAAAGAGAAGACATCTGAGGTTATAATCTATCCCTTATGTTTTGATTAATGGACTTCTCTTTAAGAAGAATCTCTTGATGCATGTTGTTAAGATGTATCAACAACATGCAGACTAAAAAAGTGTTAGCAGAATTTCACGATGGATTCTTTGGTGGACACTTCTCTGCCAAAACTACAAGCAATGAAGATCATAATGGCAAGTATCTTTTGGCCTACTCTATTTTTAGATGCACACAAGTGGGTCACAAAATGCAAGGAATGCACTTTCTTTGCAGGAAAGAAAAGATTGGCAACGCTTCCCCTTCGACCAATCCAAGTGGATCAACCTTTTGCGCAATGGGGTATCGACTTCATAGGCATGATCAATCCACCTTCAAGCGTTGGACACAAATGGGTGTTGACAACTACAGACTACTTCACTAGATGGACAAAAGTGATGCGCTCAAGGAATCAACCGATTCAGTCATCCTTGACTTTCTCGAAGGTATAGTCACAAGGTTTGGCATTCCTCAAACCATTATCTCTGATAATGCAAAATCCTTCCTTGGCACTAAAATCACTGATTGGGCTCTAAATTTGGGTATCTATCTGAAGACTTCTTCCAACTATTACCCCCAAGGCAATGGTCTAGCAAAGTCAACAAATAAGAACCTGATCAGGATCATGAAGTGCACAATGAACATCAACCAAAGACAATGGCATACAAAAGTTCTCACGCGTGCTCTGGGTAGATAGAATCACAATTAAAAGGGCAATAAGAACTTTTCCTTACAAGCTTGTCTATGGAAAAGAGGCTACCCTTCCTTTGACGTTGGAGTTAAACTCATTGGTGCTTTCCCAATAGCTAGAGCTCAAAGGTGCAAACCAAAGAGAAATTAGAATGGAAAAGTTGGTTAATCTTGAAGAATCAAGAAACTCTATCATGATCAAGCTAGAACAACATCAACAAGCAACAAAGAAATGGTTTGACAGAAAGGTTAGGCCTTAAAATTTCAAAGTTGGGGACTTGGTTTTGAAATGGGATGTTGACAGAGCTAAACTAGGGTGTCATTCAAAGTTTGATGCACTTTGGAGTGGACCATACATCATCAGTTCGTGCAAAGAGGCTAACTCTTTTGAGTTAACTCATCTTGATGGAGGTGCATGCTGCAAATCCCAATAAATGGGATCTATCTCAAACCCTTCCATTAATTTTGCTACATCATTTTGTATATATTAGAGTAGTTTAAATTCCTCCAAGTGTGTTCATGCACATTGTTTGTTTGTACATAGTTCTTTCTTCTGCGTATTTCCTTTGCATGCTCTTCCTTTTGCTTCCAGGTGTCGACCTTTTAGTAGTTTTCAGCAGTTTGCAAGATTCAGAATAGAGTCAAGAAATGATCCTTCAAGTGACTTCAGGGGCAGTTCTTCAAAGCTAAAAATCAAAATTTCATGATTACATAGTAGACTCCATGCCCAATGGATGCTCTAGGCTACTGATCTCCTTCATCTAGTAGGAAGATGGCCCCAAAAGTCACCAAAACTATTATCCAAATAACTCTCCTAGTTATTTGGACAACTTACATACATATTATGGCTCAGATATCTTCATTACGAGTAGCACACACCTTAGTTGTTCCCTGGCACATTCACTTGGTCATTATTTCCTCACACGCCCTTGCATGCTTCCCCTTCTCCCCTTTCCATTTTCCTTTTCCTCTTTGTTTCATTCTTACCTTGTGCGCATCTTGTGCACATAAGCCTTCTTCCTAGCAGTTATTTCATCCTACGCATGTGCCTTACACTTGCTTCAATCGCCTAAGTCCATCACTCCCTCGCGCCCCCCACATATTACCTTATAATAGTTGTGCCTTAACCATGCATTCTCCACTCACCATTTTTCCTCATTTCCCCACGCGTGTTGCGTGCACCTTCCTTCTGCCTTCTTCTTATGCCTCATTATTCCACGTGCATCTCTTACACCACCTTTTCTGTGCCATGTCATTCTCTGACACGCTTGAGTGTGCCACACATAACCAATCAAAGCGCTCCAACAATCTACTAAATCCTTGCAGCGAATCAATGAGTGACACATGGAAGAGACAATAAGAACATTTGCACATTTGGCCATCATTTCAGCCCATCTACACGCGCCATGTGTCTTGTATGCCTAGATGACTCGAAAATTTTCGACAGCCATATCTTTTTGCTATAGAGCTCCAATCGGTGGGCACCTAGTCTCAATCGATAGTTGTTGACATAGGCTACAATGCTAGATATTCAAATTCAAATTCTTGGTGGATTTGGTAGGTGAGAAATGGGAAAACATCTTTTGAGCATTAATGAGAAGATCGATAGCTCTAAGCACCCTATTTGATCTCGATTCGCCCTCTTTCCTTCTCTAATAATTCAAACAAACTTGGGGAAGCGCATTTGCAGGTGGATTTGTAGGCATTGAATGCTTCTTGTTAGTGGTTGCATTTCAAATTTAGATTTTCCCTCTTTCTTCTCTTCTTCTTCCATGAATTCATCTATAAATTTAAGAGTTGGGCTAATTTTTTAGGTTGGAAATTTTGGATCCTTACGCACTTTTCTAAGGACTTCATATTTTCTGTATTTTGAGTGCAGCACCTCTAGATTTGGCTCATACATGTAGATATCAACCTCTTTCACCATAGAATAACTCTATGTATCCCCTGGGAGTAATGGAAGCATCGTTTTGTGGCTATTATCTATCATAAACATGTTTTTATTATTTCTTCTTTCCTCTCTTGTACATTGTGTGCTCGTTGTGCCATTCTACATCCCTTGTAGCTCCTTTTTTAGTTGTGTTCCATGAAGTGATCTCGGTAAATATTCTTTAATTGTGCTACACATGTTTAGCCTTATTTCATGCAATTCCCTTCATGTTCATCCCTCTTTTCTAGTGTTATTGCCTTTTAGTGTAGTTTCCTTTCATTTTATCCTTCTATCCTTGGTCCCTTGGCATTATTAGCTTATTTTTCCCTTTTAGCACTAGGAGTAAGTAGCAAGTAGCATATAGAAGCAGATAGAGGAACCAACCTTCTTCGTGAGATCCGCCTCAATCATGCTAGGTCCCACAACTTGGAGACGGTTCCATTGTTGTCTCAAACGATTCGATCCTTCCAAATCCGAGACATGGGTGTAAGTTTGATGACCAACATGTTCCAAGCATGAAAACTCATAGGTGGCCTAGAATGGTTGTAGAAGAACCTCAAGATAGGAGGAAGAACACGTGGATAAAACAAAATATCAAATGGATGAGCAAATGGAATATTAACTTCGCAAGAATCTCCAAACACTAATGAGAAAATAAAAATGTTTGTAAAAGAAAAATGTAGGATAGGCATGTGGACACAATAGCTTGGGAGGAAGAAAGAATACTACATCAAAGAATTTAATCCAACTTGCGACCACAAGGAAAAAAACCTACATAGGGACAAAAATCAAATGGAAAGCAAAAAATTTTATGGCCTAGATAAGGATTAGTTCACACCATCTTAAGTGTAAAACTGACATATGGATGTCTCCTAAAAAAGAGTGAGAAGAGAGAACATGTGTGTTTTGTTACAACGGGCTAGTGGAAACAAAATGACACTACATCATAAAATGCACAACATATAATGACATCAGTGTTAGATAAGAGGAGAGTTTGAGAATAGACAACCTTACATCCTTGTTTGAGGAGAAAATAATAGTCAAAACAATGAATCTTATTAGTGAATATCAACAAGAGATACAAAAACAAAAGGCAAGTGGATTTTAGGAAAAAATGTTTGGGCTTCTCTTGAGGTGACTTTGCTCACTCTAGTTATAACGTTGGGTCCCATAGACTACTTTGTCTCATGGATGTAATTAAAATCGTTCATTCATTCATTTTCTCAAGAGTTTTAGGGTTTACCCCTTTCTAACCAATAATCCACATTAGTTATGTAGTGAGTGCATGTATCACATCTTTGAAGAATGACACGATTTCAATGATATAATGGAGCTTTCAAAATGAAGAAACATAACTCTAGATTAATATTTCTTTGTTTTACTAAATGAAAATGGGTTGAATTATCTAAGGGATTTTTATGGCTCTAGAGGGTTGGGTTTGACCTAAGAAATTCGCCTAATAATCGAAAACACAAAAATAGATAGAAATAAAAATGAAAGAAATATCCTCAAGGATTGAGTTGGTTCACTTGGTAAGTCAATGGATTTGGTACATCCACTAAATATTTGACTAAATCAAGATGTTTATTAAAAACTTTCCTCCTAGGGACAATCGTGTAAGGGTGATGAGTGATATTAAAGACTATGCAATGAATTTATTAATCAATGCTTCTTTGGATAGAGGAATAACCCGCGAAGGAAATTGTTGCAAATGTAATAGTAAGGAGACACAAACAAGAAATAGGGAAGTCAAATAAAAGCCAAAAGTAAAGTGGTGCCTCGGCAAACCAATGTAATATAAGGGAAATAAATTGAATCTAAACCACACAACTCAAACTAAACAAGATAATTTTTACTTAATGGAAATAGAATAGATTAACTTTCAAAACAAATTGCCAACACCTGCCGGGTTCAAAATTGAGCCCCTCACAACCCTTCCCAAGACCTCAACACCATCGGAAAAGGGTGGGTAAAAATTTGCATGTCAAAAAAATCAAGATTTAAAAATCATTTCGAATACGTATGCAACTTACTTTTAAAATCACAAAAGAAGGGTTATGGTGAAAACAAACATGTCAACAATTTGTGTGAAATTTTTAAATTTCAAAAAATATTGTTGATGGCTTCTACAAACAACAAGCACCTTCACCTTTTCAATATCTACGCATGACTCGTACATACATTAGATAAGGCGTAGTACTGCAATTACCAAAAGTTTTAATATAATTAATATACTACTATTATACTATTATTAAGCTCAAATTTCAAGTTTCTAGCAAGTTGTTGATGTCACCAACAAATACTTGAGCATAAATACCTAAAAATAAAAGATTTGGTTTTGGCATTTTCTTGGGATTCATTCAGATGTTTTATCTACCACATTGTACTTGTTTTTATTTCTTTGTTGTAGGATCCACCTTGAGAGACATAGAACATAGCTAGGATCAACTTGCATATAAAATCTTCCCACTTGGGAACTTACAGTAACATGATCCTCGGAACAAATATAGTGTGTAGAGTGGCCACTAGTTTGGATATGGGCTGAAATGGATATCTGAGGTTGAGGAAGATCTTGAACAAAAGTGTTGAATTGATCTTAAAGAGTGACTTCAATGCGTGACTCGCAATGTAGGGTGTTGAAAAGGCTCTATGAGATTTTTGTTGGTGCCAAAGGGTGGGATGAGCTCGCAATGGTCTTGATCTTGATCGCCTAGATCAATTTAAGCATAGTATGTAAACAAGCCACATGCCAAAATGATTGGATTAGTTCTATTTGTATGTAATGTAGAAGAATCTCGGGAAAAGGTAGCTATGCTTTCTTTTAGGAAAAACAAATGTTGAGTCACTTGAGGAGCTCAGCCATTATGACCCTTGTAAAGAAAAACCGAGCTAAGTGTTAAGTTGCTTCTTAATGCAAAGGTTGATTGGACCTATTCGAGATGGAAAATTGCAGCAGGCGAGAGGAGAGGAGCTCGTATAAGAGGAAAACAAGTAGAGATAATCTTCTTCATCTATAGAAAGAACCCCTTCAAGTCATCATTGGTATCTTCTCTCTAATTGTTGTTCAATAGCAGTGATGTGGAGGCCAACAAGAATTTTATATTTATAGTTGTGCTCAAGACAATGTTGCTCAACTATATGCCTAAGGAGTTGAGGAAGAGGGTTGTGAACATATTTAGGGAGGATTATGAAGGGTGTGTGTGTTTAATGGAGTAGTCTAATTTGGTAATGCATCATTTGTGATTGAAATGCATATTGTGCACAAGGTGAAACTCTTGGCTCTGAAATCTAACCAAGAATATCTTGATGTATCTGTTGGTGACATAGTTAGTGTGGGTGTTTCAATGTATGGATGCACATTTTCTTTAATTTATTTGGAAAATATCTAATTCAATGCATTTTACTAGTTAAAATTTACATGGGTTTTAATTTTAGTTGTTAAAAGTTGAATGGTTTTTTATTGAAGTGGTAAGAATCCAAATGGGTTTTAATTTTAGCACTAAAATCCAAGTAGAAGTTAAAGTTATTTATTTTATTATTTACAAGTTTTCTTAATGATTTTGATAAGAGATCCTAGTGTCCCACATGTAGTTTGATGGTATTTATGTGTTTAGTGATATGTGTTTATGTATTATTCTTAATTTTTATGACGTGTATACTTGATTTATTCTTGTCATATGAAGTGTAAAATATTCATACTACTTTTCATCATGGAAGGGTTGGTCCAATATTTGCCCTTCATAATAAAATTCAAACCATCCCTTCAAATTTGATCCCTAAAGTCTGCCATCTTTATCTTCAATGAAAATAAACCAAGATTGTTTATAGGTTATTTTGATGTTTAAGGAAATTTGTAGGCTCTACGAACAACAATAAATAAGGAACCTTGATCAAAGCATCACATGAGGTCGAGGGGTGGGTGATGAAAACACTCTAAATAAGGTTTTAGATGGGTTGTCGGTGTGTAAGGAAATGATATTGTATAAGATGGAGACTAATTACTTAATACATAAGGTTCCATTAATATGCGTGTTATGTATATATTATATTCTTAACAAATATTTATGACTGTGTGCTTTATCCTATAAAATAAACTTACAGAGGTATAAGAAATTGTTATGGAATTTGAACCACTTAGGATTTTATATATTTTTCTTCATATTAAGATAATTATATGGCTTGGATGTTATGTGTGTGGCATGTTATTAGATGCTCTAGTGTAATAAGAGCCTTGGGAGTGTGTTCTCATGTAAAAATCAAATTGTTTTGATTTAAGTCTCGTTCAAAGCATTAGAAAGCTCTTGCAATGAGGATCACTATTTTTAAGGTTTCAGAGTCCCAAATTTTCTTTTTGAGCTCAAAAATCCATCTTGGATATTTTGTGTCTACAAGGAACCTCCCAAGGCTCACGAAATTTCACTTCATCAAAATTCAAAATTTCTTACATTGATACGAAGACCAAGTCCAAGAGATGAATTTTGATTATAAACACAACTAAAGACGCATTTGGGAGGATCAAGTGGAATTGTTCCTTAGTTCCACAAGTTTCGCGAAATGGTGCCAATTGAATCTTGGTCTAAATCGATAATTTTATAATCTTGAATTGGCCATTACTTTCACATTTACACTTCAATTTAGGTATTGTTCTAAGCGTGAAAATATCTTGCGAGGAGGATCACTATTTTCAAGATTTCATCGTCCTAAATGTGACATATTTTGCATGAAATTGTTTTGGATATTTTAGGTGTGGTTCACACCCCAAGTTCTTGACTAAGCATGATTATTCCATTTATCATTTTCATGACCTTCTAAGAAAGACGGGGAGAAGTACAATATATCTCTTTAATTTCTATCCTTTAGATGTTAACGCCAAATAAAGGAACAAACATATCAAAATGATTAAAACCTGTGCATCCAAGATGGGAGCCTAAATTAGTGGGTGGGAGTTTAAACCATGTTTCACTTGTGGGGACTACCCCTTTAGTACACTTCAAGAACTGTTTAGTTGGTAAAGACTTGTGAAGTGTTTGATAAAATTCCTCAAAAAAATGCGGTCAAGTGTAATTCGCTGATATTAAGGACATGGTGTCGAGATCATGGACAACAATGAGGTCTATGAAGACAATGAGTCAAATCAAGAACTCATAAGTGGAGCATTTTAAGGCAACAATCAAACAAAACAAAACAAAAATATTAATTAATTTTATTCAATGTTATAATGTGTGAGTCATTCAAAAGTAGATTAATGGTTTACATAAAATTGTAAAAGTGTAATCAATTAATTCATTTATTGAACTAATTAAATGTTGCAATGAACAAAACAAAATATGTAGCTCTAGTTGAGTCACTTGAGGTCATAGGGTCGAAGTTGATTTGAGGGTAGTTATATAACTACTTTTGTGAACAAGCTCCCATATACAACTTGAAAACAATTTTAAGAAAGGAGAATATATTTTTCCCTAAATTATAGAGCAACCATTTGTCGTAACTTTATGTGTAAATTACTCATTTCAATTTAATGAATAAAAGAATGTAAACAAGGGGAATGAGAGTAATTTTATTATGTTAATGTATTTTGATTATGAATGTGTGTTGTCGTTCATTATTAAAGACCCATTAATATTCCAATATTCTCTCATTGCATATGATCCTTAATATGCAAACTTTTTACTGTATATCATTGTATGTGGACTTTATGCCACACCCATGTAATTTGAGAGTTAAAGACTTTATGCTTTTAGGTGGTTTTTATCCTTTGTGTAGTTGTTCTTTATATCTCATCTTTCATATGAGAAAGAGGATTTCATTTGTGTTTACCTTGAGTTTTCCAAGTAGTTTTTTGCAATTTATTCTAATGTTGGTTTCTCTCTCTTCTTTTGTCTTTCTCCCATTTCTCATTTCGTTGTTATCTACCTTGGGATATGATATTATAGTGTATATGGGTTGATGTAGATGTCGACATGTGGCACACATCCTCCTTGGTTCTAATTTATATGTTTATAATATATGGGGTCACATAAGAATTACTTATAATACGTAATGAGTCATTCTACATTGGGATTAGGCGTTACTCATCCATTAAGAGTAATATATGCATATATAAAGGAGATGAGTATCATTATGAGATATGTCATGTATGTATTGACTTAACTACTTGGTAGGAGTATATTGGAGGTATCCCCCTCAAAGTGAACTTCCCATATTGGGAGATTGAGTTACTCCTTCCTTAAGGAGCATTATATGGTGTTGCCCTACCTTAAGGGTTTTCTTATTTTTCGCATATAATGAAAATTTGGGCATCCTGGCATACCAATATATATTGCATTGTGTTGATGTTGATTATATGATTCATATTTCTAAATTATGGTATGCAATGATCTATCAAGTGGTATCATAACATCGATCTTGGTAAATTTGGGATCAAACCCTAATTCCAGTGATTCACCCATATCTTGAGATCAAATATGATTTTTTCACAATAAAATGGTGTGAAGTGGATTAATTATTCAAGGAATCCACCCTTGAAATTTTAGATTTTTTGGAATTGTTTTGCAAAAGATAGTTCAGTTTTAGTGTTAAAACCCTAATTTTAATGATTCATATGTATCTATTGAATTAGGTAGAATTTTTCAATGAATTATTTTGTGGAATGGATAATTTAATTCAAGGAGAAACACTCAAAATTTAAGAAAATTGTGATCCAGTTTGCAAGAGTTATTTCGTTTTATGGTTTTCCACAAATTTGCTCCAAAGGCTGCAATATTCATTGTTTTTATAATTTTTTTACGTTTTCATAAATATCTCAAAATATAATTGGGGTCTTTGTTCTATATTTTCTAATTTGAGGCCGACATTTAGCCGAAAAGGTAGGATAAATATTGATTTACATAGTGTTAGCATATGGATTTACACGCATGTAAATGACATGCAACAGTATGGGAATGAAATCCATCCTCAATGAATGTGAGGATGCCTTTATTGAAAACCAAAACTATATTTACATATGTACATTAAAAATTGTATGTGGGGGGTGTTTTGGAACATCAATGGAAAGAAAATTGAACAAGGGAGATAGAATGGAATGAAGTAAAAGAATGGAAAGGAATGAATGGAAGGAACATGCAAGAGTTAGGTAAAAGCAGAGCCTAATATTGCACGAATAAGAACAATGAATAACTAACACAAATAAAACGGAGTTTGAGTTAGCTAAACAAGAATGAGTAAAAGGGAACACACATGAGCAAGTAGATAATCAGAGCTTGTTCATTGTGAACTAGAACAACGTATTAATATAGTTGACAATAAGATCCAAGACAATATTTACATGCAAGATTCAAATGCTAACATCTAATGAACATAAGAACACCAAATGTTACAAGAGACAATGAATGGGACACAAAGTTCATATTTCATTAACTCCAAAACGTCTTCTCAAAAGAACACAAAGTTTCTTTCCTTGAAGTAAAGCTTGCATACAAAAGTATTTTCTTCTCCTCTCTCAAAGTCACCTTACAAATGAGCCCCTGACTTTATTTTATAACCCAAAAGTTGGTTACAAATTAGTTAGGGTTTACATGAACATTAAATAGGGCATCTTAAATGACTTTGACTTTTCAACCAACTTATAAAAAGCAACTAAAAATAGAAATCACTTAAGTTATCCAAAGTTTGCCAAAAGTGAGTTTAACAATAACCCACTTAAAATACCATTTTAACATATAATAAAATCCAGTGCCTTATCCATTAAAGTGGGCTCTCGCTATTAAAGTGGGGCAACGCTCCATTGAAGTCAAGAGAAATCGATGGTGGGAGTATATATGTCTTTGAACAATTGTGAAAATTTCTCCTCAACATGTTCTAATGAGTGCCTCTGATTTTGCTTGTTTACAAGATCACAAGGGATCTTAGCTATGAACTCCTGAATCAAGGCGAGTGAAGTGAAGGATTCATTACATACACTCTCATAATGGATCATAGAATCCTCAAGAAGTGTCTTTCTTGATTTGATATGTAGACACCAAAGAAAGTGTGTCCCTCGACATTCGAATTCAAGAATTCCTTCAATGGCTAAAGTTGAAGATTCCATACTTGTCATCTCCTGTAGACTAGGCAATACCTCATCCAAATTTTATATGTTAGAAACAAAAGCTTCCTTAAAAGAAAGGATTGGATCCAGATATGCATTAATATCCTCATGGAGCTTAATGACTGCTTTGATCATCTCTCCACCAAAAACGAGAATCTCTGAAATCCAAGATTTAGTGACATGGCCCAATGTGTTTATTTATTTTGACAAATTGAGAGTTTCTTCATCAGGGGCAGCCACCTTTGCACGGTAATCGGGAAAGTGGATGATATTGGATTTATCAGATGTTGAACATAATCCACTAATTGATTCTTTTCGGCCTTGAGCTAAGAGTTCTGAGATTTATATTTCTCAAGCCTCTTTAGCACAATATCCATTGAATCTCAGGCCATCACCATGTCACTTTCCAATGTGGACTTCCCAAGTCCAAGTCTGGAAACTTCATAATCAGCAGATGTCATGGCATCACGTTCCTTGTCAACTTGTGGGATGGCAAGATCCACAAATTTGTTTCCGTCATCATCCACCATTATCCGGGAGAGCACTTTAGGCTTCTTGGGAATGACGACATTTGAAAGCTCGAAAAGGGCATTGAAGTCAATGTCAATTGCCTTGAAAATCCTCTTCCTTTTCCTGATCTCACAATCAACCCAAAAATCAGTCTCCTTCACCACTTTTGCATACAGAAGCCTAGATTCTGAAGCAACATTCCCATTGTTCTCGACATCATTAGATTCTACAAGAATCCTTTCCACGACCTCAATCTCTAAACAAATAACCTCGATATCTACCTCTAGAACATCAGGGAGACTTTGAGAAATCTCTTTGTGAATTGTATGTTCATAAGCATTCGATATCTAGACTACTTCCACTTGAGTGGATTCTTGTACAAGGCATGACTGAGGAATGTTTGTTATGAGCTTCTTTGAACTATCAACAATGTGAGTAGAAGAATCTCTACTTGAAGTGGAAATTCCCGATACACACTCTCTTCCTTCACTAGGGCTAGGACCCTTAGATATTTCACCTCGCGACACCTTCTTTGGTGAAGTGGATTTTGGCAACCACTCCTTTCTTACTTGATGCATATGGGTAGATGGCACAGAGGTTGACTGAGAAGAAGCTTTGGTCGGTTAGAGACCTCCTCAAGTTGGAAATTTTGTAATCCTGAGGTATGATCTTGGATTGATGGTAACTTTGCAAGTTCTCTTTCATACCAAGATATGCTTCTTTCGAGGATCGGTTGATTCTTGTTATCAAGAGAAAATTCATCTCTTTTGGTCCAATCAATTGGGGCAACGGAGTAAAGGCAACAACATCATATGAGGGATCAATAACATCTTCATCATCATCCACCAATGAATATGGAGGGTTTCTGATGCAAAAGGCCTTGATCTGAGAAAGGGTTAGGGGAAAACTCTCGCCTTCTCACTTCATGTTCATCTGAACAGGCAGCCCAAAAATCTTCCATGGTAGGTTGTGTTGATACTTTTCTCAAGAAATCTTCGCATATATCCATTAATATCAAACTGGAATCTCTTCACATATGGATGAATAGTGATGAGGGAAAACTCTTTCTCCATGAGTTGTGCATTGAAGAGATTTGGACATTGGTATTCCCCAATTTGGATTGGGAAATGAATTCCTAAACGATGTTTGTCATTGATGAGATGTGAAATTGGGATAGTTGTCACGCAAGCTCCATCAATGCCCACTTGTCACTAACGTACTTAGGAAGCTTCCATGGAGTACCCGTAAAGCTGCTCACACAAATGTAGGAAAAGGATGGAAATTGAATAAACCATGTTCCCCACTGGGAAATGACATCCATGGCCTCTTTGGAGAATATTTCCTCTGTATTCGATTCAAGTTTTGAATCACGCGGAAGGTGAATGCATCGTTAACTCTCCTGAAATGATGAGAGCTATTTTTGAAACTTAACTGTGGATAATAATGGAAGACATTATTTGATGGACCCATGACTCCTTTCGTTTCTAGCCCCGAAAATAGCTTCCTTCTAGCCACTGCATAAGTCAAGTATGATGTCATGTAGAAACATCCAGTCATCTTCACTTTAATCAATTTTTTGTGAAGAGTATCACTGATGATGGTGGCCCAATCCACAAACTCTCTCTTGGCAAGGATGATACAAATAAATTGATACATCCATGGGTGGAAAATCCTGGCAGAGGGTAGACTAAAGACTCACTCAGAGAGTGATCATGTCACCGATTTCCTCCACAAACTCAATGTGGTACAATTCCTTAGGAAGTCGGTCAACATGAGGCCTCTTGGTCACTAACCAGTTGTTATTAACCATCTTGCTCCACCTGAGGGGTTCTTCATCCCAAAAATCTTGTGCTAAATTTCAAGTGATGTCGAATTCTCAGGGAAGTCAGGTATGCTGAGCAATTCCTTAATGTTCTCTGGTGTGATTAAGAGGAAAGGCTCGCGATTATCTTTATAAATTCCTCGTCTCTTAGGATCATAATGCTCTGCGTAGGTGATGACCAGCTTCAGGCATTACACCGAGACAGGAAATGTTGTTGCTTGGGGTAGACCGCTATGGTAGAGCCTATTCGAGAATATGGTTTTTCCTTCAGCTTTCACCCAATCACAAAATTGTTGCATGTTGATGCGGCCAAGATTTGTATCGAGTGATATTGTCATATACAGACTTGATGGAAGTCAAGGATGATTACTTGGAATTTGTACTTGAGCGCGGACTTATTTGATTTCTCCACTAGCTTCCTCGATTTTCCTGTAGATTTATTGGATTTTTCAGCCATTATGAATTTTACAGAAAAATGACTCAGGCACGCAAAACAATGTAAATGGTGTCGGGTCTTAGTTTCGAACCATCGCTAACACAAGAAAAATATGGCTCGTTTAATTATTATTATTATTATTTTAAAAATAATAATAATGATTGATCCCAAATTACAAATTTTTAAAATGTCAATATAAACAAAAATATCGAGACTAAGCTCTCTAGATCAGACAACAATAATAATATTTATTTTTAATTAAATTATCCCGATTGTAATGGCTTTGCGCATAGATCACTATTTCTTCATCTCTCCTGATTTAAGTTGCTTCAACGTGAAGAATTGCTTTGATTTTCCCGCAATACTTTGAACTTGTAATTTTTCTTTTCGGCATTTGTATGCATGATATTATTAAATAGCTTTGAATTTCTGGAGAGCTCCTAGTTTATGCAAAATGCATGAATAATTTTTTTAATTAAACTCTCTGTAAAATTTCTTCACCAAAACCTCTGCGTGGGTAGGTCTTTTTGCTAAAGCATGACATTTATCTTTAAGCTCGATGCGTGGGAATGCTTCTTTCGCAACTACATGGATAGTTGTCGCATGGAATCCTCTCTTTCCCCTGTGTGGAATTTTCTATTTTGACCGGGGTTGAATTTCCTTCTTTGCAATGTAATTTTTGTTAGGCGTTGGATTTGCTTCTTTTCTTTCCCCGCACGTGTAGACTTCTGCAAAAATGTGTGGGGGAATATCTTCACCTTGGCATGGGATCTCTCTCTTTTCCCTGGCATGTGAGCAATTGTTTTGGTGAAGGCGTGGTAAATTTAGAAAATAATATTCTTTATTAACTGTGTGAACTGTTATTTGATTTCAGCCTGGACACTGAGTACCTATACGGTTATTTTGGTGTGGGCACTTGTCTTATTCCTCCCGATCAATGCTTTGGACTACGTGGTAAGACTTCAAAACTAGCGTGGAAGCTATTCTTATTGCATGCACTTGCGGACTGATTTCTTCTTTTCTTCCACTTTCCCACTTGGGCAATTATTCTCTATTAGTTTCCTTATTTTCTTCCTTGGTGGGAGGCGTTTTATGGAGTTGGGTTGTATTCTTGCTATGTCATGGAGGGATGAATTTAATTTTACTTTATTCCCTTCCCTCTCTTGCGTGGGATGAGTCTCTCACTAGTGTGAATGGCCTTTGCTTCCTTTAACTTTGTGTGATGGATTGTCTAGGTAAATGTGTGGTTTCCATCTACAACTTGGCTTGTTGGTCTTCTCAATGCGTAGAAATGCCTTTAATCGGTGCTTTGAACAAGCGCATGCATGGGAATTATTTCTCTTAGGAAACTTCGTGTGCTTGGAAAAATCTTCTTGGAGTGAGTGGAGAAACAATCATTTGTGAAGAAAGTACTATGAAATCTTGAAACAAAATAATTATCGAAAATGCTTCTACGGGGAAATAAAAAGAAATTGGAAATAAAATATCTTCGAAGCTTCTTGCATAACTTTTTCCAATAGTGTTTCACGGAGAAATGGTTATGGGAATTAAAGAAACTTCCCCATAACTGCTTCTTTCTTCCCGTTGAAATAACCAACTTCCCTTTCTTTGGGTAGTGGGCATTAATTGTTAGGGAAAGATGGAAAAAAAAACATAATCGTCGCTCCCTGTGTGGCAAAGGTAAAGTAGGTGGAAATTCCCATCTTATTTCCCCATGTGGGAGATTGGGATATTTTTTGCCAGTTTGCCAACCGGTTGGGTTGGCAATCAGCAGAAGAAATCCCACAAGTGGGGAAAAAAGAAGAATTTGCCAGGAAAGGGGAAATCCGAGTGCGGAAAGCCAATTTGGCATCCCCGTGATTGGAAATGGAATTTTATTTTCCCCAACAATAAATAAAAACTTGTCGATTGATTTTTAATAAATATTATATTAATATTTATTTAATTAAAAACCCAAAAATTAATAAAATTAATTTTATTAAATAAAAGGGTAATAAATTAATTAAATATTAATTAATAAATTATTTACATGATTTGTGACTCAAAGAAGAGGAGTTCTCACCCAAAATGAGTGAAACGAAGACCAAAACGATTGGGAGAAAAAGACGATCATGACAAGAGTAATAAATCACATGAAATAATACTTTTGAAATTTTTTTAAAATTTTCACGTTTATTAATTTTGTGAAGTCAAAATTAGTTGATAACAAATGGGTTGTTATTGGGGATAAGGACTTCACGGACGCAAAGAACGGATCGACCGAACAATTTAATGAACATGATCCCAAAAATGACTATGCACAACAATTAGATGACAAAAGAGAGGAAGCGAAAATAGGGAAAAGAAACAAACCAAAATCCTAATTACCTATGTACATACTGGGACAACCCGTTTTTAATTTTGATAATGTTTGAGATATTATATCTGTTGTAGGGAAAAGACAAATGAGTTCCATCGGGATATTCCAAGTAATATGTGTTATCTCCACAGAAATTCCCGATTTTGAAAGGGCCTAGCCACGGCGAATCAAATTTCCCATGCTTTCCTTTCGGTTCATGTCTCTTGTCCCAGAGAAGAACTAAGTCATTGATTTGAAATTATCTCTCCTTAGTTTTTCTGTCGAATAATTTCTTCACTTTTGATTGGTGTTCTTCGATCCTATTTGCCACTTGAATTCTTTGTTCTTCAAGCTTGCTTATGAACATGATCCTTTATCAATGCATTGGCGAAGCATTTATCGTCAATTGCTTGAGCCAATCGTAATGCTAGTAACTCCAAAGTGGTGGGAATTTGAACATCGGTTCCATACAAGAGTTGGAATGGAGACATCTCGATTTCCATTTTGGGAGTTATGCGGTCAGCCCACAATGCATCATATAAATTTTTGTGCCAAGCTCTTTGATTTTCTTCGACTAACTTGCGTCACGATAGTAATGATGTTTTTTTATGAAATTTTTTTGATTTCCTGTAATAATCGATCAATGAGATGAAGATATCCCGTATCCATAACAAAAACCTATCATCTCTAGCTGTAAGAAAATTGGAGGCATTGTCAGTCACGATCTTGTGTGGAATTCCGTAACGAACCAATATATTATCTTTGATGAAGTTACAGACATGCATAGATATTTGTTTCATCGGTATAGCTTCTACCCACTTTATAAAATATTCGGTTTAGAGTAAACACATGAGTATGACCAACACTCGAATTTGGATTCAAGAACCCGATGAAATTTAACCTTCATTGTTGAAAGGGTTCTTCAAGAAAAGCTGGTTTTAAAGGCAAAGTTGACAATTTAGGTCATCCAACAAATTGTTGACAAGCTTTGCATTTGGCTACCCATTTTTGAGCATCAAAAACATAGTAGGGCCACTAATATGCGCTCCACAAAATTTTATGATTTGTCATTGGTCCAGAGAAATGACCACTGCAAGCATGATTGTGAAAGGCTTCAAGCAACATGGGTTGTTGTTATTTATCAACACATATGAGGAACATGCCATCAATACCTTTTTTGAATAAGGTGTTGTCCTAAATGACGTACCTAACAAATCTCAATTTGATAGCTATTTTTTCCCTATTTGTAAGATTGTCAAGACATTCAAATGTGAGAATAAGCAATATCAAAATACCATTCATCTGTGGTACTTACAAAAACTACAAGTTGTAAACTTTCTTCAACCGGTTCTTCTTCAAAGTCATCTCGTGGCTCATTCTCTGCGATGAGTTGGCGAAGTCCTCTTCCTGAACCAACTTGGTAGGATTGATGTCCAAGTTATATGATTGGATCTTGGAGACCCAATTACCTCTTTTAGATCATGGTTCCTGTTATGTCAACATTGATTTAACTATGGTGTCCGAACTAAGACTTTGGTGTGAGAATTCAATACATAGTACCGAAATATTTCAAGGCTCTAACCACCACGTACGCATGCCTCTCAAGGGGAGTGTAATTGAGTTCATGTTTCTTGAAGCCAAAACTCATGAATGTAATAGTAGATTTGATTCCCTCTTGATTGTGTTAATTCAAGATGACAGAGATCATGTGTGGGGAAGCATATCAATAGACTATGAAATCCTTTTTAAAATCGGGACACACTAATGTAGGGGCTTTCACAATAGCATCCTTGATTTTTTCAAATGTTTCTCTACCTTCCTTTGACCATTTGAAGGATTCTTTTCCTTTCATCATGTCAGTGATTTCTTTGGTTAGCTCGGCAAAATATGGCACAAACCTTCTCAAAAAGTTCACCTTCCCAAAGAATGAGTGGACTCCAGGCTTACTTGTAGGTAAGGAAAGATCCTTGATAGCTTGAATGCGTTCAGGATCGATCTTAGTTCCTTCTTTAAAAACAATATGACCTAGGATTTTCCCTTCCGTAACTTCGAACATAGACTTCTTTGGATTCAGGGAGATCTTATGAAGTCTGCACCTTTGCAATATTTTCTCCAAATCTCTTAGGTGATCTTCTTGCTTCTTTGAGAAAACTATCAAGTCATCTAGGTATATCACGATGATCTCGTCTTTATAATCTACAAATACCATGTCCATAGCCCTTTGAAAGGTTGCACCAAAGCATTGATCAAACCAAAAGGCACTCTTCTATATGTGAATGTACCCGGGGTGTGGTGAACTTGATTTTATGTTGATCTTCTCTAGCCACTTCAATCTGATCATACCCAGAGAACTCGTCTAGCATAGATAGCATTTCTGATCCAGTTACTTCCTGCAAAATACGGTCCATGACCAGCAATGGGCAGTTATCCTTCAAGGAAGCTTAATTAAGATTGCAGAAATCCATGCAAATCCTAATTTCTCCATTTTTTTTGTGAACTCGATACAATATTAGCTATCCAAGTTGAATGTTGAATAGGAAAAACTATTCGTGCGTCTAACATCTTTTGAACCTCATGGAATATTGTCCCTATTATCTTTGGGGTTATATTGTCTTTGCTTCCCTGAATGGAGTTGCACCAAGTTTCAAGGGTATGGCATGCTCCATTTCCCTAGGTTGGAAAGACTTCAAGTCTTCATATGAGTAAGCCAAGATGTCTAAATATTTGGTAAGGAGGCTTACAAATTTCTTGTGCTCCTCAAGTGAGAAACACTTACCGATGTTGACTAGGTGAGGTTTGTCTTTGGTACCAATGTCAACTTGCTCATATTCAGCAAAATTTGCAAATCATGTCCGCTCTTTCTCTTTGATAAACTTGTCATGTTTATCAAAAAGTTCTTCAAGCGAAACCAATCCTTTTGGAATTTTATTTCTCCGAGTTGAATGATGCAATCTCAAGATCCTCATTCTCAACTCCTTGAATGGGCGAGGTTTTGCTTCACGAAATGCAAAATCACTTCCTTCAAAGTACAACTTTTCAAAATTATCTCTTTTCCAAGAAGGCAATAATTTGTTGATCATCATTAAAGACTTGCCAATTTTTACGAATTGTCATGAACACTTGGCCCGAAAACCATTTCAATGGTGTATTTGTCTTTATCAAAATTTGAATGAGGGATCATCAATGAAGTGAGACTACTAGAGAATCTGCTTGGTCATTATTTTCACAAGGGCTAGATTTTATAGGAAAAATATTGAAGACTTCTATCGGCCCCACAATTTATTTTTGTAGTGTCTCAAATAATCATTCTTTACTTGAAATTGATTTTTAACTTGTTTCACGATCAACTTGGCATCTCTGAAATTTTTTCAAATTTTTTATCCCTTTCTCTTCTCGCAACCCGGAGGCCAAGGACTAATACCTCGTATTCTGCAGTGTTGTTAGTATTTGAAAATTGGAGTTTGTAAGAAAATTAAACATTTTACCATTTGGAGATATAAGCACCACTCCTCCGCCGGAACCTGTCGAGCAACAACTTCCATCGAACTCCGGATTCCAAATCTCATTGGAATGTTGGTAAGTGATATCAGGAGTATGAACCTCTGTAGTCATCATATAATTACCCATACTGGAGCTTTGAAATAGGATATGTGTGCAAAAGATCTTCAATTTTTTTCACTGTGAACTTTTCCTGAGTCTTTGGCATTAGCTTCTTCATTTCTCCCTTGATAGGGATCATAGCATGAGACCAATCCATTTGAATCTCGCCACCCAGATCTCTACAAATTATTTTTCTCAACAACATACCATATGAAGCGAGAATGCTAAAGCAACTAGAATGGTTACCTTAACTCGCTTCTGAGGAAATTGGGCTAAAACCATTTGAGCGTCTTTAATCTTCCCAATCAGAGGAACTTGTCTTGTCTCAATAGAGTAACATGATCCGAATGTTCTCATACAAGTCAACCCAAGAGCATGTGTTACTTCCGTGGGCATCACATTATTCGAGGCTCTAGAATCTATAATGCAATTACTTAATTTGCATCTATTGATCAGAAAGGACACAAAGAAAGGTTCAATATTTTCATTTGAAGGTGTAGTGGCCGCCACAATATTTTGAGTCTTCCCGTATTTTGGATTTTTCACAATTCCTATAGAGGAATGAATAGTATAGTCGTCTTTGATAAAATGGACCAATTTCTTGAGTTGATCCTTATTGGAATTCAAGTACTCTGCCTGTGACATGGAAATTTTTGTTTTATTGATGTGATCAATGATATCAAATTTAGGCAAAATGATCGTACTTGATGTCTCAAATACTAGTTCTTTCGAACTTGATGATGGCACACTTTTGACCTTTGCTTCGGGCTTGGTTGATATTGATGTGGAAGAAGAAACTTTCTTCATAGCTGATTTATCAACTGATTGACTTGACAAAGGTCCTCCTTTCTTTAGGATAGTTTTAACCTTGGAAACCTCAGTTGCCTTGGACTCTTTAGGAATCTCAATTGTCTTGGATTCTTTGGAAGTTTCTTTAGTTTTAGATTCTTTAGGAACTTCCTTGGAGCTATTTTTATCTTCCACCTTAGTGGTACCATGTTCCTTTTTCGAGAGCGTGTGAAGACAACGAAGAATTGATTATTCACATCTTCTACAATTTTTTTGTATTCGTCTTCTTCTTCTTCTTCTGAACGGTACTTGAAGAAATGATTATTACTTTCTCCTTTAGGCTCTTCGACTTCAGGTTCATATGTTCCAGAGTTTGGCTCTTCTTCGTCAACCTCGACGACCTCGACTTCATCTTTGGTTTCCTCGACGATATCACATTTTGAATTAGTTACGGGAGCTAATTCAATAGAAAGCCTTGTTGAGCACTTGTAATTCTAGCTTTGTTGGGAACATAGCCTTTTCTTGGGATGTCTTTGTAAGGAGTACATTACTATTTTGAGGAACTTTCTTTTTCAAAGCTAGCACATCATTAGCCAACTTAGTGAGTATAGCCTTTGAAGCATTGGGGGTTTCTTGAATCTTTCCCTTGAGGGAAGTTTTCTTGAATTTTCCCGCCATGATTAAGTCATCCTCAATCTCTATGGCCAAGGATTGAGAAAGTTCCAAAGTAGCCACTTTAGCCCTTCTCAGTTGATAGCACACTTTTGGTTGTTGTGCATTAATAGAGAAACATTTTTGTCTACCAGTGTTCGGGTGAATTCTGGCGGCAGAACTTTGTTCACCATTTTGTTGAACTTTTCCACGAAATTCCTCATGGGTTTTATTGGCTCTTTCTTCTACCTGAGATAGTTGGGCAAGAAGGGCATGTTCATCTTCTGCCATTTTGAATCAGTCTTTAAACTTAGTTTTCATATCATTCTAGTTTGTAATGCATCCATTTGGCAGATGATGAAACCAATCAGCGGAAACGTCATGCAATGTTTCAATGAGGAGGTGAACAACAACATCTCCATATTCCACTGACAAAACTGCACATGTAGCAAAGAAGGTGAAAATGTGGTCATCATGTGAAGTCTTCCCATCTCCATTGAACATAGGAAGAATCTTCCTTGATCCTCGTGGGAGGTCATGTCAAGCTGGTAAGGCCAATGGGCCTATGGCATTTCCCCATAGTATGTTAATTGCCATCTTGGGAAAGGTGGTATGCGAAGGCAAAACAACGTGAGCAAGAACAATTTCTTGACTTGTAGTGATTCCTTCCTTTCTTGCTCTTTCAAGAATTGATGCAAGGCTTATAGATATATGAGGTGTGTTCCTCCTTGGAGGAGATAACTTGAAACCAAATTTTCCTTGAAAGTAAAAAATGGGATCTGATTGACCCTTAGCTTTTTCTCCACATGTAAACCTCTTTCCTACCAGTTTGAAATCTTTATTCTGAAAGGATCACTTGCATGTTATAATCAGCTCTAGCTTTTTCTCTTCACTCTCTTTCTCGATCTCTTTGTGCCTGAATAACTCTAACAACTCTCATAGCTTAATTTTCATCATTATCCAATACTGATGTGGCGAGATGAAAATGATATTCGTTCATGCACTTTTCCCAAATTGTTTGCCTCAAATATGATGATATGCCTTCTTGAGTATTTGCAAAAAAAAGATTTGGTTGCAAGATAGGTGAGTTACATGTAATAGTCATACAAATTATTTCCTTGGTGGAAGAGGGTCGTCAGTGAACAACGATCAACACATGTCCAGGAGGTCTTCTTGCCACAAGTGTGGGTGCTCTTCTTCTAAGGTCTTCAATGTAGATTTCTATGTCAATGGCTCTATCAACACCACAAATTGTTACAAGCTTTCGCGGTTTTCCCAAGCTACTATCTAAAGGCTGGCAACAATGTCTCCTTGAAAATATTCGTTGGGCACAAGATTCGGTTGAAGAACTGGAGCTTGTGCAGAGGGGATAGTCATAAATATTTAACCAAGCACTGGTTAACGATTCTTGAATCCCTAGTAGAGTCACCAAAAATTGTTAGCATATGGATTTGCACGCATGCAAATGACATGCAACAGTATGGGAATGAATTCCCTCCTCAATGAAGGTGAGGCTACCTTTATTGAAAACTAAAACTATATTTACATCTGTACATTCAAAATTGAATGTGGGGGTGCTTTGGAACATCAATGGAAAGAAAAAGTGAATAAGGGAGATGGAATGGAATGAAGGAAAATAATGGAAAGGAATGAATGCAAGGAACATGCAAGAGTTAGGTAAAAGCATAGCCTGATATTGCATGAATAAGAACAATGAATAACTAACACAAATAAAACAGAGTTTGAGTTAGCTAAACAAGAATGAGTAAAAGGGAACACACATGAGCAAGTAGATGATCGAGTTTGTACATTCTCGAACAAAAAAAAAAGTGTATTAATATAGTTGACAATAAGATCCAAGACAATATTTGCATGCAAGATTCAAACGCTAACCTATAATAAACATAAGAACGCCTAAAATTTATTACGAGAGATAATGAATGGGACATAAAGTTCATATTTCATTAACTCAAAATGTCTTCTCAAAACAACACAAAGTTTATTTCCTTGAAGTAAAGCTTACATACAAAAGTATTGTCTTCTCCTCTCTCAAAGTCAGATTACAAATGAGCCCTGACTTTCTTTTATAACCCAAAATTTGGTTACAATTTAGTTAGGGTTTACATGAACATTAAATAGGGCATCTTAAATGACTTTGAATTTTTCAACCAACTCATAAAAAGAAACTAAAAATAGAAATCACTTAAATTATCCAAAGTTTACCAAAAGTGAGTTTAACAATAACCCACCTAAAATATCATTTTAACATATAATAAAAGCAAGTGCCTTATCCATTAAAATGGGGTCTGCCTATCTCAAATGTATGAGAAATGGACTCTCCCACTTCGTTAGATACCAGGAAAGCTATCTCCTCATCCCATTAATGAAATTAGGATCTGCCGCCTTTGACCAATTGAAAGTATTTGAACCTTCCCAATTCTTTGAACATCTTTTCTTCTTAGGAGGCTCACTGGTCAAAGCACAGCCTCACAAAACACTTGCAATTCCAAGATCCTACCTGGCATATCATTCAGATTGACCATCTTTGATTGAACATTTTCAAACAAGCTCTTTAATTTTATGCAACGCTCCATTGAAGTTGAAGAGAAATTGATGGTGGGAGTATACATGTCTTTGAACAATTGTGAAAATTGCTCCTCAACATGTTCTGACGAATGCCTTTGATTTTGCTCATTTACAAGATCACAAGGGATCTCAACTATGAACTCTTGAATCAAGGTGAGTGAAGTGAAGGCTTCATTGCATATGCTCTCGTAATGGATCATAGAATCCTCGAGAAGTGTCTTTCTTGATTTGAGATGTAGACACCAAAGAAAGTGTGTCCCTCGACATTCGAATTCAAGAATTCCTTCAATGGCTAAAGTTGAAGATTCCATACTTGTCATCTCCTGTAGACTAGGCAATACCTCATCCAAATTTGATATGTTAGAAAAAATGCTTCCTTAAAAGAAAGGATTGGATCCAGATATACATTGATATACTTATGTAAATTAATGACTGCTTTGATCATCTCTCCACCAAAAACGAGAATCTATAAAAGCCAAGATTTAGTGACATGGCCCAATGTGTTTATTTCTTTTGACAAATTGAGAGTTTCTTCATCGGGGAGCCACCGCATCAGTCTTGGGAAAGTGGAATATATTGGATTTATCGGATGTTGAACATATTCCACCAATGAGCTAAGAGTTCTAAGATTTATATTTCTCAAGCCTCTTTAGCACAATATCCATTGAATTTCAGGCCATCACCATGTCACTTTCCAATGTGGACTTCCCAAGTCCAAGTCTGGAAACTTCATAATCGAAGATGTTATGGCATCACGTTCCTCGTAAGCTTGTGGAATGGAAAGATCCACAAATTTCTTTCTGTCATCATCCACCATTATCCGAATAGCACTTTAGGCTTCTTGGGAATGACATCATTCGAAAGCTTGAAAAGGGCATTGAAAGTCAATGTCAATTGCCTTGACAACCCTCTTCCTTTTCTTGATCTCACAATCAACCCAAAAAGGAGTATCCTTCACCACTTCCGCATACAGAAGCTTGGAGTCTGAAGCAACATTCCCATTGTTCTCAACATCATTAGATTCTACAAGAATCCTTTCCACGACCTCAATCTCTAGAGAAATAACCTCGATATCTACCTCTTGAACATCAGGGAGACTTTGAGAAATCTCTTCGTGAACTGTAGGTTCAGAAGCATTCGATATCTGGACTACTTGCACTTGAGTGGACTCTTGTGCAAGGCATGACTGAGGATTGTTTGTTATGAGCTTCTTTGAACTATCAACAATGTGAGTAGAAGAATCTCTACTTGAAGTGGAAATTCCTAATACATGCTCTCTTCCTTCACTAGGGCTAGGACCCTTAGATATTTTACCTCGCGACACCTTCTTTGGTGAAGTGGATTTTGGCAACCACTCCTTTCTTACTTGATGCGTATGGGTAGATGGCACAGAGGTTGACTGAGAAGAAGCTTTGGTCGACTGGAGACCTCCTCGAGTTGGTAATTTTTATAATCCTGAGATATGATCTTGGATTGATGATAACTTTGCAAGTTCTCTTTCATACCAGGGTATGCTTCTTTCGAGGATCGGTTGATTTTTGTTATCAAGAGAAAATTCATCTCTTTTGGTACAATCTATTCGGGGCAATGGAGTAAAGGAAACAACATCATATGAGGGATTAATAACATCTTCATCATCCACCAATGAATCTGGAGGGTTTCATATGCGAAAGGTCTTGATTTGAGAAAGGGTTTCACTTCAATCAATTGTTTGTGAAGAGTATCACTGATGATGGTGGCCCAATCCGCAAACTCTCTCGCAAGGATGATAGAGATAAACGGATACATCCATGGGTGGAAAATCCTGGCAGAGGGTATACCGAACAGAGAGTGATCATGTCACTAATTTTCTCCACAAACTCAATGCAAAGGCTTCCCTAGGAAGCTAGTCAACACGAGGTCGCTTGGTCACTAACTAGTTGTTATTAACCATCTTCCTCCACATGACGGGTTCTTCATCCCAAAAACAATTGTTTTGACTTTCAAGTGATGTCAAAATTCTCAGGGAAGTCAGGTATGATGAGCAATTCCTCAATGTGCTTTGGTGTGATTAAGAGGAAAGGATCGCGATTATCTTTATAAATTCCTCGTCTCTCGGAATCATAATGCTCTGCGTAGGTAATGACCAACTCTGGGCATTGCACCGAGACAAGAAATGTCGTTGCTTCAGGTAGACCGCTATGGTAGAGCCTATCCGAGAATATAGTTTTGCCTTCAGCTTTCACCTGATCACAAAATGGTTGCACGTTGATGTGGCCAAGATTTGTATCGGTAACATTGTCGTATGCAGACTTGATCGAAGTGGGAGAGATGATTCCTTGGAATTCATACTTGAGTGCGGACTTATTTGATTTCTCCACTAACTTCCTCGATTTTCCTGTAAATTTATTGGATTTTTCGGCCATTATGAATTTTACAGAAAAATGACTTAGGCACGCAAAATAATGTAAACAATGTCGGGTCTTAGTCTCGAACCACCGTTTACACAAGAAAAATATGGCTCGTTTAATTTATTATTATTATTATTATTTTAAAAATAATAATAATAATTGATCCGAATTACAAATTTTTAAAAATGTCAATACAAACAAAAATATCGAGACTAAGCTCAGATCGAGCAAGAATAATAATATTTATTTTTAATTAAATTCTCTTGATTGTAATGGATTCTGCGCAAGATCACTATTTCTTCGCCTTGCCTCATTCAAGTTGCTTCAATGTGAAGAATTGCTTTGATTTTCCAGCAATACTTTGAACTTGTAATTTTTCTTTTCGTTGGCATTTGAATGCGTGATATTATTAAATAGCCTGAATTGCCTAGAGAGCTCCTGGTTTATGCAAATGCGTGAATATTTTTTTTTAATTAAATTCTCCCATGGAATTTCTTCACGAAAAACCTCTATGTGGCCAGGTCTTTTGCTAAAGCATGACAACTATCTTTAATCGGTGTGTGGAAATGCTTCTTTCACAAGTGTGTGGACAATTGTTGCATGGAATCCTCTCTTTCCTTGTGTGGAATTTGTTATTTTGACCAGCGTTAAATTTGCTTCTTTGCACTGTAATTTTTTGTTAGGCGTTGGATGTTCTTCTTTTCTTTCTCTACATGTGTAGACTTATACAAAAATGTGTGGGGGAATAGCTTCACCTTTGGCAAATGTGGTAATTTTGCTTCTACCTTAGTGTTGGCTCTCTCTCCTTTCCCTGGCACGTGAGCAGTTGTTTTGGTGAAGGCGTGGTAAATTTAGAAAATAATATTCTTTATTAACTATGTGAACTGTTATTTGATTTCATCACGGACACTGTTGCATGCGTGCGAGTATTGCTTCTGGTTATTTTGGTGTGGGAACTTGTCTTATTCCTCCTTATCAATGCTTTGGACTGCGTGGTAATACTTCAAAACCAGCATGGAAACTATTCTTATTGCATGCATGTGTGGATTGATTTCTTCTTTTCTTCTACTTTCCCACGTGGGCATTTTTTCTCTACTATTTTCCTTGTTTTCTTCCCTAATGGGAGGCGTATGATGGAGTTGGGTTGTATTATTGATGTGCATGGAGAGATGAATTTAATTTTACTTTATTCCCTTCCTCTATGGCATGGAATGACTCTCTCACTAGTGTGAATGGCTTTCATTGCCTTAAACCTACATGATGGATTGTCTAGGTAAATGTGTGGTTTCCATCTACAACTTGGCTTGCTGGTCTTCTCCAATGCGTAGAAATGCCTTTAACTGGTGCTTTGAACAACTGCATGTATGGGAATTATTTCTCTTTGGCAACTTCTGTGTGCTTGAAAAAATCCTTCTTGGAGTGAGTGGAGAATCAATCATTTGTGAAGAAATTATTATGAAATCTTGCAAACAAAATATTTCTCTGAAAATGCTTCTACAGGGGAAATAAGAAGAAATTGGAAATAAAATATCTTCGAAGCTTCTTCGCATGACTTTTTCCAACAGTCTTTCACGGAGAAATGGTTATGGGAATTAAAGAAACTTCCTCGTAACCGCTTCTTTCTTCCCGTTGAAATAACCAACTTCCCTTTCTTCGGGTAGTGGGCATTAATTTCTAGGGAAAGATGGGAAAAAAAACTTAATCGTTCGCCCGTGGCAAAGGTAAAGTAGGTGGAAATTCCCATCTTATTTCCCCATGTGGGAGATTGAGATATTTTTTTCCATTTTTTCAACCGGTTGGGTCGACAATCAACTGAAGAAATCCCATAAGTGGGAAAAAATAAGAATTTGCCAAGAAAGGGGAAATCCTAGTGTGGAAAGCTAATTTGGCATCCCCGGAAATTGGAAACGGAATTTTTTTTTCCCCCGACAATAAATAAAAACTTGTCGATTGATTTTTAATAAATATTATATTAATATTTATTTAATTAAAAACCCAAAAATTAATAAAAATAATTTTATTAAATAAAAGGGTAATAAATTAATTAATACATTATTTATGCGATTTGTGACTTAGCGGGAGGAGTTCTCACCCGATATGAGCAAAACAAAGACCAAAACGATCGGGAGAAAAAGACGATCACGAAGAGAGTAATAAATCAGGTGAAATAACACTTCTAAATTTTATTTTTAAAGTTTTCACGTTTATTTATTTTGTAAAGTCAAAATTAGTTGATAACACATAGGTGCAACTCAACATCCACGTGTCCAGGAAAAGTTATATGGAGGTCATTTTGGGCATTAGAAATTCCCAAGATCTCCCTAAATCACAGATAAGATAGAAGAGCACCATGTTATCTTTACAATGCCTATTGGAACACGTGAAACAAACAACATATGCCCTCGGAATCACCGGGTCAAAGTTCAAGGTTTTAAAAAATGGCCAAAATGGTATATTATTGTGATTTTCAATTTTTTCAATGACGCTATATTTTATACCATATTGTTTTCATGTATTAAGTCGTATTGACACATGGCAAGATAAGAGCATGGATGATTTGGTATATTTGAGCACATATATTCACACCTTGGTACATTGCATTTCCACATTCCACCCTTAGCGCATGCTATATTTCCCACATGGAAGCCACATTGTCCACACTTATGCCTTACAATCCCACATGTCACCCAAATATACCTTATGCGCTAACCACTCTAGCCATGACACATAATCTTTGGCGAATAAAGCAGCCCCAAGGTCATTTAAATAATGCCACCATAGCTTATTTAAACCACCACATCCACCCTCCCGTGGAGCATGTGGGATAAGATAGGTGGTCAAAGTTATATTTGGTAGTCAATGTGCAAGGAGATTTTAATTAAAGCGGCCTTGTAGAATAAGATAAGGTGCCTAACCATTCCGCCACATGCTTAGAGACATTATAAAATCAACTTTGTGGTATTTGAAGGTTAATGGCTCACAGACTGTGTAAGTCTCATAAAGGATAGTTTTTACATTTGACCATTTTTTGACCAACCAAACGAGGTTTTTAGAACTTGGAGTAAACTGGAAAAGTGTGCAAAATTTGGATACACTCTTCTTGAGCATATTGTGCTCTAATGAACATGTTCATTTGATGTTATTTGAAAAATTTAAAGTTATTTTTGTTGAGAATGAAGGAAGATTGACCTTGCAAGTGCTACATGAAGGTTGGTCAACATTGTTAAGTATAATCAAAGTCTTCCATAGGTCTATGGATAGATTTTTGCAGTTTAAGAGATTCATTAACGCATTTTAAGTTTTTAAATTGTACTTGCAATCAATTTTTAATGGATTGGTTCGAATGAACCTGGAGATGTAGGCATTTTATGCCAAACTCCGTAAACAATTTTTGTGTCATTTTATTTCAGTTTTACATTCATATTTCCACAGATTTTAATTAGTTAATTAATCTTTGGATGCAAGTTAAACCAAATTACGACATTTACGAAAATCATATAAATGGTTATTTGATCATTTTTATGTGTAGTTGGTATGAATGAGTTTAAATCACTCATATTTCATTTTGAATCCATCTTAAACACATTTCTAATCAGTTTGATCAGATATTTGACACGCCATTTCTAAGTAACCGTTTTTAACTATTTAATAATATGGGGTCTACTATAGTTTACAAATCATATTTTGGTATTAGAGATGGTAGAATGGTTGATTGACTTCTATTTTACATTTTTGATATCATATTTCAGTTGGTTTTAATTCAGTTTGTACAAACATTTGGGCTTGTTGACCTTCCATTTGCAAAGTGTACAGTTATTAGGAGTACATGTTGTTTGCATAAAAAGGAAACCGTGTGACGAGAGGGACAAATGGGTCTCTTTAGATCTCAGCTTTAGGGTGATGGATATAGAAATGGAATTCATTCAAAGTTAGTGTTTGATAAGTAAACCATATTGTGAAGCTTTCTTTTTTGGTATGATAATTGTATTTGATTTGTTACCTATGTCCTTTGATTAGGAGCAAGTGAAAAGAACATTCCATTTTAAGATATGGAGATGGCATTAGGACATTGTTCAAAGAATTGGACATTATTTTTGCACTCATTTACATTTGGGTATTAATTGGTTATTAGTTGATTTTAGATTCACAATTGTTCTTAAGCAATGCAGGATGCATTCTTAAAGTTGTTTAAAATTCAATGATTCATTAACCTTTGCTCACATGGTGTATAGTTCTCAGTTTCTGAAGGTAAAATTATTCCAATGTTTCTGTCTATGAAAAATGGCTATTTTTACATAGTTTTGGTTTTCATATCCATGTCTGGATAACCTTTGTGTGGCCTGTTGGAAAAAATATGCCTTGTTTTGGAACTATTTCAGAACTATTTGAAAACATGGGGTTTCATCACTACCTCGTTAAATAGAAGGTTTTCTATGGTGTAGCCTTCTATTCAAGTTGTTGAACCAAGAAGAGGGATCATCCCTCGTATTGGTAAAACTTGTTTCTTAAATATTTTTTATTGCATAGCTGATATTGTTGATTAACATGCATATTTTTCAAAGCATACTTTTGTGGGATTCCTATTGTATGTTGAAAGGAGATTTTTCCCATATTATTTTGGCTTTGAATCTGGTTAATGGTGTCAACTGTAGTGAACAACTGAGTGACATTTTTTGAGTCTAGTAGCCAACACTCCACAAGGTCATGCGTGTTAGTATCACCTAAACAGATGCCTAGGTGCTCACCCAAAGCACGCCTGAGTTCCTCCTTTGTGCACTTATCAAGATGTGGTTAGTCTTCTTAGTCATCATAACATGAATGAAGATAAAAACACAATCTAACAAAAGTAAGGGCAGCACATACAATAAGGAAATTACTCAACATGGAAAATCATTGATAATATTTGGATTCCCATTATACCATGTTTAGATCTACTAACCCTTGCAATCCACACACAATTGTCCATCAAAAACACAATTTATTACATAAACCTATTAATTATATCATAGGATGACTACGTACATGCACACATATCATACTTACATACACACTAAGAACTCTCATACATTTAATCCCCATTTACATGGAGTGCAACATCTATTTATACATGGTGGGGACTTTCCCTTCACCACTTACATGCATTTTTCTTAATAATAGATGTCCTAAATATAACCTGCAAGCTTCACTTTAACTCTAGATTGAGCTATAAATAGCTCGGCCTCATACATGCTTTAATCCTATAAATAGCTCTTCTCCATGCGTCATCCTTATCTTGTCTTGCATGTTCTTTGCTTTTATTCACCTATTTCTAAACCTTGTTTGCATCTCACGCCATCTATGCTTTTACATATTTTTAGCCTTTACTCCGAAATCAGCTAATTCTTGAATCTATGTGCATGTGCACGAGCCTCCCTGCGTGTTAAATCTTTCTCGTGTTTACGCGCACCCTCGTGCATTGACCTATCATTGCCCTCTACTCTTTCATGCATGCTTCCACACATCCTTCTCATCCTTAGTTGATTCCTTCATTTCTTTGCGTGCACTCTGTGTGCGGTCTCCAACCTCCACGCATGGCTAATACTTAGCCATTTCTTCTAACCAACATTACCCCACACTAAGAGTATTGTTCGTCCTTGAAAATAACATGAATCAAAGAAAATCTCTTTCGAGCATTAACTAAAAGAATGAATCAATCCTGAAGAATAAAGAATGGAAGGTAACTAACCCAATGAATAAAATAATGAAGTATCTCATGAATTGCGCGCGCATTATAAACTCATGCCTTAGGTGGTGGGAGAAGTTATGGAAATTCCTTGTTTATTGTATGTTTTAACTCTTTTGAGCTTGTAAGCTCTTGGGTAGCCTTGTCGGGCGATGCCTCGATAATATCTCAATTTGCTCAGAAGTCATCTCGTAGACCTTCTACTTCAACTCTTTCACCGCCACATCTAGGCCCGACATCACACCCTCTAAAGTATCCATTTTGTGCATTACTTCATGGTAGATCTCCTCAAGCCTCTCCTTAAGTGTATCTTTCATGGAATTTATCAACTCCCTCTTTCTCTGCGACCTCTGTCATGACCTTCTCACGTTCGACCTTATAAGTTTTCATCATGGCCTAAATCTTCTTTAGCTCCACCTATTCAAATGTTGTGCACGCACTAAGGATTCGAGAGAAATATTAGTAGTTGTCAAAAACATACTCATCCTTCTGTGCAACCTCCTTTACTTCCACAACCAATGCCTCATATTCCTCAATCTTCTTTTCAACCCTCTCTTTATTTTCCTTCTTTTTCCTTGGCTAATTCTTCAATTGTTGGCCTTGGCCCACTCTTTATCTTTATCAACATCATTCAAACTAGATCTTCTAGATATTCTAACTTTGTTGTATATTCGGATGAGCTTGATCAACTAGGTCCGAGCGCGCATGCGTAATATTGAAAACTATATCTCGCCGCTTTGTGTATGCATCAAACGTCATTTTCTTCTCATCCCTAAATTCCTCTACAAGCTTCTGAATTTTATATTCCATCCGCTCTTTATCCCTCTGCATTTTTTTATTGCAACTCCTTTGTCTATATTTCTCCTTCCAACTTCAACGATCATATTATTAAGTGCATTGCATATATGTTCATGAGAAATCTCTATAGGGTCAATGACAGGAATACCTTACCTATCTTCTTCTTCACCTCATCTTAGAGTACGAGTCTTTACTCACCTCGAACTCGAGCTCTTCTATATGCATTTAAGTACTCCAAGAGAGAATCTTCCTAGCGCGTGCAAGTGCTTCATCCTTTTTTAACATCTCCTAACCAAATAGGTCCTTCCCAGGAACCGAGCTTTGGAACCTAACCCTTGGCACTTTCGAAGGGTCGTCGATATATGATAATTGGGTAGCCTGTAAAGGTTCCCAATGCTTCCCTCCTCCGGTGCAATTCTTCTTCGGTGTTTCTTACAAGATGTTGAATTGTGCCGCTTGCTCTCTCCTACAATGCCTAAGTCTTCCCCAATTAGTTTCTCTCCATCACCCTCTTCTTCCTCTCAATATCCTTTTGGCTCCTCGCGCACATCGCACATCTCTTCTTCATGCTCTCCCTCTTCCATAGTATCTTCATCGTGAGGGTCTTGATCCTACTTGCCCTCTTCTTCCTCCAAAGATTGGCACTTCTTCTACATCCTATAACGGCTCTTCCTCATGCGTCATCTCTTCTTCAACCACCTTTTCCTCAAAGTCCCCTTCTTATTCCACCTCATAAACTACTTGTGGTTTCTTCTTTGTTGGGTAGGCTTGGGTGCCCTTGTTGATAGAGACTCTGTGTTTTGAGGCGATAACACATCCTGACGCTCTTATCTCAACCGCATTTATAAAAAAAAATTGCTTTGATCAAACACAGTTTCTTCTTCTTCTTTAACTTCTTATTCTTATTCTTCATGAGGAGTCTCTTCAAACCTTTACCAGGCGACCCCTACTATCTACTTCTTATGTGGAGGCTCTAGCAAGTGAAGGTCGCGCGCATTGATATACTTTCCTTCCTTGAGCTTCATCCTAAGATAGATGTATATTCTATAAGAATGTTAACCCACTATTAAAGTCGTGAGAATCAAGTCCATAATATATATCTCCATTATCTCTATGTATGTTATTCTTGTTGGATATACATAAGTTCGGCACAGAGTGTGGTAGTAAGCAACTACCTTTCGCATTATATGTCAAATTTCGTGCATCTTCTATGTAGTTCATGATGGCACTGGAAGTACTTTGTTGTGAATGCAAATGGTAGTTTGCAACATGGCCCCATCCCCTGTTACTTAGCATAAATATCCCAAGGAAGTAATGTTGCATACCGAAAACTTTCCCTGTTTGTCCAAAAGTATCGAAAACTCTCTTAACACACGCCATTCATTTTCAAACGTGTTACACAATCTTTTGTACCATTTTCCACACATGTCTTCAGATGGGCCTATAATTGCTCCATCACAAGTAAACTCAAGTAAATATCTACGTTGGAGACTTGTTCTTGATCAGTAGACCCACACATTGTCTGTTAGGCCATCAAGTACCCCGATTTCCAAAAACACAATCAAAAGAAGAATGACGCCCCAATTGATCTTCTCACCTTTTCTTATCTAGTTTTTGCCTCCTCAATTATGCCCTCAATAATATACAAGGCAATGTTGTATAATGTCTTTTTCGCCATCTTATGTGTGACATGTAAAAACTTCTTGCAAACATTTATACAACGCTCAAAAGCTCCTAACTTGTAACTCATAGGGTGCACGACCACCCTAGTGCTGGATCGGTGATACTTACGATGTTGAATGTGTGAGTACCTCGCTTATAATTAAATTTGGTTGTTGTGGCCTCAACTGCAGTGTCATCCTCCAAATCTAGCATGATTTCTACATCGATGTCATGCAACCCAATCAACTAGGAAGTTAGGCACATTCTTCTTCCTTTGAAATAGAAGAAGTCTTCGTGCACTCTAGAAATAATCCATTGATATAAACGTGTAGGTTTTCCAAAACATGGAAAATCATAAAGTTGTAAAACCCCTACACTCTCCAAGTCCTTTCTACCCTTATCATCTAAAAAAATTTGCCCCTTTGTCGTTCTCTTATCCATTTACATCAAGTACATTGTTCCTTATATCAATTTCATGGGATTGTGTCCTATGGTTATAGTCGTTGATCTTGTACTTGGTCAACTGCGAAGCCTGTGGTTTCCCTATTATCACTTCTTGTGGGTATTGCATTTCGAAACCTTATCTTCAAATGACTCTCAACAATCTTCTTGTTGTTGATCTTTGGTGACCTTTTTGGTGTCATTGTTTCTCTTCAACTACTCAAACTTCAAAATCCACATAATACGTTCCCTAAGTCTGAAAAATCACTTGCTTGTTCAAATGTGTGTCATTGCACCGAACTACCAATCTTCTCAATCAACCCTTATGCTTTTTTTTCCTCGACTCTAAGCCCTAATCCAACCCTTTGAAATATGTACCCTAGCTATGTGTCTTGCCTTTAAAACCTTCGTCTAGCTACCACTTTATACAAGGAGCTCTCCAATGTCCATGTTTTGTGCTCCCTTAGATTTGGTTATCCTCGGCTCTCTGGTTCGATCTTTGCACTTAGCTCTTATCGCAATTGATCTCTTCATCGCAAAAATTCTTAAAATCAAGGTAAGAATGAATTCGTTCATGCCCATTTTATAGATTTTGCAATTTCCATCGCATTAATTACACTCCACCTACCACCACTTTAGCTTTAAAAACGCTTTTTTTTTTTTTTTCTCGCGCTTTCTCCCATGCGTGACATAATAAGTAACCTTCAGTGTACACGACTACTTCGTGCTTCGAGGATCTTTCACGCACATCTCCCGCGCCACACACATTCTTCCTCTGCGTCACTTTCCAAGTAGTCTAACTTCTCATTGCCTCCCTCACGTTACCATGTGTGGGCCTTTACTCATGTGGTTTCTAATCTAAGCGCTTACTATACCTTCAAACACCAACATACTTAAACACCTTCGCACTATATCCACCACTTATATGAGACTTCCTTTCGTGCACCAATATATCATTCCATCATGCACCATCATCTTACTCTTCGCGTGCTCATTCATTAACCTCCTATTAAGTATGTTTCACACACTTGCATCTGCTTCACCCCACACTAAAAACATGTGCGGTCCTTTGCACATCAATTTAACATAGAGTAATCAGCTCCTGCACACGAATGCGCTTATTACAACAAAATAAAGCAAAACAAAATAGAAAGGGAAATCTAATCTAAGTGGTAATATTTTCTTATTACAAACACAAAAGAAGCTTATTTATAGTAGGGCTTTACCTACTCCCATTGAAGTAACCAGGAAACATAGTGCCATCTAACGCCTGTAATTGACATGCTCTTGATTCTAAGTATCTTGGAAACGTAAATGGTCCTAACCAATGCACTTTAAGCTTCCCCGGGATAGCGCACAAACTTGGAGTCATATAAAAACACCATTTTCCCCACAACAAACGATTTATTCATAATATGTCCTGTCATGTTAGGCTTTTATCTAGCTTTCTTTGTCTTCTGACTCCATTACGTAATGGTGCACCTTTCATTCAATCGCATCTATTTATCAAGTGTGTTCCCTCTTGCTTTCTCATCATCCTAAATTCTTTCGTGTGCAATACACATAGAGGGTAACATAAACTCCACGGGAAAACCGCCTTCATGTTAAATACCAAGTAAAAGGGTGTGGCTTTATTCAACCTCATGTATGTAGTTCTATATGCCCATAACAGTATTGATACCTTGTCATCTCAAACTTTTCTACCTACATCACATATATTTGTCAATGAATGTCGTCCGAGAATCTTATTGAAGGCCTCTATAGTTCCATTGGCTTGTGGGTGATAGGGTGTAGTCTTATGGTGTGCTACCATAAACTATGCTAATAGGATTCTAATAGTCTCATTCAGAAAATTAGTTCCCTTATCACTAGTAAGGCTCAATGGACAACCATACCTACTTATGATGTTTTCCCATATAACTCTAGTTGTTTGTGAATGCAATTCTTTGTAGGCATAGCCTCTACCCACCTTGTAAAATAATTTGTGCATGTAATGATATAACGCATGCTTGTCCAATGTGCATGGTGGTGTTATAGGTTCTACAAAGTCAATTGTCCACTTCTCAAATGACTCTACATTTTTATAGGGTGCAGCGACATCTCATCTCAATTTATTGGCTTTCCTTATCTCTCGACAATGGTCGCAAGCCTTGACAAATGCCTTGGTATCCTTATAGAGTGTTTCCCACCATAGACCAAAAATTAAGATCTTGTGCGTGTTGCTTGTCCTACATAATGACCTTCAATTATTCCTCCATGTGCTTCTTTCATTATAGCTTTGCATTCATGCTCCAACACACATGCGCAAGACTTCATCTCTACCCATATTGTACAAGTCTCCTCCAATGAGCTTATATGACACCAACTGCGTGAATGGCAAGTTACTTCTTCTCTCGAGGTCTTCATTTCTTCATGAGAACTCCAATGCACAAGAATACTACAATATCTTTTAAATCAGCTAGCACATGGTGTAATTTAAACAACTAAGCATCAAGCGTAGTATCTTCTATGCTTTGTGCATCCTCTCTAGAGTTAATCCTCAATAAATGATCTGGTCCTAAATTTTTCTTACCATGCTTCAAGATAATTGATAAATCAAACTCCTGGAAGAGAAGGATCCAACGACAGATGCACCCCTGCAAAACTAGCTTATTGACCAAGTACTTAAATGTCATATTATCGTATAGAATATAAATGGTGTGGCCAACAAGTACTACTGTAAACTTATGAAGCATGTATATCATGGATAACGCTTCGCGCTCCATAGTGGTATAATTTTTTTTTCGGTGTCAAACTTCCCGCTCCACAAAACAAATGGGATTATCAACATTACCTTCACTGGTTGTGCTAAGCACTACAACGGTTGTCGATGACAAGCATCTATAAGAACATGGAATGGCTTGTCCTAAGAAGGAAGTGTAAGATAGGCATAGTGGTTAACTTCTCCTTCAAAGTGTCAAAAACTTTACATTGCGCATCACCCCAATAGAATTTTTCCCTTGTCTTTTAACTATTCCTCCAAAGTGGCATGGAAATCTTTACATAACCCTTAATAAACTTGCAATAATAACCAATATGTCCCAAGAATCCGCGCACTTCACTCTGATTAGTTGGTTCTTCCAGCCCCAAAATAACTACAATCTTGGTTGGATCTACCAAGTAATCCCTCCTTAGTTATGATGTGTCCAAGAAGAGTGTCAAAAATTGTCGCGAAGATACATCTCTTCATATTAAAGAAGACGCTAAGTTGCCTACATCTCTCAAACAACAACCGTAAAAGTCACAATGATCCTTTACCAAACCATACACCATCCAATCATCCAAGTAAACTTGAAGAAAATTTATGAATGAATTCTTTGAAATGCATGTTCAACAATGTGTGAGAACATTGTTGGTGCATTCTTCTTAGGTAAAGGGAAAACCCATATAAGCAAAACATTCCCATTCGGTTGTAAAAGTAGTCTTTTCCTCGGTCTTCGTGCGATCTTTACCTAGTGGTATCCTTAAAATATATATGTAAATGAGTAGATCTCATGCCCTGCAACACCTTCTAGGATTTCCTCAATGAATGGTGTGGGGAAAGGATCAATGACACATGAAGCATTTAGAACTCTATAATCAATAAAAATCCTTACCCCGCCATCGTTTTTTGTTTATAACCATTGGGCTTATTCATTATGACTCCTCAATGGACTCGGTAATACTTGACTTGAGCATTTTATCAATTTATTCTTTCACCTTGACATGCAAATTAGAATTCATCCAGTAAGGCCTCTTCTTCGAGCGGTCGCGCGCCATCTTTGAGTTTGATCCTCATTTCTCCTAATGATGGATGCACACCTTTCAACTCATGGCATCACCTATAAAACAAATCGAAAGCCATGAAGTAGCTAAATGATTTTTACAACCTCCGGTTATACCAATAATCATCAATTATTGCCTCTTTCAACGCATCCTCGGTTCCAATGTTGCCTTTATACGTCTTTAACGATATATGGTATGTGTGTGCTTGCTCATCTGTGGAGTCCAACACCTCACACACACCCTTTATATGCTTGATATCTAGTTCCTCTAGTTTTTCATCATCTATGAGATAGACAAGAGTTACTTTTACATTTTCTTTCCAAGCGTGCCCCAACAATGTCTCTTGATTCCACCCATTTTTGCACGCTTCAAGATTAGCCTCACCAAATAATTGAGTCACCGGTTCTTCACCTTCACGTAATCCCCAATGTGATGCACCTCATAATCTTCTATCTTCATGAACTGGTGGCTTAGTAGAAAAATAATCAAAAGTATGGGTGATACGAAGTAAGCTCGCGTCATGTTGTCTCCTACTTCAACTCAACATGTATATACCATGCAAGTGTGCAATCGTGCAAAGTGGAATACAACTTATATACACATAGAGATGGTGTTAAAGCATCGTGTTGTTAGGAATTAGAGAACAAATATGCGAAACAATTCCTCAAATCACAGCAGTAGGAAACTATATAGCAAAAGTATACATGCAAAAATATAACAACATAAATAAATAATGCACAAAAGAAGACAAGACAATATTTAACGTGGTTCACCCAATGTGGGCTACGTCCACCAAGAACTTGCTCAGATTTTATCATCAACAAGAGTAAAACAACTCTCACAGTCTTCTCTCAATTATGAACTCACAACAAAATTCCAAAGATGTTAAACCACATCTAAACCACAATTGACACCCAATTGCTTAACCTTGATCACTCTTGATCACCTCTTGATCACTAAGACTCAAGACCTCTTGAACACACAAGATATCTTCAAGATACCCTAACACCTCTATTTATAGGATTACAATCCTTTAAGAAGTCCAAAATCGACCCTAGAAGTTTGAAAGTCATGACCTTTCATCTTCCCATGGCTGGAAAAGAAATGGTCATGACCTTTCATCTTCCCAATTCAAACTCCACACTTCAACACTGATTTGAGAATACCAAAAACAGGCTCCACACCCCAACAATCTCCCACTTGGAGAATGTTCCTACTGAGAAAAGTTCTCAACCCTTCATTATCAACCATGAAGGCCAATCAAATTTGAACACAACTTCAACTTCTCCTTCAGGATCGCCTTGGTCATCATATCCATAGGATTCTCGACTGGTATGAATCTTTTCCACTTCAACTTATCTTCTTCCAAACCTTCCCCGATGAAATGATATTTTAGTTGAATGAAATCCGTCCTACAAAGTGAAAAGTGGAGTTCTTCGCTAAATGAATAGCGCTCGACTATCACTGTAGTCTCCCAACTTCTTGCTTATGACCCAACTCATCAAGCAAATTGTCAGTAGCAAATCATCTCCTTGCTTGCCTGTGTGGCAAAGAACATACTCTCCTCTATGATCGATAAAGCCACAACCTTTTCTAACCGTGAAATCCAACTCAGTGTTGTATCACCAATCGTAAATATATAACATGTCGTGCTCCTCTTGCTGTCCAAATCTACTGCCATGTCCGAATCTACATAACCACGCAATGTAGTGTCTGATCCATCGAAACACAATGTTGCTCCCATGGTCCCTCTCAAATACTGAAGGATCCACTTCACTGTCTTCAGTGCTCTCTACCTGGATCACTCATAAACCTACTCACTGCTCCCATTACATGGGCAATGTCAAGCCTAGTGCATACCATAGCATACATCAAGCTACCAACCACTGATGAGTACGAGTACCCTAGACATTTGGATTTTATCCTCCTCAGTCTTGGGACTCTGCTCCTTTGATAATTTAAAGTGACCTGCCAAAGGGGTACTAATTGGTTTAGCATCCTACATACTAAACCTCTCCAAGACCTTCTTTATGTACTCTTCTTGATATAATATCAGTTTCCTCTCCTTTCTATTCGAGTTATTCTCGTACAAGGATTGTTTTATTGCCCCCAAATCCTTCATAGCAAAGAAAGGAGTCACCTAGCTACTTCTTGAGTACCTTTATTTCCTACATGTTCTTCCCTACAACAAGCATATCATCCACAAACAGCAGTATGAGAATAATATAACTACCATCAATAAACTTCTTGATGTACATGCAATGGTCTGAGTAACACCTAGAGTAACCCTACTCCTGCATAAAACTATCAAACTTCTTGTACCACTGTCGTGGAGCTTGTTTTGTTGCCCCCATATCCTTCATAAGCAAAGGAGTCACCTAGCTACTTTTTGAGTACCTTTATTTCTCGCATGTTCTTCCTGCAACAAGCATATCATCCACAAACATGCATAGAAGAATATAACTACCATCAATAAATTTCTTGATGTACACGCAATGGTCTGAGTGACACCTGGAGTAACCCTACTCCTGCATAAAATTGTCAAACTTCTTGTACCATTGTCATGGAGCTTGTTTCAGGCCATACAAGCTCTTCTTCAATTTGCACACTAACCTCTCCTTCCCTTTGACCTCATAACCATGTGGCTGCTACATATACAATTCCTCCTC
The DNA here is from genome assembly GCA_018340775.1 of Taxus wallichiana var. yunnanensis. Lineage (NCBI taxonomy): Eukaryota > Viridiplantae > Streptophyta > Pinopsida > Cupressales > Taxaceae > Taxus > Taxus wallichiana. The sequence goes on along the minus strand of CM031237.1, from coordinate 981,617,668 downwards.
CAACTCACCATGAAGGAATGCAATCTTCACATCCAACTACTCTAAGTGCAGGTCTTCTACTGCTACTAAACCAAGAACAGTTCTAATAGAAGTCATTTTAACAAGAGAAAAAAATTTCATCAAAGTCTATACCTTTCTTCTGTGTAAATCCCTTGACCACCAACCGGGCCTTGTATCTTTTCCTGCCTCCATCTTCCTCTTTGATTCTATACACCCACTTGTTCTGCAATGCTCTCTTGCCCTCGGGTAGCTCCACCAGATCCCAAGTATGGTTTTCCATAAGAGATCTATGCTCTTCATCCATGGTCTGCTCCCACTTCTTCCTGGCATCCACCTGCACTGCTTCCTCAAAGCACTTTGGCTCTCCATTGTCAGTGAGCAATAAATAATTCAAAGATGGAGTAAATCATTCAGGTTCCCTTCTTACCCTAGAAGACCTTCTCACCTCAGGAGTTTGGGGTTCCTGATGAGTAGGTTCTGAACTAGTTATGTCGGAACATGTTGCACCTGAACCGGCCCCTTGGACACCTTGTTGTCTGCAATGTCCTCTAACACTGTGTATTCTTTCTTTGATTCCTCTTTTTGTTCCTACAACTGATCTTTATACATGACTTTTTCATTAAAGACAATATCTCTAGACTGAAATATTTTCTTGTCCTTAAGACTCCAAACATGGAAACCAAAGTCATCCTCACCATATCCAACAAAGGTGCATTTCTCAAACTTAGCCTCTAACTTGGTCCTATCATCTTTATCAATGTGAACAAATACCTCACATCCAAATACTCTAAGAAATGAGTAATCAATTTTCTTCTTACGGACCAAGCCTCCCGGGTATACCTTAATCCAAAGCCATAGAGGGTCCTCTGTTAATGATTAATCGCTGACCGCTTCCGCCCAAAACATGAGTGGCAGCCATGGCATGTAACCTCATGCACCTAACATGCTCCATGATTATCCTATTCATTCTCTCTGACACTCCATTTTACTGTGGAGTATTTGGAACCGTTCTTTGCTGCGCAGATCCCATTTACCGAACAGTAATCAAGAAATTCATTGCTGCAATACTCCCCTCCATTATCCGACCTGAGACATTTCAACTTGAGACATATTTCATTCTCAACCAAGGCTTTCCATCTTTTGAAGGTTTCAAACACATCAGATTTCTTTCTAATGCAATATACCCAAACTTTTCTAGTTACATCATCAATGAAAGTGACATAATAACATGAACCACCAATAGAGTTTACCTTAGTTGGCCCCCATACATCTGTATGCACTAAATCCAACTTACCCTCCTTCCTGGTAGGTCCAACCTTGAGGAATCTCACCCGCTTCTATTTTCCATAAACACAGTCCTCACAGAAGTCTAAATCTAACTCCTTTAATCCGGGCAACTTGTCCTTTATAATCTGCATGCCCTTTTGACTCATATGACCGAGTCTCTGGTGCCACAAAGTTGCATCTCCATTCATATAACTAAATTACAATAATCAACACCACTGGTTAAATACAAAGTACCGATTTTCTTACCTCTTGCAACCACAAGAGCTCCCTTGGTAACCTTCCAAGAATCCGTTGTAAAACTGACCATATAACCATCACTACCTAGCTGACCCATTGATATCAAGTTCCGCCTCAACTTAGGCACATGCCTGACATCCTTAAGTAGCCATGTGTTCCCATTCTACATTTTCACCCGAACACAACATTTTCCCTACTATTCTGCATGGTTCATCATCACCAAGATATACATGTCCAAAATCTCCTTGAACAAAATCAGTAAAGTAATGTCTATGTGGGGTGGCATGGAAAGAAGCCCTTGAATCTAACACCCAAGACTCAACAATATTATCTAAAGAAAGAATTAAGGCATCCTGAAAAACATCACCTGCTACCACATTTACCTCTTTAGTTTCCTCTTTCTTCTTCTTATCCCAAAGAGCCTAGCAATCTTTCTTAGCATGACCAACCTTCCCACAGTGCCAACATTCTAACTTACTCTTGGACTTTGACCTTCCGCGATCATTCGACTTCCCACAATTACCTTTCCCTCTGTTCTTTTGTCTCCCTCTGCTCTCCACCGTCAAAGTGTTTCCAAAAGTAGAAGAATCTTTGGTGCTCTTCCTTCGCATTTCCTCGCTTAGGATCACACCTATTACATCCTCAAACTTCAGCTTTGAATTATTAGAGATTGAATTACTTACAAACCATAACCAAGTTGTTCCCATTCTATCTGGTAAGGAGCACAAAATCAACAAAGCCCTGACCTCATCATCAAAGTCAATTTTTACCGAGTTTAACATACAACCGTATTAAATTCATTCAAATGAACAACAATAGAACCATTCTCAGACATCTTCATATTAAATAACTTTTTCATCAAAAATATTTTATTAGAGGCAGAGGGTTTTTCATATAACTTCCCCAACGCACTCATGAGACCTTCCATGGTCTTCTCTTGCGATATGTTGAAAGCAACCGAAGATGCAAGGCATAACCGAATTGCCCGAGTGCCTTTCTATCCAACAACTCCCAATCCTCATTCGACATGGTTGTAGGTTTCTTTGCTTTTCTAGCCAAAGGAACATGGAGGTCCTTTTGATATAAGTAATCCTCCATTTACATCTTCCACAAACCAAAGTTCTGCCCATTGAACTTCTCAACCCTTAATCTACCCTCATCTTTCATGCCTCCCACTCAAGCTAAACTTTCCCTGTGATTTACCACTTCAGCAAAAAAACCACCAAAGTTTTGATACCAGTTGTTAGGAATTAGAGAACAAATATGTGGAAACAATTCCTCAAATCACAGCAGTAGGAAACTATATAATGAAGTATTCATGCGAAATATAACATGACATAAATAAATAGTGCACAAAAGAAGACAAGACAAAATTTAACGTGATTCACCCAATGTGGGCTACATCCACCAAGAACTTGCTCAGATTTTATTATCAACAAGAGTAAAACAACTCTCATAGTCTTCTCTCAATTATGAACTCACAACAAAATTTCAAAGATGTTAAACCACATCTAAACCACAATTGACACCCAATTGCTTAACCTTGATCCCTCTTGATCACTAAGACTCAAGACCTCTTGAACACACAAGATATCTTCAAGATACCCTAACACCTCTATTTATAGGATTACAATCCTTTAAGAAGTCCAAAAGTCGACCCTAGAAGTTTGAAAGTCATGACCTTTCATCTTCCCACGGCTGGAAAAGAAACTGTCATGACCTTTCATCTTCCCATGGCTAGAAAAGAAACGGTCATGACCTTTCATCTTCCCAATTCGAACTCCACACTTCAATACTGATTTGAGAAGACCAAAAACAGGCTCCACACCCCAACACATGTCTTGTCATTCAATGCTTCTCACAATTCCGAATGTGGACCATGGGGGAATTCTTCCCATCATAATCATGTACCAACAAAGGGAGATTACTGCGGGAAAATCTTGTCAAAAATGCCACTTTGATCTCGCACCAACCCAATACGTTGTCTCTCTATGTGTAGCCCACCAGTGCGTTATTGTCCCTCGCAAGGTGTATACCATCATGTTTCTCCTATCCCCTCATTGCACCATTGTTCTTCCATCGTGCGCAAAAATGATTCGGGTTTCTCATCTCCGGTTTACTTCGGAAAAATGACATTACCCAATTTCGGCTAATTGTTTGTGGTCTAATAAAACTTGTCACTCTTCTTGTAACCTCACAACCAACCATTTCGTAAGTACAATGAGCCCAATTGTCACAAGCCACACTAGTAGTATCATTGATGGATTGTATGTCTTCCCAATGAAGCATGCACTCCTTTGATGGATCCACATGATCTAGGTCGTGCACCATATATGTGTAGGTACGATTAAGATCTTCTTCATTGATGGGCTTTATATAAGGCACGGTCTCTGTGTCATCTAACGGTATCACAACTTACTCATCCTTGTTCTCAAAACTCACATGCCTCTTGTTGAAGTGCAAGTCTGCATTATTAGCATAACACAAAGGTCGCCCTAACAACACAGAAATTTATGTGCTTTAGCCATCTCCAACACCTCAAAATCACTCTTGAACTTGGCTCCCTGAATGGTGATAGAAACATCCTTCAAAACCCCAATGGGTATAGCCCTTGTCTTTTTAGCCATGCACAACACATTAGAAGATGGTTGCAATTATGGTCTTCCAATCTGGTTCCAAGCATCAAGTGTGAGGACATTTACTTCCGTGCATGTATCAATGAGGATGTTAGTTACCACCATCCATTGTAGACATAAAATCACGCACTTAGGTCCATTTCTAGGTCCTAACAATATATTTGCATTTATATGACTCATAAGCAAGAAAACTAGTAATTGATTGTTGTCTGTGGCCTCTTATCTGTCTTTCTTGCTTTCTATCCGGTCTTATACACCCTACATCCCAATCGAACATTATTGTTTTATCTTTTATGACTTGAAACCAAAGACCAATCAAGATGCCAGCGCTCAGTGCCCTCGTCCCCTTTAGGCGGCCCTAGCCTCTTTCTATCATACTCGCTCTTTTTGGGCCTCTTTTATCTTTTCGGTATCTTATTTTCTTATCAGTCGGCCTTCCAATTATCAATTAAGAAACTCAACCAAGGGAATCATATAAATACAAAGCTATGTGACCGAAATAAAGAACCAAGTTCTAAGCATCTATTATCACCTAAGCGTGCATCCAAAGGTATCAAAGGCATCCATTTATCATCCATACAAGGGATACGGAACTACATTTTCTACATACACTTCATAGGAACGGAAATTTCATTATTACATCCACACATTTATTTACATTGGTACATGTAGCTAGAGCTCGCTATCACGTACACTTGCACAAGGGCTTCCTCGGACGTGATTCTTTCACACATGCACAAGAACAACATGGAATCGAGATGTAGTGCATCACTTCGGTCGTAAGTTCACTCGAGTTTAGTGACTATCAGGAGTCGATCGACTCCCCATAATGCATCTTTTATTTTTGGTATTTGATGTAGTTTAAGGGTTTTGCAGGTGAACATCTCTTTGCAAGTTACTGGTGAACTCAACAATCATATTGCGACATACGATCGACCAACATTGACTATTAGCGACACTCTTGCGACACAAGAAAAGCGTATTTCAAGCTCTTGCATAGTCATGGGCGTCATGTAGAGGTCTTTAGTGTCTAGTCACCTCGCCCCAATCCAGCGCATTAGTCTAACTTTATCTCGACAGTGCCAAAATTTCTGAGCACATTGGCAATAGTCTACCCTTCCTATTCGTCAATTTTCCAGTCTACATCACCCAAGATCAAGCGTTAATCGTTAAGTCTTTTCTCTCTCTTGTACTTAAGGGTTCATACTCCTTTAGCTTATTGCTTGTGTCAAATCGTATTTTAACATTTATTTATCATACATGACTCTACAATATTACGGCTTAATAAAATTCTTATTTTGTTAAATCCATTAATTATCGCATTCAATGTGATTTCTTTGTCATACTCATGATCTTGTGGTGATAAATTGAAGAATCTTGCGCTCCTTTCTATACCTACGCGCGGGGTCAAAGCACATAAGTGTGTCCCACTTTTTTGCATTTTTTGTACCTCTAACACATAAATTTTTACATTATCTTTGAAATTATAGAGGCAATTTCAAAAACTACATAGTTTTGGAAAATGTTGTAAACTAGTGAATAGTTACATTTTGAATTTATGATGTATATCGATTTTTTTATGAAGAAAAATTATTTTTGGGGTTTTTAGTTATTTAATTCAATTGTTATTGCTTATTTTATAGCAAAGCTACAAGTGTGCCAACATTTTTAATGTAGTCAAAACATATTTGTTTTCTACGAAATTTTAGATATATATTCTAGACTTAATTATCTAGTGGATGAATATTTTTTGGATTTTTTAGATATATATTTAATTTTTAGTGAATATATTATTTGATTTAGATATGTATAGATGTTTATGGTGATATATCTCTTTATTTATTTCAAACTTGATTTTTTTTTCGTAAGTGTAATGATAACATTAAAATTTAGCAAAAAAAAAAAAAAAAAAACATTTTTTTGAAATGATTTACTATTTTTCATAGTGTCTCAAATGGGACATACCAAATTTCCTAAAATACCATAGTTTAGAAATAATTTTTAAAAAATAGAAAAACCCATTTTAAAAATTCAAAAATTATATTTTTGGAAAGATTGTAAAAAAATGAATTTATGTGTAAATTTTCATAATTTAATTCACTATTTAGACCTAAACACGTGGCATATGAAGTGGCATCTTTGGCCTATAATTGGCCTCCAAATGGATTAAGGGAAAAATAGGCCACATAGGTGCCACCTAGGCTCCACATAAGGGGGTTCACTGAAGTGGGGTTCGCGAACCCTCCCGAAGTATAATTTTATTGATTTGTTCTCTCGAAAAGTTTGGAAGGTAAAATATGCCCAAGGGGGTTCGCTGAACTCCCTTCGGGTGAGGGGCGTTCGGGTGAAGGGGGTTTAGGTAAACCCTTTTTTGCTAACATGGCACATCGGTAAGAGGGGGTTCATGTGAAGGGGGTGTTCACCCGAACACCCTCAAACTATTGATGTGAAATTTCATGGGTCACATTTTTGGCCCACCAAGTGGGACACACTATTGTGCATTTACCCTACGACATCTTATCTCATAACCATTCTCCCAACAGAGGTGTGATATTCTCATGCCTAAGCATTTTACATACCTCCCTAAGGACATCCACGTCCTTTTGTGGTAATTTAGTATTCATCACACGTTCTCTCTCACGTGCTTGCTCCTTCAACCAATGTATTTCCCCCTAGAGCTCCCCTGATAAAGCCCATAGTCTCTTGATAAACTTCCTCATGTTGGCATGTGTCTGGATACTTAGCATGCACAACTTCTTCCCTTTTGATGAGTGGTCTTTCCTTCCCTTTGTCACGCACGCACGCGCCTCGCACAAGTAGTGACCAATAATGGCTAAGGTTTGGCTACAACCAATTTCTTAAACGCACATTGCTCTTGTTTAACGTGCTCCACCTTAATCATAGTAGCACCCTTATCCTTCTTATTATTCTTACATATGTGAGCATACAATTCCTGCAGTCTTCAACCTTATGTGCCTTGCACACAATACACGCAAACCCGATTCTTCGACACTTGCGCTAATACCGATCGGGTGACCCACAAGTTTAACATGTCCCTCGTGTAAACCTCCTCGGCCACCATGGCCTTTGTTTCGATATCCACCTCTAAAACTTCCATTACCATTGTTGTGTGCCACTACTTTGCCCCACTTCAAGGCTCTGCAAGCTACTCTCCACATTCGTATGGCGTAACCCTATTTCACAATCCTCGTGAATCGATCAATCGACGACAATTGATTGTGTCATGAGTATATGCATCACAGATTTTGCAATATACGAAACATTCTTTCGCGTAGCGCGTTGCAAAAGTGAACGATTGCAGACATCATGGTTCTTATGACAAATCTCACAAGCTATTAACAATGTGCATACACTCCTAAGCGGACAACAATCCTTGGAATGTCCTTCTACCTCACAACTAGTACCACAGATTCCACCGCACGTCTCATGAGCTGAATTGGCAGATAACTTCTCCAACTGAGTAGTCATTGTTGCAATCCCGGCCTCAAGAAATGGACTCACCCTAGTATCTACGCTCCCAACCGCTTCGGCACGCAATGTGGCTTCTAAAGCCTTACGCAAGTCAGTAAATGTCTTATGTGAAAACAGTCTCCGAAAAGGTGTCAGCAAGCCTCCTACAAACCATTGCAAATGTTAACTCTGATGAATGTAATAGGAAAGCTTAAACAACAAGGTCTTGAAATGTGCATCATACTCCCTAACACTCTCAGACAAACTCTGTTTAGTATCCTTTAGCACGCTAATGCTATGCTATTCGAACTCAAGTATATAAAACACAACCAAAAAGGTGGCGCATAATGCATCGTAATCCACCGATTGATGTGGATCATACTTCATGTACCAACTATGCATGCGACTCGAAGGGTGGTAGAAAATTGACTAGCCTTCCAACTGGAGTTGTTGTTCCTTGGCCCTCCATAGGAGTTCACACTTGTGTACATACTCATCTACATCTTCCACACCTCTATATTATGGAAAGTGAAGAGACATCTCAAAGAAGATTTGAGGGGTCTATTGTTGTGGTTGTTGAGGTTGTTGCAATGGCTATCGGTCCTTGTCTTGAGTGGGGCCAAATCCTAAACCTAAACCTCCACTAGGATTTCCTTTGTGCGGTGACGCACTCCGAGCCTCCCGATCCTCCCGCCATGACCCGGGGACTGAGACGTACTACCTTGCATCCTTGTAGTAGTGTTGAACTGCACACCAACTGTTTGTCCTACTACTCCACCTATAATATTACCTCCAACGGGTAGTGCCCCACTTCTTTGTCCTAACAACGCGCCTACCAAATTGCTTCCAAACAAGGTTTGTCCAAACATGGGACCCTGTTGTGCTACCATGTGTGTTGCCTTAATCTAATGTGCCTTGTGCATTGATACCAATACATGCCTACCTGTATCTCCAACCCATCTGGTGATCTTTGATACCTTCATGCTCACCTTCACTATGATGATCTTTACAGCAACTTCAATTCCAAGCACCATGTGCAAGGGCTAAATGTACGGGTTGGGTCATATGCATGCCAACGGTTCTCATTCTCTCCTCAGACTCGCTCTCATCAGATGTCGAAGGGGTCTTTATGTTGCGTTTCCCAAGACCTGGAAAGACATGATCCTGCGGTCCTCGCCCTATGTGAGGTTCTCATCACTTCCACCTGACATCATTCTTCTCAGTCTCAACGCCTCTTCAACTACCCTCTCTCGCGCATCACTATACATGGGCAATCTTTCTTCTCTATCTCTTTCTTCCACTTAGACCAATGCCTTTCTTCCCAAACCCGCTTCCTAGCATATTCCAAAGTATAATTACGTAGACACCTTCCCACCAATAATCTTGGCCGCTTGTCCAAAGCACATCCAAATCAAAGAGCGTTTGGTACTTATCCTAGCTACACTTGCTTTTAGCCTAGTCAAACACCCCTTTTTTGCGCGTAAGCTAATAGCCACTCATACAACTCTATTGGGAAGAAATCAAGAACGTCTCAAACAAGGAATCATATAGATTTTCTTCCACCCATTTGTGTGCATTAAAGTCTCGTCTCGGTGTTGTCTATTTGAGCAAATTTGTCATGGTCGTCATCTACCCACCTCTCAATATTCTCTAGTGATACTCGGAATGCAATACGTATGTCATATCCTAATGAGCATAATAGAAAGAGGTCCCGGCAACATAACCAAAATGTTGGAGTCTAGTAGCCAACACTACACAAGATCATGCGCGTTGGCACCTCACCTAGACATATGCCTAGGCGCTCACCCGAAACACGTGTAACCGTCTCGAGTTCCTCCTTTGTGTGTTTATCAAGATGTGGTTAGTCTTCTTAGTCATCATAACATGAATGAAGATAACAATACAATATAACATAAGTAATGACAACACATATAATAAGGAAATTACTCAACATAGACAATCATCAATAATATTTGGATTCCATTATACGATGCTTAGATCTACTAACCCTTGTAATCCATACACAATTGTCCATCAAAAGCACAATTCATTACATAAACATATTGATTACATCATAGGCCGATTGTGTCCATGCGCACATATCATATTTACATACACACTAAGAACTCTCATACATCCGATCCCCATTTACATGGAATGAAATATCTATTTATACATGGTGGGACTTTCCTTCACTTGCTTACATTCATTTTCCTAATAATACATGTCCTAAATATAACCTGCTAGCTCCGCTTTAACTCTATATTGAGCTATAAATAGCTCGACCTTATCCATACTTTAATCCTATAAATAGCTCTTCTACATGCGTCGTCCTTATCTTGTCTTGCATGTGCTTTGCTTTTCTTCACCTATTTGTGGACCTTGATTGCATCTCACATCATTTGTGCTTTTTCTTATTTTTAGCCTTTACACCAAAATCGGCTAAGTCTTGAATCTATGTGCATGTGCGCGAGCCTATTGCATGATGACTCTTTCTCTATGTTGTGTGCACCCTCACACACCGACCTATCCTCACCCTCTACTCTTTCATGCATGCTTCGCGTGTCCTTTTGATCCTTAGTTGTTTCCTTCAATTCCTTGCACGCACTCATGTGAACTGCTCTCAACCCTCGCCGCATGGCTAATACTTAGTCATTTCTTATGTCCAACATACATGTTTAACATGCTTAGATTTATCTTCTCACAATTATGGTTAAGAATTTCCATTATGATTCAGATAGCAATTTATATAGATTTAGTGGGCATTTCTTGTATGTCTAATTTTGGATTTGCATATGTTATCACTTTTAATGTGCAAAATATGGATGCTTATAAGACCCATTTGGGCACCATTTGTATTTTGTAATTAATTTACAAACTTGTTGTATCCACACGTAATAATTGCACATGATTTTAAGTCCCTTATTTCGGGCATTTATTTGTAACTATCACATGTGGTTACAATTAGGGTGTAAATTTATTCCACTAACAAACCGGTTTGCAGTTACACTTGGTGATCTTTTGCAATGATGTCAATTTCACTGATTTGGATGTGATATTGATAGGCAGTTTTGATTTCATCCCCAATTTTACATTGGATAGATATTTTGATCTTCACATGCAATTTTAGGGATTCAGTCTAACTCTCGACCTCATTATAGGCATTTTTGCAATTTGATTTCTAAATCATTTCCATGATATTTTGTATTGATATTTACAATGATATTTTGTCGTGATTGTGATTTCACATGGTTTGTGGACACCGCCTATTATTGGCATTTGGTGGTCTATTTCATACTAATCATTTACATTACTTTACAAATTACGGGATCAATGGACACTCGCCTATTGTTTGGTATTTTGTCTTCTATTTTATATTGAGCAATTTCAGTGATATTTTGCAGAGTTTACACTTTTGCAAGGGTCAGTGGACACCCGCCTATTTTTGGCATTTGGTAGTCTATTTCATTTTGACCTATTTCACAAGATCTTGTTGTACTTTCATCGGATCAATAAACACTCACCTATTTTGGCATTTAGTCATATATTTCATATTGATTGATTTCAGTGACACTTTGCAGAGTTGACAATTTTTCCAGGGTTAGTAGCCACCCGCCTATTGTCTACATTTGGTCGTCTATTTCATATTGATCTAATTTTGCAGTTGCAATATTGGAAACTTCACACGGGTTCAATTAGACATTACCTCTTTAGAATGTGCTTTGTGTCTATTTACACTAATCCATTTTCTTGTGATATTTTTGGCATTTCAATATATTTGGAAACCTTAACCACTATGTTATATTCTAGTTTTTGTATATTGGTGTGATGCAAATATTCGTTTAGCAAATTCAGTGGGTCGTGGTCTTTTGGGGACCAAAAGGTTTCTATTGGGAAGGTGTGATCCGAAGGTCATTTTGGGAATCATAAGTTCCCATGATCTCCCTAAACCATTACAATATGGAAGAGCGCTTAGTTAGCTTTTCAATGCCTCTTGGAACGTGTGAAATAGACATCGTATGTTCCCAATATCATTGGTCAAAGTTCAGTCTTTAAAAAAATGGGCCAATATGGTATATTAGTGTGATTTTTAATTTTTTCAATCACACTATATTTCATACCATATTTTTTTCATGTATTTTGGTGCTTTGACATGTGGCAAGATAGGAGCATGGATGATTTGGTAGATTTGGGTGCATATATTCCCACCTTACCACATTACATTTCCATGTTCCAACCTTAGCGCATGTTATATTTGTCACATAGTCCACGTGTATGCCTTGCGTTCCCACATGGCACCCAAATATACCTTATGCACTAACCACTTTAACCATAGCACATAGTCTTTGGCAACAAAAGCATCCCCAAGGCCATTTAAATAATTACACTGTTACTTATTTAAACCACCACGTCCACCCTCCTACGGAGCATGTGGGATAAGATAGGTGGTTAAAGCTATATTTGGTAGTCAATGTGCAAGGGGATTTGAACCAGAGACCTTGTAGCAACAGATAATGCACCCAACCATTTGCCACATGCTTGGAAATATTATAAAATCAACTTTGTGGTATTTGAAGGTTAATAGCTCACAGACTATGTAAGTCCCATAAGGGACAGTTTTTACATTTGACCATTTTTTAACAACCAAACGATGTTTTCAAGACTCGGAGTAAATTGGAAAAGTGTGCAGAATTTTGATACACTCCTGCTAAGCCTGTTGTCCTCCCATCACGATGTTAATTTGATGTTATTTGAAGCATTTAAAGTCACTTTTTGTTGAGAATGAAGGGAGATTGAGCTTGTAAGTGCTATAGGAAGGTTGGTCGACATTGTTGAGAATAACTAGGTTTTTTAAATGTTAATATCTTCACAACATTTTATGCCCTCGTGAATATAATTTTTCTCAAGTTACTTATGCCCTCACAAATGTTGCGAAGACTTCAAACAATAGATTGCAAAAAACCTTTTCGCGACTTCAGGAAATGGAGAAAACAACTATGACTTCTAGAGCAAGCTTTAAATGCCCAAATGCGACTATATTTTCTTCAAACGCGACTATATTTTCTTCAAACGCGACTATTTTTTCCCTTCAAATCTTCAAGTTTGTGCCCTAGATACCTCCAAATACAACTAGAAGTGCCCACATTTATTTATTTATTTATTTACCATGAACTGGATGCTCAAATTTTGCACGACCTCCACAAACTTATTTATTTACCACGAACTGGATGCTCCAGGATCGCACGACCTCCACATGCTTCTCCTTGTTTGTACTCTTCGCCAAGAGCTTCCTCAAACTGTGAATGAATTCTTTTTCCTCAAACTGCAAACCTTTGTTCTTATACCAATGTTAGCATATGCAAAGAGAAGAAAGAATTTAGAGAAGGTTGAATGCACACTCAAACAAGTGTGACAGCGTTTATTATATAAGAGTAGGTGGTTACAAATTGGTTTTCAGTTTACATTCAGTTAGAGGCAGTTCCCAACTGCATAACCGATGCTTGTAATATAAATATTCAACATTGGCCATCAAAATTATTGTAATTAAAGAAAGAAATATTGGTTATAAATATGTAAAGTTAAGTTTGAGAAAATATGTACAAAATTTTGTTTTAAAGCATGTAATCAAGTTATGCTGTGTTCTATGAAAGAGATATATGTACGTAGTATTGAATTAATGGAAATCCTAAAATTTTCTTCTACATTATTTTATAATTATTGTCTTTGTCATGTATGTTCTTCAAATTTGGATTATAAATATATTTTTTATGGTTTTGAGTCTTATTACTTGTTCTTGTGATTCATCACATAAATATAATGATGAATGAGATTGTTGTTCATGGTTTTATCATCTCTTTTTTAAATTATGATTGGGGTAAAAGATGCAATAACGCTCTTAGTCCAACTAGAAGTTTGACATTGGACTAAAATTTGGAGTTTACGTACTCTTCCACATCATGTCATTTTGGAATATGTGCATGAATTAGGATAGGTAGGGTTCAACCTAATTTTGATCCTCTAGAATCAAAATCAACTAGGTAAAACTCCTCTAGGGTTTCAAGATAGTCATTGATCCTCCTATGTACGAATTGTGTTTAGTTGATCCATAGAAACATGTAGCTTCTCACGGTCATAAATATGGTATACCTTGAAGGCTAATTAGACCTTTTCTCAAACATATAGACCTCTACTTGTTTTCCAAAATGAGCTTCTAATGGATTTCTTACACCTCATCTAAAAGAGAATAAAGGACTCCCAAAGGGTTGACATCCTGTTCCAAGAGAATAAGCTTATATAGTTCTAGAAATTTGGATTTAAATTTTTTGGTCTTTTCTTTTTATATCAAATTTAATTTTTTTATGAATTTGTGAACAAAAATCAAATTTTTATCTCTATATATTAAGAGATCGATTTTTTTAATATTTATATGAACTAAGAGATCGACTTTTTTATATTTTTTGAGAATTCTATGAGCTATCTCAAAACTCTTCTCTTCATACAAACTTCAATTGGTTTATTAGATAAACTCCCCTTAGCATATTTTTTTTGTGAAGTGAAAATTGACTAAAACTTTGATAACACTTGTATTCCTAATTTCTAGCCAAAAATAAAACTAAATGCACACAAAAGTTGGCCCACCTTACCTAAAAAAATTGTACTTGCAAATCCTCTAAACATGCACAATAGCTATATTGTATTGCATTAAAATATAAAATTAATAAAGATATATTATTTAAGGTTTTCTCTCATTATATACTCAATCAAAAAGAAACCCCAACCCATAACTTAATTCTTCACTAATTCTAGGCCGTCGAAACATAAATAATGATACTAAGACTATGGACTTTGAGACAAAATATCCATGAACATAGAGATAAATTCCTAATACACATTATTCTAGCACTTTCCTTTTTCAAAGTTCCCAACGACATATCTTTCAAATTTCAATTCTCAAGATATTTTAACCTTGTTAAAATTGTGGGACCACTTATCATATAGAGGTCCAAGCTAAATGCATAATCATCACTACAACTCCTGACACCTAATTACATATAAAGGGTATCATATGGTGTAGTTCATAGCTAGATGATTGCTTCTACGTTAACAAAGGCTCGCTAACCAGACTATGTTATATTTGGAGGGCTCCCACATCGATCTCATGTTTTAATTATGCAGAAATTTAGTTTTTGGAATGTAACATTTCAAGGAAGATTAAGTTAATTTCAAGCTTGTATGGGAACACAATAAATTAAATATTGGATTTTAAAGCAACTACGAAAGTTATTCTTCCACAACTTTCTAGATTGCAAGACTCTAAATACTTCACTAGGATCCTTGAACAAAGTTTTTTTGCAAGTTTCCTACGGCACTAAATGATCATCCCCAAAGAAATAATATATCTTGATGCAATGTGCATCCCATGCCTCGATGTGGCAACACTCAACAATCATTATGTTAGGATTTCTCTCCTACCATTTTACATGACTGTCAAGACCAACTGAATTTCAATCCAGTCGCAAAGGAATGAATTAACCAATTTTATGGAGTATAAAATATATCTTACTGTGCTAGAACACTGAGCGCACAGATTTGAATAATGACAATATTCATGTAAATCATCAACTATCAACAGACAACCTATCATCTATATCTGAAAAGGTGTGATAAAATGCCTTAAAATGCTTGTATGCAATGTCAATATCTTCTTTTCCACACATTTCCCGCACGCTGCAAATAAATAGATTATAATATCAGTGTCATCCCCTCTCAAGTCACATAAAAGTGTCCCAATAATTTTGATATCTAAATTAACAGAAGATGGAAATCTTTTGAATCTAAACTTACAACCAGGTTTTGTAATCTAATCAAGATGTATAGGATTGTGTTAATTTTCACCTCAGAACTTCCACCATCTGGGATAGAATGTGAGAACAACTTAAATCTATGGTGCAATAAAATTGTATGACCTAGATAAATAAATAAATTTGCTAATCAATCTGGATACTAAAGGAAAATGTAAGGTTAGATATCCCTTAGATAAGAACGAGCTAGTTTGTTGCATACTCTGAGATAGGCTACAAGGTTGGGCTCTTCTTTAATCGAGTCCCTAACCTTGAATGCATCTAATATTTAGAATCCAGAAAGATTTTCAAAGCTACGTTGTGAGCAATTGTACATAGAACACATTCATATGGTCGAGGAATGAGTGGGTCCCTAAGCAGAAGCATTTGGATATGCCCTTTTTGCAAGCTTCCAGAATCAGAATGTAATGTGGCATTTGCTTGGTGTTAGAAAAACGAGCAGAGCACAATTTGTGACAAGGTAAAAAAATCAGAGAAAGCCTCGTTAATTTGACAACATAATGAAGTTGAAAAATAAAATTGTCAATGAACCCCCTCCTGCTACAAATTGGGGCCTCAACCTGAACCAACAGCTACACGTCATGGACTTCCATGACCATTTTTTGGATGCAAGAAGCCAAGCAAATAGTGATGCATCCATCGGTGAATTCTCTTTCCAACAATATTGTAATATCCCTTTTGAGGACAAAACTGAAAATTAAGGAAAGTAGCTCAAACCCCAATACAAGCAAATCTGATTTTTATGACAGTAATTAATAAAGGACCAAAAACCATAGTTACCATGTTCGAAAAGTTTGGATAGTTTGAAAGGGGGAAAAAGTTCCAAAGTTCAGAATCTTTCAATCGGTTTGGTTTAGAAAATTCACAAATATAAAATATATTAAAATAATAAATACTATACAAATATGATGATATTTGAAAAGAAAAACCAATTACATATAATAATAAATAAATGTATTAGATACGGAGTTTTTCCTTTACATGCTTAGATATTAGTGTTTCTTGCTTCGTTTTTGTTTTGTGTTGAAGTTCTTTTAATTTAAACACTTTAATTTTTTAATTTAAAATAGTACTATTCGACCGAACTTGTTCGGTAAGTTCGGTCAGACCAAAAAGTACGGTTTGAACCAAATTTTCACCAAGTTCGTAAGAACATGGTAACTATGCAAAAAACACTCTCAAACCCTAGCAACTAGGAGAGAGGGAGAGAGAGAAATCCACCGTAGAAACACTCAAAAATTATGAGAAGTTATTCCTTGGATTGCCTTTGATTTTAGAAGCTAAAAATGTGATCAAATCATCAAACTCAAAATTCTGGAATTTATTATGGCACAAAAACAGCTGAAACTTGTAAATTCAATAACTCTTAGAAAACAAGGAATCTCCACACATATGAATACTCAAAATGATCATAAAAATATCAGCAATCAAATGAGACCAATATCATAATTTTCCAACCATGGAAACCCTCTCAAATTTGATCCCAAAATCTCTAAATGAGTAGATAAAGTTGCCCAATGCCAATAAAAATCTCAATATTAGGTATTTTCCTTAAATCTGCAATATCTTCAAGCTCAATCAATGTTGAAGGGTTTTTATCCTCCAACAAAACCACTAGAAGGGTTTTCGTCCTTCTAGGAAGCCACACAAGAGGGTTTTCATCCTCAAGTGGAAGAACATGGAGCAACAAGCTCACAATGCCCAAATAGAAAAATGTGCCAAATCTAGATGATTGCAAAATGAGGTCTTCACTTCCCTTTATATCCCTCCTTTGGCGCCAAGGCTAAGAAAGACATGGCCGACCCATAGGAGATGTTATATTTCTTCATTGAGCTTCATTAATTGCCTTAACCCAGCCGACCTGCTTCAAAAGGAAATATACTAAAAAGAAAACATTAAATATTAGAAAAACAAATGCAAATAAAAGCTCAATGTCCTTTTCCAACTCCTCTACTTCTTTGCCATGGAAAAGGAATGGAAAGAAGTCCAATTTCTTATCCTCAAGTGCAAAAAGGGACATTACAAATATAGCTCTTAATGTGTGTAGACCCATCCAAAAGCCAAGCAAATATTGACAGATCCACTTTGGTCAATTCTTTTCCAATGATATAGATCTTAATGTGTGTAGATTCATCACTTTGGAAGGAGATGATGTATAATCTTGTGAACATTGCATTGAAAGATATACACCCCCGTAGTATGACTAATTTCTACCGAGGTACAAAACAATCAATAACAGCATACCCAAAATCGTAATTGCATAACATACCATGGCAGAGGGAAAGTATTTGTACAATAGTAGCTTGTATTCATAACATATAAGTCTCAATACAATTCACACAGTATAGGGAGGACCTAATACATGTACCCTTTCCTCAATGTGCATCCGTCATATATATGACAAGAAGACCCAATGGGTTGTTTGTTAACACAATTGTCAACAACTGAAAATACATAAGAGTCGATACAAAACTACCTAAGGCCAATAACACAATCATCAACCACATGATACGTCAGCTACTAAAATATGAAATTAGACTAATAACCAAGATAATACCAATATGTTGGTCTATATCCACACATTGCAATGAATGAAAGCAACAATTTTTGGCAAATGTGAAGGCCAACACTAAATAGAAACTTCAAAAACTAGATAAACTTGGAGGGATTGTAGGGTGTCCACTGTTTTAGATAGGTGGACAGATATCAACCATCAACCTTGCATTAATATATTGCTTTTTAGGCAACAATGGAGTTTGACACTTACAATTGACCAAGGAGGATGGTCCATATTTGATGAGCATCTTCCACGGGAGGGTCACCTTGGTAAGTTAGTATATGACACATGTAATCATACAAGGGGTAATTTTTATTTACATTTTATGCACCAGTATATTGGTTTAAATAGGGATAGTAGCATAAAATGGGGGCCTAATAATGAGAGTATGTAGTGGTAAATCCTAAAAAAAAGAGTTGACACTTAGAATCCCATGATCACACATGTTTTGGACATTTTTTACAAAGTGACCCCCTTGTGACCTCTTCAAAGAGGCAATTGAAGAAATTGATCTAGATAGTGTTGTTCGAATTGTAACAAATAGAGCAGCCAACAATATTCATGTAGGGAATATGCTCGAGGATGAGTATCTAAATTTGTTTGGTGCATCATTCATTTCATTAACCTCCTATTTAAGGATATTAATAACACTGCGTGGATTGGGAATCTGGGAAACGCAGGGAAGTTGTTGCAAATACAATCCACAAGAAATGTGCCACCTTGCAACTTCTTTAATGTGCAATGGCGAATTCACTTTCATTATGTTGCAACATCTCTTGAAATCATGTCACTGACTTACAGAGATGGCAGTTTCCTTGAGTGCCAAAGGTGGACAAGATCCTGTTCTGAGGAGAAACAGGTTCAGGATCTTATCATTGGTTGATTGTACAAGGATTTTTGAACGTGGGGATGGATGCAGCAACCATGACCAGTCCAATATTTTAGGCTCTTCATATGCTTGACAGGGACCAACCATACTTAGGGAATGCATATGAGGGAGAAGCAACATCAAATAATAATCAATGAACATTCCAGGATTAATAGTACGACAAGAAATGTAGCCTGGCATCTCTATCTCATGGAAGATGCTTCATAGACCTCTTCATCCAATACCATTTTTGCTCAACTCATATATGCATTCGGTCTCAACATTCGTAATACCTATTGAGATCAGATGGCCACTTTAGAGATCAGGACTTCTCAAATAACACACTGAGACTTGATCCGATAGACTTTTGGGAGAAGTATGGAGTCGATAACTGAATACTCCCTTGCTTTGTCACCTAGCTATTCGTATGTTTTCACTAGTTAGCTCCTTAATTTAAAATGAGTCTTGAATCCTCTATTTTGGAGTTCAGAATTTACATTAAAAAAATCCTAATATTTTATAAGAAAACGATATTAAATATTTACACCTTATTCATTTTGCTTTGTAGGTAGCTATTCATTAGTATGCAAGCACAGTTGGAGTTCATGTGTTCACCCAATCTATGAAACACAATCACCTAACTTCTAAAAAGTCTCAAGATTTGATGCACTCAAAGTTTTGCCTTTTGTCTCCACAATAGGAAAAATAAAATACTAGATCCACTAGGATGTGAAATTATGATGGAAATGGAGGTAATGATGAGCCATCTTTGGAGGCATTAATATTTATAGGTGAATGCTGAAGACATTATTATTAGACAACACTAGCCATAAGAATTTTGATATTGATCAAAGTGGAGTTATCAAGTCTTTCACATCAGATTCCAATTGAAGATAGATGACTATTGACGATTAGACTATTTGGTTGTAGGCTTGCGGGTCATAAACTATGAGACTTTGAGACAATATAATTTTCATGTAATTATGACTCGTAATATTGAGGATTGTCCAATAGTTATGTTTTTGAATTTGCTTACAAAAATATAAATGTTTTTTTGTGTGTTTTTGAAATAATTGTTGTACATTTACATACATACATATACATATATAGAAATATATAAATATAATGTAACCAGATTCACCTGTACTAGGGGAAGGGGATCTGAATACGATTCAGCATAGGTACAGATATGGAGGCTTTTTGGCCCTAGATTTGTCCAGGGTACCGCAGCTGGCCTGCAGGCATGCCCAGATTCATCCTTGAATCTGGGGCAAATCCAGCATCAAAGAATGCTGTTATTTTTAACTCTAAAAGAAGTCAACTGTGAACTTCAAAAAACAATTAAAAAATCATAGATAGTCTAAGGGGAAACCCTAAAAGCAACTTTCACATTCATTTTGTCAAAAGCAAACAATAACAATACATTTACTAGCATAGCTGAGCTAGTGGGAGTGGCATTACTACTGCATGCGGTTCTAATGAACCATATGATGATGCCGATGAAGACATTGAAGTGGAATATGAATATAATGAATATGCTGCTTTTTTTAATTTTTGTGTATACAATGTAACATTTGTCCTGTGTACTTGTTCTAACACTAATCTATATTCAGCCACCAAATATCATGAAATTTGGCATTAAATTATCAGTATGTTTTGTGGTTATTTAACTGGTTTTTCAAATATTTTGTTTACTTTATGCATAATATGTAGTTATTTTCGCTTATTTGGCTACATTTTCTATATATTTTTATATGGCTGCATCCAAAAACATATCCAAGGCAACAACCATATATTTTTGCATAGCTGTATCCAAAAACATATCCAAGGCAACAACCATATATTTTGTACGGCTGTATCCAAAAACATATCTAAGGCAACAACCAAAAAACAATTCACCGTATCGGCATATCCGATTCTTCATACGCGTACCCAAAACGACATGGCTACTTATATATAAGATGCCGAAACATTTTGGATACGGGAGCGGGAGCAGAGTATCCGATACGCGGAAACGGAAAAAAAAATTGACCTCGGATACGGCGTAGGATACAGCAGTACAAAAACTATATAAAAATTAAAAAATATATAAATTTCAGCCTTCTAAATAGGAATTTAATTATTAACCACATATTATGCATATGAAAGACAAGATAAAAGACAAGTTATAAGCTAAATAAGTGAATAACCACAACAAACAAGCTAGGATACCAATAGAACTTAAAAACTTAAAAGCTTAAAAGTTAAATTAAAATACTTAAATCGAACACAATGTGAATGTCATGAATCTCATGATATATTAAATTCAATCATAGATCAATATTCAAAGTTCAAACTATCTTTCATTGTCAATATTCATCATATTCCTCTTCATCAAGAGGATCAAGATCAGCTACATCATCATCATTATGTAGTTCATTAGAACCACATGGGCTCGAACCACTCGCACTAGGGCCACTGCCAGTTGCACCCCCTTGTACATGTAAGTCTCGTGGTGCCAAAAACTCCCCTCATCATCATATGCTCCATGGTGGGAAATGGAAACATCCAAGTCAACTATCTCTGGATGTAATGTTCCCATTTCTTAAGACCCTTAGCCTATATTTCCCCGTGGGCTTTGGGATGTTGCAAGGGGGACACTTTTATTAAATAATTAAATATTATTGCCTAGAGCAATAATTATTTAATTATGAAAATTATTTAATTTAATTCCCAAAATATAAAAATTAAATAGGAAATTAATTAAATAAATATTTAGGTGGCTTTTATTGATAAACTCACCCTTTGAAAAGGGGACGCCATACCTAGGGGAAATAAACTGCTTTTATTCAATAATTTCCCTCTCCTAGGGATTTTGAATTTTGTGTCTCCTTACTTATAAAAGGAGTGTTGGGATCATTATTAGTATTATGTCATGATGATATTTATTTTATGCTTCATGCTTGGAGTTGGGATGCATGCCCATTGATATTTTCCTTCTCTCTCTCATGCTTGGGAGATCTTTGTAGCTGATCTTTGAATATCAAATTGAAGAGGTTATTTGCTTTGGTTGAATTTGCAAGTAGAAATCTGCATGTTTTTACTGTAGCGAATCACTGTAGCAATTCACTGTAGCAGCTGGGTTTTTGGTGTGATCGCTTGCTCCTTGCATATCGATTTGGCTGATTTAATATTCCTTGTGATAGTGGTTTATAACTCCCAGCCCTAGCGAATTTCTCATGGTGTTTGTGGACTGTTTTTAGAGCTTTATTTGATGTGAATTATCAGCTGGTTGCATGATATTGTCTCCTTTTTACAGCCTTATTTAGGGCAAGTTTGGTGTTAGTATTTGATAAATAATAATCTGCTCTATCTTCCTACACTCAGCGACTTCATTGGGAAGTTATTAAACATTTGGGATAAGTGTTTTGAGTCACATATGAGCAGCGAACTGTTTAGAGTATTTTGCTAAGCCCTAGCGACCTGTATTGTGCATGATCTAAGGATATTGAATGCTCCTTGCCTACCGCCAGCATAGGGGTGGTTAGATCCATTAATTCGGATCTGATTTGAGTGTTTTGAGCAGCGATTTTCAAGCTAAATCGAATATCCTTGATAGCTGTTAAATTCCAGTATTGGCGACCTTGTTTGAGGTTCATATTTGTGTGAAGTATATATATTTTGGGGCAGCGAATCGTATTTGTCTGAATATCCTCTTGTGGCTGGTCTCCACCATGCATGGCGAACTGTATTTCGCATGTTATTAAGGTGTTCTGAAGGTCTTTGTAACAGCAAACTGTATGAGGAAGGTAATCTGAGTTTTATGCATGCGTTAACCCACATTTGGCAGTGACCTCTATTTATTTGCATACTCAGCTTAGTGGCTAATTTATTAATGGTGCTTAGAATCCCTCTGGCAGCGATCTGTAGATTAATATTTGGATCAGATCTTACACATGCATTTAAAGCAGGTTCAGTGATTGTAGAGCATGGTTTGTGTTGTTTGAAGTATTAGATAACTTCCAGGTGCAGCGATCAGCGTTGGAGCTTACAGCAGCAGTTGTGGGAAGATTTCGCTGGTAGTATGTGTGTATTTAATCACTGTTATTCCATTATCAGTTTGCACTAATTACTTCATAGCATAAGGGGCTAGTCTTGATTGAGTTGGAAGTAAATCATTGCCTAACAAATCAGCTGGACTTATCCATTGTTTGCATGAGCTCTTTGATGATTTATTGAAGATCTGAGCACTACTGGCTGGGTTTCGTCACTTGTAGGGATGTTCTAATCATTTTTGGTGTTGTTTTTCTACTTGAGTGTTGCTCTTTCCCTTGATCCCGTGAGAGGGATATTACACTGGACCAATGTCCCAATGTCTTGTTGACCCTTCCTTGTACTCCGGTTGCTTGTGGGATAAAAGGCGCAAGTTGGAATGTATGTATACCAAATCTTCAGCCCTTTTAGCCCCCAACCTGTTGCGTTTCTGTGAGTGGATGAAACTATATGTACTCCAGTTGCGCAGAGGAAGATGAACTTGCAACCTATTAAGGCAACCCAAACTTCAAAGTCAATGCAAAGTTCAACTTCAAACTTAAATTTTAAAAAACTAAAAGAAAAGAGAATAAAAAAATTTAAAACTTACTTGTGCCAAGACCTTGATTGCAAGAGGTTGCAAGTAAACCGATGAAGTACCATGGAGGTACCACCACATATGAGCATCCATCTTGTATTTGCTCGAAGAGCGAGAAGGCTATGACTGTTTCTGCTATGAAATTGCCAAACTCTACCATAACCTGGTCTTGGGCCTCAAGATCAGGGAAGAGCCTAGCCAATGCCGCCATATATCCCTCACTGACTTCCACATCCCTGTATGGTGCTACCCTCCCTGGCAAGGAAAGGATCTCTGTGCTATAAAATCTAGGAGTCAATGCAAAAGCCAGTAAATGTAATGGGGTGGTCATTTTGTTCCACCGCTCAATGAGAATTGACTTCGCTTGTTTGAAAAATATTTCCTCGGAATCTTGTTCTTTTGCATTTATGACTGTTTTTATCTTCTCAATCATTGAGTCGATGTCGTCATATATCTCTCCTAGACATGGTTGATCCGTGTCAGTAAACTGGATCATGCTCATAATGGGCTCTGTAAAACTCAACAAATAATCCACTCTATCCCACCAAGGGTCCTCTAAGATCAGGTTCTTCACTTTTTGAGCCCGTTGAGTATTTGATTGCCTCCATCTGGACCAAAGATTGGATGTTACCATCCTCATGAGTGCCTCTCGTACCTTCACTAGTCGTCTCAAGACGATTGTGTGTGATCTGAAACCAAGTCTCGGCTGAACCTAATAAGAATGAGGAACAAAAATTAAAAATAAATTGAAAGCTAAAAAATTTATATTTAAATTTTAAATTAAAAAGAAAGAAAGAAGGCTTTTCCTTACCTACAGTAGCTCCAACTGCGAGAATGATCTAAAAATGCCCTGTGACATGTGGTGGTTGGTGACAAGCATTTGGATCTCTTCAACTTCTACATACACTTGCTGGATCCACTCTATTTTGTTTGCCATTTTCTTTAGCATTAAATTCAATGAATGCACGGCCCGTGAGTGTCCAAAAATATGCCCATATCGTGCCTCAACTAGCATCAATGGACTCAATTATTTTGATTGCAGCTTTGCGATTTTGGCGTTGTCCGTTATGACTTGGACAACATTTTCAGGCCCCATTGCCTCAATGGACTCAAAGAGAATGTTGGCAATGAATTGGGCATCCTTCACTTGCCCCTCACAATCAACCGCTTTCAAAAACATTGCCCCCTTAGGGCATACTGCAAT
Organism: Taxus wallichiana var. yunnanensis; assembly: GCA_018340775.1. Taxonomy (NCBI): domain Eukaryota; kingdom Viridiplantae; phylum Streptophyta; class Pinopsida; order Cupressales; family Taxaceae; genus Taxus; species Taxus wallichiana. The sequence continues at coordinate 981,592,937 of CM031237.1, read as the reverse complement.
CACATTGATTAAAGGGTGGTTTCTTACATCTTTCCATCCATCAGAAACAATGGACACACCTGTTTTGGTCCATGAGTCCCTAATTGGTTGCAAGGAGGTTTCCACATATTTTTTTGTTTATCCAAAAGGGTGGTGTAGATCTTCTCATATCCTGGTGATTTATACCCTTTTGGTGCCTCATTGATGGCTTTCACCATCTCATGCCAATAAGGTGATCTCACAACATTAAAAGAAAGCCCATTAGCATATACACACCTTGCAATGTGTTCATCTGCAATTTCCCTGCTCTCATTCTGAAAGGCCTTTTCCAATGGCCCTTTTGTCTTACTTTTCTTTCGTGCAAGGGAAACATCCTCATCCGTGGAGATAGGAGCCACAAATGGATGTGGCATGGCCACAATTGGGGATCCACTAGGTGATGGAGCAACTAGAGGCCTCGTTGAACGAGATGAACCTCCTCTTTTGGCCAATGGATGACCCGCTCTCATAGCCACATTTGCCTTTGCATCTTCCTGCTCTTTGATATATGCCAAAACTTTTGCTTTTGGCACCCCAACATTATTCCTCTCCTTGCATACTCTTATACCATTACCCGTTATGGCACACAAGTGGCTTTTCACCCTATTGTAAGAGCCTTTGAATAGTCCATCACAATCATTGCATTTCCATTCAAAACAACCACCACCTACAATTTGTTGAAGTATTGTTACATGCCTCCATAACGGTGAATTTGGGTCAAAGTCCTTGACCAAAGATTGCCCAAAAGAAGCAGAACTTGTTGCCATTGTAGAAATACCTACAAGGTTCAAAAAAAAAAAAGCAAAGAAAACAATGGCATGTAATTGCATTGTGATTGAACAATGAAAATTAAAAAAATTAAATAGAAAGAGCAAAAAAATGATGAACATAAGCAAAAAAATGTAATGTGTGAAAGATTAAATAACAAAAAAAAAAAACAAGGTTAGAAATTTAAAAAAACTTACCTTCACTTAGTAAACCACAAATCCTTCACAAATCTTCCTCCTTTACGACTCCTCACACTCCTACAAGCTTAGCAATAGCTCCTCAAACCCTAGACAAGCACAATGCAATTTTGGAGAGCCAAAGGTAAGTTTCTTTGCTTTATGTTTTGTTTTTGAGTTGTTCTTTTGTTTTATTGCTTAGAGTTGTGTTTTAGGGTGTAAATTAGATTAATATTTAAATTTTTTAAGTAGTAATGCTTTTAAAACATGAAAACAATTTTTAAAAAAATTTAAAAAACGTTTTTTTGAGGTGGGAGAGGCAGGGAGCGGCGGCAAGAGCTCACGGAAACGGCCGGGTGCGGCACGCAGGCGTACTCGGCCGTTTCCAGCCTGTTGCCGCTCCGCTCCTGCGCTCCCGCTGCCCTGGCAACCCTGTTTGCTACTTATATATATATACACACACACACGGTAGGAAACAGGGCTAGATACAAATATGGTACATATCTAATGCGTATACAACATAGATACGGCCCTCAATATGCCCAAGATACGACTGGATGGTGCGTGCGAGATGCATCCGGACCATCCAGGCCATATCTGGGCATATCCAAAGCCAAGAAACAAGTTTTTTTAAATAATTTTTTTCAACATTAATACATAAAATGACCCAAAACAATTTTAAAAACACTATGAAACCCTAAAAATCGGCAGGGTCTGAATCTTCATGTGATTATCCTATGCATCTTGGGAACAATTCTAACCAAGCAGGAACATGCATAATCAACCAAAACACTCTTTATCAGATGACTTACAGGAAGATATTCAATTTTGGACAAGGATTGTGACAGAAAATTTAAATCCCCCAACTCGGATGTTCACTTTTGTGCTACTATAAAACCAGAAAGTAAGATCAGTAGCTCCTGATGTACATGCATGTTCTGCTTTAATGAGTACGTGAAACTTCAGACCCTGCTGCATTCTCCCATAAACAAATTAAATCCTAATTTTGATGTAATAATGAAATTTAATATTTATCATGACATTTGTGACGTTTCATTTGGCATTCGATTGGCAATATATAAATTAACATTAGTATTTTGTGGTATTTTGTTTTTCGTATGCATACTATGTGGTTAGTTCCTATTTATCAAGCTAGAATTTATATATTTTTTTGTTATCAAGGGGGCAATCCACCATATCCACATATCGAATCCTTCATATCAGTACCTGTATCTGAAACTGCTACTTATATATCCAAAAATGTCTCTGGGGCATCCAATATTTTGTACCCGTACCTGTAACGAATAGGCTACTCAGATGTCTATCCATTTTTATAATATATATAATGTACAAAAAAACCTTAACCATTTCTATCTCTAAACTGTTGGACCATTGTTTCCAATTTCATTTCTTGTTTTCCGTTTCTGGTCACATAGCTTGATAAAACTAAAAGCAGTATTTTATTATTATATGTTGGCGGTGGAACAATTACTGCTGCCAGCCCGGATAACAAGGGCTTCTTGATAATGATTGTCATTGCTTCTCTAACTTCAGGTTTTCCGAATAAAATGTTTTACCATCTTAATAGGTCTGCAAGCATTGAGCTGTGATGTAACAAAACATGTAGTTAAACTCCTAATAAACATTTATAACACTCACTCTATGCATTAGAAAGAATATATAAGGATAACCGCTAACAAATATCTTATAGAAACAATCCTGCATAACGGAAATCACCCTAGAAGTTACCATTCAAATACCTTCTGCTATCTATGGATGTCCTGACCGTACTATTTTTTCTAGTTAAGTAATATTTCTCTAATCCTTGTATCCTATGGTAAATAAAAGGCCCTGGGCATATACCAATAGCTGTGCAAATAAAAAAATGCTGATTATAACTTATTTCGGAAAAAACAATTGGGTGTCAACCAATTAAAAAAAAATTATCATGATAGAACTTGCTTATAATAATTCTCAGATTTTAAATAAATGCATTTGGAAAATAATAAAAGGTGTTAATTAAAATGTAATGGGAAGTACTAGACCCAAATTTGTCCCTTCTAGATAATTTTCCATTGGTTCATGTGAAAGGTGTGTAATATAAAAATACATGTTGACCCATGTGCCTGACATACTACCATGAGGGTTCCTAGTACACCTATTAACCCAATGAAAAATTGAAAACTCCTCAGGAATGAGTTATTAACTTTCTAGAATAAGAAAAAGGGGGATTACCTATGCATGGAGAGTTGGGGAATGCCACAATCCACAGTGCGAATGCCCATTCCAGATGCCAATATTGGGCCAATTGTAGAGCCACAACCCATGTCATTCCTCACAACAAAGTCCTGGAAAAATATAGACATTGAATTTAGACTCGGTTCTAGCTGGTTAAATGCTAGCTTAAGATTACTTCTTTACGTGTAATGAATTTTCTTCTATGTGGAAGACATCTTACATATCTGGTTCGCAAGCTTCTTGAGTGGACATATTGCAATGCTACTAAAGGAACAAGACATCATTTCGATCAATAAGAATTCGAATCATTTAAGAAAAACATCCACTGAGGGCATGCTGATTTAATATGTGATTAATTTAATTCTAGCAGTAATGTCTACTAGAGACCAAAAACGACCTAAGGAAGTGCAATAAACTCAAGTTTACAAAAGCAAAGAGGCTACCTAGAGCACTTCCTAAAGAGGAGCAGCCAAGGAGTACAACAGGAAGGTCAAACAAGACAATTAGAGGAAAAAAGCATATACGAATATAAAGAGACATAGGTCAGAAGATTCATTAATGTCGATGCCCTCAAACACCAACATCTAAGAAGACATGCTAAAGCAGAGTTGATCAGCACCCTCCACACCTTCGAGAATAAAAATTTGTTAATCGTGTTAGTATTAATTGAAGCCTCAGAATCCTGCAATGTCTAACCAATCTTGTACATGCATTTCTTGTGTGATGTCTCTTACAAGTTACAACACCCGTTGATATCTTGTGGATCTGAGGTTTGGAAGACATGATCACCCTAAACCTTCCAATTTGGGAGGGCGAGGCACTGTGAGTTTTCTATGTTGAAACATCTCGCAGATAAATAAGGCTAGATGCCTTTGTATTCATATGAAATGAAAACCCTCAAAGAGCCTTGTCAGTGATTAAACATGCACTGTAATCACAAATGGATTTCATAGAAAATTGTTGGATAAAATGATCCTCAGATTTAGGTTCTGGAAGAAAAGCCTTTAGGTCACATGAGGTGGTGCTCTATTGTGAAGCTGGTAAAGAGTTAACACAGAGCTATTCTAATGGAAGCCTGAAGTAGAAAATATCTAATATCTCATTAAGAGTAAGTTCAACATCTTGGAAACGGAAATGGAACTGAAATTAGTGGAGTTAAGGTGTCAAAGGACTCCTTTGGTTTGGTTCCTCTTATTCTTAGATAAATCCTGTAGATCTTCACTTGAATGGCTATATTAATTTCCTGGTTGAGAATTCTACGAGGGAAGAACTTTCTTTATCGTGCCCTTCAGCTGGAGAAGAGCAGTAATCTTGGCATATAAACTAAATATTTTCCCATCTTTAGCTGAAAGCATAGTTGCTCTAGGTCTCAGTATCTATAGCAACCAAAGAGAGATCCTCCCATCTTTAGCTGAAAGCATAGTTGCTCTAGGTCTCAGTATCTATAGCAACCAAAGAGAGATCCCATCATGCACAAAGTATTGTATAGCATGGTTACCACATGGAAAATAATGAATGGACGGGTGATACCCCAAACTCAATCAAAACGGTAGGCTGCAATACAGTTTTCTTTGTTTGAAGATGCTTCAACAGCAGTGAAATGGAAACTCTTGCAATGCTTTTATGGCCTCTCTCTTCCATATATGGGCCATAAACCTCAGATCCACAAAGAAGTGTACGGGATCGGATGCATTATACCTCTACGGTGGTTACTAAGCCTTGCTTCTGCTGTAGTGATCAACCTAAATGATAGTCCATAGAATACCACGTCATAGTAAGTGCACAAAGATTTCATCTCAACTGATTGTCCCTTGTAAAATTAATTTTGGATATTTCCTTCTTTGACAAATTCAATTTCAATATTTAGTTCACATATCACCCATCCTTTAATTAGTTTAATTTAACGTAATTACATTTAAATTAATTAGTTTGCATATCAAATATTTAGTTCGAAAAAAATGAGCTAATTAGGTTTAATTTAATTAGTAATGCCCAATAGCGGCCAAAGACGATCAAAGAAACAGGATTAAATATAATGGTCAAATATATAGCGGAGTGCCAATATACCATACAAAATGGATGAACATAAGCTAAATACAAGGAAAACCCAATCCATAGAATAAATGGACAAAATCCGAAGAAGTGTATAGGGAATAGAAGACAAAAAGACGAATGCGGAAAAATGCTGAAAGGTATCAACATGCAAGAACGTATGTTAAGGTTGTGTTGTTCGAAACACTCCTAACATATGATCGAGAAATAGTAGTCGATGAGGTTGCTTAATTGGTCTTGTATTAAATATTTGTAGTCAACACACAGTTTTTGGGCGGCCGATCATCCACCATATTGAAGTAAGAGGTTAGTTTCTTGGAGCTCTAGAATTGGGAAGGTTTGGTACTCGAGGTCTTCCATTTGAATAAAAACATCTCTTTAATAAGTAATATCTGGCTTGTGTGTAGGCCCCAAAATAGTCATCTTGCTATATCCTAATCTATATTGTTGGGAAGAGAAAAAGGATAATCTATACACCTTCTTCGCCCAAATACATTCCAGTGAACCTAATGTGAATCTTAATCCATTGTAAATTGAGTCGTATTCACGTTATTTTCCTATTTTATCTCCTTTCAAATCAACTCAATATCTTTCCTATCTAGCCCATCTCTTCTACTTTATAAAAACCTTCTACCATGAATCATCTATTTAGCTCCCAAGATACCAATTGGGGATCTCTATGTAACGTTCCCCTTTCCTACGCTTAAGGCCTAAGGGCCAATTCGAGTCCAAACCTTGGTCATACCCAAGGGCTATGGACACTGGGAGCTATTGGGTATGAATATCTAGTCCATTTTGTTATAATTCTTCGTTGACATGAGCATAAAGTGTTTTGGAGGGACTAGATATTATGTTTTATCGTTAGGAAGGGGCCACATGACACTTAATGTTTTAATTTTGCGTTGGGGTCACTTATGGACCATGGCGACTTAAAGGGGGAAAAGTAACTTAAGTTACTTTTATTTTATTGGTCCTTCCTAAGGAAAAATGCGACTTGGGCTATTTGGGGCTCTTTTGCCTTGGGAAAAATTATATAAGGAGTTGGGAGGAAAAAGTGAAGGTCATTTTTGCATACATAATTATTTTCTTTCATGTGCAACTGTTGCTTGCAAATTTACAACTTGTGGAGTGAAATCCCACAAGGACCTTAGCTTCGGTGGTGAGAGATTCATCCCTAGCTAGCAACGCATTCTTCGGTAGTGAAAGATCTACCCTAGCTTGTCATTTTCAAGCTAAAATCGGGGCTGTTTTTCGAGAGGGTTTTGAGAGGAAGGGTTTTGAGGTTTTTAGTGACATTTTGTGGAGAGAATCAAAGGGTTTTCAGATCATATTTACGGCAGCGATAAGAGCAGGTTTTGGCATCATTTTTAGAGACTTTTCAAAGGGTTTTGATCATTTTCCAAGGGGGGCGACTTGTTTTGAAGATTGCAACCTTTATTCGGAGGGTTTCCAGTGGTACAAATTCAAATCTGAAGGTTGGAATATCATTCCCTATATTTATAAATATTATTTCCAAAGTTTCATAATTTTTGCACTTGTATTCGAGAGATAAATAAATTTTTGAAGTTTTCCAATTTGCCTAGGCACTTATGCAATAATTTTCTAAGCGGTGATTTATTATCTGAAAAATTCCAAAAATAATTTTTAATACTTGTTAGTGCATTAGCAAGCTCTCTATAAATTTTCAAGTGATTCGGGCAAGTATTTTGTGAGTTATAGATTTATTTTTGTTCGCTGCCCTAGTTTTAATTTCTGCAAAAATCAGATTTTTGTTTGGCTGCAAATTGTCCGTATTTTGCATATTTTTAAGGGGTATCCCACTAGGGATATTTCACTCTACCTAAAGTAATACCCATCGTATGGATTGCAATATGGTGGTACTCATACCAATAGAAGGTCCACTAGATCTCACTTCGACCAACCCATCTAAGAGGAAGAATTCGAGCAAGAGGGTGAGTAAATAGATAACATCTATGCCGATTATACACTGTCATGCAAGAATTCACCCAAATCTTCCCTTTTGCCATAGAAACTTTGATCTTGTCCAACATGGCATGGATGAATACATTAACCAAACCACTCATCCTACTTGGAATCCCTTGACAAAAAGGCTTCCTTTCATCCGTCTTAGCCTTGGTCATGCCCAAGGGGCTAGTGACATTGATGGTTATTGGGTATGGTTTGCACCTTCATTTCACTTATACATTATGTTTTAACGTTGGACACGTACTTTGAGGTAACTTAAGTAAAATAAGGTTGCGTGATGCTCCCCTAAGGTACTTTATGTTATATTTTGTCGATGACTTAAGTGATGGGTGAATATATGGTACTTTATTTTCTATTTCTTCGTTGGGGGTAACTTAAGTGTACTTTTGGCATAGTGGTGATAAAGTAACTTAAGTTATTTTATTATTATGTGGATTTTCCCCAAGGAGGTTGATTAGGGTTCTTTTGGGCCCTTTGTTGTAATGAAAAGTTATAAAAGGAAGCACTTGGGGAGAAAAAGGCATTCATTCATACACTCACTCTTTTATGATATTGAAGCCATTGTTGGTTGTATACTTTTGCTTGTGGAGTAAGATCTCACAGAACCCTAGCTTCGGTGGTGAGAGATCCATCCCTAGCTAGTGAGCATTCTTCGGCGGTGAAAGATTCATCCCTGGCTTGTTATTTTGGAGCTTTATTTAGATTTTTGGATCAGATCTGAAGAGTAATCAAACATTCAGATTCAAAGAAAGAGGACAGTCATTTTTCATCAAGGGTTTCAGTTCATATTTGGAACAGCTATTTTCTAGGGTTTTATCTACTCAATTCCAAATTTGAGGAACAGTTTTGGAGGGGTTTTTGTGGTCCGATTCCGGAGATTTCGAAGCTGAAGATTGTTATCATCACGAAGATGACCTAGAATTCATTTCCATCATTTATCCATTGTTATTCTGGAAACTATGGTCAATTGTATTTTTCTTTCATTTTCTGCCCTAAAATAAATAAATAAAATTAGAGTGAGAGATAAAAATTATTTCTCTCTTGTTTATTGTTCTATATATTTTTTCGAGTTGTTTGAAACTTCTAAGTAGTCTTTGGAAGTGTTTAGTTTGCAAAATACAAAAATTTATTTATTCTGCCATAAAAATCAGAAAAATCAGAATTTTGTTACTGTTATTTTATACATATTTTGTGAATTTCAAGTAATATCCCACAAGGGATATTTCAATGGTATCAGAGCGGTTGTTTCCTCCAGCCTTGGATAGTTCTAAGATAGAACAACAGTTGGTGCAGCAATTGATTGGGACAAGTATAGAGCTACATGATCTTCTACGTCCCCCGATTCGAGGAGGGCATTGACCCGTGTTCTAGACCGATTAGTTGGTTTGTTGGTTCAGGTAAATTTGTCACCATCACAGAGCATGTTATTTGCATTGGACAAACTCAAAGATATGCTATTCTGCCCGGCTTTGTTGATACATCAGAGTAGGAGAGTTAGCTTGAGGGTTGATTGCATCATAGAGATATTAGGGTTACTGATACGGATATACCAAATGATGACCGATAAGATGGCTACTTCAGTTGTTGGTTGAGTCTTTTGGTGGGCTTATGCAGACAAATGTTCAGTCATTTGGGTTGAGTGTCCGGATATTGGAGGTAGTGGCCGGAGTTAGACTCTATTGGATGATGTGGGACCATGAGTGTTGGGACCTTGTCAGAGCGATGTTCCGTCTTTTCCATTTAGTGTCCGCAAGACGCATTCCAGGGAGGTGTTGAGTCACATTCGTGAGATTGTTACATGTACACGAGATGATGACTCAGGGATAGTGACTCATGCGTTGTGGCAAAGATCCATCCCTAGCTAGCAGAGCATTCTTTGGTGGTGAAAGATCCATCCCTAGCTTGTTATTTTGGAGCTTTATTCAGATTTTTGGATCAGATGTGGAGAGTTATCAGAAATTCAGATTCAGAGAATGAGGACAGCCATTCTTCATCAAGGGTTTCAATTCATATTTGGAACAGCTATTTTCTAAGGGTTTATCTACTCGATTCCAGATTTGAGGAGCAATTTTGGAGGGGTTTTTGTGGTCCGATTCCGGAGATTTGAGCTAGAGATTGTTATCATCATGAAGATGCCCTAGAATTCATTTCCATAATTTTTCCATTGTTATTCTAGAAATTATGGTCAGTTGTATTTTTCTCTCATTTTATGCCCTAAAATAAATAAATAAAATCAGATCTGAGAGATAAAATTTATTTCTCTCTTGTTTATTGTTCTATATATTTTTTTGAGTTGTTTGAAGCTTCTGGGTAGTGTTGGAAGTGATTAGTTTGGAAAATACAAAAATTTCTTTATTTCTGCATATCCTTGCCATAAAAATCAAAAAAACCAGAATTCAGTTCATTGTTATTTTATAGATATTTTGTGAATTTCAAGTAATATCCCACAAGGGATATTTCAGTGGTATCAAAGCGGTTGTTTCCTCCAACTGTTTGGGTTAAAAATGGATAGTTCTAAGATGGAAGAACAGTTGGTGCAGCAGTTGATTGGGACAAGTATAGAGCTACATGATCTTCTACGTCCCCCTGATTCGAGGAGGGCACTAACCCGTGTTCTAGACCGATTAGTTGGTTTGTTGGTTCAAGTAAATTTGTCACCATCACAGAGCATGTTATTTGCATTGGACAAACTCAGAGATATGCTATTATGCCCGACTTTGTTGATACATCAGAGTAGGAGAGTTAGCTTGAGGGTGACAACTTGCGTCATAGAGATATTTCGGGTTACGGTACCAGATATACCAAATGATGAGGACCTGATAAGATGGCTACTTCAGTTGTTGGTTGAGTCGTTTGATGGGCTTATGCGAAAAAATGTCAATCGGTTGGGTTGAGTGTCCAGGATATTGGAGGTAGTGGCCAAAGTTAGACTCTATTGGATGATGTGGGACCATGAGTGTTGGGACCTCGTCGGGCGATGTTCCGTCTTTTCTATTTCTTGGCGGCTACAGGACACATTCCAAGAGGTGTTGAGCCACATTCATGAGATTGTTACACATACACGAGATGATGACTCGGGGATAGTGACCCATGCGTTGTCAGGTACTAAGATTTTGGAGTTATGCACGGGGCGAGCCACAAGATCAAGCAGGTGGCGTAGTTGAGACCGAGTGTTTTAAAACCGGCCAAATCGGGAAGGAATCGCCACTTCGACCGGTTCAACATATTTAGACATGAACCGGTTAAAAAACTAGACCGTTGACGGTTTGGTACTAAACCGACCGGTTTGTAAGGAACCTAGGCGGTTTAGTACCAAACTAGTTGAAGCTGGTCCGGATTCATTCGAACCGGCAGGTGAGTCATGTAAAGATGCATGCATACAACACTGAGTATAAAAAATTCAATTTTTTATTCAAAATTTCAACTTATAACACCTTTCTTACTTGGAGTTTGGTGTCACTTTGATTTCATCCTGAAATCTGACTACCCTATCAGAAAAATTTTCGTACTTTTAAAATAATGGGTCGTTTGTGTTTTTATTGCCTGAAAGTTCTTGTATTGCGTCAAGATATTCCCAAAGAGCCATATTAGCCTTTTTCGCCAAATACCCAGATGCCCAAAATTGTTATATTTTGTCATCAGGATTTATCTGCGGAAAATTTGTATTTAATTATTTTGAGCCCTGTATGAGACTATTTGCGCTCCGTTTTAACTCTGTTATGATCAAACATGCCATTCTTCCTATGTACCAGAAGGGTTTTAACTTGGAATAAGTTTTGGGCTTTATTTGTAACTTTTGGCAATTTTTCGTGTTTTTGTGTTGTCCCGTTTCGTTTTCTGTGAAATTTCTCTAGAACAATTCCTTTGTCGAGTAAGCCCGATTCTTGGCCTGGAGCAGCTGGAGAACATATACGCACATTATGCCCGGAGGAAGTCACCATCGGAGGTCTGGATCACTGGGAAAAAGCGAAGTCGTGCACTGAAAAGCCCCTGCGGGGTTGGGCGCATTTTTGGAAAACAAAGGATTTAAGCTGCAGTGGGAAAAATAGAAAAGCGAGGCAGGTGGATTTTTTATTGCACTGCACGCACAGTACTTTTTCCCGTGATATAAAATTCACTTAAGCTGCAGTGGAAAAATTAGAGGCAGCAGGCAGGCGGGAATTTATTGCCTGCCTTGCAGGGTAAAAATTCCCATGGTGAAATAAAAGAAAAGTGACTTAAGTGAAATCACGAGATTTTATTGCCTGCCTTGCAAGGTAAATAATCCCATTGTCAAAGTCAAATCACTTAAGTGGATCATGGGATTTCGGGGCTGCCTTGCAGGGTAAAGAATCCCATTGTGAAAAATTCTTAAAAATAGAATTCTATTATGCAAAAAAGTGCGACCCACCTTGGGTGAATAATAATGCATTAAATAAATATTTGTTAATATTTATTCACCCAATTTTGGCACCCAGGCTTGTGGAAAAGTCAACAAAGGGAAGTGGACATAAGGAATTTAAAAATAGAATTCCAAAATTAAATAAATTTAATTTATTTAATGCAGCCCCTTTTGAGAAGGAATTAATACTTTTTAAAGTATTAAATGATTATATTAATTCCTATTTTCAGTGGCTATGGTCAAAGCACACTGTGAAGCTTAAGTGAAGTGAAGTGTGGATGATTAAATTGAATTAATTTAATTGATTGGATGGCTGTCCTTAAACATACTATTTTTAAAGAGAGAAGCATGATTTTTAATTAATTAATTGCCAGGAATAGGAAGGGCAATTATTAATTATAGAATTGTGAATTATATAAGCATGGGCTGCCATATGGGTGAATTATTTAATTCATAGGTAAAGAATTGCAGCCAAGAGGAAAAGTGCGCCCCATTTGAAGAAGGATTTTGCTCAGGCAAGGTGGAAACAAGCCATTTGAAGAAGGATTTTGCTCAGGCAAGGTGGCAACAAGGCTAAAAGCTTCCAAAATTGGCGCATGCTTTGAAGGAGGTTGATCTTTGTCTGCATAATTGTTTGCATAGGTGTTACAGGTGCTCAGGTGTTGTTGAAAAGATTCATGCTCTCTTTATGTGCAAATTAAACACCAATTTTTGGGGCAAGCGAGGCTTGAAAAGTGTGGATTTTTATAATTAAAATTCACTATTCATGCTACGGTGGTCATCTTTGTCTGGATTAATTGCAGAAATTCATTACAGGTGTTTTACAAAAGAAAAGGAGCTTTAATCAATGTCCAATACATTGCATATATCCTCCGAATCTAAAGAAATACCCAGATCTACACCAGTATTGAAGAAATCTGGCCAAGTAAGAAGAAAAAGAATTATTCAGACAAAGACAAAACCATGGCGAAGAGAGATGAAAAAGAAAGCACAACGAAGTCATGCATCACTACCAAACTTGCGAGACATATGAGACACGAGATCTAGGTCGAAACCTCTTTACGAATTGATTGATAGATCCAGGCGGGAAAGACTTCACTCATGGGTGCGGTTAAAAGCGGTGGAATTATTCGAGCTGCAGCCTTTCCATGCACACCCATTGATTGCAGTGTGTTATGCAGTGCGAGCCATATCCAGATCTGAAATCCATATGCGAGATCTAGATCCAGATCTCATAGTTGCAAAAACTTCCGGCACAAAGGCTTCATCCTCTTGTTTCGATTGCGAGGCCATGAAGAAGTCAATGCCGGAAAATTCCGTGCAAATGCTCTCATCTTCCAGTTGAAGCCTTCATTGAATTTTCATTCATCTGGAGTGCTTTCCAGGATTTTTAATTGCTCATATGCAATTAAAAATAAGGATGATGAGTTATCTACGGCAAACAATGCATTGATGCACGATCTTGGAGAAGAACTGCAAAAGCTTCAAGGATAAAAGAGAAGACAAGGCGAAGGCAAAATCCAACTGTTTCCAGATCCAGCTTGTTGTTTCCAGATCCAGTCATTTCCAATTCCAAATCCAGCCAATTCCAGCGGCTTCCAGCTGCTTCTAGATCCAGTTTGAATCAGCTGCATGCAGACATGAAAAAAGACAAAACTGCAGCTTTCCTCTTCCTTCTCCTTTTCTCGACAAAGTAATTGAGCGATCAATTAAATTATACAACTTAAGTGATTGGTTTAAAAGCCATTACTTGAAGAAGTCAACTACTTGGAGATAGGTGGCGGACATGCAAAATAGAAGGTTCTATTTTCAGTTGCAAATCATACATGTCATGCAAAGAGGAATTCCAGGATGGAGATTGCCAGTTGTTTCTTTCCTCCGACTTCCACATGTGTCAGTTCAACTAAAGCTTCCAACTTGTAATTGCCCCTCTACATTCTATAAGTAGAGGAAGAACCTTCGGGTTAATGATCAGAATTTGTAAGCAGCAATCTTGTGTTCTAGACTTTGTGCTGAACCCCTGAGAGCCACTTGGAGCAAAGGAATACAAAGGAGCGAGTTTCGAAAGCGTGTCACGGTGTCTTGTGTTTCTTGCTTTTAATCTTAGATCTCTTAATAAACTGTGTTATTTTAGATCTGGATCTAGAGTTGCCTTTGTTTTAGAATTTTGTGTTTATATCTATTGGATTCTTCTATGTGCATACAATTTAGCTCTGCCATCTACTGATTGGGATGCACATCTTCCCCATTTCTTCTATGTGTTTATGTAATTACCTTCTTCTATAACTTTCCTTTCTTTAAACAGCTACTTACTTGCTGCAGAATTATTCAGTTATGGTTCATGAACTGAGTAGTTAAAGTAAAACCCCATTTAGATATTAGCATACTTAAATTGACAAATCTGACACGGGAGCCTCACCGGTTAAATGAGGGAGATTTATCTCATGACTGCCTAGGTTTGATGCTATGCAGAAAATCTAGCCAATAGAGTTCGTGTCATTTTACTATAAATGCCTTTCTTACTGTTATATAGTATATACATGAGCAAACTTTCCATATTTTTGTGTAATTGTTGGAATCATGGTTTCTAATATTTCAAATATATTTTTTTTTTAAATGTATTTTTATGTGTTTTTAGTAAACCGGTTCATAGAGTTTGAACCGGTCCGGTTCAGTCCGGTCCAACCCTTCGCATGGAGTTCCGAGTTTGGTTCCGATTTTTAAAACATTGTTTGAGACCTTGCATGAGGAGAGCTCAGTTACTAAGTGTTGTGATATGGTGAGTCACGGTGTGGAGCCAGATAGCGAGGAGATGACTATAGATGTGATCAGAGACCATGTGATTCAGGAGGGCCATAGTGTGGAGGATGGTATGATGGCATTGAGGAGTGTACCATGCTTGCCACAGGACATTGTGTTGGCACCTATTGTGCCAATACTAGAGCATACATCATCAGACATGGTACGTTATTGCCATGAGTTGGTTGGACCTTCCATCGATGTTTGGTCGAGGTGGATACACCCTGCTATGATTAGAGAGGAGATGTTTTCTAGTTGGTTCTTGGGAACCGAGGGTGATGGTTTAGGAGCCTCAGATCACAAGTGCCTAGAGAGAGGCAAGGTATAGTGTGTTCATTTGGATCCTGGTGTGGAGACTTTCCATTGTCTTCATCCTTTTATGACAACTTATCCAACTAAGAGAGTCATACTTAATGGTTGTGAGACTCATTCTCGGGGTTGGCTATTCCTGGTTGAGTTTTTAGCACATTTCAAGTATATCGGGACATGTATGAGGCTGGTGACAACATTAGCCAGATTGCAGGAGATTCCACATTGTTGGTAAGGGCCTTGTTGGTTGGTCCATTGTTGTTTGGAGAGAGCCTAAGGAGTTGGTGGCTTTGACATTGCATTGGGAGATTGAGTTCCCGTATTGGAGTTTGTTTTCCATTGATTGGTATTCATCTTTGTGTCATCACCATTGGCTTGGTATTCTTTAGGAACACTTCGGGGTGTTTCACTATTGTTGGCTAATGTGGAGTTCGATGGATGGGACCATGGAGTTAGAGCTCATGGTGGTTAGACAGGATACGAGGATCAATTTGCTTCCTTTCCCTGTGAGAGTTTGGAGTATCCTTGGGAGCTAGTTTTCTCACTCCACTTTATCGGGTGAGACAAGTGGGATATTTGATGACTCCTACTCCGATGGATTGTTTGTTGCAAACACAGAGCACACCATGATGACTTATGTGGAGAGAGAATCGGATGATGTTGAGTTGGGGAGTGAGTTAGGTATGATGGAGACTTTGACTCCAGATGACAAGGTGAGTGGAGTCATGGATGTGGGTGTGACCAGTAGTGTTGCACATGAGACAATTACAGAGATTGGGGTTACAAGTTCAGATCACCTAAGTCTATCATTATGTTGGTTATCAGAGGTTTCGGTAGACTGGAGATCTCATTTGCTTGTTGAGTACTCCAAGAACCGACACACTTGTGAGATTCTTGATGGTAACATACAAGATGATGAACTACAGATTGGAGGATGAGATGATCTTCTATCAGGGTAGATTGTACCTTGTGTCAGATTCATGGTTGAGGATGGAGATACTGCGACATGTGCATTGTTCTTCCGTGACTGGACACTTGAGCTTCGATGAGACCTACAGGTTCATATGGGAGAGGTTCAGATGGCATGGGTTGAGGGAGGATATCCTCAACTTTATACAAGGATGTACGGTTTGTCGTTATGACAAATCGAAGCTTACAGGTTCATCATTTTCTGAGCCGACATGGGATAACACTCCTATGTATTTTATTGCTTCTATGCCCAATGAGCACTTCACCCATGTGTTAGTCAAGAGAGGGAAAGAGTTGACTCGGATACTTGTTTATTCAAAGAGGTTCACATTCAAAGACGGGTGAAATATCCTTTATAGGATACCACTTTAAAATATACAAAATACAGACAAATTGCAACCAAACAGAAATCTGATTTTTGCAGAAAATTAAATCTAGGGCAGCGAACAGAAAATAATGGATAACTCCAAAAATACTTGCTCAAATCTTTTGAAATTTTAAATGGAGCTTGCTAATACAATAATCAGATATTATAGAACTGTTTTTGGAATTTTTCGTATAACAAAATGCTGCTAGAAAATTACAGCGTGCCCTAAATAGCTGAAAACTTCTAAAATTAATATCTTCCAGAATATAGATGCAAAAATTATGTAACCTTGGATATATTATCTATAAATATAGGAAATGATATCTCAACCTTCAAATCAGAATCGAAGAAGTGGAAACCCTCCAAAACAGATCTGCAATCTTCAAAACAAGTCGCCCCACCTAGGAGATGGTGAAACCCAAACTGTTCGCCTTGGCCGATGCTAGACCTTGCAAAAAGGTTGCCGTCTAAGTTACCAAACGTTTTGGATACGGGAGAGCGGAGCGGGGGTATCCGATACTGCGGAAACGGCAAATTTTTTTGACCCCGGATGCGGCGTAGGATACGGCAGTACAAAAACTATATAAAAATTAAAAAATATATAAATTTCAGCCTTCTAAATAGGAATTTAATTATTAACCACATATTATGCATATGAAAGACAAGATAAAAGACAAGTTATAAGCTAAATAAGAGAATAACCACAACAAACAAGCTAGGATACCGATAAAACTTAGAAACTTAAAAGCTTAAAAGTTAAATTAAAATTTAAAATACTTAAATCGAACACAATGTGAATGTCATGAATCTCATGATATATTAAATTCAATCATAGATCAATATTCAATGCACCCACCATACATTAAAGTCCCTTGTTTCTCCAAAATATGTAAAACATGTATCTGCAAGAGCTAGAATCAGAAACTACATGCGTGGATGCTCCCAAGATTTGCTTTCCATGAAAAATGAGGGGTCATATGCCAAATTTGACAATCGTATGCAAAAGTTATGCTAAAAACAATTTTTCCTTTGGTTTCGGAGTTAGTTATACCACTCACCAATGCGGTTTCAGCAAAATTATCTAGTGTGAGGGGATTAAAATATATGAGATCAACAACATGTACCTCTTACTATATATATTCGTTAGAAAGTTTTCTGAAAGGTGACTTTTGCAGCAAAATATGACCAAACTAAAAAAATATGGCGACAATGTGACGGTGGATGCGATTTTCTTGGTTTTGTCAATTAATTTAATTTTCGCTTCTTAAAAACATAAAAAAATTAAAAAAACGTTTTTTTAACGTGGGAGCAGCCGAGGAGCGGCCGAGGGGCTGCGGAAACGCCCAGTGCGGCACGGGCCGTGCCGGGCATTTCCGCAACCCCGGCCGCTCCACCGCGCTCCGCTCCCGCTCCGCTCCGCTCCCGCTCCCGCTCCCGCTCCCGCTCCCGAGGCCTTCTAAGGCGTTTCCGGTAACATAGGTTGTCGTAGATCTGTCCTAAAAAACCCAGAAATCTCTCCTCCAAAAATGCCCAAAATCCTCCAAAACCCTTCACTGAAACCCTCTGAAAATATCTCTAAAGAACAACCCTGATTTCAGCTCCAAAAATGACAAACTAGGGTGGATCTCTCACCACCGAAGAGTGCCCTACTAGCTAGGGATGGATCTCTCACCACCGAAGCTAGGGTTCCGTGGGATCTTACTCCACAAGTTGGATATTTGCAAACAACAGTTGCACATGAAAGGAAATATAAGTGTATGCATGAATGATCTTCTTTTCACCCCTCCACTCCTTTTATAACTTTTCCCATGCCAAGGAACCCTAAAAAGCCCAAGTCGCACTTTCCCCTAGGGAAGACCAAATTAATAAAGTAACTTAAAGTTACTTTTTCCCTTTCAAGTCGCCATGGTCCAAAAGGTGACCCCCAACGCAAAATTAGAACACTAGGGGTTAAGTGGCCCCTTTCAACGATAAAACATAACATCTAGTCCCTTGAAAGCACTTTATATTCCTGTCAATGGAAAATTATAACTGGACTAGATATTCATACCCAATAGCTCACAGCATCCATAACCCCTTGGGTATGACCAAGGCCTAGACTCGAGTTGGCCCCTAGGCCTATGGCGTAGGAAAGGGGACATTACAACGGGAGGTGGACTATGTAGAGTTGATATCGTCGGTTGACCGCTTACTGGAGTCTTGGGACTTTTCCCCCACAGGATACAGTGAGACACATTATGAGGAGCCTTGCTCTCACATGAGTGTGGGTCATGTGAGAGAGTTGGCACGCTTAGTGCTTATACAAGATGTTTCACAGGTTGATACAGGGGATGCTATAGGATTCAAAGTGGACTTTCGTACCCGTGGGTTGACTAGAGAGGCAGTGATTGTGAGTGATCACATGATGGCAGCTTCACATTGGCAAAGATTGTATAGATTGGCAGTTTCAGTGTGGGTACCGGTGGAGAGTCGGTGTGGGCATCATACTACTTCAGGGGCAGCATTGTTCTCTACACAACATGGAGAGCAGGATGACTACATGGGGTGTCTTGGTTACGTTGGATCACACCGATCATTGGGTGACTACAGGTGAAGTGGAGGAACTTACTTTGTGGTATTCAAGCTTCTACAGGATAATGCTTGGGGTCAAGCATTTCTCGAAGGGAGGATTGTAATGTCCCCATTTCCGAGCAGGTGGCCTAGGAGGCCTTTCATCCGTCTTAGCCTTGGTCATGCCCAAGGGGCTAGTGACGTTGATGGTTATTGGGTATGGTTTGCACCTTCATTTCACTTATATATTATGTTTTGACGTTGGACACATACTTTGAGGTGACTTAAGTGAAATAAGGTTGCGTGATGCTCCCCTAAGGTACTTTATGTTATATTTTGTCGATGACTTAAGTGATGGGTGAATATATGGTACTTTATTTTCTATTTCTTCGTTGGGGGTAACTTAAGTGTACTTTTGGCATAGTGGTGATAAAGTAACTTAAGTTATTTTATTATTATGTGGATTTTCCCCAAGGAGGTCGATTAGGGTTCTTTTGGGCCCTTTGTTGCAATGAAAAGTTATAAAAGGAAGCACTTGGGGGAGAAAAGGGCATTCATTCATACACTCACTCTTTTATGATATTGAAGCCATTGTTGGTTGCATACTTTTTGCTTGTGGAGTAAGATCCCACAGGAACCCTAGCTTCAGTGGTGAGAGATCCATCCCTAGCTAGCAGAGCATTCTTCGGTGGTGAAAGATCCATCCCTAGCTTGCTATTTTGGAGCTTTATTCAGATTTTTGGATCAGATCTGGAGAGTAATCAGAAATTTAGATTCAAAGAAAGAGGACAACCATTCTTCATCAAGGGTTTCAGTTCAGATTTGGAACAACTATTTTCTAGGGTTTTATCTACTCAGTTCCAGATTTGAGGAGCAGTTTTGGAGGGGTTTTTGTGGTCCGATTCCGGAGATTTCGGAGTTGGAGATTGTTATCATCATGAAGATGCCCTAGAATTCATTTCCATAATTTTCCATTGTTATTCTAGAAATTACGGTCAGTTGTATTTTTCTCTCATTTTCTGCCCTAAAATAAATAAATAAATAAAATCAGATCTGAGAGATAAAAATTATTTCTCTCTTGTTTATTGTTCTATATATTTTTCTGAGTTGTTTGAAGCTTTTGGGTAGTGCTGGAAGTGATTAGTTTGCAAAATACAAAAATTCTTTATTTCTGCATATTGCTGTCATAAAAATCAGAAAAATCAAAATTCAGTTCGCTGTTATTTTATACATATTTTGTGAATTTCAAGTAATATCCCACAAGGGATATTTCATTTTGGCCAACAAGGCATGGATTAATACAGTCACCAAACCACTCATCCTACTTGGAATCCCTTGCCAAAAATGGCTTCCTATTACAGAAACGGTTTTTTCTTTCATCTAAATCATGTCTTCTTGTAAACATGGCACTAAATCACATTGGGGTAATCAGGACCACCTTGGAAGACCTTCACTTTCTTGCTGAAACAGTCAGACAACTTCTAATGGGCACATTGCTTCCCAAAACGTTATTAATTCAACAAGAAAGTTTATGGCAGAAAACTTGAATTCAAAATTACAAACACCATATATTAAATATTGCTAATATGTTTTGGTATATGTGGGATAGCTGGTTGGACCAAGGATGCTCTCGCATCACTTCTAGAAATCACCAAACCCGTTTGAAAGAGATAGAGGAGAAACACAAGATAACAAAAGAGATATAGGACAGGAAAACAGTACAAGGACAAGACACAATTCAGAGGAGACAGTGGTGACAGGACAAGGCATTTGCAGAAGAATGGGAGAGGTGTCTTAGATTCCCTGTATTATCAACATATGAGAAAGTACCCCAAAATAATTGCAGTAATTCTGTTCCTCAAGGATCAAAAAAATATATTAAAAATGGTGCCTTTTCCAGTATAATGGTAAGTTGGTCACATGTCTAAATAAAATTCTGTTATGAATAGGTTGAGACATCAAATTACAATGGACTCTCATCCAAATTAAAATATAAATAGGGTCCATCCTGAAATCTCACCCTCAAAAGTGCTGGGTTGGACATCAGAACAAGAAGAGTTATAGCTTTGCCATTTAATTCATATTAAATTATGAATTAAATTACGAGTTATAGCTGGGTTTCTAGTTTGGGAAACTCGTTTTGTGACCATAATTTACATAGCCCAATTTCAAAAACACGGGCGTTAGTACATTCCAATGTAAAGACTAGTTTGGAAAAAGTATAAAGTCTGAATATGAAATTCATCTGTTATATTAATGACCCTGCTACCTTCACAGATAATGTGTTGGAATATGAAACAATAAAATTCATTGGGAATCAATCATGTTTCCAATCAAAGGTACTTGCTTCACTTGTGCTTCTACTATACTTGTATAGAACTTAGCAACGATGCTAACGATCATTTCCCAATATCCAGAATCAGCAAGGCAAACAACATAGAGGATTCTCACTCTCTGAATGGAACTTCAAGGACAATAATCATATGAATGCTGTGATTGCCAGATGATAAAGGAAGGTAAGTCCAAGGGTTACTTGGTTACAACTAATATAAAATAAAAACTAAACTCTAACTTCTATTTGAGGGAAAGATAAAACAGGTACAAATGCCAGACAAAAGACCATATCCTGTCCTTCGTATGATCAAGATGATGTTTAAGAAACAGGATTTGCAGCTAGCCATACAGTTTATTAGAGCTTCAGCCATTGAATTGAACACTAATTGCACTAAGTACATTGAGGATGCAGAACAAGCAAATGAAGAGCAGCACGAACACATGCAAGTCATCAAATGCGTAAGCAAATAAAGATACAATCTAGAATATTATTAACCTGAGAGGCATTTAAAGATGGAAGCATATACACAAGGAGCTATAAACACATCGCATCATGCATAAACAAAGGAAATGAAAATGATATTTGATCAGAAATGCATCTGCATATATAAGCCATCTCTACATAAACAGGAAAGGAGGTCTGATATTGGTGGTTTGTTAGAAGATGGTTATCCATAAAACACTCTTAACTGTTTTGTAATGTCATTAGACTGACTTAACTAACCAACACATTATCCAGATTCCATCCCATACTAGAATATCATGCCAACTACAAGATATGACTAACAGAACCTTGGAAAAATCCTGACCAAACAGATATAATAAAGCAAATCAGCAATCCGACTTATCTAGGATAAAATCATAAATTTGCAGCCTCCCATCAGATAGAATCTTTAGCATGTCTTAATAGAAGAAATTATTTTTCCACAATATATCTGTATTTTGACAGCAAACAGAGTTGACACTTGAGACACAGGAAAAGTTCAGCAATGGCTAAAATAAATTGGAATGAAAATCAGACTTGAATGCATATGAAATGGGAAGTCTGCCCGGGATAAACAGTTTTCAGAGCATATGCACATAGCTTGGATTTCCTTGTTAGAAGAAAATTGAAGGATATTCTTATACTGCACTCTTGACTTGAAATTTATCTTTCAAGTATTGAAGATTGTCCTATATGAACTTATTTTCATCATTTCGAGCTCATATAATGTTAATTTCTCTTAATGCATACCTGACAAGGAAGATGATGGGCATTCGCTACTTCTTTGAAAAGAAACGATGTCACAGCATTTGTTGCATAGCGCTGATTGGCATTATGCTTGATCACGACACCTTTCTGCAATTCCGGTTTGTGATGATCCTCATGTTTCTCAGAATAATTTGGATGCACACCATGTGCCATATCTGCAGAAACTGAGTTACGGAAGAAATGTTTTTGTATTCAAATTTCAGAGATTTGAAAAATCCTTGAACAGAAATGCAGTTTTACAAACTTGAAAGGATTCTGGCACAAAGAGAACCACAACCATCCGATTATTATACTTTATATCAAATAGAAAAATTTCTGAGACCGGCTGCAAAATAAAATCGGAGACCA
The DNA here is from genome assembly GCA_018340775.1 of Taxus wallichiana var. yunnanensis. Classification (NCBI taxonomy): domain Eukaryota; kingdom Viridiplantae; phylum Streptophyta; class Pinopsida; order Cupressales; family Taxaceae; genus Taxus; species Taxus wallichiana. The sequence goes on along the minus strand of CM031237.1, from coordinate 981,570,390 downwards.
ATTTATCTCCTTGACCCCCCATTACCATGTTTCTTTTTCCAAAACATTGTGAGGACAAATATCTATCATTCAGGTACAAAGTACGTGACTATTTGCATAACAAAGAAATCAGCCAAAACAAAATGTCAATATATGTATTGGCACAATGCCTAATCCATTGAGAAACCTAATTTTCATGTGAAAGGTAATCATCAAACACTTTTAAGTGGCATTTAGTAAGTTGCATTCACTTCCTTACAGATAAACAGCCTAGCAAATATAATGTAAAAAAAAAGCTAATGGTTTAATGATTTTGATTTTTAACACCATAAATTTCAGTAATTGCAGAACCATTTGATTGTGAAGAAGTGATGAGACAAAAATCATATGTCCAAGGATGTGTCGAAAATTGAACTGATGAACAGTTGCATAACTGCAGCAAAATCCCCAACACTAACAGCAAAGATGATAAGAATAATATAACCAATGTCAAACAATGTTATTTTTTAATTAAGTGTTAAAATATCTTATGCACATACTGCCAGATCAGATCAAATGCATTATTAAAATGGTGTTTTTAGTATTCATTGATCCTTAGGAAATAGGCACCGCACACTAGAAGTCAGCTACCAATTGCCAAATATCTCATAATAACATGCTAGTTCACGCAATGTATACTGCATAGAATGTTCAACTTTCCAATCAGACATATTTGACCGTAAAAACAGAGTTACAGAAGTCAAATAACTTCTTTTTTTTTTAAATTCTTATACTACCCCTTTTGCTGGAGAAATCGATTGTGGGGACTGAAGTTCTGAACACAACACATGGATATAATTCTTGCCAGGATCATTTCAAAACTTGTAATGGGGCCCATAACAAGATTATCGCTCCCCTTAGAGCAAGCAAGCCTCTAAGCATTAGCGAGGCCCTTCCACTTCAAAGAAATTTGATCCAATTGACTGCTTCAGAAACACTAAGTGTGCCTCAATATCTGGTCATGTTGGCGACTCAGAAACACTAGAATCCAAGGTGATTGGGCCAGTACATTGGGTGGCCCAGGTTCTCGGATTAAAGCAGCAGATGGTTCAGGCATTCAAGCAGTGTCTTAAATTGAGGACGTGCTTGACATTGCAAAAATTTAGCTACCACAAATGCTATCTCCGAGCCTCTGCCATTTTATGTCCACTTGCACGATGTTTTCCTTGTTATGTACCCTTTTTTTGTAAATTTTTCTGGAACTAAATGTCTTCATCTCCCTGTGGGCATCACCTAGATATGATGCGCAGTTGGCTCTTTAAAGCAAGCATTTGAACTATACTAAGTTGTAGCTTGTAACTGGTTTTACCTTCAAGTCCCATTGACCTTCTTCTGTCATTTGTGGGCATCAATTTAAGTTTTTTCTTTCTTTATTTCTCCATTTTAAATGGGGAGAGCCACAAATAGAACCCTCAATTAGCCTATCATAAAAGCAGAATCTTGACAACCTGTATCTAAATGCAAGATGTTCCATAATTAATTTGATTTGTATTTCTAATGTCCAACTTTGATATCCACGAATTTAGCTTCCCATGTCTCTACTTCTGAAGCAGATAAAGATTTTCAACTAGCTCAGGTTGCACTCTTCAGGCCTGCTTCCACACACCTAAAACACATGAAAACCAGAATTGATTGTAATTTGTAATATGTTTAGCATGAGATGTACAACTTCTCAACAGACAAGGAGAATATAATAGTTAACCTAGACAAATGCCTTGATCCAATGTGAACCTTTAAGGGAAGGTATGTTCCCATTTGAAGTCTTTGTAAAAGAGACTCTCCTTTCGTGAGTGGCAACAATTATGATTTTCACTACTTCATTGAGTTGAATGTACCTCTCCAGTGAGTCTGACCCTAAACCATATCACGTCAAGCACAAGATGACTATCCTTAGCATTCCAAAGCATCTTACCTTAAGGATAAGAATTTTTGCCATGGCAGAGCTCTTCCCTTGTCCATTAACTGGTGATTTCCATCACCTGTACATAGCAGAATATCTTTCTATTGCAATAGCTAATCACATAATATATATGCCCTTCTAATAGTATACATTCACACTCATTAACTTGCAAACATTGAGATATTCATTAAGCTAAAAATTAAAAGACCCATGGGTATCGAGTAGATTGTTATAAGGGATGATCTCACTTATTGATATGCATTGTGCATCGGCGAACATATGGAGCTCAACTTGTGACCATCTTGAGTTGATTCTTATCTCCCTATGATGGATATGTTCAATAATGCAAATTTCACAATTTCTTGCATATACCTGATAATCCATTCATTTACCACCATGACAACAACGTGACAATTAAAGAAATGCATGCTGCAACAATGATTGTTGCACATAAAAATATCACGCATCAATAATAATACAAACACGTACAGCTGTACATTTCTATCCATAATGATCCACAAACCATAAACTCTATCACAAGGATATTAACTAGAAAAGGCAATGCGTTAACCATTTCACAAGTGTTTTTTTATTAAGAGATCTATAGAAAATTCTCAACTAAGGAAAATCAATAATCAAAGGTTATTCTGAACTTGATTGCGATTTTAACCTTAGTTCCTATAGATTTCAATCATGGGGGATCCACTCAAGGGTCAGCATATGTCCATAAACACACAACAGCAGACACCCAAATATAGAGTGAGGCCAATTCCCAAAAGTAGACTATGATACAGGTCACAGCAATGACTAGAATAAAAATGCAAGCTTGGGATGCAATTGTTCACAAGGCCGATAATTTATTGATAAGCCGAGTACCCGTCCTAGAATCTCTCCTAAAAACTCAAGGCCGATGAACTATATCAGAATAATAGGGCAGTACTAAAAACCCATGCCTCTATTCAAAAATGTCAAGCTCTTCCTTTCAATTTGTTTTTTTCATGTCTTTGGATAACACACTCAGAAGGTCCAACACTGTCCTCATCAACAACGGAATTCCAAATAACATCTTCCTCAAAGCTTGTATATGTTACTTTAGTTCTCTATATTTGATCTACTGCACACACTTCAATACCAGTTTTAATCCCAACCGTAACTGATCTAGTATTTACTCAACTTTGCTTTCATCCTAGAACTACAACAGAAGGATGAAAAATCGCGTGGATATTGCTTACAAAACGCCCTTGGAAAATGATACATATTACTTTAGAACACCAACAGCATGATCTACCCATCAGTATCATCTTTACACTTATACAAATGACTCAAAAAAAATGAAAGCAGTGAACAAGAAGCTAAAGTGATACCTTTGTCATTATTATCAGTAACAATATAATTGTCCAATCTAAAGCAGATGTTTGAAGTGTGGAAGGTTATTGATTATCCCATAGAAACACATGTTAAAATCAGAGTTAAAGTAATATTTTGACATATACCTTGCTAGCACAAATTTACATGTGCCTAACTTATTTATCATCATTTCTTAACACTCAAAGTCTTCACTTTCTTATGTGGGTATCAAAATAAAATAAAATAGTAGATACTATACCATACCAAGAAATGACTTTTGGATTGCACGTTCAACCACACCCTCTTCCGGAAACCCGTCGTGCGTCAAACATTTAGTGATCCTTTGCATAGCCTGAAACATAGTTGGTGCACCTGCTCCATACGCTGAATTTGACCCTACCTGCGTAGAAACTGAAATCAGACTACAGTCTAAGATAATTGTAGGACAAATTTATATAAAAAACATAACATTATTATAAACAAAGCAGAAGAGCTAAATTCGATAAAAGCTAATGAATGGTGCGATTAATCCTCTTTAAGCCCACAGTGGACCACAAAGTATGAATAATACCTTCTTTTTTTAATAACAGTGTGCCCGGCACTCACTAACATTCATCTCCTTTTTGCTCTAAACTCAAAATGCTTGGAACCACAACACAAAGGGTAGAACAAAGTCAGTATTGTGTTGGACAAGGTCACGAGGAATCAATACCCTAAAAGTAAATCTACACCTTGGAGGATTCTTTCTTCATGAAGAGGTTGACCATCCAATTGATTTAGACTCCAGGGTATAAACTCTATGGAAGAGAAGTGTAATCATTTGAAATTGTTTTCAGGAGTATCACATTTTCAAGTCTCTTAAATCTTTTCTTATGGCTTTCATTTCCTTTAGAAGGGTACAATAATTTGGCCCATTTTCCTAAATATATTTTTCAACACAAGAGAATGGCTACAGAGATGCATCACGAATCTTAGAGATCTTGTACAGATTTTAACTGGTGATTAAGTAAACCAGAAGCTGCAATCTTGAAGCTGTTTTTGATGTATTTCACCACAAATTTATCAAGCCAAAATTCAACTTCCTTTCTGGTTTGAGCTATTGGATGGGTAAAAAGCAAAATGCTACTTAAACCCAAAATATGGTACATGTTATTAACCCATTTTCAATATTGAATTTTCCAAAACCAAGAACAGGTAGGGAGTTATGTCTGCAACAAATGTTATATCATCTTTGGTGTAATGTCCCTTTTTGGGGGGACTCGGGAAATGGCAAAAAGATCACAAATCAAATTTGTAGCACTGCTGTTATAACCCTGCAAAAACTGAATTTCAAACCCTTCCTAGGACAGCGACTTCCCTAGGTGAAAACAGCCCTTCAAAGAGGGGTTAAACCTTGCAAAAATCCTTCCAAACTTATGCCAAAATTAATAGAAAACCCTTAGCAATCAATTACAGCTGTTAGAAAATCAGAATTGGGGATTTGGCTTCAATCTTTGAACAAACCCCACAATGAAGCTGATTACATGGAATATTCGGGGGCTAAAGGGAAGCCCTTCAAAAATAAATGAGATTAAGCGTCTTGTGCAACAACATCACCCTCATATGTTATTCCTACAGGAAACTAAAGCATCCATAGAGTTCATGACAGCGGTTATCCCAAATATTCACAAAAAACTCCAGGTTGTCTCTTTAAGTTCACACGGAGCATTTGGAGGTTTAGCATGTATCTGGGACTGGTGCAAGTTCATTGTCTTGATAGTGGTGGAAACCACAGTGTTCTCTACATGGTAGTTCGATATGTTCCTCAAAATCAGATTATTTTGATAATGAACATATATGCCCCTCTATAGGTGGAGGCAAAAAAAGCCCAGTGGAAGATTATTCAAAATATTGTAGTAGCACATTCTGGCATACCAGTCATTATAGGGGGAGATTTTAATACAATCCTTTTCTCCCATGAGAAACAAGGGGGAAACACTACTCTGGATGCTTTTGTTGATAATATGTTGGACTCTATACAAAGGATGCACTTGGTTGATATTCAAACTCAAAATGGATTAATGACATGATGCCCCTCTATAGGTGGAGGCTAAAAAGGCCCAGTGGAAGATTATTCAAAATATTGTAGTAGCACATTCTGGTATACCAGTCGTTATAGGGGGAGATTTTAATATTATCCTTTTTTCCCATGAGAAACAAGGGGAAACACTACTCTGGATGCTTCTACTGATAATATGTTGGACTCTATACAAAGGATGCACTTGGTTGATATTCAAACTCAAAATGGATTAATGACTGGTCCAATAAAAGAATTGGAGAAAGTTGTATAATGGAAAGATTGGATAGATTTCTGATATCTGAAGATTGGTTTGACTGTAACATCATACCTACAACTAATGTTCTTGACAATTCAGGATCTGATCACTGGCTGGTGTTATTGGAACTGGGCAAATCACCACCATTTAGAGCCCCTTTTAGATTCCAATTGATGTGGCTGCATGATGAACATCTTCCTCCTTTAATTGAGAAATGGTGGAGGGAAGGCCAACCACACCATGGCACTAAAATGTTTTGTTTCATCAAAAAATGCAGCACCTCACGAATCAACTCAAGAAATGGAATATCTCAGATTTTGGAAATGTTCATGCGAGAAAACGAGAGGTCTTGGAAGCCTTACAGGAGGTATCACAACAGATAAGATTACAAGGATACTCAAAGGAACTGCAAAATAAGGAAATCCTTCTTAAGCAAACATTAACGGAATGGGAATTAAGGGAGGAAATATTCTGGAAACAAAAAGCCAGAATTAAATGGCTGAAAGAGGGAGATAAAAATACCTCTTTTTTCCATAAATCTCTTCTAGCTCACCGTTCCAACAATCATATTGCTTACCTAGACAAAGAGGATGGAAGCGGGAAAATACACATGAAGAAATCCAACAGGTTGCCATACAGTACTTTTCAGAATTGTTTAAGGCATCTAATTTGGACAGGAATGCTCAACAACAATTGCTTAACTTTATTCCTTCTATGGTTAGTGAGGCAGACAATATGTCACTCTTGCAACCTATTTCGGAAACAGAACTTCAAATAGTTGTGTGGGCCATGAAAAAAGGGAAGACTCCAGGACCAGATGGATTTCCAATTGAGTTTTATCAGGAATTATGGGATATTATTAAAAGGATTTGCTTGAAGTTGTGGAAGAATGCAGACAAGAAAAGACAATTCTTAGATCCATCAATTACACATACATTGCTTTAATTCCTAAAAAACAGGAAGCTTCCACTATTACTGAGTACCGTCCCATTGCTCTATGTAATGTGTTGTACAAAATTATCACTAAAGTAATAGCAGAGCGATTGAAAGCCATAATTGACAAAGTAATATCTCCAGAGCAAGGTGGATTTGTTCCCCATAGACAAATCTATGATGACATTGTGTTGGCTCAGGAAGCTCTTCACTCTATGGACATTCAAAAGAAGCCCGCCATGTTTGTTAGGCTTGATTTATCCAAAGCATATGACAGGGTAAGTTGGACCTTTCTTTCTGACATCCTTCTCCACTTTGGGTTCTCTCCTCTATGGGTACAGTGGATACAAGCTTGTATTTCATCAGTCTCTTATTCTATTATTGTCAATGGTAATCCTACAAAGAGATTTTCTGCATCGAGAGGTATAAGGCAGGGAGATCCTTTATCTCCCTTCTTGTTCATCATAGTTGCAGAGTCATTTGGGAGACTTTTTACAGGACAAGAGCCCAACGAAGCTGCAAGGTATAAAATTGGCTCACAGGTGGACCCACTATCTCACTTACAGTTTGTGGATGATTCATCCATAATGGGGGCTGCATCTATGAAGGAAGCTACTCAGATCCATAAAAATTTGGAACTTTTTTCAAATGCTACTGGTCAGGATATTAATAGACTTAAGTCAAAAATAATTTTCTTCCATTGCTCACCAAGGTTGGAACAGGATATATTGACGAAACTTGGATTTCAGAAGGCTACATTACCTTTAAAATATTTGGGTATTCCTTTGGGCTCTAAAAGACTCGCTGATTTGGAGTGGCTTCCGGCTAAGATCCAACAAAAATTTAGTAAGTGGACTAATAGATGGCTATCATCAGGGGGAAGAATAACATTAATTAAAGTTGTCTTGCAAGCTATTCCTGTATATTTTGCTGCTCTCTTGAATATTCCAGCATCTGTCCTACATCAGTTAGATTCTATTAGTCAAAAATTCTTGTGGTCAGGTACCCAACAGGCTCGGAAATGGCACCTTGTGAAGTGGACAACTTTATGTTTGCCAAAGAAAGAGGGAGGATTGGGATTCAGAGCTAGCATTCCAAATAATAAAGCCCTGACAGACAAAACTATATTGGAGACTTTTGCAAAATCCGGACCAGTTATGGAGTATTAATATAAGAGGAAAATATACACATGGAATGAGACCCCATGACATAGTCCGACACTCATTACCTTCCCGTGGATCTCCCATTCTTTCAGTTCTCAGAATTGGAGAAGGAATAATCAAGCAACAGATGTTTTGGAAAATTGGAAATGGTGAGCAGGCAAACTTTTGGACGGATTCATGGGATGGCCATCCTCCTTTGATCAAACAATATCCACACCTTAGGAATATTATGGACATCCTCCATGGACAAGGAAAAATTAAGGTAAGGCATTACATCGGCTTGTTCACTCAGGGAATGAGTGGATCCCTCCTTCTTTGTGGCAGATTAACTTGACTCAGGCGCAAGTGCAATTCTTCCAATCTCTTTTGCAAAACAAGATCCTTTGTACGAATTCGACACCAGATACTTTGGGATGGGGAACTGAGCAGGATGGAAATTATTCAGTTGTTGAGGGATATAGAGTATTAGTGGCCCCTCATCCACATCCTTGTAAAGATATCTTTGTGGACCTTTGGCAACCTGTTCTATGGCCTAAGGTTAGATTCTTTGTTGGCTTCTTATATATCAAAGAGTTCTCACAGGGGATAACTTGATGAAAAGGGGTATTGTAATGTCCCCAAAAAGAGGCTCTTTGAACCCTTAATGAAATTTGGTAATGCCAACACTCAAGCTAATCTTTTTATATAATTTTATCACAATGTATCCCTGCAGATCAGATTTCAAAGAGAAAATGCAACTATGGTTTCAATAGACACACCTATCAACACACCATAATTGATACTCCCTTTCTCTCAATGATGAAATACAGATGTTTAAAGACACTATTCAGATTTTGGACTGGTAAATAAGAGCATACAGAGTGTAACTCGACTACTGCCAGAAGTTTTCAGAGATGGCGATTAGCTTTGGAGGTCATAATTCATACAAACAGACACTAAATATTGCCACTACAGAACTGAGGATTACAACAAATTTTTCTAGGGTAAAAATAAGAATTTTGAGCACATAAATAAGCTGAAACTGCACCCAGAAATCTGCAGACTTAAGAGTATTGTAAAAGGTACCTTAGAAAGCTCCAAAAACACTAAATGTAGGTTATTTAAAGCTCTGAAATACTGATAAACAGAGGACAGTACCATTCAGATCTGAAATATCACATATGCAATACCAATCAGCCTCCACATAGGTCACTCCATCTAAAGAAAATGCAATGACACAGCTGCACTAATTCTTCAGTCACTTTATTGCCCAAAAACCCAATATCAACAGCTGAAGTTCCTTTGAAGCACAAATAGATTCCTGTATGGAAATCTCTCTTCTTCTCTATGAGGGTTTTCGTCCTCTAGAGTAATTTTGCAAAGCTCAAAGCTTAGACAAAAGTCAGATTTTTATAAAATGAGAATGAGATATCCCTCTTCAAGTCGACCTCTCCCTTAAATAGGAGAAATGGCTCAAAAGGAACCTCCAAAATCACCAATCACAATTGGTGATTATTTCTAAACTAAAGTCCCACACTCATATCTATCCAAGTCGTACTTTTACCTAGGGAAAACAAAAATAGTTTTGGGTCTATTTCCCTCTAGGCAACCCATATACTTATCCCAATACAAGTCGCCAATCCTCCTAGGGAGGATACAAAATGATTATAGGCTTTCATAACTCCCCTTCATGCACTTTCCTAGATATTACAATTTTTATTTAAAAGTGCATACCTATATTAAGCCAAAATAAATAATTATAAGTGCTTTAATATTTTTCTTTTAGGCACTTATAAAAAATTTATTGTGACTTAAGTCACCCTTGCACACACCCTTTGGCCGTCGGGTAGACAGAATGGGCCAAAGGTCTTCGATGCCTTTATTCGAGAAAGAGGGACATTGTAGGTATTGTGGGACCCTTTTGGTGCCCTTTATGCAGAAATGCAGAAGAGACCCTTACTCATATATTCTTTCAATGCCCCTTCACTTTGGCCCTATGGTGTACACTAGTTGATTGGCTTTCCGTAACATGGCAATCCCCTGTGAATATAGTGGACACTATTAGAGGATGGAAACATTCAGTTAGGGATACTCAAGACTTTGCTAAAGGAATATGGTTGGCTACTTCTCTTTTGTTGTGGAATGTTTGGAAGGAAAGAAACAGACGCATTTTCAAGTTAGAAAGCCGAGACAGGTGGTATATTTTGGATGTGACTAAAAGTAATATTGCAGAAACTATAATACACAATCTAAAATTACCATCCCCTCTACTGACAGGTGGAAGGTTTTATTACAAAAACTTAACTTGGGTAACAAGCAAATGCAAATAAAGCAAGCAACCAAACAGAGAGTACCTCCTCTTTGAATATGGCAACCTCCTCCATTTGGAGTAGTCAAATTAAACACGGATGGAGCTGCTAGAGGTAATTCGGGGAGGGGTAGCTCATGACTCCTTGGGAACTCCCCTTTTCTTTTTTGCTTATCAATTAGGATATTATACAAACAATGTGGCTGAAATTATGGTTGTTCAGCGTGCTCTCCTGGAAGCCACTAAATTGGGATGTCCTAGTATCATTGTTGAATCGAGACTCCAAGGTTATTATTACACTCCTTCAAGCTCCAGGATCATCATCCATCCAATAATTGGCTTATTGCCAGAATTCAGGGTCAGATAAAAACATTGCTAGACAGTTCCAAACAATTAAATACTCTCATGTTCCTAGGGAGCAGAACAAGATAGCTGATGGATTGGCCAACTGGGCATTAGACCATTCTAATCTGTTAAATTTTGGTCCTATACCCTTGATGTGGCCTCAGGAGAAACGGAAACAAATTGAGTGGATCCTATCTCTCAAATCACATGATGGATAAAGCACAAATATGCTATTTCTTCTCTGTTATTTGTACTTGGAAATCAAAGGATATCTCATCTAGTATGAGTATAATTGCTTGGCATTGTAATTTGTCTTTCATAAGTTGATCAATAAAAATATTTTTGCTTTTAAAAAAAAAAATAATAATAATAATCGCAGAACCCTAACCGTGAACATCCTCAAGCTTGTAAAAAATAGTAGAACACCACCAAAATTCATCAAACTTGGAATCTTGGCCTTAAGAAATATAGAGAATAAGAGAGTAATTTCACATTTGCCAAAATTGCATCATATACCAATTTTCCACACCAAGATAGGTCGCTCCACTCTAAACAAATATAATTTTGCACCAAAGAGACAACACATGCAAGAGAAAGATATGTTATTTCCTTTCAAATCAGCTTGCACATTAAAACCTCAAGAAGGGTTTTCATCCTTCAGAAGTTTCCCAACCAAGGGTTTTCGTATATGGTGACAGGCTACGGATACGGGTTCGGGTTCGGGTTCGAGTATAGGTTCGATACTGCGATATCGTCAATTTTAAAAAACCCTTGGAGTACGATATGTCTTGGATACGTCCGTGTATATAGATACTCATTTTTTAGTTCATACAAAACTGAAATAGTAATACAAAATTTGAATTAATGTTCAAAACATTCAATATACAGTTAAATTCAACTAACCAACATTTCTACCAAATTCGCAATTAAATTCGACTAACCAACATTTCTACAAAATTTAACATTTCATATAAACATATCAAAAACACATTAAAATAAAAACATTAAACTAAATTTATATGATAAATATTAAAAACTAAAACTAAAATTACAAAAAAATAAAATAAATTATAAAAACTATTAAATATATTTACAAATCCCACAAATTAGTTTCTAAATTAAATTATATAATCTATTACACAACATTATTAAAAAACATTTTTTTAAATTATAAAACACAACAAAATCTTTATAAATAAATAAAAATGAATAAAGTTATGAGTATGTTGTGAATGGTCACAATTAGGGTTATCATCGGTAAAAATATTCGCATGCGGGTTTTCCATCATTATTTCTATCTGCGATCAAGTATTTTTTCCGGGTTTTTCTGTCACGAGGGTGCACACTACTTAGCCTTCGGTCTTGGGTCACCATAACCACATCCACTACCTCGAGATGATTATGGTGAGCACACGATCATCGCAATCTCGTCCGGCTCCATAACCATGCATCCACGCCCAGAAAATATAACAAGCAAATAGATTGCAAATAGGGCACAATTCGATTCGTGAATCTTGACGAATTTCATCTCGTGACTATCACATTTGACGCATTTTTTTTTAATAAAACTGTTGTGACTAAGCTTAAAAACCATATTTCTCCTTGGGTTCGCCACAGTACGTATCCATATTTGTACCTCGACATATCCGTACCGAATATGTATCGGGCAGGTGCACGGGGTGGGAGACGAACCCCGGCAACATAGGTTTTCGTCCTTGGATGAGATCCTCAACCCAAGGGGTTTCGTCCTTAAGAGAGAGAGTAAAAGGGCTTCACTAGCCAACTTTCACCAAAATATGAATAATCACCAAAAATATAATAACATAATGCCCAAACAACCTCCTTAAATAGCCATAAGGAGTGCTTATTAACATGAGAAATGATGGCCGACCCCTTAAGTAAGTGTTTTTTAAATATTCAAAGGGTATTTGGAGCCTACATGCTCATAATACCTTTATTGTTAAACTACTTAAGTTTCTCTATTGGAGCACAAGGCTTCCAATAGGATAAATGATAATAAATGAAAACTCCAATCTAAGCAACAATAAAAAAAAATCAGATCTTCCCCTTGTTTTTCTCCTTAGACCCACGGGGAGAAAATGTGTTAAGGTCTTCAAAAATCAGCCTCCAAAAAGGGACATGACAGTCCCCCTTCCCAAGATTGTTTGTCCTCAAGCAATGATGAACTTCCGCTGCTCCAAATCCTTGACTCCTTGTGAGGATCCCTCTTGTGTTCCTTCTTGATTCCCATGAAGAGCTGGTTTTTGTGACAAGGCATCTGCTGCTGCATTATTTTCCCTTTGACATATTCGATGTCAAAATCAAAAGCTTGTATCTTGTTGACCCACTTTTGTTGCCTTTCATTTAGGTTCTTTTGTTGAAGGAAGAACCTCAAACTATTGTGGTCGGTCTTCACTATAAACTTCCCACAAACAAGATATTGCCTAAATTTGACCAAAGCATGCATAATGGCCAGCATTTCCTTATCATAAATGTGAAGATTCAGCTCATGTTTCTTGAATTTCCTACTTTCAAATGCAATAGGATGTTGATTTTGCATTAGAACAGCCCTTATTCCTTCACCGGATGCATCACATTCCACCACAAATGGGAGAGAAAAATCAGGTACAGCAAGTACTTGGCATGAGCACATGACCTCCTTGAGTTTATCAAATGTTCTTTGAGCTAAAGGTGACCAGCTGAATGCACCCTTTTTAGTTAAATCAGTTAGAGGGGCTGCAAGATGAGAAAAACCCTTCACAAACCTTCTATAGTAGCTGCATAACCCAAGGAACCCTCTGAGTTGTGAAATGGAGATGGGGGAGGCCAATCAAGTATGGCTTGTATCTTTCGTTGATCCACATGTACCCCTTGAGAGTTTATGATATATCCTAGGTACAAAATTTCACTCAAACCAAACTCACATTTGGATCTCTTTGCAAATAAGGACTGCTGTTCTAAAACTCCCATCACTATGTCAAGATGTTGAAGATGTTCCTCCCATGTTTTGCTATATATCATCAAAGAAAACAAGCACAAATTTCCTTAAGTACTCACCAAATATGTGATTCATGCATGATTGGAAGGTGGCCGGTGCATTGGTCAAGCCAAATGGCATGACAAGGAACTCAAAGTGTCCATAGTGGCATCTAAAAGCTGTCTTGCATACATCTTCCTCTCTTATCCGGATTTGGTGGTAACCGGACCTCAAATCAATCTTTGAAAAGAAGACCGCTCCATGTAGCTCATCAATCAATTCATCTATCCTTGGAATGGGGTACCAGTTCTTGATGGTTTTCTTATTTAGCATCCTATAATCAATGCACATTCTTAGAGTCCCATCCTTCTTAACAAGAACCACGGAAGAAGCAAAGGGGCTGGAACTTGGTCGAATAAATCCCATATCCAACAACTCTCTTATGGTTTTCTCAATTTCCTCCTTATATGCTCTTGGGTGTCGGTAAGGAGTAGAAATTACCGGCTTGGCACCCTCTTCCAACTCTATCACATGTTGGAATCCTCTATGTGGTGGTAGCCCATGTGGCAAATCATCAAATATCCTAGCATGCTTATCCAATATGAGCTGAAGATCATCATAAATAATTTGCTTACCTTCCATAGATGAAGTGGACCTTATTAGGCAATGCACAGCCCAAGAGACCTGCCCTCTTTTGATAGCTTGCTGCATACCCTTTCAACCCTTGTAGAACAACCTCTCTATCATTGGCCTTGAATTTTAGTTCCATGCTTTGATAATTTTGAGAGAATTCTCCCAATGAGTGGAGCCATTGTACCCCAAGCACCAAATCGGTTTCTCCAATCCCAATCACATAGAAATCATCTTGGATCTTATGCCCCCTAGTGTGATGTTGAGCTGAGATACTTTCTTAGTGCAAGGAATAGAAAACCCATCAGCAACTATGACATTGAAACCCTTGAATTCCTCTACCTTTAGCTTCATTTTTGACACCAATCTTTCATCAATGAAATTGTGGGTAGCCCCACTATCAATTAAAACCATTACCTTTTGCCCATGGAGAAGACCTTTTACCTTGAATGGGTGGTACCTAGGAGCTCCGGAAAGTGTAGCAAGGGTGCTGATTTCTTCCGGATCAGATTTTGATGCATCCTCTTTGATTGGTTCAGAATTGGCTGCCACTTCTCCTTCATCATCGGACACCACTTCTATGTAGTGTATTTGCCCCTTTCCAAGGCACCTATGTCCTGGTGACCACGGATCTCTACATGTGAAGCAAAGCTTCTTCCTTCTCAGCTCATTCTTGGACTCTTGGCTTTTGTCTTCTTGCTTCCTTCCTTCTTGGCTATTAGCCCCTTGAGAAGGCTTCATAGGCTGCCCCAAATTAGGTACTTTAGGCTGAGATAGAAAACCCTTTGGCTGCCCTCCTATTGCTGGTCTGATCTGCCCCTTTTCCCCCATAACTTTTGATGGAAAACCAGTCCTAGGGATTGCACCTTCTAGGTCCAAGGACTTCCTTATGGTTTCTTGCAAGGAAGATGGGTCAAAAGCCCTTACTAAGCTCTTTAGGGGTTCGGTCAGCCCTTCTATAAACAATATCATGAGTCTCCCTTCGGAAATATCATCCACCATGACTGAAATCAGCCACATAATCTTCAACCGTACCTTTTTGCTTGAGTTGGGCAAGATCATGGAAATATGCTTCCGGATCCATTCGTTTGAACCTTTCCGAAGCCTTGTGCAAAATTCTTCATAGGAATGAATGTGGTGATGCCCTTGTGTCAACATGCCATGATGCCACCAATCATGGGAAACTCCTTCAAGGTGAAGGGTTGCAAATTTTATTGCTTCTTCTTCCGCCATAGGTCTCAAGGACAAGTATGTATCAAGTTTTTGGATCCATGCCCTAGCTGATCCCTTTGTGGAGCCATCAAAAGTAGGAAGACTCATCTTCCCCAAAACATGTTGCACTTCTCCCTTTGGCGCTAGGGTTCTTTGCCGGTAATGTTTATCTTCTGTCCTCAATTTGATGAAATCCGTGAGAGACATTGCCTCCCGAAACTCATCCATCATTGCCTAGTATTCTTCAAGCCATATGGTGTAATCATGGGCTTGTCTAGGGCTCCCATGTGGAGCGACTGCCTCCTTGTCCACGAACTGGGGTTTGTAGGGCCTTGCAAAAGGAATTTTCACCTTCTTTGATTCACAAGAATTGTAGGAATCTTCTTCCCCCTTGGCGAACCACCTCCTTGCATGTTTTGGATGGCTAGGGAAAGCCTATCCAATACATCCATTATTCCTTCTTGTGTCTTCACAATCATCTCCAACTTTTCTTTCCCGGTCTTTGTTGTTTTCTTTTGCCTTCTCTAGTAGTGTTGCATATCGTTATTATTTTCTGTACTTCACAAGCTAGGAGGATGGAGCTCGATACCACTTTGTAATGTCCCTTTTTGGGGGGACTCGGAAAATGGCAAAAAGCTCACAAATAATATTTGTAGCACCGCTATTATAACCCTGCAAAAACTGAATTTCAAACCCTTCCTAGCGCATCAACTTCCCTAAGTGAAAACAGCCTTTCAAAGAGGCGTTAAACCTTACGGAAATCCTTCCAAACTTATGTCAAAATTAATTAAAAACCGTTAGAAAATCAGAATTGTATGGGAATTAATTAATTGCGGAACCCTAACCAGCGAACATCCTCAAGCTTGTAAAAAATAGTAGAACACCACCAAAATTCATCAAACTCAGAATCTTGGCCTTAAGAAATATAAAGAATAAGAGAGTAATTTCAAATTTGCCAAAATTGCGACACACATCAATTTTCCACATCAAGATAGGTCGCTCCTCTCTCGAACAAATATAATTTTGCACCAAAGAAACACACACATGCAAGAGAAAGATACTTTATTTCCTTTCAAATCAGCTTGCACACCAAAAACCTCATGAAGGGTTTTCGTCCTTCACAAGTTTCCCAACCAAGGGTTTTCGTCCTTGGATGAGATCCTCAACCCAAGGGGTTTCATCCTTAAGAGAGAGTAAAAGGGCTTCACTAGCCAACTTTCACCAAAAATATGAATAATCATCAAAAACATAATAACATAATGCCCAAGCAACCTCCTTAAATAGCCATAAGAAGTGCTTATTGACATGAGAAATGATGACCGACCTCTTAAGTGTTTTTAAATATTCAAAGGGTATTTGGAGCCTACATGCTCATAATACCTTTAGTACTAAACTACTTAAGTTTCTCTATTGGAGCGCAACGCTTCCAATAGGATAAATGATAATAAATGAAAACTATCTAAGCAACAATAAAAACATAATTCAGATCTTCCCCTTGCTTTTCTCCTTAGACCCACGGGGAAAGAATGGGTTAAGGTCTTCGAGAAATCAGCCTTTGAAAAAGGACATGACATTTGGCCTTATCAAGTGATTCAAACTAGATGCCATTTCAAGCCACATCTTGTGAGCATCCGAATACATAAAACACTTGTGTAAGGAAGAGTGACCATGTAAAGCTTGGCAAACATATTTACCACGACAAAGGTACTGGTACGAGGAGATGAGGATGGGTAAGTCATTTTTCAGAAAAATAGGAGACGGGTACTCGGAGACAAAAATATATATATCTATTTATAATATTATATATATTTAAATGTGTAATTTTTATAGAAAACAATATTATGCATCCCAATATAGTTTAAGAAAAACATTAATAACTTTTTTAAGTAGAGATATTAGATGAAAACAGTTACAAAGTAGTTGTATTGATATTTATCTTTGAAATCTCATCATATTTAGGGTCAAGAGTACAAAATATACATGAAAAAAACACTGAAATGCAAGTTTATGAAATAAGTACCAACGAGTAATAGTCTCCGAGATGAGTACTAGTTTCCGAGACAAGTGCCAATCTCCGAGACTCATTTTTGTGGTAGGAGATTAGTCTCCGTGCAAAAGTGTTGGTAAAGAACAATAAAGGCATAACTTTGATACTCCTTAGAATATCGAGACTCTTAAGTCTTTTTGCAGGCCCTTCCAAACTTCTTATTCATTCTTTGATATCATTGAATAGCTTGAAGCACTTCTTTCCACTATGTCTTGTTTTGCCACAATATGAGCAAGATTTCTCATTTTCTAGCTTCTGACCATCATGCTTGGATTTGATTTCATCACACTCCCCATTGTTCTTGTATCCATTGAACTTCTTATTTTTGTATCTTTGATGAAGTAAGCTTGCTTCTTAGATCCTGGCTTCCCATTTTAAATGAATTCTTTTGTTCATCAATAAGAGTAGAGCAAAGTTCATCAAAGGTAAGATCTTGCTCGTGTTTCTTCATTAGGAGCTTATGGTAAAAATACATAATGTTATACATCACATCGAGCAAAGTTAAATAGAAGTCTTGGTTAGTTGCAGACCCCTTTTTCCTATGCCCAGCACTACACACTTCCTATTGTGATTGAATAGCCTTGATCCATGCCAAATAATATTCTACACTATCAAACTCAAAGAATCACAGAGAGATAATTCATTACTCAATTGGACAATGATAAGGAACGACAGGGTTGGTTCTCTCAAGCGATCAAGTCACATAGCAGACAAGGGTCTACACGTGGAGATTGCGACGTAGTATCCCTTTAGGAATCTACAGAAGGACATGTGACATACTCTCCCCACCTCACAAGCTACATGCTTGAATGCAGAAGTAGATTAGAAAGGTTTCCACTGATTGTATTCACAAACTAGCTGCCTCTAAATAGGCCTTTACAAGTAACCAAAGCTTCGTACAAACTAGGGATTCTCACTTGTCCTTTTGATGGGAATTCCAACATCAGGAGTGAAACAATACATCCCAAATGATCAGGAATATCAAATAAGATCTCCATCAGAATCTCTCCCTAAACTAATCTACAACTAAACACTTAAGTGTGGAAGTATATGTACACTTTTTACACATGGGTAATACGGTGAAGTACAAACTATACGCTAAATGCCTATCCTAAGCACCCCAATTATCTATATCAGATGACTCTTGCTTTGTGTGTTTGATTGAAAATATTCCTCGGTGTTTCATGCTTCCTTTAAGATCTCCTTTCCTTAAATGTGAAATCTCAGCTCTTTGCCAAGGAGTACTGATTGTGCTAGCCCCATCCAAGTGATTGTTGATTTTGACCAATCTATTTGCATCGCTTGGATCCTTTTTGTACCATTAGAATTGAGCAGTATCTAGATGCCGACCAGACCTACTAACCACGCCTCTACAGCACACCACATTCGTATCAGTCCACCTGTACCAGCTCAATGCATCTATCTGCCACTCGACACTTCCAGATCAGTCATATGAGTTGGCTATTGGCTGTACACCAGCGTAAATATGAAAAATTGATTATTATTTCTGCCCAATCACACTTTAACGTTGTCAGTCATATGGTTAGCGCATTGACAGTCGACTTGGTCAACACTTCAGTGTACTGTCCACATCAGCACAATAATCACAAATGAGGGGGTTGACTAGACTTGAACCTGAGGCATCTATTTGCTAGCGTCGCATCCTAATCAGGCACACTATCCAGGCAATCATAACCTCTAGGGAGGAAAATTAGGTTTAAGCTAAGTGATTACAAACATTCAACCTCGTGTGTTCTTTTACAGCCATGCAGAGACGTAAAGTATAACAGATTTGCAGCACTCATTAACAGCTATGAATGCAAATTACAATAATAGATGGCATTAGAATGATGACTTCGTAATTTTGAATGAGATCACATAAGTATCAGTATACAGTTATCATCAAAGATTCAACCTTTCATGATACATTTTCAAACTAATAACTAGGCTAAATTAGAATCTGTTCATCAACATAATCAAACTTAGTCTACTTGGTGCTAACTATATAGTATACACTAAATGCACCCAAGTACCCTTTATGCTACCTGCAGTAAGGTTAGGAAACATTTTGGCGGAGGCTAGAAGTGCTTTTGTTGCCCACTTTTCTCCTAAGTGATGCCAATTTGGGACTTTGCCCCATTATTTATGCTCTGACAAGCTTACCCAGTCATAGGGGTGTTTTGTAATGGAATTACTTCAATATAAATGAAAAATAGCAGAATACCAAATATATAATAAGGCCACTTCCGGGGCAACCTCCACAATATTCAATATGATAATAATTCACAATATGATGATTGGAGAGATTTACTCATCCGTATATATACACATAACTAGGTAGGGACACACCCCTTCATCCTAATTAAGTTGGCCTTAAACAATCACTAACCAATGAGTGAAAAGATATATGGTAAGTGTGGCATAGGTTGGCCCACACATATCTCTATATATGATATAAGTTAAGGGCATAGCATGCCCCTCCCCTTCAAACCAACGTTGTCCTCAATGTTGACTATCTTGGGATGTTGCTTCAAGAATGCTTCATCCTCCCAAGTTGCATCCTCATTGGGGAGACTCCTCCACTTGACAAGATACTCTATAATCTTCCTCGACCACAGCCTCGAAGTACATGTCAGAAGCATTCCCTCAGGTTCCAAAATGATGCGGCCCTCCTCGTCAACCTCCAGTAACACAGTTTGGGCTGAAACTCTGTCCAATGACCTTCTTCAAGCATGAAACATGGAACACTAGATGTATTCTTGTTAAGTGGGGTAACTCGAGTTTGTAGGCAACGCTGCAATCTTCTACAAGACTTGATAAGGACTGTAATAATTAAGCGAAAGCTTGTTATCCTTCTTTTGTTGTTTCAAGCACATTTGCTTACATGGCTGCAAACGTTAAAAAACCAAATCTCCACTTCAAACTTCCTTTCACTATGGTGTTGGTTGGCCTATTGCTTGATGCAGTTTTGCGCCATTGCCAAGTTCTCTTTGAGGCTAGAGAGTACCTCCTATTGGTGATGAATGTATTCTTCAAATGCACAAACTTTTGGTTGGATCTTGAAAGATGAGGTGATACATGGGGATGGTACCCATATAGAGCCAAGAGGGATACATTTTGGATGAAGTATGGAAAGAAGTGTTATACCACCATTTTTCTAGTGGCAACCACTTAACCCATCTTTCATATGTATCTGAAGTAAAACAAAAAAATAACACTCCAAGCATTTGTTGACCACCTCAGTTTTCCCATCAAATTGCAGATGATAAGATGAGCTAAGAGACTTGTGTACCAAAAGAGGAAAATAATTCAATCCAAAAGTTCTTTGGTAAAGATAGGATCATGATCACTTAGGATGATCTTTGGGATCCCATAGACCTTTTGTATTGTATCCATAAATGATGTAGCTCTTGTATTCGCTACAAGTGAATGTGATCATGCACAAAAATGGGCATATTTGGTGATTCTTCCCAAAACAACCATGATGACGTTTTCCCTTCAAACTTTGGTAGCCCTATGATGAAATCCATGGAGATCTCCTTTAGGCTCGGCTAGGAATAGATAGAGGTTTCAATAGACTCGGGGTCTTGATAGTCTCGCCTTTGTTTCTATAACACACCATACATTCAGCCACAAATTTCTAGACGTTTCCTTTTACCCCTTCCTAAAAATATCTTGTTTGGCTCTATGATAAGTTTTCAAGAAGCCCGAGGGGCCACCTATTGGAAAAGTATGAAGTTCTCTAAGAACAATATGTTTAAGGGTTGAGCTTTGCAAACGTACAAACAATCTTTATACCAAATAACATGCCCTTTCCACAAAAATTATCTGACATGCCCAAATCTTGTAGGAGTTTTTGAATAAGAACCTTTATAACTGCATCATTCTCCCATTTTGACCTCGTTTCTTGCACGAAATCTTCTGTAATATGGAAAAGGCACTCAATATCACCTCGGTGAGCTCATCCCACTGAGATAGGGCATCAGCCACTACATTAGCTTTTTCTTTCTTGTATACAATCTCAAGTCATAACCCAACATCTTAGTACTCACTTTTGTTGTTCTACCGATGACAACCTTTGTTCAAGAAGTCTTTTAAGCTATCATAATTTGTCTTCACTTTAAAGTGGCTGCCCATCAAATTTGTTCTCCATTGTTTGGCAATATGAAGAATAGCCATTATCTCCTTCACATAGATGGGTTTTAGAAAATTCTTCCATTTGAGCGGAGACTCTCAAATGACATGGGGCACCCTTCTTGCATGAGTACCGCTCCCATTGCAAATCCTAATGCATCACATTCCACAATGCCAATCTTCAAAAAAATTGGGGTAGCCAAGACTAGAGTGGTACACATGGCCTCCTTGACTTCACAAATGCTTTGGTGCCTTCTTCTTTTCAATCGAAGGAGTCCTTCAACAAAGCTATGAGTGGTGCTATTATGCTGCCGTAATTCTTCACAAACAATGATAGTACCTTGTAAGCCTAAGTAAGCCACGAGAGGTTCTTAAGGGTTTTGGAACTAGCCATCTACCATGGCCTTGATCTTGTGGGGTCCACTTTTACCCCTTCATGTGAAATAATATGACCCAAGTACTCCACTTTTTTACCCCAAAAGCATATTTTGACAGCTAGGCGTAAAGCTAATGTTGTTTGAAGTGAGCAATACCTGATTCACATGTTGTAAGTGTTCTTCTCATGTCTTGTGATGTATTAAAATGTCATCAAAAAATACCGAAACAAACTTCTCCAAGAATTGGTGAAAGACAATGTTCTTCAAGCTCTGCAAGGTAGAGGGTGCATTTGTGAGGCCCAAAGGCGTCACCAAAAACTCATAGTGATCCTCATGGGTTTTGAAAGTTGTCTTATGTATATCCTCATCTACAATCCAGATTTGATGATAACCTAAGCAAAGATCAAGTTTAGAAAATTAGACAGCATCATGTAACTCATCTAGGGAAACTTATCTTTGATGGTATAATTGTTGACTTCTCTGTAATCTGGGCACTTCCACCATGTCTCGTCTTTCTTATGCACCATTAAAACCGGAGAAGAATATGCACTTTGGCTGTCAGATAATATCAGCCTCTAACATCTCTTGCACCATCTTTTCAATCTCATTCTTTTGAACATATGGGTACCTATAAGGACGGTTGTCGAGTGGTTGACTCTCCAATATCAGCAGAATGGCATGATCGTGATTTTTTTAGGCTTAACTCTATGAGATAGACATCATTGTTGGAAGTGCTTCTAAAGAAAACAATTGAGCTCCAAACTCGTCGTCTCCCTTCTTGAAAATATTATACATTTGATGCGAACTAACCAGCTATGGGGATTTTGCACACAACCCACGAAGTTCAAATGTCTTTCCCTCATAATGAAAGCACATGAACAACTCCTAGAAAATCATCTCAATTGTTCCCATGGTTGTGAGCCATTGCACTACACAACAATATTGGCTCCTCCCATTGGGATGGAAAATATAGGAGAGTCTAACCTATACTCCCCCATGACCAACTTGATATTATGGCATTTCCTTGAACAACTGATAGTGTCGCCATCTGCAATCATGACTTGAAATTTTGGAGTTAGATAAACAAAATAGTTCAAGCATGCTACTAATTTACTATTGATGAAGTTATGTGTGCTTCCTAAATCAATTAGCACTATCACTCTTTGTTTCTTCAGAATTCCCACTACCTTCAAGGTTTGTGGAGTGCTAATTCCTGAAAGTGCATGGCAGGAAATAGTTGGCTAAGAATCTTCTAATTCTTCCCCACTCTCTTCCTCGTCATTGCACCCACTTCCTCATCTTCTTCTTCATTGGCACCTTCAATGTAGAACAATTTCTTCTAAACACATTTATGTCCACGGGTGTACTTTAAATCACAGTTAAAACACGGCCCTTTTGACAATTTCTCTTTAATTTGAGGAGTCAACCTGGTAAGCGGAGGTAACAATGGTGTGAGAATATTATGCTCTTTGCTTGCAGTGAATGTCTGTCGTTTGACCAGCTCTCTTTCCTTTGCTTTAAAACCACAATAGCTCTCTTAAAACAGATCCGAAAAAGATGAAATTTGGAAGGTAGATTTTGGGTATGATTCCACAACTTACTGTAAAAAAACTTACACAAAAAATCGCAAAGATGTTAAAGATATGGGCAATTCTTTAAAACTAGGATTTTTCCCACATTGTTGCCCACATCAAAGCTCGAGATACCACATGTAATGGGATTTCTTCAATATAAATGGAAAATAGCATAATTCGAATATATAAAAAGGCCACTTTGAGGGGGCAACCTCCACAATATTGCAATAAGTCTATAAGATAAGAATTCACAATATGATGATTGGAGAGATTTACTCATCCATAAGGCAATAACTAGGTAGAGAAACGTCCCTTCATCCTAATTAAGTCAGACTTAAGTAATCACTAGCTAAAGAATGAAAAGATATATAGTATGTTTGACATAGGTTGGCCCACACATATCTTTATATATGATATAAGTTAGGGCTGAAACATGTTTTGCCCCCAATCCCAAAGTTTTTGTTTTCTTCTACTGACCCTCCACTCACACACCAGGTATGTGCCACTCAATCCGGCGGTGTTACTCACATGTTCCTCCCTAATCTGATTTTTGCTTGCAATGACATGTTGGGCTACTAGCGATGACATGTTGCTCAAATCACCTATCTCTTCAATGAACTACAAACATCGACCTGCAACTTGAGAGGCAAAATGGTGTCTAGTTTACAAAATTGATCCCTTACAATTTTTGCAAGGAATCAATATAAGAAAACAGATCTACAAAAAAATCACCAAACTTAAGATATTAGGGTATTGTGAGAAAACCCTAATTGGGCTCAAAAATGCACATCACTGTGAGTTAGGACCTCAAATTTGGACCACAACCTCTTCACACCTTTACTTTCAACCACCCCACACAGATTTGGTAGAAGTCTCACAAATTATAAAGAATGAATTTCCTTCTAACCCTAGATTCAAGCTCAATCAAGTATGCAATAAAAACTAAAGCTCCTCCACATTTTTGAGTGCCTCCAACACCTTCAGAAATCCTATGAACACTTTGATCAAGCCTCTAACAGCTACATAGGCTCTAATATTATTAAAAAAACATCTTAAAAACTTCGTATATTTCTCAAGATCAATTAACTCCACAAAGCAATGTAAAAGATGGGATGGTGAGAGAAAGAATAACACAAGAGATGGATGGTAGACGCATTGTACAAAATTATCACTTAAGCACAAAAGATCAATGTGATCCAAGTGAGTGTAGGCAACATAAGGGGTGCTCGGGCGCATTTTAACATATGATTGAGCACTGAGAAGACTAAGTTTTATTATGCTACTGTACATAATTAATTTAGTTATAATATTTTGAAAGGATATCATCAAAGACTTGATGATAACCTTATACTCATATTCAAGTGATCTCATTTCAAGTTATGGAATCATCAAGCTATATCATTCACTTGCCATCTATTATTGCTATTTGCATTCAGAGTTGTTTGATCATTGATGTTACATTTTGTTGTTACTGTACTTTCCTAATAATTGTAGCTTGACATAAGGCTAAATGTAGGTTACCAATGCGGCACAACCAACCCTCATTTGTTTACGCGTAGGAAGTTAACTACACTTTGGGTGGTTACAAACTTCAACCTTATAAACAAGTAGGCCATAGCGATTCTACCACACCAACATATGCTCAAATAAACATAGATCCCAGATGCCTCCAACTTGTATCCAATTGAGTCCCATAAATAGCAAATCCCAAGGACACCATAAGTTAGTGCCTGGGCCAGATAAAAGAACCCCAACCACAAGAATTCCAAGGCACAACCACAACTGTTGAACCAAAGGGACCACCAAGGCAGGTTCAAATTAAATGAGCAAATATGCACTAACATTCAGGGTCGTAGCACTCACCATAGTCAAGGTTGTTTATCTAGTTGGCCTGATTACTTGTGATTGTATTTGAAAAAAATCATTTGGAACACTATTGATGTTTATTATGCATTTTTACCTACAGTAAAAGGTGAAGTATAGCATTTGGCACTGAGAAATCAATTAACACACTTGAACTTTGACTGGAATTAAAATAAAAGTTGAAACAAGATCCATACCAACCAGATTTTCTAAGGATTTCTGTAAATAAAGGAAATGTTAGATGTTGTGACCGTGTTCTTTGTATAACAGGGGAAGAAAGCGCTCGAGAAAGAAAACATCCCATTCCACAATCGATTTTATATTATGATTAACTTCTCATGATCAGCAATATCACTCTATCCTGCAGTTAGTCCTATAGTAAAACATCAAAAGTTACGTGATAAGACATTAAAGACTATTGAAGACAAAAGCATAAAAGAATTCTCTAATCCATGCTTATGAAAGTTGTATTTCAAATACAAACAAAAATAGCCAAATGGTGGCATTGAACTAATTATTAACATTACGAATTTTTCAGCTTTATTATTTGATCTGTAGATACACTTGCTCTGCTTATCTGTAATCCAAACATTCAACATTTTAGCACCAGTTATTTCCCCACTGGTAGAAGCTATGAGGAATACAGTCTCTCTTATTGATTTCAAGCCTTTCAAATTTCGAATAGACAGAAATTACACCTTAGCACTAATGAAGATGACCTTTATTAAGATCAATGAATGCCATAATAATATCATGTAAACAAGTGTTCAAAGGTGACCAAGAAAGCAAATTAGGAGAATATGCTCTAGATATATGGAAACATTTAAGCCCCATTTAACTACAAAATATTGTAATGAACCTAGAAGTGAACCACACATATTAAAATCAGTTGATACATTATCATACAGGATTCCAAGCAAAATTCTCTTATTGGAGTAGACATACGCTCCTAAGTCTTGAAGCTCCTACAGAACATGGAGCAGGCTATGGAAAAACTTAAGTTATGCCAAGAAGTCACATTGAATACATGTGCATTTAAGGTGGAATATTAAGGGGTGGGCAGGTACACAAACGCACTGGTGTCCTATCTAAAATTTGCAAATCATTTGCAATTGTGGAAAAAATAAATGAGGTGCCCTATTGATAAAATTAGCCAGTCTCATCATTTTCTTAGAATTTCGCTCTTGGTCTTCACAATTCTTTTGCTACTTCGGTAATCATATTCATAATCGTGGATGAGTCTTAAAAAAGCTTGGTTGGGTCAGCCCCCACAATGTTAGTTGGCCTACTAACCTGGGTCAATGAAATTTGCGAAGGGGGAAATGATGTTATATCAAGGCCAGTAACAATGTCTGCAAATTGGATCTCAAAAGTCTTGAGTCTTCGTCTCATAGTTTCTCCATGTATATATTGGTCCTCCTAGATGCCTAAAGAACATAGGTTCTCATGCCGTACCAGAAATATTACCATGACTATATTATAAATTATGTACACCCAAGTGCAGAGAATAAATAATTTAATTAATAATGCAGCAGAATGATACACATTAGACCAAGATGGGTTTCTGTACAACTCTCTCAATGTCTATTTCATAACTGAGATATTTTGGCTGTGTGGTTATGGTAGTTTAACCAACTACAAACATCCAAAAAAATTATATCATGCTAGCATAACATCATGTTAACATTTTATAATATTAATGTATGTTGTTCAAGCATGTAGACTGCTTCTTACAGCATAATAAATATATCTACTTCATCAGGTCGATATTATAGATATCTTAAGGAAGGAAGGAATTCTAAAGTAAAAGAGGTTGGACCACAACAATATTTTCTACCAAATACACAAACAAAATAAGTGTGCTACTTAAAAAGTTCCATGTGAGTTTCTGTGGTTGGACAAATTAAGCATGACAGCCCTGTTTTATGTTGGATAATTCAATTTTCACCTCTAAGCAAATATTCTCAATTCTCTGTTCACTATCAAAAATGCAATGCATGAGATCAATTCATCAAACAGCATCAAAAAGGACATGTTCATAATACAATTCCAGGACAAAGTTGTATCTTCAAGCTTTAAGCAACTTCATAATGAAAAGAATTAGACCGAATGCAACTACTTAATATTGAATCCATTACCTCTTCATTATCAAATAGAGCAACCATTCTTATGTAGGACTCGTTAGATAGATCTGCTGAGGAACTACATGTATCCAAAAGAGCTCTCAATGCACAAAAGCACGAAGCAAGATTGTCCAGTCTTCCAGAAAATATGAATTCATTCTGTGCTCCCCTAGGCAGCTAGGTGAGTGTCGCAGACATTTAGTTCAAAATTTGCTATTTCATCAGCATTGCATCCAAGCTCTTCTGCCAAAACCTAGGATCCACAGTAGATGAGAATAATATTTACACTGCAAGAAAAGCAAGAGGCATCATATGTATTACAACCTTTGTTTGAAGGCCAAGCAGAAATAACCTAGAAAGGCCTACTTTCATAAAGATTCAAATTTGCTTGGTATTTTTTATCATATATTCTTCTTCATCCTTCCCCTTTCCAATACCTTTCTCCTTCCATTTGTTCCTTATTGCTTACTTTTTGTCTGCTCAAAAACAAACTTCATAATATTGACTAGAGAGAGGGAAAGAGAGAGAGACACAGACAAACCTGTAACAGTAGAGAATGATGAGACTTTCTAGGAGAAGGTGGAAAATGGTTTTCATCATCAGTCGCAGGGCAAAGATCTGCTATAATTTGTGATGCTAGAACTGGGATAAAATGAGTTTCTAAATTTGGTTTAAAACCATCAGTGTTAACTGATCTGCGTCCACAAAAAGAATATAGAAAAGAAACTTTATATTAGTGGTATAAACTTGAAAGAAACCGTGAGAAATCAAGAACCAAATGGATAAACTTATGATGATATAGTAAATTTAGCTATCGACACCAATTTGACAAACATGCAAGCAAGCAAGCAACCATATTAACAAATAATATTGGCAATAGTCAGACATCTACCTCATGGGAAAACATATGCATGTCATTTTAGACATCTTCACACACCTTTGCTTGATTGCAAAGATTGTAGTCTATTACTAGCAAGTGAAAATAAAATTTTACAATTTGGAGCCTATTTAAGTCATGTAGAATTTATGTTCTGTAAACTCATATTTTCAACCTTGACTGAATGATGAATGAGTGACTAGTGAATAATACAACTCCATCTTCAGGTTTTTTTACTCCATAGTAGGGGTCCGTTAATAATATTTGATGCCTCATGATTTCCCTTGTATAATCCTCTGGAGTATGGATCTGAATATCATGTATGCATCAGATACTAAAATATGCTTTCAATGAATATTATTATTAGTGAATGAAATAACACATGATATCGGTATCACTATCACCTAATGGGACATCTGCCACATCAGATGAGTCTCCTTGATGGTCTTTATAATGCCCTCCCTTTTTAAGTGGTTCATACCGACAAAAACAAATGGGAAGCCATATAAAGCCATGGTCCCCAGTTTGTACAGGTACATGATGGTTGGGCAACGACTGCTTGCAACATCATTACATCATTCAAGAGACAAATTGAGCATTGCTACATTTTATGAAACATAATTACATCATTGCAATCTCTAGGGAATGCCCACACCAAGGGGTGTCAGCCCCACTAACTCAATAACTTAACATAATCATCAACGTTCTTTCAAAGTCTGAGACTCCTTTTTTTATTGAAAGGTAAAATATATATTAATTACCAACTCAAACCAAATATACACCGAAGAGATCTCACAAGGGAAGAGCTCATAAAAAGAGATTAGATGAGCTTTAATTGGAAAAGAAATTGTCGGTCTGTGTAGAATCACCGGAGATTGTGATACATTCCCTTTGCAACAAGAATAAAATCTGTTTTGGTTGAGGTTGAGATTGCATCTCGACCGTGTAGCACAATCATTGGAAGTGGCACTAACGGACAATCATACACCAAAGAGAGCTCACAAGGGAGGATCTCATAATCAGAGATTAAGTACAAAGATGAGATTTCATTAAAATGATTTTTGTCAGTCTGAAAAAATGCTGAAGATTGTTAGATAGCCCCTTTGCAGCAAGAATAAAATCTGTTTTGGTTGAGGTTGAGATTGTGTCTCTGCCATGTGGTGCAATGTTGAAAGTGGCATTAAGGAACAAAAGCAGATGTATGCTATCAGAACCAACAAAGCCGAAGACGTGGAGTGAGATGGCAGCAAGTAGTGAGCAGGGCAGGCGTGGAGAGTGAACAGGTCTGACTGCCCTGTTGGCACCTGCAAAATGAGGACGACCAATGGTCAAGATATACCTGCAAAAAGACAGAAACCCGTTTCTGGCTGAAACCCCACATAGAAACAAGAAGTCTTATTGATTCAAGCAAAAATGACTGTGAACAACTGTGACTTTGAGACTTTCCTCACAGCTAACAATGACATATTGATTCAGACAGCTCCAAAGCAAGCCCCTCATCACAGAAAAACAACGCTATAAAGGACGGTCATCTGGTGCCACAAAAGCCCTCAAAGCAGGTTGTGCAAAATGCCCCTTCCAATAGGCAATATATCTTACAACAGTAAGCATATCTATAGTGTCCATCCCCCTTGAAACAGACTTGGGGTTTTTTCTCAGCAAGAGAAGCAATAGAGCAAGAGAAGACATTTACAATCGCATACTTTTTCTGAAAAAGAGTGTTAGGGCTATAGTTCAAAAACTTGAAATTGGCAGGCATTTTGACTCAGACTTGACAAAAACTCGGCTAATTAAAAGGCAGTAAAAATTTATAAAATAAACTTAAATTACATGTAAACTACGATTTAAAAGCATAAGAAAATTTAAAACGAATGTACATAACAGATAGGTACAATTTCTATTAATTTTAAACCAAAAAAAGTGAGCATTTTGGTAGAGCATCACTAGTTGGAACCGTTCCGCTAACGCCCGTACCATTGCTTGGAAGTATGGTGTACGTGGAGCAGTTCAAGGAACAGTGGTTTGCAATTTCTGTGGCAAAACATTTTCTAGAGGCATCAATCGCACAAGTATCATCTTGCATGTATTATTTGTCGGACGTTGTGGTATGCCCCAATGTTACAAAAGAGACAAAACGAGAGATGAAAGTAAAGTGGCAAGAGCTGGAGGAGAAGAAACTAGAGAGGGAAAGGGTGCATGCAGCCATAGCAAAAGTTGTTAGACCTGGGGCTGGAATGACAGAGGATTCAGAGGATGATGCGGCAACAATTGTGGGCTCTACTTGCGGTCCACGCATACGAACCAAAAGAGGCACATTTGTTTCATCAAGTTCGAGCAAAGGTATACATAGTTTTTTTGTACCAAGGAACATACCTAGAGCACAACCTTCATTGCAAGGTACAAGCTAGAACAAGGATATGCACGAGGAAACAGATAAAGCAAGTATGAATTTCTGGTACTACAACAACCTTTCCTTTAATGTGACAAAGAGCCTATACTAGGAGTATTTAGTGACAACATTTGATTTGCAGAGGAGAGGGTACAAGGCATCCTCTCCAAAAGACTTGAGTGGGAAATTGCTCAAGGGTGCAGTTGCAGATGCAACTACAATTCTAGAAGATTAAAAGAAACAATGGCAAAAATACGGATGCACCATTCTTTCAGATGGGTGGACAAATGGAAAGAATCGCACCCTCATTAATTTTTTAGCGGCTTCAAATGGTGAGATGGTGTTTTTGAAGTCAATTGATGTCTCTAACATAGTTAAAAATGTAGAGAATTTGAGTCTTATGTTGGAGAAGGTCGTATTAGAGGTGGGTATCCAGAATGTTGTGCAAGTTGTCACAAACAATGCAGCAGCATATGTGGCGGCTAGGAGACTACTATAGGAGAGACATCCATCACTCTTTTGGACTCCTTGTGCGGCTCATTGCCTTGACCTTCTTTTGGAGGACATAGGCAAAATTGATTGGGTGAGGCCGGTTATAAAAGATGCAAGAAACATAACCAAGTACATATATAATCACCCTTGGGTTCTTAGCTTGATGAGAGAACACATAAAGGGAAAGAGCTTGTGAGTTGGTGTCATAAGGTTTGTAACTAACTTCTTGACATTGCAAAGTATTTCTAGTTTGTTGTCATCATTGAAGCAAATGTTTGTGAGTCAAGCATGGCTAGACTCACAATATTCAAAGAAAGCTAATGGAGAGAGGACTGCAAAGATAGTTTTGATGATATCTTTGCAAAGAGAGCTATAGAGATCATCAAGGTAATTTCAAACTTCAATTTATATTTCAAGTTAATTACTTTATTTTAATTTGTTAAATTATAAATATATTGTTATTTACTTATTTACTTTAGTTGTAAGTTTGTAACCTTAAATTTTAATTTGTGTGTAGGTGTCAGAGTCATTGGTGAGGGTTTTGCGTTTGGTTGATGGAGAACAAAACTCTATGGGGTACATCTATGAGGCCATGGATAGGGCCAAAGAGGCTATCCGAACTATTTTACAGGATATCGCCTTTTGGGAGATAATTGATCAGAGATGGAACAATCAACTCCACCAACCTATTCATGCAGTGGAGTACTACCTCAACCCCAAGTTTTTCTTCTTTGATGGCTTCACATATGTAAACGGAGGGTCTTTCAACATGTATTGAGGGGATTATTCCAACGGTTGAGACAAGGGACCTCATTATTTTAGAGATGCAAAATTACAAGCATGTTAAGGGGAGGCTCTTTTCTTCAACGTCAACTATCTGAGGGAAAGCCATGCAGTCACCAAGTAATAAAAAATTAAAAATTTAGAATGTTTACTAAGTTATTTATATGTGTTACAAGTTACAAATTTGATTTTATTAATTACTTATAAACTTTTGATTATCTTGTTTATAGGTTCTTGGTGGGAGGATTGGGAGGACATATCCTGCATCTTCAAAAGCTAGCCCTCAGAATTTTATCTCAACCTTGTAGCACTTATGGATATGAACGCAATTGGAGTTTGTTTGAGGCCATTCACACAAAGAAACACAACAAGTTAACTCAAAAATGGCTCAACAACTTGGTTTTTGTGCAATACAATCTTTGGCTTCGCACAAGAAAAATGGAGGCCACATCGCAGGAGCTTATTGATTTAGATGAGATAGCTCCATACAGGCAAGAATTTGGGCAAGAAGAGGAAATCCCTACGTTCACAGAGGATGAGATTGCTTCTTTCGAGAGAGAATCTATGGAGGGAGAAGCACTAGCAAAATTAGATGACATCTTTGAAGGTGATGTTGAACATGCGGCGAGAGGAGACGCCACTATCTACTACCATGTTGGAGCCAGTCGTGACCTTCAGGAGGAGCGAGGAGACGCAACCGAGTGTGGGGACTAGTAGAGGCAATAGACTCTCTCCCCAATATTTCTCTAGAACGGGGAAGAGGAAAATGTAAATTATTGTATATTGTAACTTGCATAGATATGAAATTTATGATGATAATTTTCAATGACAATCATCATAAATTCATAGCACTTATCAATTGGTTGTTGTATTTGCATGATGATGCAATTTTGTATTGTATTTGTATTCAAATCTAATAGAAAACACTTCTCCAACATTTTATAGACTCATTTGATACATTTTGTACTAGGTAGCGGTTCGGCCCCTAAGGGCGGCGGAGTTCGGGTCCGGTTCGGTGCGGAGTGCGGGGTCGGGTCGGGTCGGTTCGGCGCGGGTTCGGCCGGCGAGGCCCGGCACGGCGGTGCACGTCCACAGACGCGTACCACTGCACATTGGCCTCGCAGGGAGAACTCGGCGAACCCGCGCCGAACGGACCCTTTTTTTGACGCATTTTTAATTTAGTTTTTTTCCTTTTTTGGCAATTTTTTCCGTTTTTGGATTTTCGGTGAAAAAAACACAAGTATGGAAAAAAATTTCCATTTTTGGAAAGGGTCAGGAAGATGTAGAAAAAAACTTGGATGAGCCATAACTTTCATTACGTGGCTCCGTTTGGTGTCGTTTTCTCTAAAAGTGTATATTTTCTCGAGCTCTACGCATTGATGGCAATATTTTTCTTATTTTCATAAAATCCATTTTTGCACCTTTTTGGACCAAGCAACTTCTTGCAATCTTCTGAAAGAATCTTCTGAATTTAATTTTATTTGTTTTGTATATATTGTACATTATTATAAATTTATAGTTAATAGTATAACTTGTCTTTTATCTTGTTTTTCATATACATAATATGTGGTTTATAATTAAATTCCTATTTAGAAGGTTGAGATTTATATATTTTTTAATTTTTATATAGTTTTTGTACTGCCGTACCCAAGTGCCGTACCCGGGCCTCCAAAAAAATTGCCGTACCGACGTACCGGATCCCCGTACCCGTACCCGAACCGTACCCACGTACCGGCTACCTAGATTTTGTAGCTATATTTTGCATAAATTTATGTTTTTAAAGAAATTTGAGTATTTTTTCAGATGCCGAATATTCGTAGAGTCTTGCCCAAGTCAAATTTTTGTGGGTTTGCTGAATTCGAGTATGCGAACTATGGGATAAATGATTGAAACACTTGAATATTTGTGATGATCTCATATTAATAGAGTAGAACAATCTCATATAAAAATTAACCCACCTAACCGCATAAAGTAACTAGTCTCAAAACTAAAAACACATGCAAAACTAAGAACCTACTCACATGAACTAAAAAGCAAAATCTGGAAGGAAGACCCCTTGAAGACACCTTAGGAACAAAGAGTCTATAAGGTGTGTAACTTTAAAGAGGTAGAAGATGAAAGAGATTTTTCCTTTAAACCTGCCTGCTATATAAAAACAAGTTACCATCCTGACATGTCTTCCTGACATGAATGACGGATAATACTCATGAGCACGAAACAAAAAGAAGATAAAGATCAGGAAACAAAGACGACATCAAGGAGACAAATAGAAGTATCAATATGAGTCACCAAAAAAACAGTTCATAGTCGATGAGATATACGTTTCAATCTTATTTTCCTTCCAGATTAGTATATTCTGAGACTCAATCCCTTTTGTTTGCCTTCAACAAAATGATTAAAGAGTACTCCTTTATAACATGATACGGATTACACAAACAAGTTGTTTAGACATTTTTTTCAAAACACTATGGCAAGTAGAGGCAATATTATCTTGCTGATAGACGGATAAACACCAAGAAACAAAGATGGCATGGGGAGACAAATAAAATGATCAAAGATAGTGACCCAATAAATACTTCATAGTCAATGAGCTACAAGTTTCAATCTTATTTGCATTGCAGACTACCATCATATTACTAAATTAGGAGAATAAATCTCTGCTGTTTGCTTTCAACAAATTGTATAAAGAGTAAGGTGTATGCCTTTAGAACATGGTAAAGATGACACAAACAACAATTTGTATAGACAATTTTCAAATCATTATGAGAACGGGACACAATATTATCTCACCCAAAGCAGAAATTCAGAATATTTTTTGACAAAGGGGTGATTGCCATTAGACATAGAAGGGCTATAAGAATATGATTAAATATGAAACACAATAGTTCCCAAGATTTGTAGTCTGACATAAATGACAAATTCCGCTTCCTATGCATGGGAATGTCTGGGAACCTGTTGAGGTGGATGGCTAGAGTTGGAATGCGCAGAATGGGTTGTTTCACTTTAACAAGCCTATGTAAAAGAGCTCCATCTACAGTCTTTAAAATAACTCGTCCAGCCACACTCAAGTCCCTATCAAACCAAGTATGCCATAAACCAGCTCCGTATGGTTGTACATTCACAGTCAAAAACCCAGACTTGGATGCTGCTGATAATGGTTTTAGCTTTGGACAAGGACTATCTGTATGTGCTGCAATCGCATGGAATCCCTTGCCTGAAGCGTACCTGCAAAGTGCAGCATAAACATCATTTTGAAATCATTGTACAGAAACTTCAAGGTTCCAGAAAAGCCTGACAAGATAAACTCATTTCAATAAGGTTGCCCACTAATGCATCAAAAATAGTAATTACATAATAAAATGAATTGATCTAAGCCGCCCAATTCAAATTTGACTTCAAATATGTTGGATGATCAAATCAAGCTCTTATCATATTCCTAAGACATGATCATTAATAACATGTATAAAAAGAGTATCTTTAGGTTATATACAAAGGCAACAACTGCAACACCTAACCACGTCCCACTAGTTAGGCTTCCTTGTATATCGGTGGCTAGAGAAAAATAACATGCAAAGCACTGGGAAGAACACACAACATAGTAACATACTATGAGTATATGAAAGAAAAAGAGACTAATATTTTGTTTCTTAAGCAAGTGTTACATGACATGTAAATGAGAAAGATCAAAGTGTTACTGGGCATCTCATTAAATTGAAGGATATCAAGAATCAGCTGTTTGGCATCAACAAGAAAGTACGTGATAAGAACTTTGTACAAATTAATTTTAAAAATGTACCACAGTCCTATCAAGGGTCTCATATTCCCATTAATTTCATAATCAATGAGATACGAGTTTCAACCTTAGAAGACTTGATCCCTTCTATTTGCTTTCAACACATTATGTAAAAAGTACTCCTTTAGGACCTGACACAGATGACACAAACAACAATTTGCTTCGGACATTTTTAAATCGCCATAATAAGTGGAGGCAATATTAACTCACCAAAAGTAGAACTTCAGAATCTGTTTGATGAAGGAATGGATAAACATAGAAAGACTATAAAAATATGAATAAATACGAAATACAAACATGATAGAAGCTAGAGAAATTGAAATTGGAAGAATTGTGTGGGTAATTTTTATAGGAGAACAGAGTATCCGGAATAAAGAGCGTAAATATATTTTTTTCGTTAAGTCTCCGGAGCCAAACAGGTTACACTGAAAGAACATCTAATCCAGCTGCTAATTAAGGTTGCAAGAAGATAGGATGCAGAAGGTTATCCCTAGAGTCATAGGAGATTGATCTATTTGTAGCCAAAAAGTCATCATGCAACGAATTGTTCCACAACCCAAAGAAAAAGTATTTATTGTTAGATTATGGTACTTCAGAATGCATCCTCTACCAGGGAACGTGTGGAACCTGCACGCACTTCAGAAAAGTATAGAATCATAGAGAACAGCAGTACTATTCTTGGCTGTCCAGAGTTAGCGGTTGCTTTTATGCACTTTGTTCCAGTTTTGAATAGCAGTTCTTTACTTATCAATTTGCTTTTATAAAGTCTGACTTTGCCTACTTTTTGGATGCAGATCCCTAGAATAAAATTAGGTCAAGGGTGTTAGCATATGCAAAGAGAAGAAAGAATTCAGAGAAGGCAAACTGCACTGCTCAAATGTCACAGGCAGAGTGAATTTATTATAGGAGTAGTTACATTTGGTTGAACAGTTACCAACCGAATCACCAATACATAACTGCATTATAGGCTATATAATGCTCTATATTTTAACACCCCCTCTTAATGACTAAACTGGAAACAATACCAAGTTTGTCCCGAAATTTTACAAATGTCCTAAAGCCCATATGTTTAGTCATTAGATTTACAGATTGTGCCATAGGTTGTACTTCAAAATCAGCAGTCCATGATTGTGTTGCGGTTGTCGAATGGAGAAGAACCGCAAAACAAAAATCGGGTTGCGTGAACAAAGGATATGGCAAGTGGCCCTCTAGTTATTTGTTATGCGATTCATTGACCAGTGATGAATCACTAATGGCTGAGAGTGTCAGCCCCATCTCCAGAGTGTTGGAATCAAAACCTCGGAGAGGTGGATTGAAAAATTTGTTCCAGGCTTGTGTAGCCTGTTGGAGTCTGTACAGAGACTCGGTTATCCTGCAATCGAAGTCACCTCGATCATGTCCTTACAACACCATGTAGTGCTCATCCAACTTTCTCAATAAGAGAAATGTGACCATCTGTGCAATAGGAGTTAGAACCAACTCCGCAATAGTAGGAGAAATAACCATCTCTGTCTCATCTGTCTCAGTAGTGGGAGAAATAACCATCTCCACAATAGTAGGAGTGAGAACCAACTCATTTATTTGCTCATCTATCCCCCTCTATTGGGAAAGATCATTCACAACACAATGAGCAAATTGTTCATGCTCTACTGTCCTTCGAGCAAGTACCTCTGAGTGAGTGGCTGGGCATGCCATCTCACCATGCACTGTCAATGCATCTGGAATAGTGAAGTCTCCATCCACAACAAATTGTTCTTCAGAATGAGGAAATCCATCCTCCCAAGGCATGTCTACCTCCCGTACATCTAGTATAGTGGATATTCCCTCCACAATAAGTGCATGTAGGTTGACTGTATCCAAGTCAACAAATCTGTGAGGAATGGCTTCCTCCCAAAGCATTGCAGCCCTCTGCACATCCTATATGGTGGAGCTATCCTCCACACGTGCATTCATGTTGATTGTAGCCGAATCAACAAGTCGATCTTCGACCACCTTCCACAAGACCACGGGCAATTATCCGTCTCTTTCACATCAAAGACAACACACTTCTTCCCATAGAAATCCACAAAAATATTGGGATTTTCAGTTAATTAACAAATAGATAGAAGATTCTTTTGTAAAGAAGGTACATATCTAACATTTTGTACCAATAGTTTATGAGTATTATTCAATACAATGTATATATCTCCTATCCCTTCTCTTGCAAGTGATTCACCATCTGCTTAGTACTACCGATTCAAAATAGATATTTTGTAGTAAATGAAACATACCGAGTCCTTGCGACATGGAAAGTGTGCAGACGCACTTTTGAGTCAATGATTCAAAGAATTGCGTACCACTATCATGTGAGCATGATGTCGCGACAATACAATAAAGAGCATGCAAGTCATCGAATTTCGTTCTTCTACAATCTGTTGCCACATGTTCCTCATCACATGGCTTTTTGTTCTCTTGCAAAAGATCATACTTCCGCTTCCGACAATCCTTCTTAAGGTGCCCAACCTTGTGACAGTAATAGCATGTGACCTGATACCGAGTGGATGATTCACCGGAATGATGTTTCCACTTTCCCTTTGACCGAGTGACAAGAGCACTCTCTGAATGGTCACAATGGATTACACTGAAGTTGTCTCCACTCCTCTTCAACCAATGTTTTAAAAATCGGAACCGGACTCGGAACCGGTCGAGGGTTGGACCGGACCGGAACCGGAACCGGACCGGTTCAAACTCTATGAACCGGTTTACTAAAAAACACATAAAAATTACATTTTTAAAGAAAACAATATATTTGAAAAATTAGAAACCATGATTCCAACAATTACACACAAAATATGCAAAGTTTGCTCATGTATATAGTGATAGTTGGAATGCTCGCACTCGGCAAATACTCGGCAGACCCCAAAAAAAAAAACTCGGCAATATTTGGCCAGAATACTCGCCGAGTTTTGGAAAGCTATCCAGTATTTTTAAATACTAATTTGTCTATAGGCAATCAAAGCTCATGATTCTTTCAGAAGATTGCAAGAAGCTGCTTGGTCCAAAAAGGTGCAAAATGGATTTTATGAAAATAAGAAAAATATTGCCATCAATGCACAGAGCTCGAGAAAATATGCACTTTTAGAGAAAACGACACCTGAAACAGAGCCACAAAATGGAAGTTATGGCACATGCAAGTTTTTGCTGCTACATCTTCCCGGACCCTTTCCAAAAATGGCAAATTTTATTCTATCCTTGTGTTTTTTTCACCAAAAATCCAAAAAAGGAAAGAAATGCTATCTTTACATGACTTGGCCAGTTCAGGATGAAACCGGACCGGTTTGACCAGTTTGGGCCAAAACTGGTCAACCGATCTGGTTTACTAAATGGTTCGTGCTTTAAAATGTTAAACCGGTCAAACCGGTGAGGTTCGGTTCGGTTTGACGGGTTTTAAAACACTTGCATAACAGTGGTAGAACTCACCTTGTCGAACGTGAGTGTTTGACTTTCAGCCATTAAAAGGAGTGCCTCCACAAATGACTCATACGAAGAAGGTAAGTTGTTTAGAACCAAAGCCACCATATCATCTTCCTCCACTTTTTTGTTGATGGAAGATAACTGGTCTCGGAGGTCTTTCATCTGAAGTAGGTGCTCAAACATCGATCCACCTTCTTGTAACTTTACAGAAAAGAGCATATTTTTCAAGTATAAAACCCGACTCTTTTCTGACGTCTGATATTTATCCCTCAGACTAGCCCACTGATGTGCTTGCCACAGTAGCATTTCGCACTTCCGGTATCATATCATCCAACACCGACAACTTGAGAATTAAAAGCACTTCTATGACATTTGTCATAATCCGCGAAGTTTATTGTTGGTCGACTTTCACTACCCGTGATTATTTTATCACAATCACGAAACTCAAGCGTTAAAATCTTAAGGCTCCATACATTGAAATTACTTGCCCATTAATTTGTCTCGGGCAAAGTCAAGTGTATAATATTTACCATTTTTTATTCCAAAGTAGCCAAAATAATAAAATAAAACTTTTCCCACACTTAATAAAACAATATTACTTATTCCAACAAATAATATTAAAATTAATTACTCCATCAAATCATATGAATACCTTTGTTGATGAAAGGAAAAAAATAATGCCCTCAACCCTTGAGAATATTCAAGTCCTCGCATTTTTGCCTTGTTCAAGAAAGCGCGACTCAAACTTTCGGGATTTGCGAATGCCCTCCGGGAGCACTTGTGATCGTGTTCTCACTGGTTATTTGCTTCACCTCTCTGTCGTCGTGATCGGAAACCACGTATTTTCCCTCACGACTATGCTATTCGCAACTCTCTTTCCATTGGAGTTTTGTTCTTCACCACGTTTTCCTTCATGCGAGTGAGTAGCGAACTAGGTAGCTATGTTTTCTCCTTTCGCCATGATTTCCATGACCACGAACTTGTTCAACGTATTTCCTTCAATCGATTGGGTTGTTCAATGTATTTCCTTCAATCGATTGGGTTTTTGCTTCGTCTGCCTTACGAATCACGATTTGCAAATAAAGTCTTCTCTCCCCTCGCTTCTCTCTTAGGTATGCGGTATTTTCTCCAAATACCTTCACATTTTCAAATTCATGCCTGTTAGGGCTTCCTCGAATTTCCAGTTCGTGCCTCTTGGAGGCTTCCTCGAACTGCAACCTTGGACGCTCTGATACCAATGTTAGCATATGCAAAGAGAAGAAAGAATTCAGAGAAGGCAAACTGCACTGCTCAAATGACACAGGCAGATTCAATTTATTATAGGAGTAGTTACATTTGGTTGAACAGTTACCAACCGAATCACAACTACATAACTGCATTATAGGCTATATAATGCTCTATATTTTAACAAAGGGTTGATTTAATTTTGGGGTGGATCCAATTTTAGGATCCAGGCTATTTTTTAGGTCTCTTTTTCAGCTATATAAGAAGGCCTAGGGTAGGAGTTTTGTTCATTCATTTTTTCATTCAGTATATCAGTTTTTCTAGAGCGTGTTCCAAAGCATTATAGCTTCGTGTCTAAATTCTAATTAAGAAAACAGTGATTTGATTTGGAGTTGATCTGATAATAGTGTTTCTCTATTGTGTGTGATTATAGATTCTAGCAATTAAATGTCAGTAATTTTGATTGGCTTTCAGTTTTGAGCTATCTAGCTGAGGGGTCTTTAAGATCAGAGTCTGCTTACCATGGTGTAGAGGAATTTCAATGTTTATCTCTAATGAAACACTCAGTTCAAGAAATCTAGAGGGAATTTTCTTATTGCTCTTTTAGGTCCTAATGATTATCATAAATAATTTTGTGATTCTTTTGTATTCCAACATATGACACATAATAATCACCTTTAAACTCCTTAATGAGGATGTAGAACAGATGAAGATTCTTCATGGCAATGATCATGTTCTCAACAAAAACAGAATTCATAAAGCATGTACATATTCACAAGTTGGAAAAGGGAAAATTTGCTGTAGATTAGAAAAAACTTGTTTTCCCTCTACCAAACTGCCATGCAGAACTACAATATTTGCTGTTACGCTAAATGTTTGTTCAAAGACATGGACCATTGTAGCACAAGTTTTCTTCATGGCATAGCTGAACATGTGTGACTGTAGGATTTTCACTATGAAAGGCAGATACAGATTATCGCAACATGGTTGAAGCTCGTGTTGCATTTAAGAATTATTGTTTGATGGAAAACGGTGATGATAATAAAATTGATGTTCCTATCTTGCAGTTCCATCAGGAACTCTATCAAACACTCAAGTAGTTCATTCCATAACGAAATACCAATAACCAACTTCATGATCAAATTGTTCTTTTGCAGAGTGAAACTGAGTAAGAGTCTAAAGATAAGTAAGAAGATTGCCCAAGTTAAAAAAAAAAAAAAGAAATAAAAACCTTGGGAGGAGTGGATTGCTAGCTTGAAGAAGCAGCCCAAGCAATGTCAGTTACCTCACTTAACTCATCATCTAGCACTATCAAGACAAACCTTCAGAACCGTATCATAAACTAATCATTTGAACATTGTGAAAGGAATAATCGTTCTTCTAACAATTGTTGGTTCGAGAATTCCAGTAGACATCATGGAAGGATAAATCATAATTCAGATAAGTATGGGTTTGGCTAAGATATGATGAAAGCGGGGGATCTAGAGGAGCATATGTTACTATCAAAAAGACACTCACAATTGGCCAGGTGGATCAGCATCAGTTATTGGCACACTTGATACATCTACAGAGCTTCAAGCATGCCACAATAAGAAAACATTGTTAATTTTTTGAATATTGTCACAAACCTAGTCCTATTTCAGACAAGCGTTGGTAAACGAATGCATGCGATCATTGTGGGAGGAATAATCATTCTTCTGAAGGATGCTTGTTTTAGTCAAATTTACCTCCTTGTGGAGGAACCTTCAGCTTAGATACCATAACCAAGGGTTGTTTATTCCATCAAATTCGCCCAGGACTTGCACCCAGCCTTGTCCATTGAGGTATGCCACACCTAGATTTGGGTGTGACATGCATGAACATGTCATTTGGGGATTTGAATTTGGGCCTCTGCTAAGAAATTCCCATTGACCATTGGCATCATTCGAGCTCTGCTGATTCAAACATTTGTGTCCATATTGGATAAGGACAAATCATAATTCAGATCAGTGGTGGTTTTGACCAAGGGATCAAATCCAAGGATCTAGAGAAGCATGCTTTTTGATCAGAAAGGCACAATTGGCGGGAGAGTATCACTTATTGACGCACTTGATTCAGTTACATATTAACGTAACTACAAGGAGATCAAAGATAGTTCAGATGAGAAAATCAAAGAGAGAAAACAGATCAAAGTCAAAAGGCTAAGGGGAATCATAAGGACACAATGAAGACAATGAAAAAGAAAGAAAGAGAAAGATATTACATTAATGTCCACGGATGACCAAAAATAGATCAATGGGACTCGAGAATACGACCACATACAATAGAAAGTGCTAGGGTAGAAGGACTCTAGGAACAAACCCCAAACTAAACAAAAGAAGAACGGAAGTACAGAAACTAGACATGGGGTAATACCAACGCCATAAAGCCCCAACCAATGTGGTTAGGGCACCAAAATGAATAGCAGTGTACCAAAAAGATCATGACCAGACCTTTGAGAATACGAAAAATGCCTATGTAGTGTGCCCAGACCATTGCTAGAAAGATGCCAATGTAGTGTACCCTAGAAATTCATTGGGAAGACTTATAAAAGTAAAAATCATTCATGCCCCAAACAAGTATCAAGGGAATAAGAGATTTGACACTTAGTCCATCAACGAAACATACAAATTATGCTTTTGGATAAACCTATGTACAAGAAAAATAAAATTTATGATGGAGTGGAAGAAAATGAATCCCTACCATTTTTAGACGTTATGGTGAGCAAAAATCGGGATGGTCTCTTAACCCATCAAGAAGAAAATGCATACCGACCAATACCTTCATGCAAACTCTCACCACCATCCATACCAGAAAATGGGAATCCTAAACGCAACTAGAGCTATGAGGATCTCAGATTAAAATCACATTGAACAAGAAAAGGAGCACTTGCGAAAAGTTTTTAGAAATAATGGATATTCCGCCCTACAAATTAATAATGCTTTTGTGAAAGTTGTTGAGCGGCAACAAAGGAGAACTCAAGGTACTACCATGATAGCAACATAGAAGAACAAATGGTGGTCCTACCTTTCATACAAGGCGTTACGGATAAAATTGCAAGATATTTGAAGAATAACATTAGCACTAATTTCTCACCACCCAACAACATTAAAAACTCCTTAATTCGGTAAAAGATCCCATTGACCCTAAATCACATATAAGTGTTTATCAAATTTCATGCGCTTGTGGAAAATCATACATTGCGAAACTAGGAGGATGATTGGTACAAGAACTAAAGAACATTTTTCTGACCTTCCACATGGTAGAACTCACAACTCGGCATTAGTAGAGCATTATCACATTACTAAACATCCCATTAACTTCACTCGCACAAAAAAATCTTGGCAAAAGTTGACAATTGGTCTAAGAGGAGAAAAAGAGAGGCAATCAAAATTGTTCAAAACAATAACTGTCTAAATCGAGATGATTGAATGTTAATTAGTTGTTCCTGGCTGCCATTAATAAAAAAATTGTTAGCACATTGTCATCTTTATTTGTTTGATTTTGCACTACTTCATGTATTTATACATGTCAAGTTGGGAGACTCTTCTTGGCATTGTTTGTCTTGATGATGAGCCTAAGAGGTGACTCGAAACATTGACAATAATTATGGATCAGATCGCAACATCTCCATTACTTGATGCCAATCTATTATTTTGTTTGTACACAAGTTGATTGAAAACCATTAAGGGGAAATGTTAAAGAAGCGATATTTATTTGTATGTGTCCACATTAGTGGTCTTGATGGATGATAAGGAACCACTTGGAGGTTTGACTTGGTGGATTGGCCTGTCGGCGTATGGTCAATTAGACCAGATTATATACAACCATCACTTTGAATAAATATCATCATGTTGTCAAGAAGCGTTGCACTTAGCATTCTTTTATCAATCGCTTGTGCACAAAATTTCCTTTGTTGCAACAATGTTAGTTTCTAGTTTCATCAATATATGTTATATACATTTACTAACGATGACATCCTATGCAATCATTGAATCACAAGAAATAGACAATTTTGTATATAGTACTTGACATGATATATATTTTTGTTTTTATGACATCATGCATAAGGTTGTGGTTTAAATTGAATTTGAGCTTTCTTTTTGTTGATTTTGAATTTAGATGTTTATGGCTTCGCCCCTAAACCTAGACGTATATGGCTTCACACCTAGACTAAGACATATATTGGTTCATCTCCTATGCCTAGGAAATGATACAACTCAAAATGTTGAATCTGCACCTACACTTACACCCAAAAGCACTAGCAACCTTACAAACTATCAATTAAGAGAAAGTGCACCTAGAACTTTTATTGTATTATATTATAAGAATTTACTTCTTGCGTATTCTTAAAAATTGTGGAAGGGAACAAAGGGATGTTAATTACAAATAGAATTATCATGTCCACAAAAGCATAAATGAAAGATATAGATAACTTACTTTTCTCCAATAGCAAAAGCTACCAAGCAAGACATATTTCGAGTAAAAAAGTAGCGGCCACCAGGTTTTACATTCCATTCATCTTGTTCCTTCAATTGTTGAAACCCAGCTTCTAGTAACAGTCGCCTCGCTTCAGCTACAAATGTACAAGAGAGTGGGGAGGCGGGAACAAGAATTTAAAGTTAATAATACACTCCTCAAGCAAACAATGACCAAATCAAGCTAGTGAG
Organism: Taxus wallichiana var. yunnanensis; assembly: GCA_018340775.1. NCBI lineage: Eukaryota > Viridiplantae > Streptophyta > Pinopsida > Cupressales > Taxaceae > Taxus > Taxus wallichiana. The sequence continues at coordinate 981,525,446 of CM031237.1, read as the reverse complement.
AAAAGAAAAATAAACTTTCGGGTAATGAGGACAGATTCTTCTTTTGGAAACAAAGCATCTTATATCACTTTCACAAAAAAAAAAAACAGAATAGGAGTGACTAACAAACATCATATTAGGATTGACACCTTCTACAGAGTCTCTACAACAAAGACAAGAAAAGCTAGAATCTCTAATTTTAAAACTACTTGCAAAGAGTCGGTATCAATTTTGGAAACTTCCATTCTAGAGGTAGCATGCTTTACTAATTCCATCCTTAAAGAGTCGAGCTCTTCTGACTGAAATGAATGTGATCCCACTAAAATGTTGATATACATCTTTCAAAAGAAAAGAAACTGAAACAAGACAGAATTTTCCTAATTTCATTCCCATGGTTGTTGGAAATGTGTTTTATATCTTCCATGATTTACAATCTACTAGACTATAGAGCTGGAATGGGGGTCTAGGGGTGCGTAGCCCCAGCGGAGATCAAGGCAGCGGCCCGAATTTCTTTGGCACCTTATGGGTATTTAGTTGAGTGGTTTTAGCCCATGGTTTTGGTACCCATGGTAATGTAATACCGCTTTGACAGTTTCCTATTGATGTGCTTACATATAGCCACACATGCATTAGGGTAAAGCAGAAGTTGGAAGTACATTGTTATATTGTAAATGGTTGAGTTAATGCAATAAAGGAGTTATTGTGTTGGGTTTTTCCGGAAAGGATTTTCCTAGGGTAAATCGTTTATACATTGGAATCTTGTGTGTATTTGCATTCTCACTGTCCCTAACAATGCCCCTTCCCAACACAAGGGACCCACAAATAGCTTGGTATATTCTGCTTTTTTCCACTGCCAAAAGGTTCTAGCTGTTTTGAACTGCCCAAAGAAAAGTAAAATGTCGTTTCTTCTTGCCAGCATCTAACATTACAAGCAGCGTACATAAATCCTATTTTACCCAATCTCTTCTCAAGTGATAAGCTCTTTTGAAGAAGCAGCAACCAAAAACTCTACTTGAAAGTGCTTCTAATCTTCCAGATAATTTGGCATCTATGCAACCATTGTTCCTCAAGATCTTGAGTCCTGCACTTTTTATTCAGACGAGAGGAGATATAAAACTTGTGCCTGACCTTATCGTAAGGGCCTTTGGTTGTGTAGAAGAGGGTAGTTTTTCTAGTAACCCATCGTCAATCCATCCAGAGAGGCCCTTCAACTTCCTTTTGCATTTTAAAAACACTCGTGAATAAAATCCTTGTGAAGCTTTAGGTAACAGGCTTATCTACTTGTAAGTTATGGCTATGATTCAATGTACTCCAATTTTGCAAAATTATTCGCTATTTGTCCCATAAGTACTTAAGACAAAAGAGCTACTACGTGAAAAGCACTTCCTTTCTGAATCAGTATTCAGTAATACTGCGAAATTGTCCTCTAGGTGAGGGAAAGGTCTAAGTGGATCTTGCCGCTAGGTCCCAAGCATCACACCATATTTCTGGAAACACGATTGCGAAATTCTATTAAGGATCATTGATCGACCGATTCTGAATACCCACATCCTACCAAGCACAATCACAAAGGATTAAACGCACCTGTTGTGTGTGCCTATAATGACCCTATCTTTGACTACAGTTTCCCATAAGGAGTTAGCCACATCACTATTTACAGCTAGGACCATCCTTTTCAGAATAGTGCTGCTACATGTACTCTAATACCAATAAGACCAAGGCCTCCTCTATCTTTGGGCAGGTGGGAAACCTCCCAAAACACTAGGTGAACCCCTCTCATTCTGTGCCTTGTTCCCCCAAAGGAATTGATTTTACATTGATTCCATTTTTTTGAGTCCTAACTTAGAAAGGCAAAGGCATGCGGAATATAACATATGGCCTGCTGTCAATTTTCTATCCACCGCTGTTAGTCTTGTTGACAAGGAAAGGTCTACACACCAATTTTCAATAGTATTCGCTAATTTTTCTAACACCCATCTCTATTGGCATCAAAAAGAAACATCAATATCAAAGGGGATACCTAATTATCTGTTGGAAATAATCTTGTTAGTACATCACATAATATGTGATGTTTGAAAAGTAGTTATAAGGTGTGAGAGAATGTGTAGTGACTTGTGATAACTTGCCCAATAGAATAGGGTATGTTAGTTGGCATGATATGGTGGGACCCTCGTTGGTAGGAGCTGTCATCTGTATAAGATCTCAAATTTATGAATAATATTGAATCGTTCAAATTTCCAGATTTGGTATTAGAATAGGTTAGTCAAGAGGCTGTGGTGTTTTTTGGTATATATTAAAAAATATATGTGGAGTTTTAATGTTTGGTCAAGAGGCAGCTGCACCATTCATTATTGCTCCAAATGATAAAAAGTTTTTTTAAGTGAATAAATACGTCATAGAATAATCCGTTTCATTTTTAAAATAGATGGGCACTATTTAGAGTGTTTTTAGCATTATGGAGAGGAGAAGTGTCAAAGGTAGCTTTTGTGCTAAGTGAGAAAGAACAAAAGTATGGGGTTTATGTTATAAACAAGAGATCTGAATTGCAGCAGGAGGGGCATTTTTTATATCAAAGGTGGTTGAGAGGCTTAGCCATACAAAAGACACAGCCACAAAGCGAGATGAATGGTGTGATGCCTCAGGAGGAGAATTCAGGTGATCTCAAGAAGATCAGCCAGTAACAAGGGCTGCATAAAACATGAGAGAAAGTTGCACATAGTATTGGCAGCTATGCATAAAAGGAGAAATGAGAAAAAAATTAGTGATATCCCTATGAACGAGAAGCCACTGATTGGTAAAACAAGGAAATCAGTGAAGGTGCAGCTCTATACACAGCCTATGTGCAAGAATAATGGCACTTTGATCTGCAATATCAGTAAATACTGTAAAATCCTCAGAATCTGCGGCATTGCAAGCTTAATTACTTCAGGCTCATAAAATGCCCTTCCACCACATTTCAGCGAACATTCAGATCCGTCCACCTCCATTTGTGCCTAGTGCCTAACAGTCAAAGTCATGTCACATGCACCTTCTCCATTGACCAACCTGCAACCATATCTTCAGATGCATACATGACACTTCTGTGTGTGTTTTCGGTCCCATTGCCTCGTGCTCGACTGCATCTCCCATGTGGCGATGCCATCATGCTTTTGTAGTTTACTACCCTCATGTGCCCTTGAGTTCAAACCATCTATTCACAAGCATTCTGCTTCATTCATACATTGGCTTTGCAGGCGTGCACAGTTCCAGCTTTCACACGGTCCAACAACACCTGCCAAGACAGTCTCCACGTGATCCAACTCATCTAAGTGATTAATGGGAGCCAATTATACACAAACTCTGCTGTGCAAAGCCTGCAAAATCAACATCATCCTGACGTCAAAGTTTGAGTAAGTCTATGATAGCAAAAAGTTATATAGACGTTAGTGAATATTATAGTAGTATATAGTTTTCTTTATCGATTGTGGTTTATTCAGTGTGTTTGATAGGGTGTTAATTCAAATAGATTTTATGTTTTAGACTAGAGATTTAGGTGGTGGTGGATTAATTTATTTGATGGTTGAGTATATACTATCTAGACTATAGGTGTTGATGTCACTTAGATAGTTTAAGGTTTTGAATAAAACCAGTTGTGTCATAGTCAGAAAAATCAAAAATAAGAAATAAAATAAAAATAAAAAATAGATTAAAAATTGTGTCATTTTTAAGTCGTCAAGTTAAACATCTGCCCATGGTAAAGATGCATTATTGGGAGAACCAGATGTCTAAAAACAAAAGAGTGGGTCAATGCATTTTTTTTTTTGTGAGGGCGGGGGTGGGGCATGCAGTTTCTGCTTATGAACGCAACATACAAATTGACATGGCCTATTGAGCTAAGTCACGCAGGAGGCCACATGAAATGGAGGAAGAAGGCCCACTAATAATTTCAAGTTCATAACCCAGAGGTTGCAGCATGCTATAATGGCAAAAAAACAAAGCACCAAACAGACTAAACTGAGGGATGATGACCAGTAGTAGTGGTGATTATTCTATTGTTCGTGATCAGGTGGCAATGATCAAGTACAATGATAGCGAACACATTGTTCAGTGAGGTGGCCAGCACCCAATTTAAATATAGTGAGGACACAGTCCCACTAGTTTATTTGTACCTGCTTGGTGAGGCCCACCAGCCAACCAAATGAGCAGATTAAAAAAGAGAAGTAGAGCCCATGCCACACTTGCAGTGAATGGAATGTATGTTCCTATTCATTTATTGCAAAGATCAGTACAGCCCAGATTGACAGATCTCCTTGTGAACAATTGTGTCATTGTTCAGTGCTGGATATTCTTGATCAGATTGAAGTAAGTCCATTCCCACTACCCCTATTGGATTGGTGATATATTCTCATCCAGTGATGTTTTCCTATTGGATAGGTGATGTGTTCCCATCCATCAAAGTTGATTTTGAACTGTGATTTGTCCCAGTTCTCATGAAGTGTGATTTTGTTCCTTTTCCCTGTGTTCATACGACGGGGCAGAATGTTGGAAATACTCTTATTAGTATGTCAAATAATTTGTGATGTTAGAGTATTAGCTATTAGTTGTGAGTGAATGTGTAATGAGTTGTGATATCAACTCACCCATTAAAATAGTGCGTGCTGATTGGAGTGATAAGGTGCAACTCCTCATTAGCAGCAGTTGTCATTGACTTTAGGGTATGTTCAAAGGTTAGAGCATAATTCTTTGCAAAATGTGCATTGAAAAGTTGACTGTAGTCCAGCACAAAAATCATTTAATTTGTACCTACAACCTTGCATCTTCTGAAGGATACACAAGTACACTGCCTACTTACATGTACAAATAAAGAACTAGAGGACATCCTCATTGGAAAATTCTTTACAATTGAATTTTCTCAAAAAGGCTAACATTGACACCAGCCCTGGCTCAAGCTTGCAAGAAAAGAGTGATGTGAGTTGGAATATCTGCTCCAATACATCTTCAATTTCTAGCTCTCATTATTCTTTACAATTGAATTTTCTCTAGAAAGCTAATATTGACACCACCCCTGGTTCAAGCTTGCAAGAAAAGAGTGACATGAGTTGGGATATCTGCTCCAATACATCTTCAGTTCTAGCTCTCATCTCGGATCTAATATCCCTACACATGTCCACCTATCCCCTAGCTTAACTCATTGATGGTGGATGGCATCCCACTGGGCTAAAACTTAGTTTCAGCATTGACGACCTAAGAAAAGGACTTGTGGATCTTCTATACTTTTCTATGGTCTAAACTTCTATAATAAGAAAAATTAATGCCAATTTGGATTTATGACTCATTGTTTTCCTAATGCTATAACAAAACATCTAGGTATTTATCTGTGGATGTTACAAAATTCTGGGAAGCATAATCTTAGCCAAAAGTCGTGCATTTAATTTCTTTGGTGATCACATTGGTAACTTCCACACAAACAGTGCCTTCACTCCTAAATAAAACCAAAAGCACAGTCATTAAGACAAACCAAAATGGTGACTACGTGATCATGCAGCCATGTAGGAACAAATTAATACCATTGCACAAGTGTTGAATATCCAATTTCTAATGCAATTAATCATGTCAAAGGTATTACCAATTCCCCTGTTCCAGTTGATGTCCCATGAGGTAAAGCAACCTTTCAAAAATAGATAAAATTAAACCCAACAGTAGGTTTAGATTCTAGACCCCTAGATCTAAAAAACAAGGAGAAGCCTAAAATGAGTTTATTTGGAGGTTACTAAGATGAATCTTTGTTCACAGAACTTTACAAACTCTTAAAGAAGTGTAAGCACGTTTTAATATCCTATTGCTCTAATCATTCATATTAATAAGAGCCTACATGTGCATGCTTCATTTGTGTAAATATAAGCTTTTGGTGTGTTAACAGAGTGTGGTTGTGTTTAATTCATTGTCAATGCTTCCGTGGTTACACTGTGTACAAACATAGAGAAAAACTGGTGATGGTGGTAGATTATGTTTGTGTCAATGGCTAGAGATAAAGGAATATGATAATAACAAAGTCAAAAGAAAATCTAGGAATCAGATGCACTATCTATGTTCCCTAAAATTGAGGAGTTAGTTGTCTTGTGACAATGCCTTAAATTAAGGCATCATTGTAATGACCCAGAACTGTAATTTTAGGACAGAAATGGATCATCTAAGAGATCCATTAATTTTATAACTTCAATAACAATATTACTTCAAGGCAGCAATATAAAATCTCCCACAATCTTCAATAACTCTTCTAAATGTTTTGAAATGAGAGAAAGAAGCTTGAATAGCTCCACTTGACGATTGGATCAGGCAAGTTGCCTTGAACACAACTGAGGTTTGGATCTAATCAGGCCTTAGTACATTAAAGAAATGCTCAATAAATCCAAGAGATGCATTTAATGGCTCCTATTTGACTCAATAAACCCAAGGGAGGGTTTAATGGCCTTCAACACTTCAAATATGAAATATCGCTTGTGGGATACCACTCAAAAATGCACAAAATATTGAAAATTTGCAGCCAAATAAAATACTGATTTTTGCAGAAATTAACAGCTAGGGCAGCGAACTGATTTAAATCAATAACTCACAAAATACTTGTTCAAATCACTTGAAAATTTACGAAGAGCTTGCTAATATGATAACTAACGCAAGAAAATTATTTTTGGAATTTTTGGAATAATATATTGCTGCCAAAAAATTACAGAATGCCCTAGGCAGCTAGTAAACTTCAAAAATTTATATCTTCTCACGTAGGCATGATAAAATTATGAAATTTTGGAAATAACATCTACTAATAGTGAGAATGAAAACCCAACCTCCAGATCTGAAAATGGACACCTGGAAGCCCTAAAAAACACTGCTGCAAATCTTGGAACTGAGTAGATAAAACCCTAGAAAATAGATAAAAATCTGAATTTCTGGAAATAATATCTACCAATGATATAGAAGAGATCCCAACCTCCAGATCTGGAAACGGCACACTGAAACCCTTCCAAAAATCGCTACAAAATGCCAAAGTGGGTCGCTCCCCTTGGGAAGAGGCCAAAACCCTCAAAAGTGTCTCCAAATATGGCGCCAAAATCTGCTCTAATCGCTGCCACAAATCAGATCTGAAAACCCTTGATTTTTCTCCACAAAAACCCCAAAAATCTTCCAAAACCCTTCTCTGAAAATTCTGAAATTAATCTCTGAAAATCAGCCCTGAATCAACTCCAAAATGACAAACTAGGGTGGATCTTTCACCACCGAAGAATGCCCTACTAGCTAGGAATGGATCTCTCACCACCGAAGCTAGGGATCTTGTGGGATCTTACTCCACAAGCTAGATGATAGCAATCAGTAGTTGCTCAATGAAAATCATAAGTGTGCATGCAAGAATGAGCTCTATCACTCCCCCAAACCTCCTTTTATAACTTTTCATTACCTTTTTCCAAGTTGGGAGCTCCATGTGGGACTAAAAGTGACTTAAGTGACCCCAACGAAGAAATAGAATAATAAAGTACCATAAGTCACCCCAACGAAGAAATAGAATAATAAAGTACTATGAGTCCCCCCTCAACGACAAAATATAACAATTATTACCACCAAGTCGCCCAACTTAATGTCAACGACAAAATATAACAAAAAGCAACGTGGTAATAAGTCATCTATACCCAATAGCCTCTAGAGTCTTTAGCCCCTTGGGTATGACCAAGGCTAAGACTAAAATTTGGCCCTTAGGCTCTCGGCGAAGGAAAGGGGACATTACAATATAATTCTTAAAAATAAGATCTTTCAACTGAGCATAAGATCAACCACTTTGAGGAAGTAAAAGCCCTTCAAAATATTTATTGAAATCTTCAGTCTTGGGAAAAAATAAATAATAAATTTCAGATCTTCAACCAGCACTCAAACAGCCACAAAATGAGTATTAGCCACCGCAAAACACTTGCAAAGATGTTAGGAACCCATAGAGATTTATTGTGCACCAAATCGACCAAATTGGAGGATGAAAACCTCACCAAAACACAATCACAAACCCCAGAACCAGTCGCTGCAATAAAACTCATGAAATCACACCCAAATACAGATTTGTATCTCCTAGAGCATATGAATATTTTAAATCTCGGAAAGACAGTCTTCAACATGCAGATCGCTGCCTTCAAACAGTCATACAACACAAGAGAATAATTGCAAAATGAAATCGCTGCCTTAGGGCACAAACATCACATTGAAATCTGACTTTTTACACAGAAATATTTCACCATCAAATTCGCTGCTCAAGAGATCATCCAATGGCACACAAACAGGTGTAAAACTGCTCAACACAGTTGCTACAGTGACGCTACAGTGTTTTGAGCTCAACAATGCGTAAACAAGCAAACACAGATTTGCTACAATGTCGCTACAGTGTTTTGAGCACAAAAATGCATAAAACTACAAGCTGCCAACAAGAGATCAATGCAACATCACACAACAATATGATTGCAATAGAGAGTCTTCAATATCTTCAACAATGAAAGAGAGAGCAATCAGCAACTTAGGGCATACATCCCTTTTCTCCAAGCATGGAGTAAATTCAAATGATCAATCAACATGCCCACTAAAGGTCACGCAACCTCCTTTTATAGAATTAAGGGGTGCAACATTCAATGACCGACCTTTCCCTTTTGGAGGGAAAACTAATAAAACTCACATTAAAACATTTAATACTAAGACTATATGCACTTTATTTATTTTTCCTAATTTAATATTCGGAAATTACTAACCTATGTGCACATTAACTACTAAGGAAACTACCCCTCCTTGTAGCGCAAGGCGTACCAAGAAGGTTACAATGCAAAATAAAGTAGACAATAGGTGTTTTAGTAATGTCCTGAAAAAGGGAACATTACAATCATAGGACATCCTAACAGCCACCTCCTTGATTCAAGAAGTCAATTAATAGTATAGTACATAGTTTGAAGACCTAGGACAACATCAATGCCCAAACCAAAAGAAAATACCAGGCAATGATAAAAGTACAAACAATTGACTTTTCTCAGATGCAACCTACAAAAGCTCATAGTAAACATTTGAATGTTTCGCTAAGAAAGAAGGAAAGGAAAAAAGAGTGATTACGACCCAAGGAGATTGGCCTAAAAATGTTGATGGACAAACCTGTGCCTGAATACACAGGTTTATATAAGCAGATGCACGGATGTATTAGATTGCTGGTTAATTGTTCTTGACATTAAATAGATAAATTTTCTTAAGATGTAACTGAAGAAAGATAGAAAGAATAGCATGTATTATCTCATCTTTGTTGCAAGGCAATAGAACACCTAATGTTACATCATGATATATGGATCTCTGTGCAGCCTTAGAGGAGCATGGATCCAGACCAGATGTAGTTTGAAACACAATACTTTAAAGGCACTAATAGCAGTAAGGAGTCCCTGTATTACAATGCTAAGGAGGTTACGAAGATACGCATGTTCGTGGAGAGATGTTGAGATTCATGTACGAGTGAGAGAACGACATTCATCAGAGCTTGAGAGGAAACTGCAGGGGGTTAAGAATGGATCTCAATTCTTAGGACTTTCTCCGTTTGTCGTGCATGCCACGTGTGTGTGTGCATGTGTGGGCCGTGTGAGTATGAGTGCATGAACCTATGTGTGTGTGTGTGCTTGTGCATGTGTTTGCACGTGTCCGCCATGCGTGCATATGTGTGTGGAGACAAGGAATTGGTTCAAACTTCAAAGATGATTTGACTATCTTAATATTTGTATATGTAAGAGATGTCATGATATGGAATCGTAATGGGTAGTAAAGAAATGAACGGCCATAATGAATAAGATAATGATGAAAATAAATGAATGCTTGATTGCATTTGATTAATGAATATTGCACAGTTACATCTGGAGTCTTTGTGGAAATATAACCAATAATATCTGCATATTTTACTGCCGAAAAATGTTTCCTCCTCGTTCAATTTTCATATCAAGATCAACTCAAAATGTTACGGTTTGGCTCTGAGCTAATGTTTTATGTTTAACATTGATACCATGTTTGGGGTCATGTGAATTTATGTTGTAAAGTTGCCCACTCCATAGCATTGGTGTTGAATTGCAGAGTAACATTCTACGGAAAAATCATTTGTGGAAGATAACATGACAAAGGGTGCATCGAGAAGTGCACAAGGTTACAATTGTAAGTTGTGTTGCATAGGAAGAATGCAAAGAGTAAAATATTGTGAAGCATTGCAAATTGTAAACACAAGTGCAGAGGAAAAATCTAACTGGTTATTGGCTTCCACAACATACCGTTGGCTCTTCTGCACAAACAAAAGATTTCCAATACGTGGAAGTATCACAAACACACAGCACTACAGATTGGTGAGGAAGATAAGACAGAGACAACGTACTCCAAAAAGAGGAAGGCCAAAGCTCCTCAAGATAACGTGGAATCCTCTGTATTGAAGCAAAGATGCAATGGCATAGTGCAAATGAATAAGTAACAAGGCATCGATGAAAATTGATGTTTTGTCATAAAGTGGAGTTTGGTGCCATAAGGAACATGAAAAACACCAGTTCAAGAACTGAAGTTTCCTATCAGATGAAGTTAGGCACAATCGGTGTTAGTGTTGATGTTGTGTTGCCACATGAGCTTTGATTTGAGCTTGGAAGAATCAACATTAGTGCCAATGTTGAAATCAGCATTGTTGGCATTAGCATTGAGAATGGCACAGCCAATTTTGGCACTAAGATAGGCATTAGACCTAGCACCACTTGGAGATGTATGTTTTGGCATTGTATGTGCTCCGGGTACCACCAAAGGATATCCCTAAGACAGCCTTCCGAACTCATGAAGGTCACTATGAATTTCTAGTCATGCTTTTGGGCTTACCAATGTCCTATCAACATTCCACAGATTGATAAATAAACTCTTTTGGTCCTTCGTAAATTCATCCTGGCATTCTTTGATGACATCTTAATCTATTCCAAAACTTGGGTAAAGCATTTACAACACCTCAACATGGCATTACAACTCCTCTCTTATAATCAATTATGTGTCAAACATTCCAAGTGCTCCTTTGGCCAAACAAAAGTTGGGTATGCCAGGCATATTCTCTCTATTGTAGGTGTTCGAGTTGACCCATAAAAATCAATGCCATGAAAAATTGGCCAAAACCAAAGACACTCAAAAGCCTTCGTGGATTTTTGAGTCTCACCGTTAGTACAAAAATGTCAAGAACTATAGAAAAATTGCAGCCACAATGACTGCCATGTTAAAAAGGATAGCTTCACATGGATCAAGGCAGCAAAGCACACGATTGAGGAATTAAAACAGGTTGTGTGGTACACTTGTTTTAGCCACACCAGATTTCACCAAGACTTTCATTATTGAAAGTGATGTTTGTGGCAATGGAGTTGGTGTCGTCTTCCTCCAAGAAGGTTGTCCCATTGCTTTCCCTAGCAAGGCCCTGTCTGGGCAGAATTTGGTGTTTTCCACATATGAGAAAGAAATGATGGCCATATTACACGCAATCCACAAGTAGCGGCCATACTTGGTAGGTTGGCATTTTTGTATCGAAACAAAGCACCACAATCTCAAGTATTTCCTGGAACAACGGGTCTCTTGTCCGTCTCGGCAAAAATGGGTCACCAAACTCATGGGCTATGACTATGAGATCACTTATAGAAGGGAAAAGAAAATGTGATTGCAGATGCACTCTCTTATACAAATGATGGTTTGTAAACTCTAGTTTTTTCAACTTTAGAACTTACAACAATCACAACAATTTTGTCCTACTTCAAACTATGCTTGAAATAATGGTGTCTCCAGATTTTACCCTAAAATCGAGACTATCCCATATTGAAAATTTTCGTTCTTTTGAAATAACGGTCGCTTTTGTGTTTTTCTGCCGAAGATGCTTGTATTGCGTCAAGATATTCTCGGTGAATCATAGGAGCCAATTTCGACAAATACCGGATGCCAAAATCGTTTTATCCCTTCGTCAAGTTTTGTCTATGGGAAAATTTTATTTAATTATTTTGAGCCCTGTTTGAAGTAAATTGTGCTCCGGTTTAGCCCTGTTGAAGTTTTGCATGTCAATATTCACATATACCAGTAGGGTTTTCACCAGGAATGGATCTTGGGCTTTGTCTGTGACTTCTGGCAACGTTTTTGCTTTTATTATTTTTGCTTGTTTTTCTCTGTGAAATTCCCCTAGGTCAATTCCTTCGCCAGTACAGTCTGTTTTCTTTCCTAGAGTATCTGGAGATCATCTACGGCCGCCATGCCAGAAGGAATCAGCCTCAGGAAGTCAAGTTCTCTTTAAAAAGATGAAGTCGTGCACAAAAAAGCTTCTTCTGGACAAGTCGCATTTTTGGGAATGGATGGATTTAAGTTGCAATGGGATTTTTGGTCGCGCAGAGCGGGTAGAATTTTTGTACTGCCTCAGAAGGTGCTTTTTCCCATGAAGGCAAAGTCACTTAAGTTATGATGGGAAAATTAGAGGCAACAGGTAGGCGGGAATTTCTTACCTGCCTTGCAGGGTGAAAATTCCCATTGTGAAATAAAGAAAAATCACTTAAGGCATTGATGGGAATTTCTTACCGCCTGCACAGGTAAAAATCTCATTATGGAAGTCAAATGACTTAAGTGGATGAAAGGATTTTTAGAGCTACCGTGTAGGTTGAATAATCCCATCAAAATTGACTTTTAAATAAAGAAATCAGCCATGCTAAAAAATGCGACCCCTTTGGGCATTAAAGAATAACTTTAATTGCATTTATTAATTGTTTTTATTCCTAATTTTGGCGCCCAAGGATGAGGAAAAGTCAACGCATGAATAGAAGTCAAGGAAGACTGGAAGAAGAAGGCTAAAAATAAATAAATTTAATTTATTTAATGCAGCCCCAAAGCATGCTAAAAAGTGCGACCCATTTGGAGGAGAAATAATACTTTTTGAAGTATTTATTAATGGATTTAATTCCTAATTTTGGCGCATGAGGTCAAAGCATGATGTTAAGTGAAAGTAGAGGGCTAAAAATAAATTAAATTAATTTATTTAATGGCAGCCATGAGCATGCAAATTTGGGCGCCCAAGTTGGAGGAATAAACATGTTTGTTTATTAATTAATTGCCAGGAATAGCATGGACAATTATTAGAAATAGAATGTTGAGGGTTATATAAGCATGGGCTGCCATAAGTGAAGGTGTAATTAATTCTTTTTGCAAAGGATTGCAGCCCGGACAGTTTTGGCGCCCAAGGAAGGAGGATTTTTGCATTGAAGTTTATTTTCCATCTTGGGAAGCTTCAAAGTTTGGCGCCTAGGGTTGGAGGAGCTTGATTTAAGCCTTGTTAATTATCTACATGTTGGTATAAGTGCCCAGGTGAAGTTGAAAATATTTATGTTTGCTTTGCATGCAAGCAAAGCCTCAAATTTTAGGGCAGTGGGCTTTATATGCAGATTTTTATGATAAAAATCAAGTGTTCATGCTCTAGAATTCGTCTTTGTCTGAATTAATTGCAGGTATTCATTACAGGTGCTCATATAAGTGAAAGAGAGTGCAAATCAATGTCAGGTACCTTGAATATGTACTCGAATCAAGAAATTGTCGATCCGCACCAATTGCAAAGAATTCCGGCATAATTAAAAGAAAAAGAGTTGCTCAAACAAAGATTGCTTCAACCATGGAAAAGCGGGATGAAAGGGTAGGCTCAGCAGAATCATGCATGGCTTCCAGATTTGCTGAAGTCAATGATGCGCATACGTGCCATGCACCTATCACCGATTTAATTGTCAGATCTGCACAAATCGATCCAATTGCAAAGGCTTCAGGTAAAAATTCATCCTCTTGTTTCTGATGCAACTCGTGTAGAAGTCAGTGCATGGAGAATTCTTTCCAGGATCTTGTGCATGTGCTCCCAATCTTCCAGTTGAAGCTTTCATTGAATTTGCATTCACCCGGAAGTGCTTTCCAGAATTTTTAATTGCTCATATGCAATTAAAAATAAAAATGATGAGTTATTTACGGCAAACATTGCACTGATGCATGTACTGGAGAAGAACTACAAAAGCTTCAAAGATAAGAGAGAAGACATGTCAGTGGCAACACCTGTAAGCAAAATCACAGTCAGCTGTTTCCAGATCCAGTTTGGTGAGAATCAAAGGCAAAAGAATCAATTGCATGCAAAATATGAAAAAGAACAAGACTGCAACTTTCCTCTTTCTTCTTCTTTCTCTTATTTCCTCCGACAAAGTAATTGAGCGATCAATTAAATTATAAAACTTAAGTGATCGGTTTAAAATCCATTACTTGAAGAAGTCAATTACTTGGAAATAGGTGGCATACATGCAAAATAGAAGGTTCTATCTTCAGTTGCAAATCATGCATGTCATGCAAAGAGGAATTCGAGGAGGAAGATTGTCAGTTGTTTCCTTTCCGACTTCCACATGTGTCAGTTCACTAAAGGCTTCCTATTTGTAATTTCCCCTCTACATGCTATAAGTAGAGGAAGAACCTACGGGTTAAAGGATCAGAATTTGTAAGCAACATTCTTGTGTTCCAAACTTTGTGCTGAAACCCCTGATAGCTATTTGAAGCAAAGGAATAGAAAGGAGCAGATTTCCGAAGAACTTTGTGTCGACGGTGCATTTTGTTTCTAACTTTTGTCTTAGATCTACTTATAAACTTTGTGTTATTCTAGATCTAGATTTAAAAGTTGCCTTTGCTTATAATTCGTGTGTTAATATCTATTGGTTCTATCTATGTGCATGCAATCAACTCTGTAATCTATTGATTGGGTTGCACATCTTCCCTCTTTCTTTCCTGTGTTTTTATTATTTTCTTCTTCATCGATATTTCATTTTTTAATAGCTACTTGCTGTAAAAAACTATACAACTATGGTTCATGAGTTGCATGGTTAAAGTAATACCAGCGAATAGATACTAGCATATTTAATTGACAAATCTTACACAGAGCCTCACCGTAAATGAGGGAGATTTATCTCATGATCGCCTAGGTTTTCAGCTATGCAGAAAATCTAGCCAACAAATAACAATTGATTTCCTTAGTGAATAAGATTCTCAGTGTTAGAATTGTTTGCAAACAGTATTAATGAAAGGAATTTACATACACACTAGCAAAGAACATGAAATAATTCGGACTATGACACAAGGGTTTGATTCTGGAAAACCTCCAATGTAAGGGAAAACCGGTAGGGAAGGGTAATAGCTCTCTTTAGGATTCTCACTAGCCGAGAGAATGAAATACAAATACAAAGAAGACCTGGAACAAGATACATCAATGTTGTTCCACTCCTAAACTCCCCTTCTTCTTCTCGCTCTACACTTTGCTTCTACAAACAATTACACACAAGATAGTTCTCTTACTCACCAATGCCTCCTATAACTTCTTCTTCCCGCTTATAACATACTTCAAATATCCTCCCATGCACTAGAGAATCCAAAAGTCACTAGCAAGGGAAGAGAACATTTTCCCATTGTTCGGGATTTTTTTGTTTCATGATAGACCACCAATTTCTACAACCGCAATTTCGCAATCGTCCTCAAAATACTCAATTTGAGCTCCTTTTCATCTTGTTTCTTTCTTCTAACGTGTTTCACCGATGACGTAGTGTTTTCAAAAGATCCCTCCCCTTCTCAGGAGGCTTTTGGTCCCAAAAAGTTTTAGTGGGGGAGTAGATGAGGAAACATCTCCCTCACTTTCTCCTTAGAGTACCACTTGACCTGCCTTGGTGTCTCCCCCTTGTGTCCAACCTATCAAGACTCATGTGGTCCTCTTCTAGTTTCTTTAATCTTCTATTGCAGCACTACATCATCCTACAATTCACTTCGAGAGTCCAAGACACAATCTTCTATAGAAGGTAGCAATTGACATTTTTCTTCTTCCTCAAGTATGAGTGGCTCATATAGGTGTAAGTTCTCACAATTCACTAATGAGTACATTTGCATGAAGTGTGGTAAGTCAAGCTTAAAGGAATTTTCTCCAATTTGCTTCAGAATGGTGAATGGTCCATATCATAGAGGTTTGAGTTTACTCGCTTGTCCTTGAAGTCTCCCCTTTCTCAAGTACAGCGAAACTTTGTCCACAACTCTGAGTTAATGCTCCCTTCGATGTTGGTCATGTCATGCCTTGTACTTGTCTTGAGACTTCTCAAGTTGCTCTCTCACCTTGAGATGGATCTGCATAATCCTCTCAATGAATTTTACTGCTATAGTCACCTCCGAGTCTCTTACCTCCTCTTCTTGCTGTCCATTGCAACATCTAGCGGATTGGCCGGTAAATACCCTAAGCATGCTTCAAACGGTGATTGATTGGTGGATGTGTGTCTTTGCCTTATTGCATTTAATGTTGAATGTCAACCAAGGACTCATCCCAAGTCTAAGGATACTTATTGTATCCTCTAATCAATCGTACCAAAGTTTTGTTCATAACCTCTGTCTAACCATCCATTTGGGGATGGAAAGCCATGCTCAACTATGACTTGGTGTTCATCTTGTCCCGCAATGTAGCCTAAAACTTTTCCAAGAACCTGAAATCTCTGTCAAACACAATAGACTTTGGCAAGCCAAAATGAACCCATACATTAGCAAAGAAAAGTTTTGTTGCCTCATGGCCTTTTATAGTCTTTTTACATGCCATAAGAATACACATTTTGCTGAATCTATCAACAACAACATACAAGTAGTCATGGCCATGTTTGGTCATAGGTAGTCCTACAAAATTCATTGAGACATCCTCTCAAGGTCTAGTCGGGACTGGTAGAGGCATATCCAGTCCTTCCTTATTTTAGGCTTACTATTACGACAAAGTTTACATCCTCTTATGAATTTTCATACTTCATCTTCCATATTGGGCCAATATACATACCTTTGCAAGTGGGTCATTGTCTTTCTAATTCCAAAATGGCTAGCTACTTTGGAAGTACGTGCCTCCTCGTGAATAAAAGTCTCTCTGCCCTTGAAACACAGTTTTCCCCACCGATAGAGTAGCTCATCCTTGAGATAACACCTATCCATGCCTTTCTTTTCAACTCCCTTGGACTGTAAGTGCTGGAATGTCACCCCAAAATTTGCATCTTGAGAATAGGCTTCTCCATAAGCATCCTTTGTGAAGGGCTCTAGGCGGGAGATAGCGGCCAAAGCTGAGATATTTCCTTTCATGGGCGGCCTGGACAGCATGTTTGCCATCACATTTGTGCTACCTTTCTTATACTTGATCACCATATGTAATTAATGGAGAAATCCCATCCACTTGTAGTGTCTTATCTGCTGCAACTTAGATTGTGGTTGCAAATATTGGAGGGGTTTGTGGTTAGTATGCACTATAGTTTCTTTACCCTACAAATGA
This sequence comes from Taxus wallichiana var. yunnanensis, assembly GCA_018340775.1. Classification (NCBI taxonomy): domain Eukaryota; kingdom Viridiplantae; phylum Streptophyta; class Pinopsida; order Cupressales; family Taxaceae; genus Taxus; species Taxus wallichiana. The sequence goes on along the minus strand of CM031237.1, from coordinate 981,508,117 downwards.
TGTTTCCATTTCTTTGTCACTTGAATTAGAGTTTAAATTTCTTTATTCGATGAGATTTGCCTCCGGTCTTCTTTGGCACGTGCTCTTGGGGCTCTTGTTCGCCCTCCATAGTTATTTGTATTGGTTTATTTGTCACTTGTGTTAGTGGCATGCGGCTCTATTTTGTCTATTGTACTTTATTTCTTTAGTTTGCTTCTAGGATTCTTCCTAGAACTTTCTATTGCTAATTGTTGTATCCTTGAGTCCCATTGACTTACTTTTGGTCATTCATGGACATTAATATAATTTTTATTTCTTTCTTTCTAACTGTTGTAGTAAAAGTTTCAAAATGATAACACACGGGGTTATCTCCTCAGAAGAACACAACCCACATAACATATTCACTAGCGTCAATCTCAACTTCAAACGGTTGTTGCACGTTATGAAGAGCAAGTACTAGAGCATGGCTAATCTTGTACTTCAAAGTCTCAAAAGCTTCATCATGTTCCTTACCCCAATCAAAACTCTTACTCTTGGCTGCAACTATATGTAGTGATGTTGCAATGGTAGAGAAGCCTAGAATGAACTTCCTCATGTATTGTATTGCTCCTAAAAACACCTAGTCTCGTGGCACTCCTTGGTGTGGACCAATTGGCGATGACTCCCAATTTGGTGGGATTCACTCATAGTTCACCTCCTCCAACCACATGCCCAAGATAGACTAGTGATTGTTTAGCAAATTCACATTTCTTCATGTTGCACAATAATTGTTTCTCTTTCAAAATTTGCAAGACTTGTTGCAAATGAGTTAGATGTTCTTCCCATGTGGCACTAAAATAACAAAATATCATCCAAATATACAATAACATATGTATCTATGAATGGCTGCAATAGATCATTCATCGATCTAATAAATGTAGTTGGTGTATTACATAAACCAAATGGAAGTACTAAGTACTAACCACTCATACAAACCTTGTTTTGGCTTGAAGGTAGTCTTCCATACATCCTCCTTCATCCAGACTTGGTGATACCCAAATTTAAGATCCAACTTCGTAAAGTACTTGGCATGTTGAAGCTGGTCCAAGAGATCATCTATCCGTGGAAGTGGATATTGGTTCTTGATGGTGATCTTGTTTAAGGCTCGGTAGTCTATGCACATTCTCCAGACCCGTCTTTTTGTACCATCACAATGGGTGACCCACATGGAGAGGTACTTGGGCAGATTACCCCTTGTTCAGCTCTTGGAGTTGTTTCTTCACTTCATTGCTCTCCATTAACGATTGCCTATACAACTTGATGTTAGGTAGAGGAGATTCTGGCAGCAGTTGAATCTCATGCTCTACCTCCCATTTTGGTGGCAGCCCTTTTGGAGTTTGGAACACTTCTTGAAAAGACTGAATTATGCTATCCAAACCTTTCAATTCTTGGTTAGAAACCTCAGAAATCTCCATCCCTTCTTGTTTATCCTTCAATAAAAGTAAACAAAATTGAGTATGATTTTTCTGACTTAGTCTCTTGGCATTTACCAAGGCCATCTTAGGCTTGCTTTGGTGTGCCTTGATGTTGTAGTTTACTCCATCCTTGACCCATTTGTATCGGTTATCCCTCCTCATGAATATGACATCCCTGACATACAAGTAAGGACTTCCAAAACCACATCAAATGCATCAAGTGGAATCACATCAGCTTCTACTTCATCAATAAATTGAGAATTAATTCCAAACTTGAACTTACATCTTCTAGTAACCTGAATTTCTACACCCTTCTTCACCCATCCCAAGGGATAGGGGTGTGGATGCTCATAAGTTTCAAGACCAAGCTTTCTCACAACCACATCAAAAATCAAATTGGATTGAGAACCAGTATCAACTAATGCATTTACCTTAGTTTTCTTGATTTGGAATAGCTTACTCATCTCTGCCTCTTGTTCTGAGTTCACTTTGGCAGTCGTGCATCTCAGCCTCTCACCTACATTAGAATCGTCCTCTATTTCAACCTCGGCCTCAATCTTAAAAGCTGCCATGGATTTCTTGCAGTCTTTGGAATGATTTTTTTGGGTGCGACTTTAGATGAAATTTCCAACATGTAGCATCAATATGTCCATTGATATCAAAATGTTTACAATAATTCTTAGAATCCTTAGAAGTGTTTAAAGTGGAGGCAGCCTTCTACCCTTCTTGTCCAGTTGGCTTTGCTCTTTCTTAGGCTGATTTGTTAGTTGTTTGGACTTTGACTCTCCATCTAATTGCTTCTTCTCATATTTTATATAGTATGCTTGCACACAAACTTCATTGAGGTACTGTGGCTTCTTGGAGATGGCCATCTTCCTTAGATGAGTATGTAGTCCCCGAGTATTTGGTGAGAATGTCTTCATCCTCCAAGTCCATATTCAACAACATGGCTTGCCTTTGAAATTCGATAGTATAATCTTGCACACTTTGACCACTCGATTGCCTAAAATACTGCCATTTAATTATTTGATCAGTTTTATGCCCAATAGGATTAAAGTTAGCTCTTAGCAATTCCTTAAATCCATCCCATCTATCTACAACAGACCTCAACTTTTTTGCACAAGTGGTTAGGTAGGTTTCCCACCAAACAAGAGCACGACCATCCATCTTGCGACATGCAAAAGTGATCCTTTGTGCCTCCATGACATTATGCACACTGAAATAAGCCTCCATTTGCTTCAACCATTTACCTCGTAATTATCAATCAACTTGTCACTTAAAGTTCTTAATTTCAACCTTCGTTTCAACTTTGAAAGGAGCATATTCAGATGTGACATTATTCTTGCCTTTGTCTTTTGGAGGTTGTTGCTCTTCATCCTCATGCTCTTCCATGAATCTTCATCATGGCTCTCTCTTCCTCCTACACCAAGCTTCTTAACGGGAGCTCAAACCACTTCATCCATGGCTTCTTGCTAGTTAGTTGTGAGCTTTTGTTGGTCTGAGATCTCTTTTTGATGACTCAGCATCCCTTCCATGGTGGTCTATACTATTGAAACTCTACGAAACAAATCTTTTTCTCCTTCTCTTGACATCCCTCTTGTCCTTCGACTCCACTCTCTTGTAGTATCTCTAAATTGCAAGGTAGTAAGTCTCCACCTTGTGACCTCATTGTCATATAAACCAAACAAGAACAAGTTTCCACAATCCCCAAGGATATACATATAATCATCTTTGATACCAAAATGATATATAAACTCTATTTTTTCAACTGAGAACTTACCACAATCACGACGATTTTGTCCTACTTCAAACTATAGCTTGAAATGACAGGTTGATTGCTCTTTGTGAAAAAAAAATCTGTGTTAGAATTGTTTGAAAACAATATTAATGAAAAGAATTTACACACACACGACATGAAATAATTCAAACTATGACACAAGGGAGCATTATTGCCCTTCCCTACTGGTTTTTCCCTCACATCAAATACCAAGAAGACCTGGAACAAGATACAACAGTGTTGTTCCACTCCTAAACTCTCCTTCTCTTGGTTTGATCTACACTTTGCTTCTACAAACAACTACACACAAGATTGCTCTCTTACTCATTGATGCCTCCTACAACCTCTTCTTCCCGCTTATAACATACTTCGATGTCCTCCCGTGAGTGGAGACTCCAAAAAGTCATGAGCCAAAGGAAGAGACAATGTTTCCCATTGTTTTGGCATTTTATTTTTTGTTTGTTTGTTCCATAACGAAACAACTAGTTTCCGCATTGACGATTATAGTGAATGCACAACCGCCACTGCACAGAGCGGCGGTTTCGCATGATCGTCCTCAAAATGCTCAACTTGAGCTCCTTTTCCTCTTCTTTCTTTCTTTTGGTGTGTTTATCTGATGTAGTGTTTTTAGAAGATCCCCATGGATCATATGAGGACCAAGCTGCCCTATGTGCTTTATCCATACCACTATCATGATGGATGCAAGAGTTCAGCAACAAGTGGGTTCACGATGCGATCACACAAAGCATCTCATTCTACTGACTAGTTTCAGATCCTACCTCATCACCCTCGTACTCTTGGGATGGACATTATTTATGGTATGGACACATAGTTTTAGACCCCAAATCTGAGCTATATAACACAAAATTCTTCTAAAATTGCACACATCGCCCCGATTAGTCATTCAAGATTCTTGAAAACATATGAGTGTGTTCGTAGAAATTTCTTCTAGCATGGAATGAGGGAGGATATCAAGAAAATTGTTGCCAAATGTGATACTTGCCAACGTCACAAAGCTGAAATGGTGGCAACCTAGGGCTTACTACAACAATTGCCCGTTCGTACACAAAATTGGGATGAGATATTTCCGTGGATCTCAATGAAGGCCTTCTAAAATCTGGGGGTAAATCGGTAATCCCTGGTGGTGGTGGATCACCTCAACATGCACACCCATTTCATTGCCTTGACACACCTCTTGACCACTTCCCAAAACTTTCTTCATCAAATCTTACGCCTTCGTAGCTCCCCACTTCAATCAGTATCAAATCGTGACTCAACCTTTACAAGCCATTTCTTAACCGAGTTATTCTCCAAAACTAGAACACAATTAAAGATAAGCTCAAGGTATCACCCCATGGACAAATGGTCAAACAGAAATAGTCAATTGTTTGGAAACATTCCTCTCGATGTTTTGCCTCCGAGCAACAACATTGGGTCAAGTGGTTACCTCTTCCAGAATGGTGGTACAACACAACATATCACACAGCCACAAAAATGACCCCATATGAAGCAGTTTATGGCCAACCGCCACCATCTCCTCTCTTACACTCCAAGCAATTCTCGAGTACGGTGTAGTTAACACCACCCTCATACACATGAGAATATTTTTCGAGTTCTTTGAAAAAATCTCCATGTGGCCCAAAACTGCATGAAACAACACACAGATCAGCACTAATTTGAACGAGCCTTCCGACTTGGGATATGGTTTTCCTCTTATTATAATGATATAAACAATCTTCCTTGAAGATGAAAGGGCACCACAAGCTTGTCCCTAAGTTCTATGGCCCTTACGGGGTTCTTCAAAAGATTGATCAGTCGCATACAAGCTGGAACTCCCACCTTCCTCTCGTGCTCATCCTGCTTTTCATGTCTCATGTTTAAAGAAAGTTCTTGAGTAATAGGGTCACAACTCAAACAGTACTTCCTCAGCTCAATGCTAAAGGATCCATTATTCTTGAGCCTAAAGCAAGCCTAGATAAGCGCCGTGCCAACTTTGCAACTGATCATGTTGTCACCCGGAAGTTGCACCCTAATACGAATGGTGTGTGTACTCTCTCCTCTCGTTGACAAAATTGGAACACCTCAACGCTGTGGGTAACCTTGTGACGAAGGTGAACCTCCGAGACAGGTTGGTTCCCTTGTGAATCACCTAAAAGCGAAAACTTTAACAAGGAAGAGGGAGAAAGAATGCAAGAAAAGGGAAATAGGGGTAAAACACCAATAGTTCGATACTTGCATGTAACTCAGCACACAGGAATCCAAAATCCACACACTTGCACAACTCTAAACTATTTGCAAAATTAATTCAAGGGTTTAGGAGCAAAGGACAGCGATCGAGGGAATAATTTCCACACTAAAGCAATACAATACCCTATCAAGAACAATGAAAACTCATAAAATCAGCAGTATGAGAGGGCAAAACGGATTTTATTACTTAGAGGTGCAAATACAAAGCTCTAGAATCAGAGCCCCAACTGCTGCAAGTGTCTAATATCTTTTACAATGCAAAAATCCTTCTTTTATCCAACTAACTGTTGCTGCTAATAATAGATTGTTGTCTATTATTAATTTTATTTAATTCCCCCATGCTGCTGCTCCAACAAGGAATGTGACTGCTACATGTTTCTTTTATTTATTATTTATTCCCTGTGCTTGGCGCAGAATTAGAAAGGAACTGCAATCGTATTCTTTTAATATTTATTTCCTCTTTTGGCTTATACGGCTTGTCCTTTCTTTGCTTTTTCCTTTTGTCCTTTGGCTGTTTTTTGTCTCTTCTAATTTGTCCTTTTCTGTCTTTTGGCTGACTGTTGTTTTCCTTTTATTATTTATTTTCTTTGCCCGCATGCTGCGCCAACTCTTGTCTGCCTGACTGCCTTTTCTTTTTTTTTGTTTTTTTTCTTTCTTGCTGCTGCTGCGCCAAAAACAGTGACTGCCATGTGCATATTTTATTTATTTCTTTCTCCTTTATCACCCGTGTCACCATATCTATTTGACCAACTGCTGCATGCTAATAAAACCTCTTCTCTTTGGCACCAAAGGTTTAAAATTAGAACCAGCAGTTGCTAAAATTAACAAAAGCATGCTAATTTTAATAAAATCACTCTCTTTTAGCGCCATGTCTATTTGGAGCAGCACTTTTATTTTTAGCAAAAGCAAGCTATCTTTATCCATCCACTCATGCACTCTTTCAACTCCTAAAAATAGAACTGAACTTCTATTTTTAGCTCTTCTAATTTTAGCACCTCTTATCTAAAAATAGCCAAGTGCTATTTTAGCTACGCTATTTTTAGCCAATTTTCCAAAAATAGCCAATCCTCTAAAATAGCCAATTTTCCAAAAATAGCCAAGTGCTATTTTTAGCAATCCTTTGTGTGGAAAATATGGTAACAGATCCATCACAGAGGTCCTAATCCAGTGTTAGAGAACGCAACCTAAAATTGCAACTTGGTAGCCCCTTCTCTAGATTCAACAACAATTTCCTAATCTTCAGCTTTGAGGATGGAGGATGTTAGGACCCTTCGTCCTACCTTTCTCTTTATAATTTTGTTGTAATAAATGTTATGGACGCATATGCTTTGTAGGTCATCCCTTGAACTGTTGAGAATAATCCCACATGCATGAGAAGTATGTTATGGATATTCTATAGTACTCACATGTTTGTATTTACCATACGGTAAATATTATGTACTTACATTTACATAATTATTTAGTTAGTAGAATATATTGTTATAATAACAATATATTTTGTGGTTATTTTGTTACACCCATAAAACCTTTAACAGGTTATTTGTTTGTATGACTTCCTATTTTTTAGGAAGGTGTTTTTCTATTGTTATGGCTATATAATAGTCTTCATATTGTTTTCATAATATAAAGAATATTATTTTGTGTTTTGATCTGAAGTTTTCATTTAGTAACATAGCAATATTAATTTTTTTGCCTATAATGGGATGTTCAGATTTTTGAAGGGGCAGCATTGTAATCTAATGCCCCAAATCATGGCAACCATATTTCTTGAGAGAAATTTTTATTTCTTGCCAATATTTTGTGTTTTGTGAGTGATAGTTTAGGAAAAATTCTGCAAGTGTGAGGAAGTATTTTGATTGTAGGTGTGAAGAGTAGGAATAGTCAGAAGTCACATATTTTCTGATCTGTATACTTTTGCATGAGGAGTGCAGCTGAAGAAAAATTATGAGGCAAAAAGCTTTGTGAGCCTATGCTGAACCCGTCTAAAGAACAGCCTATAATTGCTTTGTGTGCCTCTGCTGAACCTGTCTAAAGAACAGCCTATAATTTCTATTTTATGATCTGGGTTCTCCCACAATTTAATGTGGTTTGAAGAAGAATGTTTTAGATTAATGTTGTGTAAAATTTAGCAAAACCCAGATCAGATTTTTATAGAAAACATGAGGATCGTGTACAGTACCTGAATAGTTTAGGATCCATTGTTTGCATTTAGGGACAGTCCATGGATAGACACAAGAGAGATCTGTTTCCTTTTGAGTTCATGGTGAAGGTCAAATGTCTGATAAATAAGTTTATTTAGCCACTTAAGTGACTACTCGCAACTGTAAGGGAGTGTCGTATTGTCGGCCAGAAATCTGAATTGCAGCAGGTCATCTAGATTTCGTGTGGAGCTCAGTTTGTAGTCCATTCAGACTGTGAAAGTAATTTATGCTTTTCAAACTTTGTGCTTCCAGCCGGACAGGTCATGAATGCATGTGTCAAGAGTAATATACTGCGTAGCAACCAACGAAATATCACACAGTCAACTTCCCAATTGATCTCTATTATGGCATTGCCACTCCGATCCAGAACTCCACTGTGTCCCTTCTTCCAAAATCGGTCTCCATTACGGCATTGCCACTCCGATCCAGAACTCCACTATGTCCCTTCAACTGAGCATGATTCACAGTGAGCTCCAAGCCTCCAATGGATCAAACTACTCTTGATCGGCATGACTCCTCTCTGGATTCATGTAATAAGTGATGTTGCCCAACTAATGAGAAATTTCACGTGAGTTTTGTTAAGCAGATAGTTAAATGTCATAAAGCATGCACAGAAAGTGGTAGTTTTGTGGTCTTAAGAAGTTTTTAGTATCTTTTTTTTTTAGTCTAAATGTTTAAGTTAGTCATTAAAACGTCTTGTTTATTAGTTGTAGTCTTAATTTTATTAAGATCACAGTGGTTCATTTTGTATTAGTTTATTTTTATGTTTGTTTTATATGACTTTGGTGTCTTGTGACCTTGTCATATTTAAAAGTAATAAAAAATCATTATTTTTAAGTATTTCATTCTTTTTAATGTAGTCATCAGCCTTGTAAAGTCTATGTGTCATTTTTCAGTCTAGATTGTCATAAAAGTCAAATATCATTATACTTTTTGTCCTATCGTCAAAGGGGTCTTTGTGTTCAACTCCATGTATATTCTCAACACAGTCATTACAGAATGCCGTAAAAATGTGTTAAAAAGAAAGTAATAGTCAATTACTTTTTTTTTCATCTTTTTGTCAATACATGCGTATCGTTGTCCCTACTAGTGTTATTTGCAAGATTCAAACATAAATTGTCATTGTAGTGTCAAGAGTCCTTGTCAAAAGAGTCGCCAAAATTTGTAAAAAAAAAATTGCCTCACTTTTAGCCAAACGCATTTTCGGTGTAACCCGACGTCGAGTTGAGGGGAAAATTGTACGATGAGCCTCAAATTCATATTCAATTGAGTTAAGCAGCGACATTACTAGAGGATGGAGGCAAAGGAGGTTGGAGGTCGAACAGCGATCTCTTGCCAGCCACAAGCAACGAGGCTACACAATGAGGTTGTGGCATGTTTTTCAGTTCAATATTTGATTTTTAGTGTGCAATTTGTTTCAGTTGTGTGCAATGTGCTTCATTTCAGTTTTGTGGATTGATGAATAAATGGAAATTTCACATTGTGGGGGAACATAACACCAATGTTCCATTTCCATTATGCTGAAGTCTATTCCTATGTACTTTTCGATGTGAAAATATAGTGGAAAAATGAAAGCACAAGGTAAAAGCAGCATCATGATACTTGAAGAGGATGAATAGGGGTTCATACCTTGGACAAGGGTCCATATTTGATGAACAGGGGTTCATACCGGATGAACAGGGTTTCATCTGCGAGGTTGTTGGTAAGCCTATTTAAAACCATCAGTGTGCCAAGATCATGAGCACGCAGGGGCGACAAGCTGCAGAAGAAGTGTGATTGTTTTTCTTCCATGATTGCATTAAGGGGGAATGTTATGGATATTTTATAATACCCACGTGTTTGTATTTACTATACGGTAAATATTATGTACTTACATTTACATGATTATTTAGTTAATATAATATATTGTTATAATAACAATATATTTCACAGTTATTTTGTTACACCCGTAAACCTTTAAATGGGTTATTTGTTTGTATGACTTCTTATTTTGTAGGAAATTGTTTGTCTATTGTTATAGCTATATAATAGCCTTCATATTGTTTTCATAATATCTGAATATTATTTTGTATTTTGCTCTGTGTAACTCTAATCCAAAGTTTTCAAAGTATTAGTTTGCTTAAGTAGAACTAGTATGAATGTGATGCATAGGTTGTGTAAAGCATCCACAAATTTAATTCTATTGAGCTTGCTCAAAGGAGGTTGCCCCTCAAAGTGGCTTGTGATTTTGTAATGCAATTCCAATCTTTCAATGCGATAAAGTTATTTCTATTTCATTTTGCATCATAATTTTTCCATATCTCATTGTTGACCTAATTTGTGCATCGAGGATTGTCATGTTGTGGAGGTAAATGTCAACAAGGTGTCGACAATGAAGATATTTACAACAAAAAGTGTTAGTCCAACTACTCAATAAACATAATCACATGCACATTTATTTCAGATTTTAGGACATTATTTTAATGTTTCAATAGTGTGCACAACATTTATATTGACTCATCCGAGGGTAACATGTGTCCGAAGAAAATTAATATTTGTAAGGGTTCACAAACATGGCCTATCAATGTCAACATGTCGGAAGCAATTGGATCCAAAAATGGTATTGCTAAAGTAGGCACATAAACCATAGGTATTGAAACTAGGTATACACATGTAGAAGTTGATCCTATGACTTGAGAACTGGATATATTTCTTCTATTTCTAAAAGTGCCTTCCTCGTAATTTTGTTTTCATAATAGAGTGCCATCCTCACAAAGTTAAATCTATTCCTCTCTAATCAAATCCGCTCACTATACCTTGACTTTTTCTAGCCTCGAAATTCTTCTTTCTAAGTCTTTCGGGCATAATGATGTCTTTAAGTGTTTCCTTCATTCTTCACCATCTCCTCACTTTGCCTTAGTTAGATATGGCCCTGCTCCCCCTCCCTCTCGCCTCCCCTCCTCCTCCTCCCCTCTCTCTATTTCTTATATGGGAGATCAGATCTGGGCGGCTAGTGACAAATGACTTGTTTTTCTCTTTAGCTTCTTTTCCAAGTTTGCAATCCTTGTCCAAAGCACATGCTATCTCGAGTCCTCCAAGTCACTTCCAAAAATTATATTGGATTCAAAATGCAATAAAACCATCTATTTTTGGCCTCAACTTCTTTTATAAATTCTCTCAAGCACTCCAAAGTTTTCTTCTTGAAATTAAATGGAATTCCATGTCAAATATGTTGTCTTGGATTTGTACAATCCCTCCACAAAGCCTCATGAACTTGCCTCCCCAAAGTTCTTCCTATCCAAGTTCTAATCTTGCAGACTTGATAATGAGTTTTGAGGCTCTTTTACAACTCAAAGGTATATATATTTTGCCCATGTCAAAATAATTTTCAAGAGAATCTTATTCATTCTCCTATGTTTATTCAAATACATATAGGAGAGTGTTGATAATTATACCAAAGCTAAAAATGAGATAAATTATATGTTATAGCCAATTCACAGCATAATAAACAAAAATGTACATAGTTTGACATCAGGATTTGAGAACCAAGATCAGTGCTCTTGATTGAATTGGATACAAACTAATATTGAGATAAAACAAAACTTGGTAATTCATATAGCATTTATGAGGTGATGCCATGGATCAAAAGAAAAGTTTGGCACTTACAAAGTGCAAGATGAATTAAATCATTAATATTTGCTAGTGTGATATGAGCACAATTAAGACAATGACAGAGACACACAGTGATAGCCGCAACTTTACATATGTTGTACACTCCATTGTATTAGGTACGTATAGAGTACAATGATATACAAAGAAGCTTCTAGACAAAAGGAAGCTTCTACGAGAAGTAAGGATTTTAAAGAAAGGGAACTTCTAAGAAAATAAAGATGTACATAGAGATACATTCAACATTTAAGAATATGCAATAAACCCATGTGACAATTTAAAACATTTAATGGGGTACTCTAACCCATGTGACCATATTTAATAGAATGCACTAGTCCATGTGACTAAATCCACCAGATCATATCATTTGGTATTAGAATCTATCAATCGTGGCAATCAAATATAGTCCTCTTTGTTAGATTATGGTACTTCATAATGTATCCTCCAACAGGGTGCACGTGTGTAAACAGGGTGCACGTGTGTAAACAGGGTGCACTTCAGCAGAGCGTATAGCCATAGAGAACAGCAGTCCTAATCTTGGCTGTCCTATTTTTGACAGTCCTATTCTTGGATGTCCAGATTTAGCAGTTACTTAATTTGTAGTTTGTTTTCCAGTTTTAGAAAAGCAATTCTTTATTTAGCAGTTTGCTTTTGTAAAGTTTGACTTTGTCTATTAGAAGGTGCAAATCCATGGGATAAAATTAAGTCAAGGGTTGATTTAATTTTCGGATGGATCAAATTTTAGGGTCCAGGCTATTTTAGGGTCTCTTCTTCAGCTATAAAAGAAAGCCTATGGTAGATCTTTTATTCATCCAGTTTTCCATTCACGGCGAGTGTTTTCCAAAGATGTGTTTCAAAGCATTGTAGCTTCTGTTTTCTGATTAATAAAGCAGTGTTGTGATTTGGAGCAAATCTGAGAATTTTTCAGTTAGCGTTTCTCTAATATATGCAATTGTAGATTCTAGAATTTCAACTTTGGTAGTTTTGATTGGCTTTCAGCATTAAGATATCTAGTTGAGGGTTCTTTAATATCAAAGTCCGCGTACCATCATGTAGGGAAATTTTCAACACTCACAAGGGTGTCCATGTTTTTATCTTACTAGATCTAGCATTCTTAGGCCTTGTCCAATCAAGGATTTCAATCTACAATTAAAAGGATTGTAGATGTAGAAACTAACAAACAAGGTCTATGGAGTGCTTAGTACAACTCCATTGCAATATATAAACAAATAACTTAATGAAAAGTGAGAGCTAAAGGGAATGAAATTTTCCAAATTCATCTAGGACTTTAAAGTCAAGATGGAAACATTGGAGGAGGAAAGGAGAGATGAAATACCACATAGGCTAGGTCATTATTATCCAATACATACATGGCTGACCAGAAATTGGTAACAATAGTTCTTACAGTATCGTATTGTCAACTTTGTGTGATCCACCAATAGATTGATCGACAACTATGTTACTAGAATCTTCAAAACCAACCACGCCCTACCCTTCCCCTTCCTGTACCCTGCCCAAACTTTTTCAAATTAAGCTCTGATCCAAAACTGGTTCTCCTTGGAAATGTCCCCGGTTCTTCATAACCACCAATTCCAAACCGTCGGCTTTTCCAAGCTGGTTGCCAGGAAACTGAAACAAGTACGTAAACAGCTCCGAAATGCAGAAACGCAGATTTTCGAAAAACCCTTGGTATGGAATGGCACATAAACCTCCGTATAGTGTATTATAAAATGTGTGTGTGTGTGTGTGTGTGTGTATAAAAATGCATAATGCTCATTTTCGGTCCATAAAAGATAAAGCACTAAAAATATATGGTATTCATGAAAGTTCAAAACATTCAACATGCTTAAAAATTCACGTGCACATAATTACAATCAAGAGAATGTTTTGTAATGGGCCAAAGACATGTTTATATAGTTATTTAGCAAGTTTAAGGTATGCACTATAGGGTTTGACTTTTTGGAATTTTTGACTCTTTTTACTTTTCTAGCAACTTTTATTATGACTTTTTGGTGATCGGGATAGGGGATGTTTCAAGCATGTTTCAGTTTGGTTTCCATACTGGAAACATCTGGATGCAGGTACGGGGGGCAGGGGCATTTCCTTACAACATACTTTCCATGACAAACGCATGGCAGACTTAGCTGAAATGTTTTTATAAATAGATGAACCTAGGTTCTAAACTAATCCACCTTATTTCTAACACTCCCCTGCCCCTCCTGTCCCCTCAAAACCTAACCCAACCACCTCTAACCCCACTTTTCTTTATATTTTAGTATTTGTATGTTTCCAAGATGAACCATATCCAAGGTCCCCAAAAAATCAGCATCCTTTATACCTATATCCAAACTTGTTTCCTAATAACTTGGATTGGCAACATTATCTACTAATGAAGGGGCAACTTTCAACCTAACAACGTCTCCTCAATCTGATAAGATGATTTTTGGGGCATATGAGTTAGACCCTCTAATAAGAAAGCTCGTGTCATACCAAGTCAACTTCTAAACAAAGAACCCTCATAAATGGTTTACGAATTACAAAGCTTCATATCCAAGCTGTGTCAGAACAAGCAATGTTGTATTCAAGCAATAACCAGTCACTAGTCTGGTAATTTGAAGAAAACTGGCAATATTCAATCACTAGTCAGCATTATATACAACCACTAATCTAATATGTTTTCTTGCAGTATGTGAAAAATTCAGAGGTCTTGCTAATTTTTGGATTTGGGTAAGACACTAATTCTTCATCCGAATATTTCATTTCTAACCATCCAGTAGAGACTTGAGACAGACAATTGAAAATTTATAATTTCATTCAAACCACTGAGAACATCAATACTAAAATGCATTACAGTTCAAAATGATTGTCTATGGAAACATCAAAGATCTAAATTGAAAACCTCCCTATCTCCATGACTACTTCGCTACCATGTTTAACTCCTCCACGGACAATTCTATACTTTTAATTTCAATGAAATTTTACTGATATCACAGAAACATTTTATAGAAATGAGTATATGCATAGAGGGGATGAGGCTTTTTACAAGAATATGTAAGCACTTGAAAAATATATATTTAAAATTTAAGCAAAACATTTTCATAATATCATTTTTAGCTTGCCATGGAGCAGGCGTCATACCTGTGGCATGAAATTGCGTCCAAGACTCGTTGAGAAAATCAATTAGCCCGCCAACAACTGAAGCTGAGCTGTCAACATTCATGTTTCCCTTTCCACGTAAAAGGAAAAAACAAATTAAATTTATGCACTTCCTTTCCCTTTCCGTATAAAAGGAAAACACAAATTAAATTTACGCACTTCCATAGGCACTTGAGGAAAACTTCCACAACTTAGGACCGTAAACCTAAGGATAATTTTAAGGAACCCTGCATTTTTAAAATCTAGAAATCAAACCACTTTTTTAATAATTTTTCTTCTATTTCACCAAGATTTTTATGAAACGAGATCACTTTTAACGTCATTTAGGCCAAAAAGATCAATCAAAGGTATGTTTACTTGTTTAGAAGATTGTTTACATAATTGTTTAGTATGCCTGATTGACTGTAAACTAGGTTGTGAATGCCGATTACAATAATAATAACGACTATTTTCACCATCATTTAAACAAAACTGGTCTGCAGGAACTATCAAAGTGTGTTGATAATGTGATTCGTTTTACTTGAAGTATAATTTACACAAATTGAGGCAGATCTTCATTTCCAAATGTTTCGAAAATTGCAAGTATCTTTAAGAATAATTTCAAAAAAGGGGCAAACACTAGCGACTAGAATTATCCATTGTCAGCATCCACAATTTTCTGCTAGGGCACAAAATATTGATCTAAATTTTAACTTTATTTAAATAAAACTTACCACGGGAATTTCGCACCTGCGCCTTCCGTCTCTGCTTTTGCATGGAACGAAGTTTTCTGGCTTACTTTGGGGAAACTGTGGGTTAATTTTATCCATTGCTTCTGCGAAAGAGTGCCAGGAATATGGAATTTGGTTGTTTTTTTACGAAATCCGTGGGTGAAAGCTAAAGCTGTGTGTCGATTTGAGAGTTTAGTTAAATTGTTCACGAGGAAAGGTTTTGGATTATAAATTGAAGCGAAAGATTGCCGGGATGGAGCCTGAATTATGTTTAGGTGCCTCATCGGATAAGGCATCAAGCATAAACTCCGTGCAGCATGTTCAATGAAAGGGTAATTTGAAATGCAACGAAAGGAGTAGATTTGTTTACTGTCTACGTCCGGGAGATGCATATGTTCACTGCTAGGATAGAAACCTTAGGTCTGAAAATTGACAGGCTGTGGGCCGTTTTTTCTGATTTAACCGTAATAATATTAGGAAATCGTAGACTTTGACGGGTTAAAAATTTATAAAACCATATAATATTTTAAATAGTTCTGAATAAATATATATTATATGTAAAAATATAAATGTTATTTGTAGAAGAAGAAGAAGAAATTATTTTAATGTCCACGAGGCTACCAAAGACAGCCTATGGGACAATAGATCTTGCTAAAGATCTTTCTGACATTTAGATCTCCTGTTGATGAGTTTGATAATCAACTCCCCTGTTTTTTCTACCATATTCTCGTTGAAATATCTTGAAAGGATGCAATAGCCACTGTGCTAGCAAATTAGGCCCTAATGTCCTTATAAGCATTACACTCCAACATGAAATGTGAACAAACCACGAAATATGTATAGAAAATATTGAAAGTTACGATCACTTTGGAAAGAACTAAACTCATCAACAAAATTTGATTTGAGAGGCATTGATAGTTTGAAATTCCAATACATTTATAATAAAAATGCCTTGGGACATCAATTTTGAGATGCTTTTGTTATATTATTTAGTTACATATTGCGTTGATTAGGGGTTAGGGATCACTTGTTAGAGACCATAATTTTACGAGTTTAGAATGTTAAGTTGAAATGTATTTTTTCCGTTAAAAAAATGATGTTTCGCATAGTTCAACAAGTCAACATGTTATGGAGGTGTTTTTGACATTTTTAATGAAAAAGGTCATATATTATATTAAAAGAAACGTGGTGTAAGATAATTTCAACAAGGAAACGAGCGGTATGAGAGCACGCCCCAAAGCCACGAGCAAACTAGACCAATCCTAGGAATACATCGAAAACAACTTAGAAAAAACCAAAGTTAAGCAATTGCAGTAAAAAGACTAGAAGAGGGAGAGTCATGATCATCTAGCCAACCAGGACCATGAAGGTCTTTTTCAATGTCTAATACTTCCTTACCAGAGCCCGGGGGGTCTTCTTCTTCATTGTCGGTAGTAAGAAGTGTGGGAGAAATGGCAATAGCCATCTAGGGAACTTATCTCGACAAAGGTAGAGGCAAAGACGGAGGTTCCACCGTCGGGGTGTAACTCGGAAGCGTGGGTAAGCCCCATTGAGCTTACGAGTAGGTGTGCCCCAACCGAGTTGTTGAGCATGCTAGGGGAGCCCCACCCCCACGATGGCGAGCCGAGGGAGATGGACTTCTCCGTAGTTGATGCATGGAGATCGCAATCACGGTGAAAAGAGCATCATTGGGAACAACTCTAATGACCTTCTCAAGGATGGTCCCTACGAGGCGAAGAGCGATGTGAGGGTGAAGGTGGCTCTCGAGCAACATTGTAGGGGGCATCACCCCAATGATAAAAGAGTCTGGAGGTGCTCCACCTCAAGGGCCACCTTGTTAGCTTGAACTTGAATATGTAGCACACATTGGAGATAACCACCGATTTATTATACATGGAGAATTGTTGATCAACTTCAGCATTAGCAAAAAAAGAATTCCTTTCTTTCCATAACCAAAATAGAATTTCCCCTCTAAAAACATGCCAAATCTAGGAAAACATGTGAGGTAATATGGGGTTATCTCCTAAAAGAATATGTTTCAAGTAAAACACTCTGGCCGAAGGGGAAAAAGAATGAATGAATCCAATTCCAAGCTCGTTGGGCTTTGGAACAAAACCAAAACAAGTGCGATAAGGTTTCCAAGTGCCCACAAAAGGACATTTGGGAGCCAAAATACCAATTTGACCCAGTTGAGCACCAATCTAGAGACCTTGATTTAAGATACACCATAAAAATGTGCAATTTTAGGCTCAACACAAGCAAACCAGACAAAGTCGAACCTCCTTCTCCAACAGGAAGGAGAGGAATGAAGCCCCCACCAAGTGTTGAGCTTTTCAACCATGGGAAAATGTGGTGAGAGCCAGCGATATCCTTTACTAGCCGAGTAATTTTGAAATGGGGTATCCATGAACCACTTTTAGTTTGTCCACCAAGGGTAGGAAGGACAAACAGAGATCTTATGATTCATATGATCTAAAACAGTAGCAATGATTTCATTGATACTAGCACAATCATGGGTGACAAGTTTGTATCGAGATTTTAGCTCATTCCAAGGACACCAAGATTGGATGCACTTGCAATAAAGGTCTTGAATGGAACAATTTCGTGCTTGAAGAGCTTGAGTGCAGGAATTCCAGGGACCTCTGCAAGACACCAATCCTAGATTTGAATGACAGGCGACCACCACAAGGAGTGTTGGTTGAGATTTAAAAGGCCATTGTGAAAGTCGTTGTCTTTCCACTAAAGCCATGGCTTGTTTTTTTATCATGCTTTCCAAATGCTTTTGTAGACACCAAAATTGGGTCACACTCCCTTGGTCCCCTTTCGAATAGCCAACTTAAACACATTCACCTAACCATGACCTTTATACCCCACATTAATATTAATTTAATTATTTACAATTAAATTAATACTCATCCTCACTTCATTCATTATTTAATTACCTCAATTAAAACCAATTTCCACCTCACCCCACCACCTCACCTAGCCACCTCACCATAGACCTATTCATAGCATGTTTCCATAACTAACTAAGACTTAGCCCTACTTACCTTAATGAACTAAGACTTAGTATAACCCTAAAAGCACATGCCTATTCTTCCTCTAACCACATTCCCGCGTATCTAAGCGCAACGTTCCATTTATACCCGGCACAAAACGAGCAAAAGCTGGAAGAGGATAGCCAAGATCTACTATTTTAGGCAACCTAGGATATCCCGCCTTAACCGACGCCAATCAACCCGAAACCGACACCAGTAACCCTAAATCATTTCGGTTACCATATAACCATTTTGGTAACCTTGTTGGAGAGGTTAGACACATTCTCAAGTTTTGGAGCAAAGGAGATTTGCATGCAAGCAAGAACCAAAGCTCTTTCGTGCATCCACGTAGTCATAACCAACACCGCACCCGATCGAAGGTTTTTGTATTCAGGAGCACTCCGGGAGGCGCCACGCATGACCGACCACCATTCCGCAAATCAACCATTACCGTCACTCAACCATTGAACCTGCACAATAGTAAGTGTGTCTCTAACCTGCACCACTTCATTTCTATTCAATTTATAAGAGTTCTTCACCTTTGTTTATCAATCATCAGTTATATTTTCACCCCACCACTATTGCCTTCCTGTGAACCCGACCATTCCCATCACTCATAACCCTTTTAATCACCTCCATTTACTCCCGATCACCTTTGAATATTCCCAACATCTCCTCAAACCTAAACCAACTCCTCACCATCGTTGATCTAGTCTCAGACAAATCCCCAAAACCATGAACTATTGAGTTATTACCACTAGAATGGCGCGCATGTCGGTTCTTACTAAACCGTCGTTGGTCATACCAAACCGACGTCGGTCTCTGTATTTGGTAGTCCTACTAATACCAGATCCCAATAACCCTTTTTAAGTGATTCAAGTGACCCAAAATTTGACCCTGACCTATTCCAACACCTTAGTTGTTTACCTTATTTCCATATATGATCATAACCTAGCTGTTATGTTATATTTGCTTATTGTATTTGGATGAGATACCTAAATCATATCAACTATAGTAGGATTCTATTTACTTACGTTATTTCTTACATTAAATTGTATTAAACAGTGGGTTGACTGCCACCAAGGAAGTATCACACTTCCTGGATCTAGCACACGCTAGGTAGCCCACTGACATATATTATTTAATCCTATTTTTGTGGTCTTGTTGTGTATTTCAGGTAGTTCCTCCTAGCCAAAAGGAAGCTCCCACAGTCAGCATTGGATCAAGAAGTCAGAACGCGCGCAATGACCTTCAAATTGACCGTCACAACAGGTATTCCTCCTTGGCTCACACCCTTATTTGTTTCATCAAATCCACAAAGAAAATGGTGAAACATTTTAGCACTTTTGCAGGTGGGACCCATCCGGTTCCTTGCATTTTATTCATTCCTAGGTAAAAGTTGTGTGTTTGTTTCCCTTCTAAAAAGCTTACACATTAATTTTCCTCTCTGGAATCTTCCTCTCTTTCTATTTTCTAAAAGCAATCATGTTTTTGGTGCTATAAAAAGAATACTTCTTTTCTTTCATTCATATTGCATTAGTGAAAGAGCATCCCTCTTCTGTTCACTACTTGTTACATCGAATATCACACTTTGATTTGGGCTTAAAACACTTGCATAGCATTCTGATTCATTGCATCTTAGCTCACATTAAAATGAGGGCAACCTATATGCTAGAAGTCATGCCCAGCTGATGGTTGACATAACTGAATCGTAGAAAAGCACATTCTTTCTTCTCTCTCTTTGCCAAACTACACAAATTGGAATATATACATCTTCTTAAACAACATCCCACCCGAAAGAAGTTATCAACGATCACATGATTAGAGGATTGACAGTGGGCACCCACCTAGTTAACTCGTCCAATTACCCCATCGAGGACCGCCCCGCCTCGCCATAACATAACCTGAAACCTCACCTTTAGAATTTCTTCTTGTAGGAAGCCTTCCTAACCAAAAACTCTACTCTAAATTCACGAGTCATTATTTTAAATAGCATAAGCTAAACACACTAAAATCACTTGTTGGATTACGTATTTTTCTTAGCTTTTTGCTTGACTTGCGTTTTGAGGTGTGAGGATACGATTCTTCATTTTTATTTTTTCCTTTCACACTCCGCCATCACAGTTGGAGTATTCGACTTTCTTAGAGTGTGTCAGGACCTCATCTTATCATCCCTAGACTTCTGGGTTGATTAATCATCTAATCTAAATTCACAAAATTTCATTTTTTCTCATTCTTCATATTTCACAGTAACCGGCATCGGTCCAACAACCATCGTCGGTTTACATCTAACCGCCATCGGTTTACCTAACTAGCATCAGTTCCTTGTTCTTTTGGTTAATTTACCCAAAAGACACTTATCTCATCTTCTCTTCTGTTTTGAGTCTCTATGTATCATTATACTCTTTGTACTCTAATAATAGTCACCCTATACAAATTTCTTGTCTGATAATCATCAGTTTTTGTCTCATTTGTTGAAACTGTCATTTCCTCACGGTAACCGGTATCGGTTCCTATAACCGACATTGGTCACCCCTTAACCGTCATCGGTCAGTGCGAGACCGCGTCGGTCACTCTGTTTTTTATTTTAATAAAAAAATTTACCAACTTTTCCTCCCAAAATTTTTTTGTCCCATTTTTGTTATTCCTGTGTCATTTACAAAGTATAGTTCACATGATATACGTTGATTCACATGATGTTAACTCGTAGCCAAACTAACGCCCTTGTGTTTCACGCTATCCGTCAGCCACTCCCACCTAGTTCATCACCGCCATCCATTTTGTCACCTATGGATCCAACTTAGCTTATCCCCATCGCTACCAGGACAAGGAGTTCATGAGATTCCTCGACTAGAATCCTGCGCCCTCCAAGACTACCTTACTCATTTCTCCACTGGGATTCCTCAGGGCTTAGTTAATATACGGCATGCCCGTATCTATCCCTCTCCGCTCTAGTCCCCACTTCGCATCAACTAGCACTATTTTTGGCACTACCATCATCCACTTTATTGCATGTGGTGTCTTAGCTATAAGTGCAACATCTACGTCATCAATCATGCTCGCGCCATCAATTATCCCTCGATGACCTCTATGAGTATACCTTCATCTACACCCACCACTTCACATATACCCATTGCATCGCAACCACCTCCAATTTTGGCAACTTACACCCCTTTCTAAAACCTCATCCTTTCTATCCCACAATCCTTACCCCCAATCGCCACTAGAGTTGTTATGACTACCCCACCCGCATACACATACTACCAACAACCCCCAACCTCATCTATCGTTTATGTTGGCTATGTGCCACCCATATCTAATCTCGTGGCGTAGTTCTCATACACCAACACACCACCTACCTCGTACATTTAGCATCAACCCCTTTTTCTACAAGGGCACCCATTCATCCCAACCTACTAACGACCTCATTAAAATGATGATGGAGAAGATGCAGACCTTAGAAGCATCTGTTTCTAGCTCCCATAATTCTTTAACATATGATAAAATATGTAATGAGCCTATCCATCCATCTATTCCCATTCATCCTTACCCAATGCATTGGGAAATGCCTAAATTCAATCACTTCAATAGTAAAGAAGACCCTCAATAATGATTGCGGATCGTTTAAACATGGGTGCTTTATCTAATTGCCACGACAACGCTTTACTCCTACAAACTTTCCTAATGTCCCTAATGGGACTAGCAATGGATTGGTATAGTGGACTACCTCGACATTATACTTATTCATTTAATCAAGTAGCCCAAGCCTTCCTAGATCATTTTTCAATCAATGTTACCAAGAAAGTCACCATGACCGATCTCTATTCAACCCGACAGTATGAAGACGAATCTATCGCAGATTTCATTGCCCACTAGTGGAGTCTCATTAACCAATTGACATTCCAACTACCTCAGACTAAACTTATTGAGTTGTTCACTAGAGCTTTTTCCAGACACATCTCACCAACTCTGCAAGTCCAAACCTTCCGAACCTTTGATGAAGCATTCACCATGGCTCAAAACTGGAAATTCATGTCATTGAAGAAAAGAAAATCCAATTACGGAACAAGAACACCCCATTCAAATCAAATGATTCTTCTTCATCTTCAAAACCCCAAAATAACTATTCAAATCCCAAAGGATTTACCAACACGGTAGTCCTCAAGGCGGGTCCACCTCATCCTTCTAATCAAGCCCAACCTATCCAAACCTTTCAAAACTTCGACGGGGAACAATGAAATATACCTTGATTGAAGAGCCTTATTCATCGGTCTTGGAAAAGCTTCTTAAAGTTGGAGCCATTACACTTCCTCCCATAAAACCTCATACAGGTTTTGATCTTGCTTGTCCCATGTCGACATGGTATAAAGAACACGACTATTGTAATTATCATCGCGTTAAAGGACATAGTGATGGTAACTACATAACTTTTAAAAACATTGTTCAAGAGATGATAGAAAATGGATACCTTGTTGTAGACAACCCGAATGCACCAACAAATTAGAATTTGCACATCTTCAAAAATTCGTTCCCTAATCATAAACCATCATCTAATCAAAATAGTGAACCTTCATCCAACGACAACAATGTCCGTGAGGTTCACGCAATTTTGATATCGTGTCAACTATTCCTCAAAACCTACCTACTTCATCTATTGAGGAAATCTTGGCACGAGCTCCTCCACCCACAGAGGAGCATACTCTTCTACTCCTCCACCCACAGAGGAGTCCCCCTCATCTCCCCTTGCTCTCACGAGAGGAACCCACACTTTCTACCGATGTCGTGTCATCATCTGCTTCCCAACCTTCTGAACCGTCAACACTTGTTATTCTCCCATCCACAAGAGAATCATCATCGCCTTCTCCTCCACCAAGAGATAAGTCTACCTCACCCAACCTATTATCTCTCCTACCCATGGGAGATTCTTCAGACATGTCACTACTTGTTGGGACAGTTCTCCCCTAGCATCCAGGACCCTATTGACATGATCTCGACTCTTTTACCTACAGAATCCAAGGCCAACCAATTCCTTATCTCACAGACATATTTTACAGGATTGCCACCCAACCCATTCCATCCTCTTCTTCAGTAATCCCATTTTCATGGTTGGTCGATCGTTTAGATTACGTTGATCATTCCATGCTCTGGGGACGTCTTCGGCTCCCTGTTTCGACCCAAATGCAAATGTTGCCTAAAGATACTTCCACGATCTACCCAAAGGTATTTTCGGCAACCAAAACTACACTGACCATGCCAATTGAAATGACTTCCTCTTCATCATCCCTACCTCCATCCAAACTTCTACCCATCACTACAACTATTCCCAAACCTAAAAACATATCCACACTTATCCCCCCACCCGTATTGAGACTCATCACTACTTTGGGAGTTATTCTGACATCAAGCCTTACTCACCCACCTGTTAGATTGGACCTAGCTGTGTCTTCCAAAGTCCGCAATAGTATTATCCCCCACTTGAAAAGAAAACCCAACCCTATAGGTTGCATACATTGGTCTCACCTACCACACCTTTATCACCTTCCCCCCTCTCGTCCATCCTAAGGCCTCATCCATCAACCGTGACCAAACAATCTCATACCCAAGAGGCCAAAAGCTAAACAACCTACTACTTTGCATCGAGCCTTTGTTATACCTCATTCACCCAAAACCAAGATCCCTCACCCTCACCGTACACTTTTTTGCCACCTATATCTCCTCCAGTTACTATAACCCAACCTTGCCTATACAAATTCAACCAATGTCACCTACCCAACCTCTACCAACCACCTCCTTCAGTAACTCGGTTACCCCATGGGTAACCCATCCTATTCCACCATTTGTTTTTCTGTCTACATCTCGTACTCCCGTGTTACCTTTACCTAAGAAGGTGCAACTCAAAGCTAAGGATCTGCTACCCTCCAATAAGGTAGTCAAACCAACCAAACCTTCCATCGCAGGCTCTTCTAGCCCTCCTTTACCCAAGCAGATGTCATCAACACTTAAGACCACTCCACATACCAACTCAATAGACCAACCCATTCCCCCTCCTATAAAGCCTCTTCCCTCACGATCGCCACACATATACCCAAACCCACACTCACTTCCCACTTTGTGATCCATTAGCAATGAGTCCTACGCCAACATTTTAACCAATATCTTAGAGACTTCCATCATCACATTACCGCCACTTCGACCTTATGATCCTCTCAAACCCAAACCAAAAGGGTTTGATGAAACCAAGATTTGTGCCTATCATTGTGTGCTAGGACATGATGTCGAAAATTGCAAATCTCTGAAGACTATTCTTCTCCAAATTTGTCCTCTTGAACAAAATTTTGACGAGGACGACCTTCTTGATGAGGACCATGCTCCACCTTCACCTGTCACCACACATCATTGTCCTTTAATGATTCAGCGACTAGTATCTCCACCCCCACAACCTTTTTCCACCACCAAAATTTGAGATCAACATGATCCGTATTAGAGAGTTGGCCAAACCACCACCCAAATGTCAGTGCACCCTACTCATTTCACAAGGCTCTTATCCACCCCTAGGATTTTTCCCTCATGTCATTATACCTTTCATGACACACCCTCTCCATCCACCTCCCCTCATATTAACATGGTTCACATTTGCTACCCGCGCTTAAAAAGACAAAGACAAAGAAAAAGCAACTAGCCCATCAACCAACCCTATACCCAATATACCATCTGCACCCGCTCCCAAAATCACCATCCACGGACCTACATACCCTATCTCTGACAGGGTCACCCATCGCGTAATGATAAAACAATTACATCAGCCTCCTCTAAAGATGGCTTCATATGATATCGTCCAGGACTTTCAATCCCACATGACAAGCACTTATCAAAGTTTTACAATCCATTAAAGCTCGCCCAATGACCCCACACCAGTGGCCTCGATTATCACCCCTCACCATGTGGCCTCGCTAACCAAATCAGCTCCTCCTTCTACCCCCACGACCACTCCTCAAATCGTCACCTCGGCTTCTCAAGAGGAGATTGTACCTCTCCAGTCAGATGACCCTGATCCCGCCCTATTCATTTCTATTTATATCGATAACATATGCATACAACATGTCATGATTGATGGTGGTGCTAGCATTAACATCATCTCCTCCCACGCATATAATCAAATGCGTATTCCTTCTAACTATATGCATAATAACCTAGTTATGCTACACTCCTTCAATGACACCATCACCTCCACCCTTGGCACTATTATCCTTCATGTTCACGTAGGCCCTCGCATTGTCCCGGAACTATTCTATGTCTTAGAGGGGGAATTCCAATATAACCTATTGCTCGGTAGACTCGGATTCATGTCATGGGTTGTGTCCCTTCAACTTTACACCACTATGTAAAATTCAAGCATGAGGGACATAACTACACCATCCCCGCCAACCCATCGCCATTCAAGACCTGTAACATGTTGTACCATCCCAACGATGTGCTTGAACCAGTCAAGGCATCTGCCACTACCCCCACTTCGTCTTCAACCACAAGCCCATCCACCAATGTTGTCGCCACCTCTCCCACATCTAACCCTGTTATTCCTACTATTGTCGCACCTCTACAGTTGACTCATTTGCTTCCCAATCATCTAGTGAGTCATTTATCCCCGCTACCCACATATCGACTACTAATCCCTTAGAAGGTGTTTTTCAATGCCTCACTCTGGGGGAGTACCACCTATACAATATCGACACATTCCTCACTCCACAAGAGTATGGGAACTTGTGCCAACACCCTAGTTATGACTACTGTGTAGGCGAGGTCTTTTCTTATGGTCCTCCCCACCTTTTCACTAATCTAACGTATGGGGACTTGATATTGCCACTTATTCACCCGAACCTCCATCTCAAACACGACCATTTTCATCTGACCTACAATCCCTTACTAATCGCCGCTTCACCCACACTTTCCTCCACCGTTGCACATGGAAAGGCTTTTGTTTTGGTTTTTACGAACAAGGCCGCCATACTGTCATTTCATGTACCACTGTAAACATAATGATTGTAGTGGCATTGGCTTTTCCACACCACCTCCCAAGAAGGCCCACGTCGACCTCATTGAGGAAGACAAACCTTCTCCACCTCATTCACCCACATCACCATCTTCACCCACAGAGTCCATAGATCTTGAATCTATTCCTCCTAACTTTTTTTTCATAAACACAATTTCTCTGGGACCTCTGACCTATCAACGCGATGGCGAGGTTCCCTCTTCTCTCCCTTCCTATATCCTGACATGATCGATGATGATACGCCTTTTATTAACATCGTTCAATGTCAGGATGATGATTCCATCCTCACCTACCTTGGTGCGGAAGAATCTTATATTCATCGGTTGTTACCCTCTGAGACGTAAACCATGTTGAACGAATTGACTATCAAAATCAACATTAATACTCAAGACGACCCGCACATCCTAAAGATAGGTCAGTCTTTAAATGTTGTTGAACAAGAAGCTTTTACTTCTTTCCTTCGGGACCATAGTAATGCTTTTGCATGGTCCTATGCCGATATGCCCAGTATTGACCCAAAAATCATGGTCCACAATATCGTAACCATTCCTAATGCCAAACCCATAAAAAAAAGCTGCAGAAAATGCATCCTCGCATTACTCTTCTAGTCAAAGAAGAACTTCAATGCCTTCTCTCAGTTTATTTCATCCTACCCATTGATTATCCCCAATGTATTTCTAACATCGTTCCTATCACAAAGGCAACAGGGGGACTCTACATTTGCACGGATTTTTGTGACCTCAACCTAGCTTGTCCCAAAGATGATTTTCCCCTACCAGGCATTGACCAACTAGTTGATCTCACCACCGGCCATGAAATGCTATCACTCATAAACAGTTTCTCGGGTTATAATCAAATATTACTCACTTCAGAAGATCAGCCCAAAAATGCCTTCATCACTCCTTGGGGGACCTTCTGCTATCGAGTCATGCCTTTTGGCCTTAAAAATGTTGGTGCTACATATCAGCGAGCCATGACTTACATCTTCCATGACATCATGCATTGCATATTGGAAGATTACGTAGATGATCTTCTTGTCAAATCCAAACATTGGACCGAACACTTGACCATCCTTAAGGTCATCTTTGACCGCCTCATCAAGTATTGTGTTCGTCTTTAACCAAAGAAGTACGTCTTTACGGTAATTTTAGGAAAACTCCTTGGTTTCATCATTTCTTTGTGTGGCATAGAAGTTGATCCTACTAAAGTTAAGGCTATTCTAGAAATACGCCCACCTACCAATCTCGTCGACTTGAAGCTTGCAAGGTAAGTTTAATCCATTCGTTGTTTTATTTCATGACTTTCCTACCTCATCAACCATTTCATCATCTTCTCAAGAAGGACGGTTCATTCAAATGGGATGATGAATGCCATAAAGCCTTTGACACCCTAAAACAGTACCTTCTTCAACCACCAGTGCTCATTCAACCTAAGGATGACCAACCCTTTTACCTATACATTTCTGCCACTGACCATTCTTTAGGTGTCATGCTTGCTCATCGCGACGAGCAACACAAAGAGAAAGTAATTTATTACATAATTCGTACCCTTCTGGACTACGAAACTAGATACACCCACTCTAAAAAACTCTACTTAGCCTTATTTTTCATCGCCACCAAGCTCCGCTATTACCTACTCAACCACAAAATCTTCATTGTTACCAATATTGACCCCTACACTATATGTACGCCAAACCCTATCAACATCAACGTGTCACACGTTGGCTTATGCTTCTTGCTGACCTTGACCTTGAATTCATTCATCAAAAGTCCATCAAGGGCCAAGCTATCATTGAACAACTAGCAGACGCACCTCTTTCTGGGAATCAACCCTCTAACTTCGACTTCCCAGACGAATCCATAACTACCCTCTCCTTAGACAAACCCACTTACCAAACGAAACTCTTCTTTGATGGCTCCAAGTGTCAAGGTGGAGGTAGGGTTGGTGTTATCCTCACTCCTCTTGATGGTGAACCTATGCCTTTTTTCTTTCAAACTCGATTTTGATTGTCTGACAAACAATATTACCAAATACGAAGCACTCGTATTGTGTATCCAAAGCTACTTATGCCTTAGATGTTAATTCAATCAATATCTTTGGAGATTCCCAGGTTGGTCGTAAACCAAGTTAATGGTATATACCGGTGTCATAATGAGATATTTCAAAAGTATAAACATCACGTAGACATGCTTTTGACCACCTTTGATATTACGAACTTCAAACCACCCCACGTTTTACCAATAAATTTGTGGATACCATGGTCTCGCTTGGATTCTCGGATACCGCTTCACTGCCAACTCTAAAATATTTTTCACAATATAAAGGTTGCAATCACCCTCTTACCTACCTCGTGAAGTCTACTCCGTTGGCTGCCTGCATCGACCCATGTGACCTTTGGTATAAGCAGTTTGTAAACTATCTTTCCCTTTCCATTCTACCCACTTATCTCACTCACTCGTAGTGGACAACGTGCCTTTCTTAAAAGTGTCTCTCATAATGGACAAAATGCGTTTCTTAAAAGTGCCTCTCGTTATGTCATCATGGGTGCTCTCCTTTATAAGTGTGTCTTCGACGGTATTCTCTTACAATGCCTTAAAAGTTCTGAAATTCCCTACACTATCAAGGAAGTTCACAATGAAATTTGTGGAGGTCACTTTAGTGGTTTAGTTGTCATGCAAAACGCATTCTTTGCCTTGGCTATTATTGCCAACCCTAAACCATGACTATTGTGGCTATGTCAAACATTGTATAAAATGCCAAAGAACATGTTAATCTTCATCACACACCTAGTCATGCCTTATAGGTTACACGAGACCTTTAGCCTTTTTCTCAATGGGGATTAGATCTCGCGTCGGTGATATCAATCCCCATTCTTCACAATGCCATCAATGGATTATAACTACTGAATATTACACTAAATGGGTAGAAGCCATCCCCCTCATTTCTACAAAGTCGATAAACTCATTAACCATCACATCATTTGTCACTTTGGTGTTCCTCATCGTCTCATCACTGATAACGGAAAGCAATTAAAAAAAAACTCTACGTAAGTTATGCGACACTTGGCATCCAAATCAGTTTCTCATCACCTTATTACCCGCAAACCAATGTCCAAGTAGAATCGACCAATAAAACCTTGAACAAAATTCTTACGAAAGTAGTTGACGATACTAGCAAGGATTGACATTCACACATTCCTTTCACTTTGTGGGCCTATCGCACTAGTATTCGCACGTCGATTGCTGCCACACCTTTTTCTCTAGTCTACGGTACCGAGGTTGTATTGCCTCTCAAAGTCCAGATTCCATCTCTATGCATCTCACTACAAGACATGCTTAACGACGATGACTTTCGCAAGGATCGTTTAGCGTAACTTGAGTTATCGGACGAATGTCGTCTTAATGCTCTTGACCATCTCCGAATCTACCAAAAATGTATCAAACGTGCTTACAACAAATGTGTCCACGAACGAACCTTTCAGGTTGGTGACCTCATCCTGAAGGAAAATCAACATGTAACCAAAGAAGAGAAAAGTAAATGAGGCAAATTTTCTCCTAACAGCTCGAGACCCTATATCATTACCCATACCTATGGATTAAGTGCTTATGGTTTGTCTTCATCAAGGCAAACCCAAACCTGAGCCTCTCAACACCTTGCATCTTTGACCATTTTATTGTTGCCATTAAGTCATATATCACGTTTTGTCAATTGACCGCTCGTCCGTTGAGCGTTGTTCACCTTCCATATTACCCATTTTTGGGGATAAACGACTAAGCAAGAAGCATGTGATTACTGTCACCTTTTAGCCTTATCTTGAATATGAGTACCATGGCTCTACTCATGATAGGATTCTCATGGATACTTTTCATCTTTTAAAATGATGGAATCCCATGGTTGTTCATCACTCGAAACTATCTCTTTCATAGTTAACCTCTGTGTGTTATGGTTTTTTCTTCTGAACAAGAACCTAATCCTCCTCTATAGTCTTGTTCATGACTTAAAACGTCCAAAAAAAAGGGATTCAACTCCTTGAGTCAAACTTCCAGCAAAATATGACTCCCTTAAAAAGGGACATCTCTTCTCTCTATCTAACTGCTATAAATAGACCACTCCCTTGAAAGGACAGCTATACAAAGTCATTGTCAAAATATAATAAATGTTCCAAAGCTTCCCACATCGATCAGCTTCACGAAGACCTCAAGGAGATAATATACTCATCCCATCTAGACTCCCCGCATCGATTAGTCTATTAAACACAAACAACTATAGAAAATGATGTAGTTTTTCGTCATGGACTTGCCTATTTTTTATCCTAGGTTTCTTTCTAAGTACACATGTTGTCGTACACTAAGTTACGCTAAAACCATCCGCTTTCACCTCATTGCCTTTTGCACCCTAGTTTTCCTCTCGCTCAAGGGACTTGCCATAGTTGTGATATTTTGTGATCATGTGACTCTCTACACCTTTAGAATAGTCCATTATGCAACGCCTTTAGGGTCTTACGTTCATAAGCCAATCTTTGGTATGATAGACTCGTTATGGTCCTTATCAATTAGGTGGCTCTTGTTGTCTCCCTTACCATTCACCTTTTTCTTACTTATTGACTCTCCTAAACAGGAA
The DNA here is from genome assembly GCA_018340775.1 of Taxus wallichiana var. yunnanensis. Classification (NCBI taxonomy): domain Eukaryota; kingdom Viridiplantae; phylum Streptophyta; class Pinopsida; order Cupressales; family Taxaceae; genus Taxus; species Taxus wallichiana. The sequence continues at coordinate 981,477,240 of CM031237.1, read as the reverse complement.
TAGACCATCGACACCTACACTTTAAGAATTCCTCTTTCACCAACCCAACCATACCTAAAATGACCTAGACTCAACCATGCCTAATTGACCTAGACTCAACCATGCCTATGACCTACATTCAATCATGCCTAAAATATACCAACCCATCCCCCTAATTCATCATATTCTTCCCTAGCTTATGGGAGAACTACATCGGCCTGAGGCCCCTTTTCGCTGTCGGGGCTATGTAGGTAGCACTTCGAGGGCATGGGGCCCTTGAAGGTTAGCTCACCACTCTTCACCCTAACCTATTTTCCCCTTCATTTTCCTATGAACATCCTACCTTAGTTCATTTCCATTTTATATCAACAATTGGAAATTAAACCAAACAAGCAACAATTAATAAACATTTTTACCACATCATCACATCATACATTAATCATTTCACATTTCCATGATATCAAATATTTCGGAAATTTACACCATAACATACATATTCCTCATCATTCATTTTTCCATGCTACCAATAACTTGGAAATTAAATCAAACCCATAAACATAACTAAAGCATGCCTATACCTGACTCCATCATGCCTATAACTTGACTCCATCATGCATATGACCTAACTCCATCATGCCTAGTAGACCTAAATCAACCATGCCTACAAGACCTCGACTCAATCATGCCTAATTCACCTAGTTTCCATCACATACACAAATAATAATGGAAATTAAAACAAGTACACCATCCATACCATAAATATCATCATCTATATAAATGATAAAGTTTGTGTATCCATACATATGTACACAAATACAAATATCTCAAATCGCTCAGATACATCCTCACTATCTTCGCACGCAGGCCGATATATATCAAAAAATCAATACAATGATCATCTCCAATGACTAATCGTCACCCCACCTAATATCCTTTGGGCAGTCTCACCTGTCTCCTCCTCTCTACCTGTCTGTCATCCCGCTAACATCTCACCACCCTCCATGGGCCTCAATCTGACCTCTGCGGGTACCTCACCTAGAGTTGGCCTCCGTGAACTAGTGACCTCACCCTAACCCTATCTCGAGGCTCGTCGGCCCCTGTACTCTCCACACTATGAGTGCAAGACCTGGTCCTCTCACTCGAGGCCTGTTGTGCTCTATACTCTGCATAGCTAGGGACATCTATCCCTATGGCCATTAAGTGATCCTGATAATATCTCGCCTTGCCTAGGGCATCCCTAAACTTGGCCATTAGTACTATCTATGGTGGTACCATCGGTCTCGACCTGCACTGCTTTACTATGGGACCTGTCCCACCTCCTGCTGTCAATGGGACCCTGTCCCTAAGCTTGTGTGGGTGCTATGCTCGTATGGCCATTTGGGCTGAAGGGCCACAATTTGCGCTCAGACACTGGCCAGATGGCCTTGTAAACCTACTGACTTGAGCTGTAGGGTGGCCACCTGTACCCCATCCCCATCTCGAACCTATGTGGGTGCATGTCCTTGTGTAACTTGCACCTGAAGGGCTACTACCTATGCCTATAGAGTAGCAACATGTGCCTCTGAACCTGTCGGTTGCCTGAAATATCCCCAACTATGTCACTAGGGTAGTCACATGCCCCTATAGGGCATCCCTCTGAACTGTGATAGTGGCTACGTCAAAGTTGCCTTCGGCCTCGGTAGTCTTGCCGTGAATCGTGTGCTATCCACCATTTACATATCTATCGTAACACTCGACATCATCATCATATGTCGGTCTCTACTACCTACTCCTCCCCTTGTCGGTAATCGGTTGGCGTGGTAGAGGCATAAGCCTCTCCACGTCATCCCTCCTATATTGTGGGAAGGGTGGAGGCACATCTGCATGCAACCCAACTCCAAACTACCGCTCGACATCTGCCCTGCAGTGTATCATCTCGTGCTCCCTGCATAACGTCCCTCTATCTATCTCGAGTAGTTGTAGCTCACCTAGCTCTACGACCATCTGCCTATATGATGGGAAGCCCACATATGACCTCCAAATAATGTCAACCCCAGATAATCCCTCCAACATCCACCTATAATATGCTATATCGTGTGTAGCCTTGGCAGCCTGATGCTCTCCGACAGTAGGTACTCATCGCCTGTAACCTACTCAGACCAAGCCCGCCTCAAATGCATTCGGATGTGGCATACCAACTGAACACACATACATGATGTGCTCATATGCCCAGTAGTGTAGTAGAAACGTCCAACATAAGGTTGAACATATGTAGCCTCTCATAGGCCCATAACTCTATGTATAGTTGTACCAAGAATGCTGGTGCCCATGCAAACCGGGTCCTATCCTCCATCATGTTGTGAAGAACCCCCATCAATGCCCATGGGAATCTCCCACCCTCCACGTCTAGTAATGCAAAATAACAAATTGCCTCCATAATCAAAACCACTAACCTCATCTCCTCGGGATGGGCCATGTACATGTCTCCATAACTCAGGCTAGCACTATGGAGCCGTAACTCTACCAACCCCTCGTCGAACACTGTCAACATCAACTCCTCATATGCCTATGAGGTAATGGAATACACCTGCATCCCTACTATCGGTAGCCACATGATCCTATACACATCCTCCAAGGTGATTGTGATCTCACTGTCGGCAGGTGAAATGTGTTGGTCATTGAATCCCATCTGTTGATGAGGGTGACCATTAGGCTCGGCTACCAAACTACATGCCGATATCGTCGACCCTAATTTAGGCCGACATCTGCAACATGACACCACTCCTCGACTTTTGCACTCCCTTGTATCGATACTAACGGGGTGGTACCCTATCACACATCCGCAACTGGTCTCTCACCTACATCCAACAAACCATAACATCATTAAACCTCGACCATACCCAACTTCACCCTCGACACCCCACCTATTCCCAAGATTCTTCCTATCTCATGACCTATCTCAACCCCACCCCTCTCATTTGCTAGCCCATTTTCTTCTAAATGCCGATCGTCATCAGTTCTTATTGATCGACAACTGATCAATAAAAATTTGCATCGACCACCCTCATTTGTGACCGATGCTAGCTAAATCCCAAATCCCACCAGCGTCGGCCCGATCTTTGGACGCGTCGGTCCCTGTCATGGCGACAAAATCCGCGAAACCCCACCCTTTTTCTCTAAAAATTCAACATTCTACCCTACCTACCTACCCTTCCCTACCCAAATCTCACCTCAATCCATCCTCACCCCTCTTTACCCTACATAAGCCTTCCTCCATTCCTATTTCATCCCTATACCTTCCAAATTCAAATTTAATTCCACCCCCCAAACCCATTTTTACCCAAACCCGATTTCTACAAATAAATTTACCTAACCAACATAGAATGGGATCAAATCCTACCTCGTCGTGATGTCATCTCCATGGGGGCATGTCGGGCCACTGCACTGGTGGTCCACTCGACCCCTCTCTCCTGCCTCTACCATCACCAAATGCCCTCTTCACCTCCAACCAACCAAATCGCTCACACCGATCTCGTGGACCCACCTATCGAATGACCGATCACCCGCTCCGAGGCTAGCCAACTCAACTCTCCATCTCGCTCTGTCACTTTCCACTTTTCCACCACTCCTTTGTCATTTTCTACTATTGGCAAATGACAAATGATTCCATAAAAAAGTGGAATTTTCCTTTTTAATCCCAATCCGCTATGACCGACGTCGGTCATATTGGTGCCCTAGTCAAATATCATCAGTCAACATGTAACCGACGTCGGTCACACTTTAAACTAGTTTCCCTTACCCCACTCCCTTTTCATATGTCGCCACTTGTGTTCACCCACTTTTTATCATTTCGGCCACCCATTGAAACATACCTACAAACCCAACCTACCCCTACATTTCCTTTGTTGTGTCTTAGGAGTTATTATTTTACCTATACCTTGGCCTTACCCGTGCCATGACATGTTTGCTTGAACTTGACCTACTTGGTGTGACCATTAACCTTATGTACTCGTTATACCTTGTGATGTTGTTACCTATGTTGTTTTAGCCTAACAACCATACCTTGCCTATTGTCGGGTCATTTATCCCAACCAAACCTTTGGTGTACTGGAGCATACGTAAACGTTCCTACACCTGACCTACATTGTGTTTATCAACCATATCCTATACCTTGGATACCTGAATCACGTCACCCTTGTTTGGATAAACCTATCAACATTGGACGATGTAGAGTTTGCAAGCTCTTCAACTTGGTACTGTGTTGCAATCTATATGTGTGCGTGTGATTGAATGCCATTACCCATGGCCAGATTTTGACCAGGACCCACTACCCCATTACGAGTCGACCGTCACCCTCTCCCTCAATACTCACACCTTTCCCTACCTATCTTCCCCATCTACACCTTTATCAAACCACTCACCGATTCCGTCTTACACCTCATCAGTGCCCGGTTTGAGGGGATCACCTTCACCCACACATGGGGCAATCACTTCCTATTTTTTTCAACGTCACTTACCAATACAAGCTACGTAACAAAAAGGGGCAAAATGTAGACACCAAAATTGGGTCACACTCCCCTTGGTCCCCTTTCGAATAGCCAACTTAAACACATTCACCTAACCATGACCCTTATACCCCACATTAATATTAATTTAATTATTTACAATTAAATTAATACTCATCCTCACTTCATTCATTATTTAATTACCTCAATTAAAACCAATTTCCACCTCACCCCACCACCTCACCATAGACCTATTCATAGCATGTTTCCATAACTAACTAAGACTTAGTATAACCCTAAAAGCACATGCCTATTCTTCCTCTAACCACATTCCTGTGTATCTAAGTGCAACGTTCCATTTATACCCAACACAAAACGAGAAAAAGTTGGAAGAGGATAGCCAAGATCTGCTATTTTAGGCAACCTAGGATATCCCGCCTTAACCGACGGTAACCCTAAATCGTCATCGGTTACCATATAACCATTTTGGTAACCTTGTTTGAGAGGTTAGAAACATTCTCAAGTTTTAGAGAAAAGGAGATCTACATGCAAATAAGAACTAGAGATCTTTCGTGCATCCAAACAACCATAGCGACCAAGCGCATATGATCAAAAGGTTTTTGTATTCACCAGAGCACTCGGGAGACACTACCACGACACAGCGACCACCATTTCACCAATCAACCATCACCACCACCCAACCATTGAACTTACACAATAGTAAGTGTGTCTCTAACTGCACCACTTCATTTCTATTTAATTTATAAGAGTTCTTCACCTTTGTTTATCAATCATTAGTTATATTTTCACCCCACCACTATTGCCTTCCTATGAACCCGACCATTCCCATCACTCATAACCCTTTTAATCACCTTTGTTTACTCCTGAGCACCTCTGAATATTCCCAACATCTCCCCAGACCTAAACTAACTCCTCACCATCGTTGATCCAGTCTCAGACAAATCCCCAAAACCATGAACTATTAAGTTATTACTAGCTCGTAGTAATCGTCGTCGGTTCTTACTAAACCGTCGTCGGTCATACCAGATCGACGTCGGTCTCTATATTTGGCAGTCCTGCTAATACCAGATCCCAATAACCCTTTTTAAGTGATTCAAGTGACCCAAAATATGACCCTGACTTGTTCAAACACCTTAGTTGTTTACCTTATTTTCTAGATCGATCATAGCCTAGCCTGTTATGTTAGATTTTCTTATTATATTTGGATGAGATACCTAAATCATATCAACTATAGTAGGATTCTATTTACTTACGTTATTTCTTACATTAAATTGTATTAAACAGTGGGTTGACTACCACCGAGGAAGTATCACACTTCTTGGATCTAGCACACACTAGGCAGCCCACTGACATATATTATTTAATCCTCTTTTTGTGGTCTTGTTGTGTATTTCAGGTAGTTCCTCCTAGCCAAAAGGAATCTCTCACAAGTCAGCATTGGATCAAGAAGTCAGAATGCACACAACGACCTTCAAACTGACCATCACAACAGGTATTCCTCCTTGGCCCACACCCTTATCTGTTTCATCAAATCCACAAAGAAAATGGTGAAACACTTTTAAGAACGAAGGTGCCGACAAATTTGATAGAGTCTTTGGAGCAATGAGGAGATTGACAAACACTAAACCTTTCTAGGTTGAGTGTTCGTAAGGAGAACCCTCCTCAATTCCATTGTGGAGAAGCACTTTATAAGATTATTGACCTTTAATACAACGAATCATCCATTGGCGGAGAGAGCATGTCCTTATCATAAAATATCAATAAAACCCATCCCCCTGATTCACGAGGAAGAAGCGGGTCTCTATACAACTCTGTGAAACCCTTTTCCAGAGGAGGAATTGGCCCAAAGAAAATATTTGAGAAGATTTTCCAACTTCTGCATAGAAGTTTTGGATGGCACCCAACAAGAAGAATAATAAACATGAGTGGCTTCAAGGACTTTGGAGAAAATATGGAATTTACCCACTAAGGACAATGGTTTGGTGATCCAATATTCCATTTTTTTGCCACATGTTGAACCACATACTACCAAAGCTCCGCAAGCGACGCTTGAAAGGAAAAAGGAATGCCAAGAAATTTAAACATCTCACCATGGCCTAACATTTTCCAATCATAGGAATCCAACCAAGAGGGCGCAAGGAGGAAGGATTGTCTGTAACACTGCGTTTTTCGCCATTGAATGGAAGAACCTGAGGCCAAACAAAAATGTCAAGGCAATACATGACATTGTGAATATTGTTTTCTTCCTCAATTAAGGTAAGGAAGGAATCATCAACAAAGTGACCATTGAGTAATTGGGACCTATCCATAGTAGGCAACACAATCCCCCTGACAAGCCCTTGGGATTTGGCTTGGGCAAGAAAATACCCAAAACCTTTCACCACAAGAACATAAAGAGTAGGTACTAAAGGGAAACCTTGGCGTATGGAGTGAAAGAGGCCGAAAGGCATTGAATTGTGGCCATTAATGGTGATTTGGGCCGAGGCACTAGCAAAAATCATTTTGATAGATTGAATGAAGATAGGGCCAAAGCCCAAAGCGTGAAGCATGACAATAATGAACGACCATTCTATTCTGTTGTAAGATTTCTTAAAGTCAATTTTAATGAACATAGTAGGCTGGTTAGATTTGCGAGCCCATTCCATGCCCTCCCAAATGACAATGATATTGTCAAGAATGTAGCGTCCTGAATGAAGTTGGTTTTCTCCGGTTGTATGATGGTGGGAAGAATATGATGCAGTCGAATCACAAGGGCTTTGGCAATAATCTTATATGAGACATTAAGCAAGGTGATAGGACGTTAGTTTATAATTTTCTTGGGGTCTCCCAATTTGGGAATGAACTTGATATTCCCTTTATTGATGCGAGCACCAAACAATTGGTTTTAGAAGCCTTCAAGATAGACTTGATGGAGGTCCAAGCCAACAATATCCCAAAGTGATTTATAAAATTTGCATGGGAAGCCATCACAACCGAGAGCCTTATCATCATCCATTTCCATGATTGCTTCATGCAGTCATCAAGATGAGCATACGATTACATGTAACCTTCGAGACGAAGAGAGCTTACAAGGCACGACAACCAAACATTGGTTAAGAGTCACCCATCACTCATCTAAGGGAGCTTGAGCTTGAAAAACTATTTCTTTCAGACAACCATAACAATATGAAGATGAATACTAAATTTGATGTAATGATTAATATTTATCAACATTTGGCATTTCTAAATTATCAATAGTGTTTTGTAGTTACTTTATTTTTACATGCATGCTATGTGGTTAATTCCTATTTATTAGGCTACACAAATTATATTTTTGTAAATCGTATGAAAGCCCTACCCAAGGCTAAAAATCATTGACCGATGAATCCAATTATTTGTACACAGAATCGTATCAAAAATGAATCAAAAATTAGGAAAACAAACTTAACATGGAAGTAGATTCAAAAGTAAGGAAAAATTGAGGATTAGTGGATCCATGTCATACAAAGATGTTTTGGCTTATGACCTCGAAGAAACAAAGAAAATTTCCAAGGAAACAAAAGAAATGAAAATCACATTTGTGGTGAAGCCAAAGATGTAAAAAGGTGTCTGATTTATCAAATATTAAGTAAAGTAGGTCTCCTTTATCCAACCGAGAAAATGAATGGATTAATCGCAATGGTGATTAAACTAAAGGGAGAATTGACAAGCTATCTGCATAAATGATAAAGCTTCAAACAAATCCACTATCCAAAACCCATTGCTAACTCCATTACTGATACAATAAATGAAGCTACCAAAGAGTTACTAAAGCAAAAGTGTGTCAAGGAATCCATACTCCGGTTCTAAAATTGGAGTAACACATTGTAAGTTCTTGGTTTGGCATACAAATGGCCTATGTACAACCTAAATGTTCTTTGTAAAAATAAATATTTGAGATACTTAGACGAGGTAAGGGGGAAATGTTCATTGCTAATGTAGTCACAAAATCACTCACTACTACTACTACTATTACATCGTCAAGTATGTTAGCTTATATGTGGATCTTGCATGATAGAAGTACTTACTAATGACCCATTTCTTAGTCTTGTCATGCCTTAGTTAGTTGTTGTCTCTATTAGGTCTAAGTAATCAATATGTTTATCATCACTATCATCACACAATGATAAATGGAGTTGTCTACACAATTTTGGTAGTTACTCAACATACCTCATAGGTCATAAACTTCACGGTTATTGTCTCGGTCTTGGGTTGGGGCGCCCAGGTGCCCTGTCCCCTTTAAACTTAAAATTCTAATTTTTGTTTGAAGTCGAAACTTGTAGTATTTCCCTACTTTCCCCAAGGCACTAGTCAGCACTTTCGGGTTATTAGTGACAAAATTAAAGCAAGAGATCCATATATAAACAAAGCATACATAGCCTCATAAGGGTGGCGGATATTACTATAAAAGAGTAGTTACTACTAAGGCAAGGGAATGCATTATATCTTATACATTTATATCACACCGCATAAGCAAAAGGGGGCTCATTCTATTTCATCCACCATTCTTGTATTTTACTTTCTTACGCTTTGTTATTATCATGTCATTGGCGTTAGGGCACTTAGGCACATTATTACACACACACAAAGCACACAGAACTACACTGGGTTCGAAATATAGTGCAACACTTAGATCAAATAAGTCCACTAGTTTGGTAGTTGAGGACATTCGACCCTTTCATATGCATCTTTATTTATTGAGGGTTTGATGCTTTGTTTGGGTCTTATGTAGGTCACGTCATTATAATGACATTGGCGCAACTCTAGCTGGCGACATATACCAGATAAGAAGCAACATCAAGTGAAGACCTCATGACATGGTTGGAACCAATTCTGAGGGTTTTTTACTAGACTGGAGCACCCAAAACTTAGACTGGAGCGCCCCAGGTGCATCTTTCCACTCCTAGGTGCCCCTATCCAACATTATCAACATATGCTCCAGTTCTCAAAGTAGCTTTGACCTATCCTGCCCCATCGTTCTAGCACACGATCCACTTCCAACATGCTTTTAGGTAAGTACCCTACGAGTTAGTACCCTATCACTTCCATTTCACGTACCTCCTTTAATGCAAAATATCTAAACACTTAATTATATTACATAGTTACATCTATCTTATTTAGTACATTTGTGTTACTATCTAGATTAGCTTAAAATATCCTCATTTCAGTTAATCAATTAAGAAGTTTTTCCTTGCCATAGCAATTTCAAGGGGCCCTTCATATTATAAAAAAAAAATCAAGGGTTTCATGTACCACCAATAATGCATCCATTTCAATGAGTGCAGAACAATGACACCATAAAGGTAAATTAATGAAACAAAAAAAAACATTTAATCTTACTCACTAAAAGAGCTAAAGCAAAACCATGATAATGGATGTTTTATAATGTTATTTTTCTCATATTGCTAAAACAAAATATCAAAAAAATGATTCGATAATGAGAGATCGAATTAGTTGTTCCAAAAGTCAAGGAGCAAAAAATTGTTCAATTTTTTGTAATGTGTATATCAAACTTTATAAACTCTTCTTCAACCCTAAATCTTTTATGAAAAGAAAATTTATAATAAAATAAATTCTATGCAGCCATAACGCTTCAATCATGCCTCTCTAACATAGGAAGCTTCTATGTTGTTAATAATTTAAGCCACAGAGATCATGTTTGTTGGTGTCCATACATTTCTATTACTTTTAGGACTTCAAACACCTTACTACTATGTTTTCATGACCATACATGTCAATATATATGTATGATTGTAAATTTTAATACTTCAATCATAAAATACCTCTTAGAAGAAATGACAACATAGATTGGTGCTATCACAAAAACACTCATGGCATTATAAAGTAAATCAATAACCCACATTTTCAACTCCAATCACTATCACAATGAGAAACTACATAAATAAAAATGATGAAATAAAAAAATAAAATATTGCAGATGTTATGTACAATATTGACATGCAACATTAGTAAAATATTTTTGGAATAGGTCCGATTAGACGTTGAGGGACAAGAGGATAGAAAAGTTCTAAAATATTACATTATACTCCTTGCTCTCTTAAAAATTGTAGTAAAAATAAAGTTGATGAAATAGTCTATATTACTTAATATAAAATATTACAGCCTATCCACAAAAAAATATGGGTGGTAAAGGGCACACCCCATGATCAAACTAGCCGTGATGGCTAGGAGAATAAAGTATCAAGCCCAAAGGGCAACAACAAACTTAACAACAAATGCCACAAAGGCAACCAGAAAACCATATAAAACTAGGCAACTACAACAAACATAGGGGCAGGGGGTGGTGGTGGCCCCTTGTCCTCCAAGTTACTACCAGGAAGATCTTTGCCATCCAGGAAGGGGCGGTCCACCTAAAGTAACTTCTTCATCTTTTCTTCATTTTATCTAGGAGAAAAAGAAAGAGCCAACCAGGAACTTTGCAGAGTCCACCCATATCTCTGCACAAGAGGAGGCGGGAGTGGTGGTGGGAACCCCAACCACTGTGCTACATAGAATGGTGAGGGGACCCCCAACCACCGTGATTAACAAGGCTACGTTGTTGCTTGGGCTGCCGCCTGGGAGAGCGATGATGATGCACTTGGTCTATTGACCGGCCACGGCCACGACGCCCTCTTGGATGAACACTCCAGAAGGGGAGGTAGGAGGTTCCATGCCATAGTGCAAGAAGCACGTTGGCCTAATGATCAAAAGTGCTCGTAGGTGCCGCACCTCTAGCTCCACCTAGTGGGCGTGGTCCTAGATCTGTAAGAACACATTTGAGATAACCATGGCCTTATCATAATGCGAAAGAATACAAGAAACTGCAAAATTAGAAAAAATAGCATAATTGTGTTCTTTCCATATAAAAAAGGATCTCCACTCTGAAAGTATGCCACACTTGTGCAAAAGCATGGGGAATGGAAGTAGAATCCCCTAGCAAAATATGTTGCCAATGAAATTGAGCTGGTCTAAATGGCCGAAAGAAATCATGGATCAAGCCCAAATAGCTTGAGCTTTTGGGTAGTACCATAATAAATGCATGAGCATCTCAATATGACCACAAAAAGGGCATAGCGAGGAGCTATCCCATAATGAGCTAATCTACGCCCAAGAGGAAGGCCTTGATAAAGTAGACACCAAGCAAAACATGCTAACTTGGGCTGAATAATGGCTTTCCATACAAGTATGAAATCTAGCTTCCCAGGATGACCATCTAGAATTGATGGACCATCTGGAGTTAAGCAAGGCCACCATCGGCAACCTGGGGGTGAGCAGTGCATAACCTTTGCCTTGGGAGTAATTTAAAAAGGGGTATCTAGAAACCATTTCCAATCCTTCCACCAGGCTGAGAGAGATGACACCAACTTTGTGAAGCATCTCTCGTAGGAATGGAATCAAGAACTTCCTGATAAGACTCTCTGTCAGTAGAAGCAAGTCGAAACTTGGCTTTAGCTTGAGGCCAAGTGAGAAGTAATCTGGTCTGCCTGCAAAAGATGTCTTTGAGAGTGCGCAAGCCTCGACGAAACAACTTAAGAGCATGAACCCAGGGCACTTGGGCAAGCGGCACATCATGAAAATTGATGAGAGGAGACCACCAAATGTTGTGGTCATTAATGGATAGCCCATTTCTGAATCCATCCCCTTCCCAGATTAAAAAGGGTTTGAGCAGCTCCCAAGCTTTCCATATGCTTTTGACAACAAAAGTGCCCACAATCTTAACCGGGGCTTTGATAATGAGTAGGCTATGAAAATCCAGCCCTTGCCAAGTTTTACGCCCCTATGGGGAGCCTTGACAAATACAGTTGTGAATCAACACTTTCCAAAGCACATAGGCTTGAATAATCCACTTGGCTGCAAGAGCAGATGCCTGGCGGCCAATGTCAGTCAGACCAAGACCTCTAGAATCCTTAGGGAGACAACAATACTCCCAGGAAACTCTGTGAAAGCCTTTGCCAAGGTCTGAGCTAGCCCAAAGGAAATCTCTGAGAAGTTTCTCCAGTTTCTTATAAGAGGCTTTAGCCGGCACCCAACAAGAAGAATAATAAACATGTGTGGCTGCCAATATCTTGGAGCAAATATGAAATTTTCCTGCAAGCAAAAGGGTTTAGTAATCCAGTATTCCAATTTGCAGGAAACCCTGTCAATAACATATTGCCATAGTTGACTAGGAGAAGCATCAAAAGCAAAGGGAATGCCCAGAAATTTAAAAATTTCTCCATGCTAGATATACTTCCAGTCAAAATGATTCAGCGAACCAGGTTTAGGGAGAAAATATTTCCTGAAGTACTGGGTCTTTCTCCATTGGATACTGGAACCCTGAAGCTAAACAATACATATCCAAACATTGCATGGCATTGTTGATATTTGCTTCACCCTCCAGGAGAGTGAGGAAGGAGTCATCTACAAAATGCCCATTGACAAGCTGAAGGGGAATCGTAAAAGGGAGTTGAATACCCTTCACAAGCCCTTGATCATGAGCATGGGCAAGAAGGAAACCAAAACCTTCAGTGCTAGCACATAAAGAGCAGGTGCTAAAGGACAACCTTGTCTGATAGAGTGAAAAATCCCAAACTGCTCGGAAGTATGTCCATTAATCAGATAAGGAGGCCATGGCATCTGAAAAAAGCATTTTGACAGAGGTGATGAAGACCAGAACCGAAGCTAAGCACTTCCAACATCATAAGAATGAAATGCCATTCAATCCTGTCATAGGATTTTTCAAAGTCAATTTTGACAAAAATGGTTGGTTGTTGAGAGTTTCTTGCCCACTCCATACCTTCCCAGACAGCCAAATGTTATCCAGAATGTATCTGCTTTGTATGAAACTAGTCTGCTCAGGATTGACAATAATGGGAAAAATGGGCCGAAGCTGAAGAGCTAAAGCCTTAGCTATGATTTTGTATGAAACATTGAGCAAGGTAATCAGCCACCAATTACAGATGAGCTCTGGGTCTCCTACTTTAGGGATGAACTTTATGTGACCCCTATTAATAAGGGCACCGAGGGACCCTGAGTGGAGAGCCTCGAGGTAGACTTGCAGCAGATCATGGCCTACCATGTCCCAAAGGGCTTTGTAAAACTGCAAGGGAAGCCATCAATTCCAGGAGCTTTATCATTGGCCATATGGGAAAAAACTTCATATAAGTCCTCTAAAGTAAGCAATCTATCACAGATAACTCTGTGAGCAGGTGAAAGCTTGCAAGGAACTACTGAGAGGCATTCAGAGAGCGTGATTTTCACTCAGGAGACTTGTCTGCGCTTTGAAAACCTGAACATAGTGCCTAACAAAGGCTTGGACCATCTGAGGAGTGTCTGTAATCTGAACTCCAACATCAATAATGGTAGAAATTTGTTGGTTCATGTGTTTGGCCTTAAGCCATTGGTAAAACTCTTTGGTGTTTTGGTCTCCAATTTTAAGCCAGTGGATTTGAGCCTTAATCTTGAGCACCCCGAGCTGTGTAGTCATCAGCAATGTGGATTTTTGTTGTAGTTTTTCCACTTGGAGTTGTAGAGCAACATTGAACGGAGCTTGCTCGAGTGCCACCATCGAGCGGCTCAGCTCGGTGGAGGTGGTGGAATAGGCCCGTGCCGTCGAACTTAGCGAGTTGAACACCATACATCCGGAGGAATTTAGTGAGCCGAATTATAGTGTCTTTCCACTAACTTATCCAACCCACCCTACCAAGAGGGCGAGGTGCAAGGTTCCAAATTTGGCGGATGTGTGCCAAAGTTGGCTCATGATGTAGTAAAGTAGTATTTAAATAAAACTGCATCTTTTTAATTTTTGGTAGTTGAAAAGTCCACTCAATCTGGAACCGAATCGAATGTGGTCAGAAAGAACAATGGTGGTAAAGCTTCCACCAAGGAAGAGTAACAACTAGCAAATTTAAAGAAAGGTTGTGATGAGATCATGGCACGATCTAGCCTTTTAAAAACTCTATCTTGGCCATTTCTAAGATTAGACCAAGTGTACCATGGCAGTACATTGGTGTGACGCAAATAATTAGGGTCATAAAACCCAAATTTATTACGCATGTAAAACCAAGCTTCCCTTTCGCCAGCTGGCCATCTCATGGGTAAGAGACCCATTTTTTCTTTGGGATGCTCAACCATATTAAAATCCCCATTGATTAACCAGTGGGCGCTTGGAAGGTCGTCAACCACCCACCGCCAAAGTGACGTCCTTTCTGACGCGTCATTGGGTGCATAAACATTAATAATCCCAAAGGAGAGATTTTCAATATTGAATAGCACCCAAAGAATGTGGTTGTCAGGGTCACATCCATGATTGACATAATGCGCCGCCATTTCAAAGAAATAAATGTGATCATTCCACCTTTGTCAGTTGCATGGTTGCTAGGGATAGCTAAATTTCTGGCCAAATAGTCTTGGCGACAGAATCAAGCAAAAACCTATAACTTTGATTTCCTGTAAACACAGAATATCCATATCGAGAAGATTTTCCTAAAATCTCACACTATGTATTTGCGAGTGGAGTCTGTGAGACCCCAAACATTCCATGAGTAGCAATTCATGAGGAAACATTGTCCAGATGCATTTATGAGTCTAGCTCACTCAAACCATCAAGGGCCCCAAAACTGTTCTGCAAAAACCAATGTTGGTTAATGGTAAAGAAATCAGACAGTTGAGTAGCCCGTTGGCTGTTAGGGCTATATTCCCCCTCCTCAAGCTCGCGAGGAGGACTACGAGAACGCCAATTGCTTGCTTTTCGTGGTGAAACCACTTTGTTAGAAACCAGTAATGGTTGAAGTCCACTCTCATTCTGCAAAAGAGTAGGCTGAGTGTTTGAAGCCAAAGGAGCTAATTTACTTGAGGAACCAACCATACTACTAGCCATAACCTTCGTTTGAACCATAGGAAACTTGGTATCCAGAAGGTTGCTTTGCAACTGAGTTGGAGGCATTTGGATTTGACTTACCGGCTTGAATAGCTAAACCAGGGTACAAAGGCCCGACAGGAGTGGCTTTGTTCTTATTGGCTCTTTGGCCACCCACTGTGTGTGCCAGACCTCCTCTTCAGGTTGAGGGCGAGGATCACCTTTTGGATTTGAAGTGGCTTGGCAAACGGCCAACAAGGGATAGTCCCAAATTTTGTGCTCAGAAGATTGACAATGGAAACAAGTATTCGGAAGATTGATGTATACCACCTTCTGAGAAAAATACACATCACCAACCTAGATGGAAATGGACTCTTTTAGGTCCTTGAAAGATCCAGTTCTATGTAAACCCTCTTTATGGATGAGCTGCAAAAAACTTGTTAGGCTCTGTGTAAATAACATGGTCGAGGGTGGCAGCAATATGCTCTAAAAATGCAACAAGGCATAGGAAGCCCGGGAACTCAACCTAAATGGGGAACTTAAGATTCATCGGTTAGAGACTACAAGATCCCGTGGTCGAGGGAGACAAAACCAGAAGGGAGCTTCTTATATACCAAGTTTGTTGCTTATATAAGATAAGGGAAGCATGATTAGGATCAGCAAAACGAAGGCAAAAAAACCATGGGTTAGGTTCTGGATAGACTCCAGTTTAATACCATGCACCATTCAAGTAGTTTGGACCCAAGATTTAAGCATACTTTTAGAGGAGTCCTTCCAACAAAATACCCTATTAAGCATAATTGTTCTAGCCATTTACAAGCGGAATCAAATTCTGAAAGTGGTAAAATAATATCAGGGGAAGTATCATTACCTCGTGGAATACTTAGCACAAACTTGTGTGGGCATTTCCCTGGAGCCATTTTTTCAAAATCTCCACTCTTTGTTGCGATTGAAATAACTGGACTAGAGTTGAGTGAAGTCATATTTAAACCCAACCAAGCGGCTAGGCTCTAGAAAAGAGGCCGAATAAATGCGTTAATGGCAATAGATCTCCCCACGCAAATAAACTATCTCCTCTCTACTCTTGAAATCCTATTAAAACAAAATTGAATTAAATATCACATCCCACTTACATTAACTTGTTTGGGCATACATCAATTAATCAAGTAGCATGCAAGTCCCATATGAATTTGATGGAAGATATATTATCAATTAACACATATAAACCTAATAATATGTAGTTGAGGGAATGATCTAGCAATGTTGTTACATAATCCAAACTTTCTCATAGTATAATGTCTGAAGAAAGACATGCATGTTATGAGAAATCACTTTATCGAAGGCCTCCATTTTCCAGCAGCTTGAGATGGGGAAGGTGGGTGACATTGGTTTTGTTATTTCTGTAGAAGAGAGGGATGAAACTACAATAACACGTCAAAACGAAATCTTTTATGGGAGATAGAAGCATCTTTTTCACTTTTTTATATTTCCAAAGCAACAACGAAAAAGATCCAATTTTCAAACGGTGAAGTATTTTTGATGGGTGTCCATTTATATGGTTTATGACTTGAAAATGTTCTTCCGATATATAAAGCTCAAACAAATTAAAAAGGTGGTTGGTATTTTCACTATATATTCCCCACATGAATGTTTTGTCTCACCACATAACGACATGATCCTCAATTAGAAGGTTGGATGAACTGTTCCTACAACTCTCCAATGGTTTTCCACAATACTATATTTTATGACCTCATTTTCCCACTCAAAGTAATATATCATCCCACCAAAAGAAACCATACACAACTCACAATTCTAAAAAGGGAAAGTATTTAGGGTTTTCCATATGCTTGTGTTCTATCAAGAATTATGTAACCGTCTCAACCACATTCTTACCACCAAAATCTTGTCGGTGATGAATCACTTGTAGTAATTCTTTGAATTTACACCACAAGTCATGGGAGGAAGAAAATCCAACATGAATTTTCCTCTACATTGTAAATTGATGCTTCATGCAATTTCTTGTAATCCTTATCACTTCCTCCGCAACGTAAATGAGTCCCTTTTCACGATCCACCGAACAACATAAACCGTTTCACTCGGGGAGAAGGTCAGCCCATCTATTCCATCTACCTACAAAAAAACAAATAAATATTGGTTTATGCAACAACAAATGTATGTTAAGTGAGAATTGGGGGAAATAAGTGAATACCTCAAGAAAAATCATAAATGAAAACCATCTCCTTTGCCTATTTGATAAGCCCGTGACAATCAATTTGTGATTAACCGAGTACAAATCATATGAATAATGTTGAAATTACATGGGGAAAAAGCTGAGGATTTTTCATGAGTTTTGGAGAGGGTCATAAATACTTAATCTATATCCCAATTCACACAGTGGATTAACTTCTTCGACAAAGATTATCAAGTGTTGGATAAACACTAATTTTTGTGATCTTTATAGAAGAGGTTTTTTTAAGCACAATGGACTAAGAGGGGAGGTGAATCAGTCCTTATAAAACTTTAAATCATATTTTAGATTATTCAATCAACCACAAATTCACTTATCCAATGATTAATGTGTGCACACCATTAAATATCAAAGATACAAGCAACCATGAAACATAGAATCAACACAAGGACACAATATATAAGTGGGAAACCCATTGAAACACAATCATTTTAGTGATATGTTTCAAATTTTGAGAGGTACCAACCCCACAAGGAGCACTAACCCTTAGTTTATTAGAGTTACAACCCTACAAGGAACAACAACCCCTAATTTTGTGAAGCACAAACTCCCCAAAAAGGCTACAACCCCCCAAGATGATCAAGAACCCACTCAACCAACTTATGATGATCGATCTCTAATTTTTTGTTGTCAACACCGATGGAGACCAAGTATTCAACTCGCACTTCTTCAACTCTTCATACAAACCCTAGGTGATCAAACCCTCACAACTAGCTCTTCCTTCAGTTCTCAAACCTTCAAGCACATGCACACTTGCTTGTTGATATTCCACAACCTATGATATAATTTATCTAATTTCAATTCATTCTCATAAACCTACAAAACTCACTCACCTAGGTCACACACCTTGCACACACACAACTAGCTTGCAAAAGCACCCAAAACTATGCTTTTATAAGCTCCTCTTGATTTCAAATTCAAATACAAACCTTTTCTCTCCTGTGTATCGACCTATGCATTGTAAAAACATACCAAATTTGAATTACAATAGTCACAAGTGACCCAAGTAGGTCAGCCTAGCTAAAAACCTCATTACATGTGCCAAAAATGGCTCAAAACCCCATGGGAACAAAGATAAAAATGCCCTTACATCAAAACCATACTTATTCATGACCCATAAATCATTACACATGCTTAAAATAAAATTTAACATTCATACATGGTCATAATTTAGATTGACCAATCAAATGATAATGGGCCCAGTACTCTTTGTATTTCTCAATATTGTTTTTCCTACACCCTTCAGACCCTGGAAACTTCATTATGCCACCAAATCACTTCAACTCAACCAAACCATGCCATGTAGCCACTTGATGGAAATTACAAAACATGTAGAACAATTTTTAGCAAGTTATAATCCTTGAAACAATCACTTGCTCAAACCAAATCCACTTTTGTCTTTGTCAAATTAACCTACCCAAAAGCTTTTTCAAATATTAGCTCAAAAATCAAGAACTCTAATTGGATTCAAAGGATGTCAAATGCATCCTCTTTACATTCCATGTGATAGAAAGTATCACCTAATCCATATTATGCTTAAAATAACTCAAAACGTTAAGCAAAACACATCCCTGCCCTACACTAGTAAAACCTACTTGTCCAAAACCCGACCTTGAAACCATGTCGAATCTCATCATCATGAAAAAAACATATATCACTATATATATATATATATATATATATATATATATATGAATCCTATTTCTAACACATTTTTAATCATCTCAAAATTCCACCTATAGCTCCAGATATACTCACTTTCTCGAACACTGCGTTTTAAGGCCTCAAATTGCCCTTTGACTGTCAACCTGAAAAAAATTCAATTGACCATGTTCCTACATCAACATGTACTAAAACCTCTTTATACCTCAAGAAATACTTACATACATTATACGCCATTAATTTAACATGCAACTCCTTTGGAGAACTTTGTCCTAAAACACCCTTCTTTAAAAACTCGACATGTTTGAGTGGGGCTCACTCATCCACGTGACCTCTACCATACCTTTATAGAAATATGAATGACTCATCTACATGTTCCAATCATCATACATGCACTAGGAGGAAAATCTGGCAACTTAGGAATAGTTTCTTCTATACCGCAGCTCTCAAGCTAGGGTTTAAAACCCATAAACAATAGTGTACCTTTTTAACATTCATTCATAAAAACCTAACAATTAAATGAACTCATTATTTTTTAAAACCTTATAGAATTATTGTATAAACATCCTTTAAATCCAAAAATTCACATGTAAAGCACATAATTCATGGTGAGCATGAGAAGATCGAATTCGAAATGGAAATGTATTAGATTTTGACCTGTCTCACATAAATTGTCATATCTTGCAAAAACACCTCCTAACTTCTTGAAATTTTCTCAAATCACCATGACACATCACAATAACAAATTCAATCATATGAATTCCATCCCCATATCTCAAACTCTTTATCCATTAAGACTTGCATAGCTACACCCTAGGGTTTTACAATGTAGAAGCTAGGGTCAACTTAAAGAAAGTTACAACTCATCATGAAATCACTAGAAATGACCCAAAATTTCTTGATAGACTGTGATATACTTGAATCCATACATAAATTAGCTCAAATGGCTCCAAACTCAATCTCACACCTCCTAATACTCATACCGCTCCAAATAGGCACATAACATTCGAAATCACTTGGTCAAAGGGAAACAATGATGGATGTCATCAATGCTTCTAAGAAAATTGTCACTACACAGGTGAAGTCCAAGCAGAAATTTCTGGAGTTAGAGGACTAGGTCAAAAAGCTAAGCGACAGGCTGGAAGGGATGGAGGAGGGCACTAAAAGAAGGAATTTTAACTTGCACATCAGTAGCTCCGAGGATGAGCTAGAGGATGATATTAATGACAAAGGTGTTGAGGGTGACGTGATCAAAGATAGCCATGATGGTAGCAGTGGGGGATCCCTAAAAAATTAACTTATGGTTCTGGACTGTTGGCAAAATTTTGGTGAACTTCTATTATTTTGATGTTTTGGAGATTGTTTCTCCTTCTCTCTAGTTTCCCCACCTTATTACAAAGTTTGGTTCTTAATTGTAAGAGTTAAGCATGTTTAACTCCTTTCTGGGAATTTTTCGTTTCCTTCTTGCTTGTTGTTTTCTGTTCCTCCTCTTGTAATGGCCCCGGGAGCCAATCCCTATTTTTACCATATATTATAAAAAAACTTGTATTTGCACCATACTGACTAATGTGAGTGCCCAAGCACTCTTCAAACCTGATATCCATCATGCCAACATGCTTCTTAAGCATCCAAGAAGCTCATACCATCATGTATCATCACCTAGGCACTGCGATTAGGCTTGTAAGAGCAAGAAAATCTCACTTAATCTTCCTTAATCATCATGAACCGACTTGAACCCTCATGTAAATACAATCCACAACGTCATCTGACCCTACTCAATCATCCAATTTGTCATTAATGTGGTTTTGTACCAATGACAACACCTATAGGACCACATGCCAACAATTTTTTATAGTGTTCTTCCACCTTTTACAAACAATCGCCAAGTTGGAGTGTGATCTCGAGTGGAACCCTCATGCAGACACTCTCTGCCAATGTCATCCGGAAGACGTGCAAAAGTATCCATTACTATTCCATACCCCGCAATTCCCTAAATATTTTGGGTAGGTTCTATTTATTGATTTTTAAAAATTTATCTATGTTAATGAGATTGTTAACAGACTAAATTTCTATTTTGTGTTATCGTTATATTCGGTCATGTTTTATGTATATTATGTGTATAGTTTTTTACTTCACCACTTACCCTATCGAGTTTATAATTTTAGAAGAAAGGGAAGGATCCAATAGGTGAATTATGTGTGTCTAATTATGCCCAAGGCGTAATTTACTCTAGATATTCCCTTGATAGGACTAACATCATCAACCAAGATCCGTGAAGGGTAATGTAAGACCAATGTTTTCATCTTGGATGTCTATTTACTAAAGCAATCACATGGGAAATGTATGATGGAAATTTCAAAGGTATCTTGTGAAGAAGTGCAAGTGGAGGGAGAGAACCATGGGAGAGGAAGAGGGGCAAAGAAGAAAGGGTTTGAGGGTGTATAAGTACAAGGGTAGGGAAAACAAAATGGGGAAGCAATCCATAACTCCACACTCCAATGTACCACATGAGTTTTTCTTAATCATTTGAAGTAGAAAAGGCATTTTTGTAAGACGTGGATACAAATATTTGTGGAAATATCTCGAATGTAAGGATTGAATGAACAATACTAAATAAACATATTTTTTTAACAATTATATTTGTTACATATATTCATTAGTCAGTAACACATGTAAATGTAAGGGGAAATCGAGTGCATGTTTAATAGACACAACATAGATAGGATTATTGTAGTTCGATGGCCTTCGTTGCCCTTCGAGCATGGTGATGATATACATTTTCTACGGGCACCCAACTCCAAACATGGACTCGAGCCTCCAAACCAGGTCCGATCGGCTCACTCTTCACCGTATTCTACACAACTCGCTTTGGCCTCCAAACCTCGCAGCTTTGCAAACATTGACCTCGAGGTTGACCTTACAAACAGTGATAGCATTGGTGAAGCGTGTGAACTGTTTGACAAATTGCTTGCTTGCAAAGCTCGCGGGATTAGGAAAAATGGGCTGAGATAGATCCGGCTACCTTTGTGCTAATGTGTGGACAATCTTCGGAAAGGACGTATTTCCACTTTAGGAGAGACGCCTAAATCAACAGCACAAGCCTCCCCTTCCTTTTGATATGTCTGCAAAATATAGAAGTATGCGATATGTTTGACAAAATGCTTGCTTGCTCTACTTGCGGGATTTGAAAAATTGGATGTTTCGGCTGATATACCCACACATAGATTTCAAAATGCATTCCTTGAAGCAGCTAACTGATCAGCTTGTGTCCCAAAGATGAAGAAGGGAAGTCCAGGCTGCAGGGGGTTCGCAAAGGGTAGACAACAATGGATACGGGGTAGATGAAGTCGACTACTCTGATGATCCCTTTTTGGAGCAATCTATTTTTTCCTTGCAGAATATTGAGGCTTGGCGGCAGAAAGAAGTGAATAGCTCTATCTCCTAGGTCCAGTCGAAGGAACATTTTATCAAAACAGGGGCCGAGCATGCATTGGAGAATCGGATCTTGGCAGGGACAGGGCCTAGGTCAGACTTATTTGGATCTATGAAGGAGGATCGGACATGGGGAATGACTGCCCTTGGCTCCGCTAGGAGGATTTGGTTCAGAATTTTGGCAGCAATTTTCCTCTATCACAAGATGGATTTATTGGCTCTGCTCTGGATTATGGGTTGATGTCTGGGTGGGGGTCGAGGGCTGATGTGGATATGAGACAGGGAGAGAATATAGGAAATCTTGAAGCGGTGTTGGAAGTTGAACAGGACGGGAGTCTTCTGGGTAAACGTGGAAGTGGGAAGAAGATTCGAAGGTGCATAAAATCTAAGAAACTGGAGGCTTTAGTGTTGGGTAAGGATGTAAAGCTACACAAAGTTGTGGAAGTAGCAGATAAAACAATTGTTGGACGGGCCCAAAACCGCCGGTTTGGGATCTATTTTTGAAGAAGTGGATGAAGGAAAATTGGGGTGACAGGTTAAGATATGAACCATCGGTTTTTCTCTTGGCCAGGGGATGGTTTTCTTTCACTCTTAATTCACCTGATGATGTTCAATGGATTCTGAACTTGGTTTGGAGCATGGACTCCACTCCGCTCCTTTTGAAAGCTTGGACCCCCTTTTTGATGCTCGAAAAGAGAGGATGGATACCCTCCCTATGTGGGTTCATCTTCCGGGTCTTCTAGCTGCTCTGTGGTCTCTGGATGTTTTCAGAATTATAGGCGATAGGCTGGGAAGTTTTATCAAAGCTGACCTTTCCTTTAGGCAATATGGAGTGATGACAGTAGCTCGAATCTTGGTCAATTTAGATATGACGGAAGGACTGGCAGAGGATCTGTTGTTAGCGATTGGTGACCATTTTCTCTGCCAAACTTTGGATTATGAGGGAATCCCTTTTCGCTGTCATAGATGCCATGCTCATGGGCACTTGGTTGCTCAATGTCATCTTCCTTTCAAGGGGTTTCATGCCTCGGTGGATCTGTTAAAAAAGAGGGGAATGTCTCATGCTTAAGAAGAGGGTTTGGGGAAGAAATTGACGGCAAATGTTGGTGACATGCTTTCAAGGGTGGCTCTGAATGAGGAAGGATTGCATGGACCAGCCTCAAACATTTTGGAAACGCCAAAGGAGGCTCCTACTCCCATTAGAGCTCGTGCTGCCTCTATAGGTCGGGATTCGGAGCTGCAAGGGAAAGATGAAGTTGAATTTCATGGTCTGCTACAACCCCTCTTGATGTCTCTTTCTTGAATCCTTCTAATGATCACTCGAATTTGGTTTTGACTTCCTCGGGGCACATGACAATGCTCAAAATCCTGGGACTAATCCTATCCCTTCAGTGCAAAACAATGATGTTTCTTGCCAGATCTCTGGGGAGGGGGTTATGACACAACCTCCAATTTTACCAGGGGTATCGATGCCTCTAAGGAATCTGATGATTCAGTCATTCATTACGCTCTTTAGAATCGAGCCATTCTTCTATCACAAAATCCTTCTATTAAGGTTGGGGGCCTTGGGATGGAAGATCTCTCTGGAGCTAGAAGGAAGGGTCGAAAATCTCACTTATCAGTGGCTAAGGATAGGGCGAGAGTGGATATAGCTGATGGCAGACAAGTTTCAATTGAATGGGCACTTAGAGCAGCGAAAGCCCCTTTGGTGGTGCCTTAATGAAAGTGTTATCTTTCAATTGCAGAGGTTTGGCGAGCTGGGAAAAAAATCGTCACTGAAAAGACTTTTTCAGACTACTTCCCCTGAAATAATTCTCCTTCAGGAAACTTTGGGAGCTGAACTACAGATTTCGAGCATTTTGGAATCTTTATTCAAAGGATGGATGTTCTTTGCAAGTGATGCTAGAGGTCGGTCAGGAGGACTTGCTATAGGGTGGAATCCACAGAAAATCAGGTTGGTCAGTTCGTGGGGTTTTGAATCTGGTCTTGGATTGGATTTTTTCTCTGAAGAGATGGATATGGAAATGTTGGCTCTTAACATTTATGGGCCATATGGGGATAGAGTTGATTTCTGGGAGAAAATTTGGTGTAAGGATATTTGGAAATCGAAAGCCATCCTATTGGGAGGAGATTTAAATTTCACGCTTGGGGCCACGGAGGTTTGGGGTCCAAAAGCGAAAGTGGACTCTTTGGCTGAGTATTTCATTCAGTCTTTTGAGAGGCATAATCTAGTTGACTTGGTTCTGTTAAGTTGAAGCCTACGTGGCGAAATAAACGTATAGGGGATGATAGAGTTGAAAAGAGATTAGATCAATTTCTTGTATCCGAGGAGGTGATCGAGTCTGTGTGCCTTATTCGTCAATGGGTGGATAGTGGAGGGGAATCTGATCATTTTCCTATTTGTTTGGAGATGAAAGGTAGGGAAAAAAGTCGGCAAGCCCATTCAAATTTAATGTTGGTTGGCTCAAGGATGTTTCTTTTCAAGAGTTGGTCCATTCTAGATGGATATCCCTTTTGCTTTGATTCGAACACTACTGCTGCTTTTCAGTTCGCTGAAAATTTAAAAAATATTAAGCTGGATACTAAATTATGGGCTCGTAAGAAGAAGGAAAGGGATGAGAAAGATCTTATTGAAATTGAGGAGGCCTTGCAGAAGTGGTATGATTCAGAGGGGGGTGGATTCTTGACTGAGGAGGATAAGACTCAGCTTGGGATTCTTGAAAAAAGGAGAAGGTGTCTATTGGATGAGCGTGAGACTTTGTGGCGCCTCAAAAGTAGAGCTTTGTGGCTTGAATGTGGGGACGAGAATACAAATTTTTTTCAGTCCTATGCACACAGGTGAAAGCTGAGAAATACTATATGGGGACTAAAAAACTCGGAAGGAGAGAGGATCTCTTCTTTCAATGAGCTGGCAACATCGGGCGTCGACTTCTTTAAAATGCTTTATAAAGCCCCGGCCGTAACCTCTATAGCGAAGTGGTTAAGATTGCAAATTTTTTTCCTACTTTCACTGACATCTGGAAATAGAAATTTGATGGCTGAAGTCTCTGTGGAGGAGCTCTCTGAGACTCTTCATAGTTTCCAAAAGGATAAAAGCCCTGGGCCTGATGGATGGACTGTGGAGTTTTTCTTGTCTTGTTTTGATCTAATTGGTGTTGATTTGTTGAGGGTTTTGGAGGAATCTAGGAGGTATGGGAAGATTTACAATACCTTCAATTCTACTTTCCTTGCCCTCATTCCAAAGACCAATGTTCCGGAATATTTTGATGAGTTCAGGCCAATTTCTTTATGTAACTGTATATATAAAGTTATTGCTAAGATTATTGCTCACAGGCTCAAGGTTGTTCTTTCCAAATCCATATCCAAAGAACAATTTAAGTTTTTTGGAAGGAAGGTAGATCCACGAAGTGATTGGTGTGGCTCAGGAGGGTCTGCACAGTTTAAAGGTAAAGAATCTTAAAGGGGCTGTCATAAAACTTGATCTTTCAAAGGCATTTGATTGGGTGAGCTGGCTCTATATTCATCTTCTCCTCACTCACCTGGGATTTGAGTTATGTTTTATTAATTGGGTGATGAGTTGCATCACTTTTGTATCCTTTGCGGTACTGATTAATGGCGCAACATCACCTTTTTTCTATGCTAAAAGAGGTCTTAGACAAGGTTGTCCTCTGTCTCCGCTGCTTTTTCTGCTGGTTGTTGAAGGGCTGAGCAGAGCTTTGATGGAGTCAAAACAAAATGGATGCTTTAAAGGCCTTCAAATTTCTCAGATTCTTCATATCACTCATTTTCTTTTTGTTGATGATATTTTAATCTTCTGTGATGGTTCGCGTAGGAGTGTTGAAAATTTGAAAGCTTTGCTGGACTTATTTAGCAAAGCCACTAGAATGGCTATCAATGATAGAAAATCCACTATTTCCTGTCAAAATTTGGAGGTGGATGAAGAGGCTTTTATTGTTATATGTTTTGGGTTTCCTTTGGCAAGTTTTGAAGCTGGTTTGAAGTATTTGGGCTTCCATTTGAAACCAAATTGTTACCGTAAGGAAGATTGGATGTGGTTGATTGCAAAACTGGAAAAGAGGATCAAGGTTTGGAGTCACAAGTGGTTATCTAGGGCTGGTAGGTTGGTTCTGGTTAAGTCGGTGCTAGATGTTATCTATTGGATGTCTTTAGCATGGATCCCTAAGGGCATTTTAGAGAAGGTTCATAGACTTTTCTCCTCCTTTCTTTGGCGTGGACACAAGGAACATCATTTCACTCCTTGGGTCAGATGGGAAAGGATAGCAACTCCTAAAGATATGGGAGGATGGGGACTAAAGAATATACTCCTTTTTTCAAAAGCTCTGGCAGCCAAAGGGGTATGGAGACTCATTTCTACCAGAAGTTTGTGGACTGAGGTGATCGTTCAAAAATATATTGCTCCTTGCTCTATTTTAGAATGGATAAGGAATCCAAACAAAAAGGGGGGCAATGCCTCTATTATTTGGAAAGCCATTATAAATTCTTTCAATGTGGTGGGTAGCGGTTTGGCTTGGCAGATTGGCAATGGTGTCAGGTCCGTCTTGGCATGGATCCATGGCCAGGTAGTAGAGGCAGTCATCTGCTTCCTCAGGCTGTGGTTAATCATCTACAAGAAAGAGGATTTTTTCTATTATCTCAAGTGGCTGACCTGGCGGTGACTTCTCTTTGGAGCCAAGGTTGGTTGAAGGCTGATCGTGTGGGTCTAGCGGATGAAGAGGCTGGCATTTGGTCTCATTTTATTAATAATCTTAAAGCTCCCATATCAGAATTGGCGAAGAGGAGGATGTTCTTATTTGGGACAATGATCCCTCGGGCTTTTATACTCCCAAAGGTGGTTATATAAAGCTAAATGTAGACTGCTTTCAGAGAGATATAAGATGGTGGTGGAAGCAGATTTGGAAGATGAAATGCCCACACAAAACTTGGTTATTTATGTGGTGCATCCTGGAGAACAAGGCTCCAACTTGGGATAATCTTCAGAAAAGGCAGTTCCATGGCCCTGGCTGGTGCATTCTTTGTAAATCTGAATTTGAAACTATGGAACATCTCTTTCTTTTTTGCAGGTTTTCAAAGGTGGTTTGGGCTGAATGCTCTAGAATTCTGAAGGAATTGTGTTTATGGCAAGGGATAACCGTG
Source organism: Taxus wallichiana var. yunnanensis (assembly GCA_018340775.1). Classification (NCBI taxonomy): domain Eukaryota; kingdom Viridiplantae; phylum Streptophyta; class Pinopsida; order Cupressales; family Taxaceae; genus Taxus; species Taxus wallichiana. The sequence goes on along the minus strand of CM031237.1, from coordinate 981,449,405 downwards.
GACGGGGCTTTAAAGCAGTGGATCTCTAGTGCTCCTAATCGTCATAGGAAAGCTCTTCCACTAATTATATGCTGGGGTATTTGGATTGCACAAAACAAGAACATTTTTGAGGAAAAACAATCGAACCCGAGCTTGGTAGTTGTTCAAGGAATCGGTTTTCTTTCTCATTTTTGTAGAATAAGGACTGTTCGAGACAACGAGAAAGTGGTGAAAGCTCCCATCAACAAGAACCTACCATGGCTTTTTTTTTATGGCGTTGCTCAGGGCAAACCATCTATTTGCGGTGGGGGTGGAGTCTTACACCTTTCTGATTCACATTTTTATAAAATTAGTATGGGTCTGGGTAATGGCACAAACAATTATGTTGAACTGATGTCTCTCAAATACTCCTTATTGTTTTCCTTAGAGAAATCTATCAAATCCATTCAGGTTATGGGGGATTCGTTGCTTGTGGTCAATTGGATCAAAGGGTGTCAAATATGTCACCATACCCATCTTCAACCACTGTTGAAGGACATCAAAGATATTGTGGTTGCGTTCGATTATTTTGAAATTTCTCACATCTTCAGGGAGCTCAATGTATTGGCGGATCATCTATCAAAGGAAGGCATTAGATTGAGATATGGGCAGATGCAAATACATGAACAACAGGAGAATTCACATTTTGAACATTATCACAGGCCTTTCCATGAATATTAGAAATGGACTCTGAATGAGGTATCAATTGCGGACCCACTTTTCTTGGGGGATTTGAATTCTGAATGGTATGGGCAGGAATCATTCCTGTTCTTGTTGTTTTTGGCGTGAGGTTTGGGACTCTTTGAGTCTGATCTTGGACTCGTATCTTGGTATTCGTTCTCCTCTGTGCTGGAGATACACTTTTTCTCCATTGCATTGTTCTTTGGGACACCTCCGGGAGTTTTCTGAGGCGGTTCTTCTTGCTACATTTTCCTTCTTACCTCTCTCTTGTGGCCAATTTCTGGTGATGTTGGAATGTTGTTTGCATCTTCTTAATGTAATTTTTCTCTTATTGGAATAAAATTACGATTTTTCTCTTGGGAAAAAGGACACAACATAGATAGAAAGATGTGTAACATCGAAAGGTAGATCGGGAATTTGAGGATTAAGGTTTCTCTCTAGGTCCTTCAACAATTATTAGCGATAATGATGAAGATTGTTTGTACCCAAATAATATATGTTATTTGTGTTCCACTTAATTGTCTCGAAATTGTGTACATTATTCATGTGAGGAAAATACGTGCTTTAAGGGGCCAAAATTAAGAAATGGCAAGAATTCAACATGGGCCAATTTTGAAACCCAACCACACTGGTTTCTTCTTGTAGCACTTTGTAGGCATGGTTTATAGTTCCAAGCTTGAGTAATATAAGAAAACAATGTGATGGAGGAACACTTGATCACTAATTTAACCCCTTAAGGGAATGGACATATGAATGTAAGGAGATTTTATCATCGATTGAGATTTTCAATTTTGTTACTTGATAAGATCCTTGCATATAATAAATGAATAATTTGTAGAAAATGACACGACATAAGACATTGGCCAAGATGCCCAAATATTCAATATAAGTAGAGTAATACCTTTAGGGTAGGGCAACACCATATAATGCTCCTTAAGGAAGGAGTAACTCCACAATCTCCCAAAATGGGAATCCACTTGGGGGACACCTCCAATATATCTCTACCCAGTAGAAAACTCAACTCATACATCCATGATCTACTCATAATGATACTCACATCCTTTATATAGACATACATTATTCTTAATGGATGGGTAACACCTAATCCCAATGTAGGTCGATTCATGACAAAATATTACTAATTCCTATGTGACCCATATATTATCAACATATAGCTAACATAATGGAGTTCAAATTGGCGATTAAGAGAAATAAGTAAAATCAAAGTTTTAAAGGTTAATTTTCACTTGATGCAAATCAAGAAGTTGACTACTATAGAGAAACAAGGAGTTCAAATTGGTAGATTCTTTGGAGAAATAAGTAAATTAAAGTTTTGCAAGTTAAGTTTGGTTGATGCAGATTAGTCACACCTCAAGGTATAACAATAAAGCGGTAGATGCTTTAGCAAATTGGGCTTTGGATAATCATGACATAGCTGCTATGGAGACCCTCCTCGGTGGTGGCCTCAATGAGATCAGGAAGATATGAGAGCTATTGAAACTAGACTATCCTTCATGATCTGTATTAAGTTTGGTTTGTTTTATAATGCTCAGGATTGGACTAATAGTTTCCAAGCCTGGCATAGTCGAAATTGTACAAATATTTTTCTTTTGAAATAAAATTTTGTTTTTTTAAAGAAAAGAAAATAGAGTGGGTGCAAAGAAGAAAGGAAAGAAATATTGAAATGGAAGGACAATGCATTTGCTTCAAAATTATGGATTTTATACTTGAGATAACACACCTCATTTAAACATTATATTCAATCATATAGCTCAAATATGCCCCCATTATTCCAAAAACATGAGAAAAGATTGCAATAACCCTAAGTAAATATTTAAGCTAACAAAGACACAAATTCCTAGAAAAAAGTCAACACAAACAAAGAACACTTGGGTGCAAAAACAAAACATCTAAATCTAATAATGGCGTGAAAACTCACCACTAGCAGATCTCCTGTTTCTCAACACCATCAACACCACCTCCAAAATGAACCGACATTGGGTAAAAATGAAACAAAAGTCAACATGAAGGAGTAGGTGAAGCAATAGTGAAATGACGTGTTATGACACTTGCATTGTGGTTGGTGGCAACAACTGCATTAAATGTGCTCCATGCAACATTTAAGGCCCTTAAATATTTTTAATGTGTTACTTTTAACCTTTATTAAGTGTTATATATATATATATATGGATATTATAATTATATAAATAAAATATTTTATGCACAATTATTAGGTTAAGTAGGAAAAATGGAAAGCTAATACAAAAATACAATTTATAGGAATACATGTCCTTTGAAATATCAAAAACAAGTCGATCTAATAGGGTTTTCTTCACATGCATGTCATATCGCGACCTCTTTGGGCCTTTGCGGATAAGTACCTCTATCAATTTTTCTAGGGTTTCTTGCCCTTTGGGCACACCTATATAATGGCCTCTTCCACCTCGAGCTCGGTTGTTGAAGTCGTGGCTGGAGCTTGTGGAGTCTCAAACAATGGTACCACCACTGAAACTCCCCAGAAGTTCATCTTGAAGGTCTTCCACAAGGTAATGAATCTCCCCCTGATGTTATTTTACCTATTCTTGAGTTTAATGTTACATGCCCGGTGGCTAGAGAGGTTATGTCTTATTGGATATTTTGTGGGTCATATCCCCTTTGGAAACATTTTAAAAGCATGGGTTAACTCAAGATGGGCCACTCACAACATCGAACTTAAGAGTGTTCGAACATGACCAAAGGTTTTTTTCTTTTCCATTTCTCGACTGTCACATGCCCCAACCATTCTAACCCATTTAGCCACTTGGTATGTTCGTAACTCTCTTTTGGTTCTTTCTCCATGGACCAAATATTTTGTGGTCTCTGATTATGCGGCCCTCAAAGTGCCAGTTTGGGTAGAATTTCTGGCCTCCCATTGTCATGTGTTCATTTCCTGCATCAAATAGCTTCTTCTATAGGGTGGGTGGTTTGTATGGAACCTCAACGATTTTATAACACCTGATCGTAGAAGCGTGTTTGTGTTGAAGTTGACCTCTCTCAAGAGTTGAAAGAGTTTGTGGAGATTCAAATGGGAGATAAATGATACTCCAAGTGTATCTTATACATTAACCTATCGACACTTGATTTCGATGTCGGGACTCGATCATAAGATCAAATACTCTCCTCTCTATGTCTGTGTAACCACACCAACACCTATGGTTACCAAAGTAACCAAACCCCCTCAGGAGGAGGGGTGGAAAATGGTTGGAGGATGAAAGAATAAGAACAAACCAACTCAGACCAAGGTCCCCGGCTCAAATGGCTCAAGTGAACCAACTATAAAGGAACAATCTTGCGGCCAACGTCTCAAGGGGACGGTTTTTGATGACTCGCTTCTCCCTTTGCCTAAATTCTCTAACATGACCAATGCGGCCTCGGTTCTCATGGACCAAACAAATCCCATCCGAAATTCCTCGACTCTTCCACATTCTCGGTTGCTCTAAAAACTTAGTACACATGGCCCATCCAAAAGGGCTTGAAGTCCTCCTCGCCACTCCGGGATCATAGCCCAGCTCACAGTGTGGATTTTGTAGAGGAGGAATACAACATACAATATGTTAAGTGAAGAAAAATTGAGTTGTAATATTTCTTAAAGAGCAAATGGTCAATTTTTGCACAATCGGTTTGATGCCTTTGACGGCTTGGATGCGAGCAACATGGCCCTTGACCACCATTTACCATAAATTACATATCATGGAATGTGTGGGGTCTTAACGAATCCAACCGCAAGTATATTGTTCGAGACACTTTCCAATAATTTTCCAATTTAGATGTGTTTGTTTTTACAACAAAAAAATGACAGGTTTTGATTGGAGATGGTTTGTAAATCCATCTGGCCTAACAACCTGACATTTTGCAAGTAATCATGATAGGGGGCATGGGGTTTAATATCCCATTTTATCCTAAAATGACGACCCTTTTTATGGATTATAGTGTCTACCCCACCAATTGTGCCATCTGGGTATTATTTAATATTAACGTCAGTCGCCCTTTTGGCCTCATTAATATGTATGCCTCTAATGATGCAAACTAAAAGGGATGATCTTTGACGATGGATAACTAATACAATTCTTGTGTCATATTAGGTTATATGCAATGACTTTAATATGGTGGAGCTGCCCACCGATAAGTGTGGGCACCTACCTATGTAATGGATAGTTAGTGAAAGGGAAGCATGGTTTTATATGTGTAATAAATTTGGGTTTTATGACCTTAATGCTTCTCACACTCCCACCTCTGAAGCTTGGTTCACTTGGTCCAATCTCCGAGGAGGATCAGATTGGGTCCTCAAATGGCTTGACAGAGCTATGCTGTCAACTCAAGATTTTTTGAGTTTGACAACATTTATTCCTTACCTGTGGAAGTGATGTCAGATTTTGTCCTTTTGGACCACTCCCCCATATAATTTTGTATCACTTGGCAAGATAAGTGACCTTTTTGTCATAAAGGTCTTTTTTCTCAATATTGCCTTGATGGAACATGGGCCCACCCTCAACCACATCTTACATGTGTGGAATTTATCTCCTTAGCCACGTCATTGCTAGAACTATCATCCACCTATACATTTTAGTTGGACTCAATGGTGGGAGGATGTTATGACTAGGATGACCAGATTCTTTAGAATTTATGGTCGAAAGTTGGCAAAAATTTGGTGTCGTGAATACTCCACTATCTCCTTCGCTCTTAGCAGAGTGGTGGTGGAACTTGAAGGAGATCCCTTCTCTAAAAATTTGTAACTCCAGTGTGGTGAGCTTCGTTAAAAATCCAAATTGTGGTCAATTACAATGCTCAGGGGAGCTAAAATTGCGTGCACGTCTTCAATGGATTGAAGTGGGGGTTCGTGTGTCAAAATAATTTTTTTATCTCTCAAATTCAAATAACCTTCTCAACAACTTTGTGCCATTCATGATGGTGAAACTCAAGTTACGGACCCCAACTTATGTATTGTTTGTTATATTTCTTTTCTTAATAGGGTACAAACATGTCTCAACAAAAGAAGTTTTCTAGGACATATTTGTTCATGTTTTTAATATATTCTCCCTTTTTATTGCACGTATAGATAGATATTATCATGGATAAATTTGTGCATCATCCTATTCCTAAAAACATTGGTTTTCATAAATATACTTCATTGCTTTTAGAGGATGACTTGCAATATGGAGATCTATTGTCCTTGAATAATGATAAATTTCTGAATTTGTTCCAAGTACCCAACTTTCAAGCACACAAGTAAACATTGAGGAAGATGTTGACATCACTATAATGACAATGTTTTTGTTCAAGAAATGAACCATGAATAACAATCTCCCAACATGTTAACAAATATTTCCCTCAAGGAAATATTTCTCCCACACACTCAGAGGTAATGAAATCTCAATCGTCTGCCCTTCCTCCCCAAAAGGGTAGAGCTCGTTGGAGTATTACAGATACTCTTGTTTTGATTGTTGCAATACACATTAAGAGGGAGACACAATCCAATTGTTGGGCCATGAAAAAGGCTATATCAACCTCGAAAAGTGGAAAATTGTACAAAAATATTGTGTTTCTCATGGTGTGAATCGTACACCCATCAATGTCGAGATCAATGGGAACATATTCAACCATTTTACAAAAATCGATACTATGAAACTAATATTCCATCAAGGCATGACAATTATTGGAGTATGAAAGTGCAAGAAAGAAGTCATAAGAAACTCCCTCAAAACTATCCCGAAGAGATATTTCGATCAATGGAGGTCAATTTCTGACAAGACACTCATAAATCCCGACAATATAACCATGGATAGCTCTGACATGAACCATATGGCTGATGAGGAGTTTTCTACACCAAATGAGAACGAAAATTATTATTAGAGGCAAACACCTAAACAACATCTCAAACTCAATCCAAATGGAAAAAATGAAAAGCAATATCCAAAGTTATAGGTCTAAAAGATACTGTTGTTGAGAACAATAAATCAGTGATTACTACTCTATAGATGGCTGAGGAGGGGTGAATGAAACGCCTTGAAAAGGAATTTGGTTTGCTTGAACCATATGGTTGATCAAAATTGAAGAACAAAATATCAATGTGCAAGTCAATTTGGTTTCATCTTAAAATTTTATTTGGCAGACCATGCTTAAGATTAGTGAATCATTTTCCAACAATAAATGATTAATCTCTTTATGTAGCCTTTTCTCATCTTATAGGCAACATTTTTCAAGTTATATGTGTGACATGACCTTTAATAAAAATTGAATTACCTACTTGAGTTCTAGCTCATTGTTATTTCCAAATAGTAGTTGTTGCTCTAAATGTAATCATAAAGTTCATCATGCAATTTATTGTATAAGATGAAATTTTAATGTTATTTCTTGTCATCTTTGTTGAATTTGATAAAACCATATTGTATGTTGATGTTACAATTTGTTGTTATATTTTGTAGTCAAAGTGCAAGCTTCTCAATGACATTGATCAGGATTTGATTGTGGATTTGTCATTTTTGTAGGGAGGATTTTGCATTATCATCTTCAACAACATTTATTCTCATCAAATGAATTCTAATTCAGCAAAAATAATAAAAATCCTCATGGCAAGTGCATCTATTATTGTCCAATTGGCATTTCAAATTTGGTATGATATTCAAGGTTCAAACAATATGCAACATGTATCAAAGAAACATAAGATATGTTCATCTGCAAGTATAAAGTCTTCAAATGTTGAAATGGAAGGGGAAATCTATGCAATCACTTCAGAGCAAGAAAACACAATCCTTGAAACAAATTTATCAAATTCTCAATTTGAAGGGAGGATTTACAATGAATGGTATATTAAGCCTCGTTCATTGCATTGGTGGAACCACTATGTTTTTAAAGTTACATGTGATGATGAATGATTTCGTAGCATTTTTAGGCTTTCCTATTCATTATTTACATCTCTTTGTGAATTGTTGAATGAATACCTTCATCAAGGTGATATATCGTTATCATTGGCAAGATCTATAAAGGGTAGGGTGTTTTCAGTTGAGAAAAAAGTGGCCATTGCAGTTTTGCGGTTATCGTTTGGAATGACAATGATTGCGATTAGTGAGCTATTTGGTTGTGGGAAGTCAACAGTGGTAAAAATTATAAATAACTTCATAAATTCTACGCATAATCATTTGAGAAGTCATATACAATGGAAAAATAAAAATTTAATGATTGAGCACGTAAAAGAAGGTTTTCAAAAAAAAGGCTTTCTAAATTGTTGTGGTGCTATAGATGCACATAGATGAATTAAGAGTATAAGGTGTGTTCCATGCAGTATGTCGGATGAATAATATGTAACACTATACTCGTAGACAATAGGATTGTGACACATATGTGATGGATACTAGTATGGTGTATATGAATGTTGTGTAGAGACCATTTTTTTGGTGTAGCTCCTCTCCTTCACCCCACATTCACTCTCCTTCATTACACTTACCCTCTCGATTCCCTTTTCCCCAAATTTGAATAAATCCCATTCCCACCAACAATACACATTTCCTTAATCACTCTTAATTAGTTAATTAATCCCCTGTAATTCTTAATAATCATTATATGTTAATGGGCTCCATGTAAACCCAATTGATAATTAATATTTTACATCACCTCACCTAAAAATCAATACTCCAATTACCTCACCTAATAATCAATACCCAAAATTATTCAATTCATGAACCCCACCCATGAATTGAATAATTATATACCCCAAATTCATTCAAATCCAACATCCCACTCATAAATTCAATAATGCAAAATAATCCACATGGGATTCACTATTACACCTAACCATTTCAATCATGCTCCCCACTCAATATCACATCTTTTTTTACCTAATAATTCAAATCATGAGCCTCGCTCAATCAAATCAAATCCATATCAAATTTATTATCACTCAAACCATGTCCCTTAATCAGGGTTACTTTTGTAAACCAGGGTTACCTGATAATCCCTCAGTTAACCCCATCTCTTGGCTATAAATACAAGCCTTCCCCCTCTTTCAAACAAGTTGGAAATTTTTGGAAATTATTTTTAAAGTTTTATAAAACAAGGAAAGAGTGATAGAAAATCTATGTCATTATAGCTCTTCACTATAGAACTATTCCTTCTCCATTTTGGACAAGTTTTGAAGTCATGGCAAACCTATGACACTGTAGCTGAGGATATTATCAATCTCTCCCACACATTGTACTTCTCTGTTTATTTTACTAGGTGTATTGTATTTCTCTACTTCTACATGTTATCTATTGTTCATCTTTTATTTCTATCTTTCTAGACACGGGGGTTGACATCCTCCAAGGAAGTTGACAACTTCTTGGAATTGGCATTGTTCGAGAAACCCCTGAATATATCTATCTAATCATATCTATTTCAGTTTTGCAAAAATTATCATAGATCCATCTATTTGGTGACCAACAGATCTACATCCACATTTGAGGCTCCTTAAGCCCTCCATATTTCAAGGTTGTTGGTGGCTTTTAGTATCGGTGCACTCGCCTGCACGAGAATGAGGTTTCTTGTCCAACATTTTGGCATGCTCGGTGGGACCAAACTCAAGTTCTAGTCATTGTTTTGTTCCTTTTCTCATCTTGTATAGGTGTCGTAAGTATAACGGTTGTCGGGTTTCATAGTTCTTGTCAATTTAGATATATTTTGTGAATATTCCGTTTTTAGACTAAATTGTTTACAAGATTTTAGTATTGTGTCTTTGCGATTCGGTATGATCGATCGTTTAGGTTACCTTGGAGGTAAGTGGTCTTTTTGTTTTCAATTGGCTTGTTATTTCGTTGTTCGTAATTAATATAAAGTTTATTTTTATTATTACATAAATGAATGTTTATATATATATATATATATTTAAAATATTATTATTTTCCTAAGACCTAACTCTCCCTCCAAAGCATCCTACATTGCCAACTTGATTTCCACCTCACAATCCCCTTTCACCGAGCTCCATCCCAAATCTAAACAACCGCCACACCTCACATACAACTCACCTAATTCCCCGACTCCTCTTCCCACACAACACCTATCTACCACTTGAGCCATCCCTACCTCTTTGTGCTCTCTACCTTTTCTATCCGAGTTACCTCTCTCTCACCCCCTAACTCACTCCCTCTTCCAACTTACTCCCCTACCCACTAAACAACTCACTCCACCCATCCCCTTTTTCTCACGAGCTCCATCTTCTACCCACATCCCATGCTACACGCCCCTAACTCTCCTTTTGACCTACAACCTATCCATTCTCAACTCCTTCCCTATCTCGTGACCTATCACCCACACACCTCGCCACGATCACTCTTCCACCTCACTTCCCAAAAACCCAACCTTCCACAATGTCCCCTCTCCTATCCACCGATTGAGCTACTTCCCTCACCATCGAGCCACCAATCTCCATACAACTCCCGAATCTACATGCCTCTCCACGCACATGGTCATTCCGCAGCCAACTTGGCCACTTCTCCACTGATAAAAGTCCAAGCTCCACGATGCTGGGAAATATTTTAACCTTAAAGCCGAGGACAATAGAGCTTAACACTGCTACACAAGTATAACATCAACCTTTGAACTATCTTCACATCTCAAAACAAATCCTTCTAAACTAAAGAGGTAGGAAAAACTTTCCCGTTGATAGCTTGTAGTTATTGGTTCTAGTGGAGGATCGATCATAAGGAAATTATCATTTATCCGAACAACACCCATGACACTAACAATAATTCTTTGATATAACCTTCATTCATACACATTACTCGATCATCACTTAAGAGATTTCTTTCACCTAGCCACCATATAAAGTTTGAGGGAAGATCCCTACTATTTTTGTTGATTTTAGTGGTAGTACTCTCATCAACATATGGTGTAACTCTTGCACCATATCCAACTCTTACTAGTGCTCTTAAGCTAGACTAGAACTTTGATATGTAGAAGTCCACCACATGACAAAGATATAGGTTGCGTGATAAATGGCTTCGTTTCACCCTCCATTTTAGCGCATATCGGTGTGAGCTAACCCAACCTTTTTGGAACGAAACAACATATGATTGGATGAGATACCTCGACATCACAAATTTAACCACGTATGACCAAAACTCTCTATGTGAGGAAAGTGAATATCCATGCAGACTCATAATATTCCGATGCTTGATGCTTCCAACCTGTTTCTAGCTCGGTTTCAAATTTGCGCAAGCTTTTTGGGTAGTGATTGTAAAGTCTCTTTACAACAATTAACTTAAAATTATTTTCACCGCATTTATAAACAATACTTGCAACACCATAGCCAATTATATTTCTTGTTTATGTTTGTTGTGATTCTCATTATGTCATCGTACATGTGAAGAGCCACGTCCGTGTGTGTAGTATTACCCACCCCCTAGTTATTCATGTGGGATCCCCATTGGCGCTTGTGTCGGTGGAGGTTTAATTAGTTTTTCCCACATGCATGGGCCATTGTAATGGATGAAACTTTTTAAAATGCAAAACCAACTTGTTGACTGTGGCTTGGGCCACGCATGTCCATTTTGTCAAAACATGCCACATATGTTGAGTTGTCTTTGTCGTCATCGAAGCCGTGAGGAGCAAAGCTATGCAATGTTGGTTATCGGTCTTTGTCACAAATGAGTGTTGATTAAACTCCACTCGAGACAAAAGCCTTTCTCATTGGGAGCATTTTTTTTAATTACTCTAATTCTCCTTCATAAGCTTAAATTCAAGTCAATACATTAAATCAATTATCCAAACCTTTTTAAACTCTATCATTATCTACTCCTTAATAGATTCTATTAAATCCACAATCATTGCTATCATTATTTAAGCCATTTTGACTTTGTTTCATTTAGTTAAGCTTCATTTTTTCCTTTACTCTTTAATCCTAACTAGTTCAATTTTTATTCATACACGTTGTCATATTCTAATTACTTATTTTTCTATTCCATTTGTTTTACGTTTAAATGCATAACTATTTTATGATCCTTCCATTTTCCGTGACACCATTTAGGACTAAGTGGCTAATTGTGTTCTTTGATTTTGTAGGGTAGCATCTACGACCTTGTGACCATCTAATTATGTTGTCAAAGATGATTATTTTTAAACCATAAACACACTGCAAGTCTCGTGTCACTAACCTCATCTATGATCGTGGATGGTAAAATTATAGGGTACCTGACATTCTCGGCCACTAACTACCGCCTTCACATACGTCATTATCACATACAATAAAATAATGGGAGAAAACAATATACATGTATTCCTTGTTTTCCCTATTTTTCTCCTTCCGCATTGAAATTAACTTTTCCTGTGTATGTCCTCATCAAAAGTTCACACTTTGTTTTTAGCTTTAAAAAAACCTTTATTTTGCATCCTTCCTGATCAGATAGTTTAAATAGGGGAATTAACCTTCGCATTTCAATTATCACACACTGCCTAGAACTTCACAAAAAATCAACACATCAAAACACTCCTTTCACCTAGTTCACTGATTGGGATTTGAACACCCAACAAGAAACCATTTCAAACATTTCCCTAGCCAAAACTACTTGAAACCAGCCTTAGACTGTCGTTCTCTAGGCACCTTCATTATCCACTTTTCTTTTCTTTTCACATCTCATAATTAATCATGATGATAAAAAAATTATTGCTTGATTTGTTTGTTAACAAATTTCATAAACAAATGTTTATCTATTTCATGCCTATTGTCACTCTCTCTCAAATCGAAACAAAACAACAATCCACTCCATCAAATGATGTCACTTCCCCTAATGATCTCTCCCAACAAGATTCTACACTTGAGACCATACATTTGGTTACCCAACCTCTAGTCTCCATAGTCTCACCTTATGGAGACCACGTCATCCAAAATTGTCCCCACCTTGAAATCAAGACCCATGTCCCTCATCGGGCCTAACCTTTCTATACCAGCCTACATTTCCCCCTCCTTTAGAAAATCTCATGCCTCCTTTTAACCTTATATATGATTTCATATTTCATAAATCTCCCATAATTTCTCAATCAAATCAGTCCACTCAATTGGTGAATCCTATTCCACCCATGGCAGTTCATGTCAACCCTATTCCATCCGCTACTAACATGCCTATCCAACCATCTAAACCTCTTAGCACTTACATTCCTGCCCACTATATGCTCTAATCATCTCAACCCCTTAACACTCATATCCCCACTTATCATTTACCACAACAACCTACCCAATCTCAACGATCACATCACGTCCCTATTTCTCAACACCAATCGTTGCAACAAAATATCCAATCTCAACCCATGACACATGTTAATCCTTATCAAATGATTTCCCAAACACCCACACATCTACAAATTAATCAACCGTCTTATCAAATGATTCCACAAACATCCCAACCAAAAATTAATAAACCACCTTATCAAATGATTCACCAAACACCTACACATCCACAAACTTATCCATAACCTACTACTTATCAAGCTACAAACCAATCCAATCCCAAACTAACATCGCATCAAATATTCACACTTTAATGAATAGGTTGGCTAGTCTAGAAGTCATTACCTTGACACCCAAAAATACCTTATCCTATGAACAAATCGTAACTAACCGATTAATCCGTTAGTTCCTATCAAACCTTACCCTCCTAATTAGAAAATTCTCGAGTTTATTAAGTTTAAGAGTAGAGAAGATCCCCAAGAACATCTTCGTACATTTAAACATGCATGTTATCTTATTACACATGATCAAGACCTACTGCTTCACACTCTCCCCATGTCCTTTTCCGGTCCTATATTGTATTGGTACAACAAGATCCCACAATATTCTATATTTTCCTTCACTCAAATGACATGAGTTGTTTTTATAACACTTTTCAATCAATATTACATGTAAAATTATTGGGGTGTGGATCTGTTTTTGGTCTTCTCTAATCGGTATTGAAGTGTTGGAGTTTGAACGGTTAATTTTGGAGACTTCAAGAGCATTCTGCATGTCGTCGATGTTAGATTATTGTGATGTTGTTGTTAGGTTCCTGTGATGTTGTTGTTAATTGGTCATCAACGTTATGACAAAAAAATTTAGCCATGGGAAGATGAACGATCATGACTTTCAAACTTCTAGGGTAGGCTTTAGGACTTCTTAAAGGATTGTAGTCTTATAAATAGAGGTGTTAGGGTATCTTGAAGATATCTTGGGTGTTCAAGAGGTCTTGAGTCTTAGTGATCAAAAGGTTATCAAGAGTGGTCAAGGTTAAGCAATTGGGTGTCAATTGTGGTTTAGCATCTTTGGAATTCGGTTATGAGTTCATAACTAAGAGAATATTGTGAGAGTTGTTTTACTCTCGTTGATAATAAAATCGAGCAAGTTCTTGTGTGGACGTAGCCCACATTGGGTGAACCATGTTAAATCTTGTCTTGTCTTCTTTTGTGCATTATTTATTTTATTGTTATATTTTTGCATGTATACTTCTACTATATAGTTTCCTACTACTGTGATTTGAGGAATTGTTTCCGCATATTTGTTCTCTAATTCCTAACAACTGGTATCAGAGCTTTGGTGGTTTTTTTTGCTGAAGTGGTAAATCACAGGGAAATTTTAGCTTGAGTGGGAGCTATGGTGGATGAGGGAAGATCAAGGGTTGAGAAGTTCAATGGGCATAACTTTGGTTTGTGGAAGATGTAAATGGAGGATTACTTATATCAAAAGGACCTCCATGTTCCTTTGGCTGGAAAAGCAAAGAAACCTACACCATGTCGGATGAGGATTGGGAGTTGCTGGATAGAAAGGCACTCAGGGGCAATTCGGTTATGCCTTGCATCTTCGGTTGCTTTCAACATATCGCAGGAGAAGACCACGGAAGGTCTCATGAGTGCGTTGGGGAAGTTATATGAAAAACCCTCTACCTCTAATAAAATATTTTTGATGAAAAAGTTATTTAATATGAAGATGTCTAAGAATGGTTTTATTGTTGTTCATTTGAATGAATTTAATACGGTTGTGAGTATGTTAAACTCAAGAAAATTGACTTTGATGATGAGGTCAAGGATTTGTTGATTTTGTGCTCCTTACTAGATAGTTGGGACAACTTGGTTATGATTGTAAGTAATTCAATCTCTAATAATTCAAAGCTGAAGTTTGAGGATGTAATAGGTGTGATCCTAAGTGAGAAAATGTGAAGGAAGAGCACTGGAGATTCTTCTACTGGAAATGCTTTGACAAAGTGGAGAACAAAGGGAGACAAAAGAACAAAGGAAAGGTAATCATGGGAAGTCGAATGATCACGGAAGGTCAAAGTCCAAGAGTAAGTTAGAATGTTAGCACTTTGTGGGAAGGTTGGTCATGCCGAGAAAGATTTATGGGCTCTTCGGGATAAGAAGAAAAAGGAGGAAACTAAAGAGGTAAATGTGATAGCAGGTGATATTTGTCAAGATGCCTTAATTCTTTCTTTAGATAATATTGCTAAGTCTTGGGTGTTAGATTCAGGGTCTTCTTTCCATGCCACCCCACATAGACATTACTTTACCGATTTTGTTCAAGGAGATTTTGGACATGTATATCTCGATGATCACGAACCATGCAAAATAGTAGGGAAAGGTTGTGTTCGGGTGAAAATGTAGAATGGGAACACATGGCCACTTAAGGATGTCGGGCATGTGCCTAAGTTCAAAGTGGAACTTGATATCAATGTGTTAGTTAGGAAGTGATGGTCAGACGGTCGGGTTTTATAGTGGATTCTTGTAAGGTTATCAAGGGAGCTCTTATGGTTGCAAGAGGTAAGAAAACCGGTACTTTGTATTTAACCAAAGTGGTGTTGATTATTGTAATTTAGTTACTACTGAGATGGATATGCAACTTTTTTGGCACCGGAGACTCGGTCATATGAGTTAAAAGGGCATGCAAATTATAAAGGATAGGTTGCCTAGATTAAAGGAGTTAGATTTACACTTCGCAAGGACCTGTGTTTATGGAAAACAAAAGTGGGTGAGATTCCTCAAGGTTGGACCTACCAAGAAGGAGGGTAAGTTGGATTTAGTGCATATAGATGTATGGGGGCAGCTAAGGTAAACTCTATTGGTGGTTCATGTTATTATGTCACTTTCATTGATGATGCAACTAGAAAAGTTTGGGTATATTACATTAGAAATAAATATGATGTGTTTGAAACCTTCAAAAGATGGAAATCTTTGGTTGAGAATGAAACAGGTCTCAAGTTGAAATGTCTCAGGTCGGATAATGGAGGGGAGTATTGTGCAATGAATTTCTTGATTACTTGTTTAGTAAACGGGATCCGCAGTAAAGAACGGTTCCAAATACTCCACAGAAAATGGAGTATCGAGAGAGAATGAACAGGACAATCATGAAGTGTGCTAGGTACATGAGGTTACATGGGGCTGCCACTCATGTTTTGGGTGGAAGTGGTGAGCACAATTATTTATCTGATTAACAGAGGACCCTCTATGGCTTTGGATGGAGGTACACCTAAGGAGGCTTGGTCTGGTAAGAAAATTAATTACTCATTTCTTAGAGTATTTAGATGTGAGGTATTTGTTCACATTGATAAAGATGATAGGACCAAGTTAGAGGCTAAGTCTGAGAAATGCACCTTTGTTGGATATGGTGAGGATGACTTTGGTTTCCATGTTTGGAGTCTTAAGGACAAGAAAATATTTCGGTCTAGATATATTGTCTTTAATGAAAAAGTCATGTATAAATATCGGCACAAGAAGAGAAAGAGGAATCAAAGAAAGAATACACAGTGTTAGAGGACATTAAGGACAACAACGTGTCTAAGGGGGGTTGCTCAGTGTAGCATGTTGCATGTTCTGCACGGTACTGGGCTTCAGAACTTACTCATTAGGAACCCCAAACTCATGAGGTGAGAAGGTTTTCTAGGGTAAGAAGGGAACCTAAACGATTTACTCCATCTTTGAATTATTTATTTCTCACCGATAGTGAGAGGCAGAGTGCTTTGAGGAAACAATGCATGCATGCAGATGCTAGGAAGAAGTGGGAACAGGTCATGGATGAAGAGCATAGATCTCTTATGGAAAACTAGACTTGGGATCTGGTGGAGCAACCTGAGAGAAAGAGAGAATTGCAGAACAAGTGGGTGTATAGAATAAAAGAAGAAGATGGAGGCAGGAAAAGATACAAGGCCCGGTTGATGGTCAAGGGATTTGTACAGAAGAAATTTATATACTTTGATGAAATTTTTTCTTCTGTTGTTAAAATGACTTTTATTAGAACTGTTCTTGGTTTAGTAGCAATAGAAGACCTGTACTTAGAGCAGTTGGATGTGAAGACTGCATTTCTTCATGGTGAGTTGGAGGAGGAATTGTATATGCAACAGCCACAGGGTTATGAGGTCAAAGAGAAGGAGAGGTTAGTGTGAAAATTGAAGAAGAGCTTGTATGGCCTGAAACAAGCTCCACGGTAGTGGTACAAGAAGTTTAACAGTTTTATGCAGGAGCAGGGTTACTCCAAGTGTCACTCAGACCATTGCGTGTACATCAAAAAGTTTCTTAATGGTAGTTATATTATTCTATGCCTGTATGTGGATGATATGCTTGTTGCAGGGAAGAAAATGTAGGAAATAAAGGTACTCAAGAAGCAATTAGGTGACTCCTTTGCCATGAAGGATTTGGGGGCGTAAAAATAGATCCTTGGTATGAGAATAACTCGAAAAGGAAAGAGTGGAAGCTAGTGTTATCTCAAGAAGAGTACATAAAAGAAGGTCTTGGCGAGGTTTAGTATGCAAGATGCTAAACCGGTTAGTACCCCTTTGGCAGGTCACTTTAAATTAACAAAGGAGCAGAGTCCCAAGACTAAGGAGGATAAAATCCATATGTTGAGGGTACCGTACTCATAATCAGTTGGTATCTTGATGTATGTTATGGTATGCACTAGGCCTGACATTGCCCATGCAAAGTGAGTGGGTTTATGAGTGATCCGAGAGAGCACTGACAGAAAGTGAAGTGGATCCTTCGTATTTGAGAGGGACCATGGGAGCAACATTGTGTTTCAGTGGATCAGACACTACATTGCGTGGTTATGTAGATTTGGACATGGTAGGAGATTTGGACAAAGTAGGAGGAGCACGATAGGTTATGTATTTACGGTTGGTGATACAACGGTGAGTTGGATTTCACGGTTACAAAATGTTGTGGCTTTTTCAACCACATAGGTTGAGTATGTTGCTGCCATAGAGGCAAGCAAGGAGATGATTTGGCTACAATAGTTGCTTGATGAGTTAGGTCATAAGCAGGAAGTTGGGAGACTACATAGTGATATTCAGAGCGCTATTCATTTAGCGAAGAACTCGCTTTTCACTCTAGGATGAAGCACATTCAACCGAGATATCATTTCATCAAGGCAGTTTTGGAGGAAGATAAGTTGAAGCTAGAAAAGATTCATACGGTAGAATCCTACGGATATGATGACCAAGGTGGTCACAAGGGAGAGTTTTAAGTTGTGTTCAACTTTGATTGGCCTTCATGGTTGATAATGAAGGGTTGAGAACTTTTCTCAGTAGGAATAGTCTCCAAGTGGGAGATTTTTGGGGTGTGGAGCCTGTTTTTGGTCTTCTCCAATTAGTATTTAAGTGTTGGAGTTTGAACATTTAAGTTTGGAGACTTTAGGATCATTATGTAGTCATCTCATTGTTAGATTTCTATGACGTTTCTTTGTTAGGTTGGTTTGTGACATTGTTGTTAATTGGTCATCAACGTCATGGTAGTTTTTTTTAACCGTGGGAAGATGAAAGATCATGTTTTTCAAACTTCTAGGGTCGGTTTTAGGACTTCTTAAAGGATTGTAATCTTATAAATAGAGGTGTTAGGGTATCTTGAAGATATTTTGTGTGTTCAAGAGGTCTTGAGTCTCGTTGATCAAGAGGTGATCAAGAGTGATCAAGGTTAAGCAATTGGGTGTTAATTGTGGTTTAACATCTTTGGAATTTCGTTGTGAGTTCATAACTGAGAGAATACTGTGAGAGTTGTTTTACTCTTGTTGATAATAAAATCTGAGCAAGTTCTTGGTGGACGTAGCCCACATTGGGTGAACCACATTATATCTTGTCTTATCTTATTTTGTGCATTATTTATTTATGTTGTTATATTTCGCATGTATACTTCTACTATATAGTTTCCTCTTTGTTGTGATTTGAGGAATTGTCTCCGCATATTTGTTCCATAATTCCTAACAAAAATCACTATCGTTGATCTATACACCATCTGACAGTTTGATGACGAGTCCATCACAGAATTTGTCGCATGATGGCATGGCATTATAAACCAACTATCCTTCTCTCTTTCGCATACCAAACTCATCGAGATCTTCTCATGTTCATGTGTGAAGAATATATCACCTAATTTGTAAATCAAATCATTCCAAACCTTTGACTAAGCCTTTACCATGGCTCGAAAACTCAAAATCCGTGTCATTTAGTAGGTTCATCTTAAACTAAGATCTACTAAAACTAAAGTTGAATTTACTAAATCATCCACACATAATGACACATTTAAGGGTGTGGCCAATGTCGTGGTTGTTAAGTCCTCATCTACACCTACATCTAGTACATGGCCTCAACAACGAGCCCCTCAATCAATAACCCACTATACCCCCTTGAGAGAATTCTATAGTTACGTATTTGACAAGTTGTTGATAGTTCACTCCATATGACTTCCTCCCATATGACCCATGGACAACTTGCAAGCTAAGCCTATTTGGTATCACGAAGCCCACTATTGTAAAAATCATTGAGTAAAAGGTCATGACATGGAGAAGTTTCATTCCTTCAAAGATCGTGTCCAAAAAATTATAAATCAAGGGGATATCCAAATTGTGACTCTACCACTTCACCTAGCCACCCCTCGACATAATTACACAACATTTTCCTAATAAACCACCAACAAATCAAGCCACCCCTTTTACATCTCGATTATCAAATGGTTGCCGGTTGAAACCGTTAATCAAGATCTCATCTCATTGACAACTCGCATATTCCTACCTTAGACATTATTCCCACTCCTTATTTAGATGCTCATCTGTATCCACAACTTTTACTCCTTGTCCTACGCCTATACCTTCTCATACCCTTACCACATCCACATCAACTTTGATCATACCATCTACTTCATCCACTTCGATCATGTCCCAATCTACCAAATAAGATTCATCCTTAGCACCTATTTTGACCCCATTGATATACACACCTATCCCTACATCTCTCACATCTGTTCCTTCACCCACATCTATATCAAATAAACTTATCCATACATCCACATCTACAATATCAACCCCATTTGCTAACATACCAATCTTACCACTTGAAGCATTTATGAAACAATCATTCCCATCTACTTCTACACCCAATATTGCTCTTGCATTTACCTGCATCACATGTCATACCTACTCCATCTTACCACATTCCCTTTATTAGATTTGACTACCTTACCTACATCCGTTCCAAAATTATCCATTATATAATCCTTAGAGTTACTCCCAGTTCCTCCTTCCGTACCAACCACACCAACTACCTTTACTACGTCTATATCAACTTCGAATATACATACCACTTCATCCACATCTATCATGCCCCAACCTGTCATATTCAACCCCTTAACCACATCTACATCAAACATATCCATCACCACATCACTTACATCTCCAAATATCCCAATTATGCCCACCTCCCTATCCATCCCAACTATCCCCGTATCAAATATATCAACAAATCCACTTACCCCTATCTTGACATCTTTGCCCATGGCCACATCACCCGTTTTATCCCAATATTCTTTACTTGATCCTTCTATCACACCAACCATATCCTCTCGATCTGCAACCCTATCAAAGATACCCCTTTAAACATTCATGGAGAAAACAACTCCACTTAAGCAAACACAAAGGGAATCCAAAAATCAACTACTTTCACATTAACCAATCTAAAACCTGTTAGGAATAAAACTTAGCTTAATTCATCATTAGTTAATAGTTGAATAAATGTAATAAGTTAAAGTATTTAATTTAAATACTTTAAACTTATGTTAATAGGTATTAGTTATCCTTAGTTGTTAGTTAACTAAGTGATAGTGCTCTCATCCCTATATTTGTAGGATCATGTTCTATCTTGCATATTTTTGTTCTGGATGATTTCCATGAGGGGCAATATGCTATTTCCGCATATTTTGTCGATTAGGTGATTTGTTTCCATATATTGTGGATGAGATAGAAGCTGTCCAATATCTATAAATATTATAGCTCTCTCATTTGTTTTTAATGCTTGATTTTGATATTAATAAAATACACAAGCACTATCTTGTTTATGTGCAAAGATTTTGTGTCAAATATTGTTTTCAAGTATTCATTGTCAAGATTTGGTATCAGAGCAACATTCTGATCCAGGGAAAAGTGTAGGAAGTTTTAGGGAGACCTGGAGAAATTTCAGAGCTTGGAGGAGCCATAGATGCCCCTAGCCATTTCACAACCCCTACCATAATCCACACCAGGTTAGCTAACGGATTTATTTATAGTTGAAGAACACATGGAGTGCAATCATAGGCCCTTGTAGACCTAGATGTAACTCTATTGCAAAAGGTGACATTGTTTCATTCTCTGATATATTTTTTATTTTAAATTTTACCTGTACTTGCATTTTTTTAAAAATGGAAGCATTTTAAAAATATATACAATATTTTTGTATTGTGGGAACCCGATATTTTCAAGCTCCCCACATAACTTCTCCTTCCTCTTCTCTGTGCTTTGTCTTTTCATATATCTGGCAAGAGAATTCTACGTCCATGTGAGAAGATATTTGTCCAAAGCGACTTCCCAAAGCCTCTAATCAACCTAGAGATTGCATTCACAGATCAAGAGCATTCAAGAGAAGAAGAAGATGTGCATGCAAAAGATTGGCCAAAAGCTCGGGGAAATAAAAAATTGCGTCCCAGAATATTCCTGCGTGAAGCCAAAGCAAGGAAGAAGTAAATAATAAAAAAGGTGGCCAAGCTTTATTATAATGTTTAGGAAAAGCGATAGAATTGCAAGTGTGCCCTAAAATAGAACGGTTGAGGCACGTAAGCCTTAAAACATGTTTTTGTTAGTAAATCTGCTTTAATTTTTTTTTCCATTTTTGGATTTGGCAAAAAAAAATTAGGACATTTTTTTTTCCATTTTTGGAAAGGTGCCCGGAAAGATATTGAAATCGAATTCAAACAAGTCATAACTTTCAACTGGTACCTCGGATTGAGGTGTCGTTTTTTTGAAAGTGTGTGTTTTTCATGAGCTCTTTGTCTTGGTCCAATTTTTAATAAGATTTTTTTGTAAAAATAGTTTGTTTGTATTTGAAAAGAGGCTAAAGAGTCTATTTTTTTTTCAAATCGGCCAAGACAGCCATTTTATTTTTGTAAATCGGCCACAGAGCCAAATTTGTAATAGGGCCAATAGTGCCAAAAATTCATTGTACATGGCCGAAAAGGAGCCCAAAATAATTAAAATAATATTTTTTTGGGGCGGTGTGCATGCTTTAAGAGGGGAAAAGTGTTCAATTTTTTTCTCTGTTTATCGGTCTTCCACAATGGCAGCAATTACTTACACCAAAATTATTTTTTCCAGATTCTCAATTTTTGCGTTTTGATAATTATCTAGGGTGGAAAACAAACATTTGTGCACAACTTGATTTTGAAAATCTATGGTCCGTTGTTTTTGGTACATTAACAAGATCCGCAATGACAGATGTTACACAACAAGCTACATTTGATTGTGTAAATCAAAAACAAAGTTAATTTAATATTGTTTAATGTTTCGGATGAGGTACAACCTCATATTCATGAGGCCACAACAACAAAAGAATCTTGGAACAAGTTGAAAATAATATATAAGTCAAAAATAAGAAAAAAACTTCATCTCAGAGTCAACTATTAAACTTAAAAATGCAACCAATCGAGAAAGTTAAAATGTTTTGAGAAGAGTGCCAACTTTGCATGCATCAATTCAAGCTTTGAAGAAGAAGTAACTCGACACAACTCGTGCCTATAGTATTGAGAGCTCTTCCTCCTTCTTATAGGATTTTTGTGACCATGTTAAACATAACTGGTCAAACAATTTTTTTTGAAGAGTTAGTGAATATGCTACAACAAGAGGAAGCTATTCACTCAACTACTGAAACTAAAGAGAAAACACTTGCTTCTAATAAAAAAGGCAAAAATAGGCTAAGTCTAGTAAACAACCTCAAGAAAGGTAATACTCAACAAGGCCAAAAGGACCAACAAAAATGTCTTATTTGTGGTCAAAAAGGACATGAGTTAAAAAATTGTTGGTACAACACATTCCAATAAGGATCATCAAGTGGTAAAAATATTAATTACCAACAAACAAAATTTGGCCAACAACAGAGTAAACAAGGACAAAATAATCAAAAGTGGAAAAAGAAACCAACTCAATAAGGAAATATAGTCGAACAGGAAGATCAATTTGATAATGATGACTTCCTATATTCTGCATAGTCAAATGAAGTATCCAATTCTACAAATCACATTTGGTATGTTGACTCAGGTGCAACTCAACACATGACAGGAAAGAAAGATCGGTTCTTCACAATGAGTAAAATACCCACCAAAAATCATGTCTCTTTGGGTGATGATACATCTTACAGTGTTGAAGGCATTGGTTCCATTTCACTACCACTTGGGCAACATAATTGTAAAATTACAAATGTTCTTTATGTCCCTGGTTTAACAAAAAAATTTGTTATCTTGTGAGTCAATTATTAGATCACAATCTCAAAATTTGATTTGATTGTAAAGGTGGTAAAAATATGTGCCTAATCTGAGATAAGTCACGAAACTCAAAAATTGTTGCAAAATCTTTGAATGAGGGAAGAATGTTTTAGTTGGATTTTGTTCAACGAAATGATCAAGCACTTGTTGCCAAGGATACATCATCAGATCAACTATGACATCAAAGACTTGGACATGTCAATTTTGCCTATCTTGAGACACTTCATCAATACAATACAGTTAGAGGTTTTCCACTTATAAAAAGGGTATAAATAAACATCAACATTGTTTGACACGAAAACAACATAGAGCACCATTCAAACATAGTACATTTCAAGGCTAAGGAAAAACTTGACTTGGTGCATACCAATTTGTGCGGACCAATGAGACCTAACACTGGGTTTCAATATTTCATGCTCTTTGTTGATGATTTTTCAAGAAAATGTGGATATATTGTCTTTCTACAAAATACCAAGCTTTTGAAACTTTCAAGAAGTTTAAAGCCCTTGTTGAAATATATTCTGGTAGGAAAATAAAAACACTCCACTTAGATTGAGGGGGAGAATACACCAACAATGAGTTCAATGATTTTTTAGAAACACATGGCATTCATCGTCAAATGGCTCCTCCTCACACACCGCAACAAAATGGTGTTGTTTAAAGGTGAAATCATACTATCATGGATATGGTGTGATGTATGATTGATGATGCAGGTTTATCAAAACATTTTGGGTCAAGAAGCTAAAACAACAGTCTATTTAATAAATAGAGTTCCCACAACATCTCTTGATGGAGTAACACCTCATGAAGCATGGTCAGGGCATAAGCCATCTATTTCACACCTCAGAGTTTTTGGATGTAAAGAAAGTATGCACATTCCTAATAAATAAAGAACTAAGCTTGATATGAAATCATAAAAACTTATCTTCTTGGGATACAGTGATGAAGCACTTGGCTATAGACTTATGGATCCAAGAACAAGAAGGGTATATACTAGTCGGGATGTTGAGTTCTTTGAGAAGAAAGAAGTAGATGCTCCTTCCGTACACTCACATGATGAAAAAATCATCCCTATAATGAAAATAGAGGATGGTAATCACTTGATGACGATAGTGATGATGGGGAAGATAATGAAATTCAACCTCCCACACATTTACCACTAGAACGAGGACTCACATTATGGTATACAAGTATGATGAGAGATACAAAATTAGATAGTGTCCTCGACACATCTACCACTGAACGAGGACTCGCATTATGGCTCAAAATGAAGTCATTTTGGCCTTAATGGGTAAAGTTGTTGAAACTACTTAGCCATCCACAGTTTTAGAATCCCTACAGTCTAAACCTTGGAAAGATGTTATGGACGTAGAATATAAGTCACTTATGAAAAATAATACATGGAAACTTATAGATCTTCCACCAAGGAAAAATCTGATTAGATGCATACGGATCTTCAAAACGAAGCGCAAAGCAGATGACAAATTGATAAACACAAGGCTAGACTAGTTGCTAAGGGATATGCTCAAAAAGAAGGCATTGATTATGAGGAGACTTTTGCTCCCACAACTAAGATAAAAACTTTCAGGTTAATATTTGCTCTAGCTACACAATTTGGTTGGAAAATACACCAAATGGATGTGAAAAGTGCATTTCTTAATGGTGATTTACAAGACGTTTACATGACTCAACCAGAAGGTTTTGTCATACCAGGTAAAGAGAAAAAGGTATGTAAACTCATAAAATCACTATATGGTTTAAAATAGTCTCCCAGGGCATGGTATATTAAAATCAATGAGCATCTCATTCAACATGGATTCAACAGGAGTCCATATGATCCTAATCTTTATCTCAAAAAGCAAGGGTGGGAGAGAGTGATCTTTTTAGTATATGTCTATGATCTAGTCATCAATCGAGGATTAATGAGGATGATTGAGTAACCAAAGAAATATCTGACGCGATCATTTGACATGACCAATCTCAAGATTTTACATTATTGTTTTGGAATTGAAGTTTGGCAAAGAGAAAATCATATATTTGTGTCACAATTGAAATACGCCAAGACAACGCTCAAGAAATTCAATATGATTGATTGTAATCCATTTTCCATACCTATGGAGACAAGACTTCAACTATCTCGAATAGATCCATCACCGCAAGTAAATGCAACTCTCTATTGACAGTTGATCGAGAGTCTCATCTATTTGACTTACACTAGGCCATATATCAACTATGCAATTAGCTATCTTTCACGGTTCATGCAAGAACCAAGGGTTTCACCTTTGAAACCAACAAAGCGGATCCTGAGGTACATCAGAGGAACTATGGACTATGGCCTAGAATACAAGAAGAATAATAAATTCTTCTTGATAGGATATTCAGATTCAGATCATCCAGAAACATAGATGATGGGAAATCCACTTTAGGATTTGTATTTTTTTGGGATCTAGACCAATATCATGGGGGAGTAAGAAGAAAAATTGTGTTTCAAGATCCTCCACAGAGTCAGAATATTATGCAACAGGTGGAGCTATCTGTGAAGTGATATGGCTCCAACATATACTTGAAGGATTGGGAATACCACAGAAAGATCCAACTATCCTACATGTTGATAACAAAGGAGTAGTAAAACTTGTTTGGAATCCAATTTTTCATGAGCGCACCAAACACATTAAGGTGCAGGTACATTTCATTTGTGAACATGTTTAGAACAACAACATCCAACTCCAATATTGCCCAATAGATATGTAGCGTGCAAATGTCTTCACAAAGTCACTTGCTCAAGGTAAATTTGAGGGTTTTAGAGAATTTCTCTCCTATTCACTTGAGACCATGCTGAATTAAGGGGGAATGTTAGGAATAAAACTTAGCTTAATTCATCATTAGTTGATATTTGAATAAATGTAATAAGTTAAAGTATTTAATTTAAATACTTTAAACTTATGTCAATAGGTATTAGTTATCCTTAGTTGTTAGTTAACTAAGTGATAGTGTTCTCATCCCTATGTTTGTGGGATCATGTTCTATCTTGCATATTTTTGTTCTCGGATGATTTCCATGAGGGGAAATAGGGGCAGTTAGGGGAAATATGTTATTTCTGCATATTTTCTCATATTAGGTGATTTGTTTCCATATATTATGGATGAGATAGAAGTTGTCCAATATCTATAAATATTATAGCTCTCTCATTTGTTTGTAATGCTTGATTTTGATATTAATAAAATACATAAGCACTGTCTTGTTTTTGTGTAAAGCTTCTATGTCAAATATTGGTTTCAAGTATTCATTACCAAGAAAACCTACACAATCCAAATCTCACATAAACCTCATTAATTGCATCATACAAACACCTCTTTCTATATCAATATCCACACCTACATTGCAATATTCGGATCCACCATTTGAAATTATTATCATCCCTATCAAAGGTAAGCCATCTCTCGATCAAAATCTAAGGCTCGTGCTAAACATTTGTAATAGTCTCCTACACATCCTTGCAATAAGTCGGGTCTTCCTCTTTTCAGCAATCCAATGTTGCAACATCTATTTTAGGGTCAATCCCTTCATCTATGACATCTCACAACAATGAATCCACATCCAAACAATCCAATCCTCCAATCAAATTTGATATTTATCCAAGACATATAATTTACCCATCCAATGTACTTCCTCACCTAAATCCCAATCCATCAACCAAAATTTATTTGTCTTCCAAGACACATAATTTACCCATCCAATCTATATCCATACCTAAATCCAAGCCAAAACATCATGATAAAACTCATAAGAGTTATCTTCCCGTGACACTTTGATTGGGTCCTATGCAAAGATCCTTTAACATTTAATTCAAATATCCGCCATCACACTTCCTCCCATTAAAGCCTTTAATTCCTATAGTCCAAAGCCATCATGGTTCAATCCCAATTGCATTTATGCTTATATTCGTACCCCGTGCCATGACATTGAACATTGTAAGGCCTTTCAAACAATCATCCATAACCTTATTGAGAAGGAAAATTTCCTCATTAAGGGGGAACATCCTTCTCCATCTACATATCATCCAATTTGTATCCCATCCATCGGATTTCCCACGATTCCTCCATCCACATCATCCCTTGACATATTTCCTGCACATGACATTCCTCCTAAGGAAGGTACTTCATTGTTCATCAATAATGTTTTGAATCACCCTTGTGGTATCCAACCATTTATCCAATCCAAATCCGAACAACCCTATCTAAACTCCTTCAACATCCATTAACTCATCCACATCTAATTCATTGGGGAGAAAGCTTACCTCATCCTTGAGAATATCATATGTATTAACTTATCTAAACAACTCCCTTGATGTTGGGGACTTCACTCATTGACATTGTTTTATTTACCTCATTCAAATCCATCCAATCTAGATTAATCCTGTCCAAATCTTCATCTCATCTTAAGTCTAGTATTGTGGCCATGTTTGTCCTTCCATTAAGGGACCATTCCATCTTATCCAAGGTTCATCTTTGTGTCCATGATTATGCCTCTTTTTGGGGGCACCATCTTCATCAAATTCCACCTTCATGGTCATACTCGTGCTTCCTTTCGACACACCAAATCACCATATTTTTTTAATCCAAATTCCACCTTGTGGCCATATTTTTCCTTCCATTGAGGGACCATATTTCCATTTTTTCATCAAAGTCCACCTTCGTGGCCATGTTTGTGTCTTTTTGGGGCACCATATTTTCATTATAAGCTCACCCTTGTAGCCATATTCGTCTCTCCCTTAAGGGACCATGTTTTTCATTTTAAGTCCACCGTTGTGGCCATATGTGTCCCTTTCGTGGGGGTGCCATATTTATTTTACTTCCTCATTTTTGAGATCTTGCACATATTTTACCTTATCCAATTTCATCTAATGAATCCTCTCATCCTAAGTCCACCATTGTGGCTATATGTGTCCCTTCCTTTAGGGCACCATATTTATTCCAAAGTACACACTTGTGACCATGCTCTTATCTCAAAGTCCAACTTTGTGGACATGTTTGTTTCTCTGTTGGGAGGACCATTTATTTTCATCCTAAGCCCACTTTTGTGGCCATTTATCTCTGCGTCAATAGGGGCACATATTTTCTTTGATTCCTTAAGGATAATGCATAATTTTTATCATTGTATCATATCATATCCTATCTTCCTCCCCTAAGAATTTGTCCTATCTTTCGATCACATTCTAGTATGGATCTAGGGTTTATCGTTTGGCTTCCCTTATGGTAAATGAGAGGCTAAACCTCTTAATGCATTGCACTTACAACCATTCTACTATTAGCATACCTACCAATGAGCACTTAGTTATATCCTTAGATCATTCCTCCATCATGAACCTCTTCCATCTATCACTGTAATGATATGGAATTATGTGGTCTACCGTCACTTCCTAGACATGACCTTAAATATGGGCACCACGGCTCTGTCCATAGCATTTTTCTTATGGATAGGTTCTCCATTTTTGGTGAGAATTCCATGATCATTACATTCATCATCCTCCTATCTACCTATTGAAACCACACAAAGGGTCCAAAGGTGTCACTTGTGCAATCATCATCCCCTCCTAAGTGGTCTACCTAGTTATACCCAACTCTCCCTTATCAAATCAAAAATCAAACAAAGAAAAAAAGTACAAATTATGGATGCTCCTGTCTCATGCTATCTTATCCAAAAACATACTAATCCCTTGAAGGACAATTTTTAATTAAAAGCATATACTAAAAATAGATGGCTCCCCCAAAGGACAACTATCATGCATATCTTATCCTCTCATCCAAAACCAAAATTCAAAAAATCCAAAGCAAAAGCAAAAATTAGATTATACCCTCGAAGGATGGTTACTCTCTTATCATGTAGTAAAGGCTTTCTGTATTGATTAGCTCTTATTATCATAACACCCTTAGAAAGCTTCCCGTGTCAATCCGTTTTCTCATATACATTGTAGACTTCCCGCATTGATCAGTTTGCATCTTCCCCCTTCACAGAGATGGGGCATAGTGCTCGAAACAACCACCTATGGAGAACCCTCTTCTCACGTACAAGTTACATCTAGAATCCCCTTTGTCATGTCGACATTAACTTCATGAGCATATTTTATCCATATTTCCCTCATGGTCTTTTGGTATAACTAACTATTATTGGTTATGTATTAACACCGCTATCGATCGCTACAATTCCTTAAGTGGTCCTCTATCTTGTTTACCTCCAATCTGGTTTGAAGAATGATTTCCCATATCCTCCTTGCTACGATTATGTGTATTTTTCTCATTAAGATCGCTGTTTATCTCCTCACATTCTTACATATCTCATTTCGACTATGACACCTATACCCATATGTCTATCTTTGGCTTGGCGATCCTACTTAACCATCCCTATTGCATGGCAATCTTACTTAAGATTCGCTCTCTTAAGGTTGATCTGTCATCTGCCATTCCCCATCTTGTCATATTTTCCTCATCTTATTTCTCCCGCCTCTCATCATATTCATCTGATCCAACCAACCATTCCACCCCTATACCCATTACACTCTTGTCTTTCTCCTTTAATATCATCATTATCGGTTTTTGATCTTACTTAACCACTCCTACGGCATGGTGATCTTACTTAAGATTCCTTCTTAAGGATGATTTGTCATCTTGCCTTTCCCCATCACTCCACATTCCCATTGTCCACATTTTCTCTTCATTCCCCATCATCACATCCTCTCACCTCCTTTTCCATTGTCGTAAATACCACTCCTGTTCATTCCTTTTTGCCAATCTCATACCTAGCATTCACGATCGATTTCCATATTTCTCCATTTGTGCACCACCACCAATCCATTTCATTACACTCCATTCTCATCCCCCCTCTCGTAGCATTGACCTCTCCTCGTTTTGAGAGCTCTATCGCCTCTTCTATCCTCATCATCCCTCTCACAGGGGCATCATCATATCAATTTCTAAGAATTTCTTCCCATGGTATTTTCATCTTTCAGGATACCATAATGACCATCACCTCTCACCTTTTTTCCTCGCTAGTGTCTGCTCTACTTTTTGCTTGGAAAAATTTAATCGTAATCTTCCCCCATTTCCATGAATCACAATTTATTCTAATTTCTTGTCAAAAAAACATCTTCCTTAGGAAATATCTCTTCAAAACTATTCACCCCCTCTTGGGGCATTTTATCTCACACTTCTATCCAATCTACTCTTCATGTCCACATTTGTGACCCATACTTGTTCCCCTTAGGGCATTTTATTTACACATTCATCTTCCACTTTGTCACTTTCATGCCCTGTCTTTAGGCATCATCGTCCCTTTTGCGGATGCATGATTTTTCACTCGATTCCTCACATACGAAGGATTTCGCATACCTTTTCCATTTAGTTGCGCATAATTTGATGTTTTCCTATGACCCATTGGTCATCACGATTTGCATCCATACTGCAATGATCTTCACCCACTCAATGGTCCATAGAACATTGTCGCCTGTCTCCATTGAGACCGCAATTTTCCTCTATCGATGTAATATTGGAGTCACCGCCATGTTTTTCATTCTTATTACGATCCTTTTTCCTAGGGCATCTTGCCTTGGTTATGTGTCTCATCCATATTTTCTTCACCCATATGATCTTTACCATCTATCTCTTTCAAACTCATGATCGACGTCCCTTAGATCATCCAATCCAAGTTTAAGGGGGAACACTCATCCACAATCTTTTCATCATTTTTGTCTCGTGGCTTGCTATCACAAACCAATCAAAAAAAAGGGGAAAATGTAGACACCAATTTTTGGTGTAGCTCCTCTCCTTCACCCCACATTCTCTCTCCTTCGTTACACTTACCCTCTGGATTTCCTTTTCCCTCAAATTTGAATAAATCCCATTCCCACCAACAATACACATTTCCTTAATCACTCTTAATTAGTCAATTAATTCCATGTAATTCCTAATAATCATTATATGTTAATGGGCTCCATGTAAACCCATTTGATAATTAATATTTTACATCACCTCACCTAAATAAACAATACTCCAATCACCTCACCTAATAATCAATACCCCAAAATTATTCAATTCATGAACCCCACCCATGAATTGAATAATTATATACCCCAAATTCATTCAAATATGACATCCCACTCATAAATTCAATAATGCAAAAGAATCCACATGGGATTCACTATTGCACCTAACCATTTCAATCATGCTCCCCACTCAATATCACATCCTTTTTTTTTTACCTAATAATTCAAATCATGAGCCCCGCTCAATCAAATCAAATCCATATCAAGTCTATTATCACTCAAATCATGTCCCTTAATCAGGGTTACTTTTGTAAACCAAGGTTACTTGATAATCCCTCGATTAACCGCATCTCTAGGCTATAAATACAGTGCCTTCCACCCTCTTTTCAAACAATTTGGAAATTTTGGGAAATTCTTTTTGAAGTTCTAGTAAACAAGGAAAGAGTGATATAAAACATTTGCCATTATAACTCTCCACTATAGAAGTATTCCTTCTCCATTTTGGACAAGTTTTGAAGTCATGGAAAACCTTTCGACATCTGTAGTTGAGGATATTATCAATCTATCCAACACATTGTACTTCTCTGTTTATTTTACTTGGTGTATTGTATTTCTTTACTTCTATATGCTATCTCTACTGTTCATCTTTTATTTCTATTTTTCTAGACATGAGACTTGACATCCTCTAAGGAATTTGATAGCTTCTTGGAACCGGCATTGTCCGAGAAATCCCGCATATATCTATCTCATCATATCTATTTTAGTTTTGCAAACATTATCATAGATCCATCTATTTGGCGCCCGCTGATCTACATCCACATCCGAGGATCCTTAATCCCTCCATATTTCAAGGTTGTTGGTGGCTTTCAGTATCGGTGCACTCACCTGCAAGAGAACGAGGTAAATGTAATGGATTTTTGGATTTTTAGTGTAATGCAATTTAGGATTTTTGTATTGACTTAAAGCACATCAAATTTGTCTCTGTAAGTTCGTAATCACCTAAATTACGACTTTGTATATTTTGTTTGAACAAAGGAACTAGTTAAATTGTAGAGTAGCTTTGTCTCTGTTGTTCACAAAAGTCTATTTATGGATAAATAAAATTTGTTTAGCCTTTGAGAACTTACATTGGATCTGGTTAATGCAATTGTCATATTTGTTGAGCTTCAAACCAAGATACAATGCTACAAAAATTATTGCAGGCTAGTTCCAAACAAAATAGATTGGTGAAAGTGAACAAATCAGATACATCTGGTTTTTGGCCATAACAAAATTTAAGTAAATAATTTGACAAAAAGAAAGTATTGTAATGTTGAGGTGACAATATGGAACTGTGGTATACATCAAGTAGGAAGGTAAAAATGGCACCAAGCATATTAAAATAAAGATCCATAGAAACAAATTTTCTTTTTACCTAACACGCTCAAGAACATCATGTTGCAGGGTATTAGTATTTTTAATGTTTTTAAAATTTTGTTTTTTAATTCTTTATAATTTGTAATGTTGAACTGATTTTCTAAAATGAAAACCATAAGGAGAATTTTGGTGGATATCAATTACTCTAGTATGGTCAAGGATTTCCCACAGTCACTTATAATTCTCTTATAGCTCTGGTTATAATTTTGGTTGTCCATATGGTTATAGCTAGCTCCTTTTCTCTATAATTTTTCTTTTGCCTCTCATGTCATGTCATTTACCAATTAGTGCAGTTATCTTAGGTTCAAATTAATTGAATTGATGAAATTTCATAGGTTTACTATTATGTAAATTCATTCTTTGCATTTATATTAAAATAATTATATTGATGTTACACAATTTAAAATCATCTACTTACTCTACAAAAAGCTCCTACAATGAATCATGTTTATATTTTGCATAGTGTAAGGCAACAATATTTGTAGTTGTGGGATAATTTTGTATACTGTACTGGAAAATTTTGTGGCAAAGAGGGGAACTATATATCTTCTTTTCAAGATGAAGTTTTGACATATAATAAATTGCAAGCTAGTATTTCCAATATCTACAAACATGTTTTGTGATGTGTACAAGTAAACAACTGACACGCCAGTCAAGGCCAATAATATTACTGAATAATTGACATTAAATCTGCCACATTGACATGATTAAGTCGGTATATTTGCAAAGCGACAAAAATATTAGGGATTTATTGGTTGACCATTTAATTTTGGAAAGGGGTCTTGGTTGCTGAGAATCACTACTTTACTCTCGCCTGAAAAGTAGAACAACTATAAATATCTGAAAGCTCTAAATAAATTGGTGTATTAAGGAAACTAGGATTCCCATGTATCTCTGTAAAAGTCACTTTTTATGATTGATTTGGTAGACTTCCACAATATTTTCCATAAAATTAATCTTCGGGGTTATGCACAATGTAGAAACAATTGAAAACAACTTGCATGGGACGCCAAACTGGCTTAAGCTCCTATTTTTACTCAACAACACCCACTGAAAACAACTTGTATGCGATCCCAAATTGGCTTAAGCTCCTATTTTTACTCAACAACACTCGCTCAATAAAACTAACATGCCCCCTAGTATAGGACCACAACCTAAGAGTATGGTCCCGTGTTGGGGCCACTTGCTCTTGTTTTATTGGCAAACATGATGTCATGTTAATAATTTTTAACAGTTCCTACTAGTATCGGACAAGGATGCTAAAATGTTTCAAAGCATCTAAAGGATTGGAAGACATTTTCAAGCCCTAACAAACAAAAGAGGGGGCGTAAGAAATCATTTATCCACTCAAAAATTTCTTAGATATATTCCCAGTTATCTTCTTATTGTAGTTTCCTCCTTGTTTTTCCCTCCAAAAATATGTTCGGGATTCACATAAGAAACATTGTACACCATATTTACATGTAGTTTGAGCAGGCATTGACAGATCCGAGCAAGGAGTTGATAAATCAAAGCAAGGGAGCTGACAAATCAAAGAAGCAAACTGTTCTAGGTACCAAATTTAAACTTTGTTTTTATTGCAAAATTTTTCATTGTTTTACTTGTATTATATATATATATATATATATATATATATATATAAACCTTTGTGACACCCACAACCTAGATTTTCATGTCAATGATAATACAGATGACAAAGTCACACCTTGAGGTCATTCTATATTAATATTGTTTGGTATATTACCCTGATTTTTAAATAAAATCTTATGCTCAAAGCCTTGATCAACTACAACCACGAGTTTTACATTAGCATGCAATAGTAACATTTGATAAAAATAATAATATTTGCATAATTAGAACTTTTTTCAATATTGTTTGCTATATTACTCTTCTAAATAGGGTACAAACATGTCTCAACAAAAGAAGTTTTATATGACAAATTTGTTCATGTTTTTAATATATTTTCCCTTTCTTTATTGTAGGTATAGATAGATATTT
Source organism: Taxus wallichiana var. yunnanensis (assembly GCA_018340775.1). NCBI lineage: Eukaryota > Viridiplantae > Streptophyta > Pinopsida > Cupressales > Taxaceae > Taxus > Taxus wallichiana. The sequence goes on along the minus strand of CM031237.1, from coordinate 981,414,463 downwards.
TCACAAATAATTTTGTGCATCATCCTATCCCTAAAAAATATGGTTTTTATAGATATAATTCATTGGTTTTAGAGGATGACTTGCAATATAGAGATCTATTGTCCTTGAGTAATGATAAATTTCTTGAATTTGTTCCAAGTACCTAACTTCCAAGCACACAAGTAAACATTGAGGAAGATGTTGACATCGTTGTAATAAACAATATATTTGTTGAAGAAATGAACCATGAAGAACAATATCCTAAAGCACATTGATGACTCTTTCCCATAAGGAAATATTTCTCCCACACACTTAGAGATAATGAAATCTCAATCATCTCGCCCTTCCTCCCTAAAAGGGTGGATCTTGTTAGAGTATTACACATACTATTATTTTAATTGTTGCAAAACACATTGAGAGGGAAACGTAGTCCAATGGTGGAGTCATGAAAAACGCTATATCATCCCTCGACAAGTGGAAAACTATGCAAAAATATTGTGTTTCTCATGGTGTGAATCACACACCAAACCAATGTTAAGATTGATGGGAACATATTCAACCTGCATTATAAAAAAATCGAGACTATGAAGCAAATATTCCATTGGGGCATGCCAATTATTAGAGTATGACAATGCAAGAAAGAAGTGATAAGAAACACTCTGTAAATTATCTTGAAGAGCTATTTTGTACAATGGAGGTCAATTTTGGTCAACACATAGCCATAAATCCCGAGAATATAACCATCGATAGTGTAGACACAAAATCACGCACTTTGGGTATTATTTAGTCCTAGTCTCATACTACTATTCATATGGTTTTTGAGTGAAGAAAGTACTAATTAACCCATGTCCTTTAGCCTTTTTGCTTTGATTTTCGTTGTCATTCCCGACCTTTAGGACATGCTTACCCAGCTTTATTTTTGTCATTCTACATCATTTTATCCTTTAATGGTGCACCAGCTAGTATTGTGGTGCCCTACGTGCCCTGGTCCATTTTTGGGGTGTCTCGAGCCTTTCTCCACTTTAAACACATCTTTTGGGAACTTTCTATCCATTTGAGATTTCCATATTTTTAGTAGTTAGCCTTTTTAGGGTTAACTACGAAATTAGATCAAGAGAACCATATAAATATAAATTTATGAGACCATAATGAGAGACCAAACACAGGGCATTACTATCATCCACATAAGGTTGCATCCATCTAAGGCATCTAGAGCTCTTTTGCATCCATTTAACTCCATCACAAAGGGACAAGGTTGGTTCATATGAATCACACATAATAGGAGGGAAGTCTATTTTATTCCATCTAGAGCTCTTTTGCATCCATTTAACTCCATCACAAAGGGACAAGGTTGGTTCATATGAATCACACATAATAGGAGGGAAGTCTATTTTATTCCATCTACCATCTATTACATTTTTACATCTAGTTATTGCTCGTTACTTCGTAAAGTACGATCGACACAAGAGCACCTAGGGAACAATTCAAACACACTCACTCATAACTACATTTGGGTCTAAAATGTAGTGTAATGCTCAGTGAGTAAGTCCACCATTGTGGCCGTTGAGGAAAAATTGACCCCTTCATTTGTATTTTTCTTTTTTTAGGGTTTTGATGCTTAGCTTAGGGCTTTCCAGGTCTTCCATTCACCTTTGACCACCAACGACATTCAGGCAGATTCAACAACATCAACGTGAAAAATAGCGAAGGCTTCAAATCATCTAGTGACCCTACAAGTTTAGTTTTTGAACCTCCTACATAGATTAGAACACCCAAAATTTAGACTAAGGTGCCCCAAGCACCCTTAGCCCTCTCCATGTGCTTGAGTTTGCTTAGATTGTTTGGATCTGCACTTTTCTGGGATTTGGCATAGTCGTTTCCCCCTCTTGTTTACTTAGTCATCTTTGTGACACATTTCAACAAGCTCATTTAATCAACTAAGCTCTTTCTAACTCTCCTCGTGCATTAGGGTTTTACATTTCTACTTTCTTAGTTGCTTGGGTCACTTTCTATATTTAGTTATCTATTATCTATCGATGTATATTTTAAATTAAACTAAAATTATAAACCTCATATCTCCACTTTAATTTAATCATTTTTGTGAACCCAACTCTCGAATTTACTTCTCCTTCATGCATTTTATCCTACTTATGCCCATCACCCGTAGCAATCATTTTGGGTCTTTTCAATCTTGCGAGCTTCCTCCATTTACCCATCGAACTTCTAAGTCAATGGCTGATATAACTACATCTATGGCTAGAGATGATAATATTTTAGAGCATTCTCACCATGTTCCTCTCCATGAGATAGAATTGTCTGGTAGTGAGAAGTCCTATGATGAAGACACTAATGTTGACCAAGATCAACTTAACACTATTACTGAATTTCGACAAGCTTTGCATGAAAACCCTACTCATCTCCCTCATGTATTGCATGCTTTAATTGTTGCTTAAGAGAATTCGCGATGTTTCAACCTCGTATAGTTGTTCCTTCTACTCCCATGGTCTCCACTCCACCCACTTATGTTTCAATTCCCATTCCTACCACTACCATTCCTACCACCATTAATATGCAAATTGGCTCTTCCTTGAATACTCTTAATCTAAACTATATCACCTGGATTTCTGAGACACAAATTCATCACCTTCAACTTGTCACTTCTTGTGCATCACCATATTTAGACTCTACTTCATTGCTTCATACTCCTTTTGTATGAACCATCTCTGCCTATCCATTGCCACCTAATTTCTTCTCTCTTAAACTACCCAACTTTAAAGGCCATGGTAACCCACAAGAGCATCTCCGAGAATTTCATGTAGCATGCCTTGACTATGCAGATGATCACACTATATTAGCTAAGCTTTTTCCTTGTAGGTTGCAAGACTATGTGATTCGTTGATTTTGTGACCTACATGTCCATTCGGTAGTCTCTTTCATGCATTTGGCCAATGTTTTTCTCACGCATTTCTCTATCAACATTGGCTCTAAGATATCTTATTCCCAACTTACACAACTTAAACAAGGATCTAATGAACACTTAGCGGATTATGTTTTGCATTACAAAAATAATTTGGCTAAAATTTCAAATATGCTTCGGATGCTTTGAGATTCAAGACTTATTCATTTAGAGTCTCTTACCACCTCTCCAAGAGAGTGTTATCTTTGAGACCTCTCCTTTATTTGATCAACTTTGTCATACTCTTAAACTTCACAAAACCAAGCTCTTAGCAATAGGAAAACTTAAATACCAAGAGCAAACACCATCCTTTACATGTTTTCAAAATAAATCAACATTCAAACCATCCACAACAAAACCAATAGATACAAAATTTGTTGTTAACGTCATATCTACTACTAAGGAGCTTCAACCACAAATCGCATCGACATATTTTTACTAATTTTACTGTACTCTCCGTGTATCTTACTTCCACAACTTGTCGACAATAACCTCATTACACGACCTTCCCCGCTAGAAATAGATCCATATCGATCAAAGGGACATACTTTTGATGAAAATGCTCATTGCGACTATAACCAAGTGTATATGACATTCCACCATTGATGCTATATAATTTACTTTCTCATTCAGTGGTTTGATCGGTAATGGTGTAATTGAATTTCCGAATGTAGTCTCGCTACCTACCAATGACAATCATGAACTAAAAATAATCAACAATACTTTACCTAAACATGATACAAAGGCAAATAATTAATATCACGTAGTGCCTCCTCCTACATAAGGGGATCTTGAATTTTTAGTTGCACATACTAACTCTTTTCCACAAATCATCTCTTTCTCCGACCACCATTATCAAGTGAAATTCATATCTAATCACTTACACATCCATGCATCTATTGGCGCAATCTCCATAAAAAATACTAAGGTCGACCCATCATGAACCCTTAGCACGTGCTCTATTCCACTACTTAATGCCATCGGTTACCCTTTATCACAAATTTCATATCCTATGAATAAACCATTTGGTGTGGTCAAGATCCATGTTATGGTTGGTCCGCTTACTATGTTTGTGCCTTTCCTTTTTGGGAAAACAATCGATGGTTATGATATGCTTCTAGGACTCAATTGGATTTTTCACTCTCATTCTATCATCTTTATGAATCATTTACATTTAAAATTTATCCATAACAACTAGGTTATCTCCATTGATAGTGTAGCTCCATCTACTCCATGGTCGTTACCTTCTTGCACATCGATTCATACATCTCCTACATCATCTAGTACATCACAAACCGTGTTATTTAAAGCACACTTTACTCCTAGTTCACCGACACACACTCTATCTATGTTTTCTCACCATTTTGCTAGTCCTCCACATCAGTATAGACCTATTCCTCACATAATTACTGCATCTCAGCGTAGGTCACCATCTCATTTTATCCCACGAGGTTGTCCATCACCTTTGCGCTTAGATTCAAGTATATTGTCATCACCTACACATTTTGTTACACCATGGAATTCATCATATATTCATCCATTGCATGCATATAGGCTTCATTCCCATATACGCAACATCTCTCTACTATCCCACCACTACTAGAGCATAGTTGTACACTTTTGTCACCACATGCAGTAGCAAGAGGACCTTTGTCCTTCACTTTCATCAGCTAGTTCATTCACTCACATGAACTAGGGGGCATAACACTCATACCCCCAATTTTAGTATCTTACATAGTCATACATCACACTCTTAGCATATGCATACTCATCTACACTTTAGCGTTGTTATTACTCGATGGCACACTCTTTTGCTTTGGTTCACACTCAACTATTGAGGGCATATTTAACATGAACCCTACACACTTTGCACAATAAGTACTACACATTACATCTCTCCACACACCTTGATTCAGTTTCCATCATTTACATTGTGTGTTATACATCGAGTGGGTTCAGACCAATCTACGAACCCCGTACATAACATATTTTATAGGAAATGGTTGTTCTTAGAATTATGGGAAGAAATTACAGGTTGGAATAAACACTAGAATTCCTCCCTACACTACTTCGACCAATGGCGTTGAATCACCCAAAAACCCGGTCAATACAAAGATCTCTTCACACATTCATAAATAAGCAATTACAAGTTGGAGAATAATGCAACTTTCTCCCTACACTTCTTTGGCCACAATGGCATGAGATCACCCAAAAACTCACAATATAGGATATCCTTCTACACACTCTCTCTCATCATGGATCAGGTGCACACATTCATTTTACATTGCCATTTCCATTACATAATTTTTACTATATACATGCGTCTTTACATGCATTTTAGATATATATACATGCATATTTGACTACTTTATCGTCTTCTCCTTGTAGGTCCGTTCATATGGGAAGAAAGTGGTCAACAATAACAACTATAACAATGGCGTCAAAAACAACAACATTATTGCAACAACACACACCTCATACTAACATACACATACATCACACACATCGGCAGCTACACATGCATTTCCACCCTAGGTTCACTCTCATCACTTTTACACTTTTACATATTTATTTTCCATGCTCCACTATTATCTAATTCTATGCTTTTTCTAGTCCTTCGACATGCTCTCTACATCATTCTACATGGACATCATGTATGCATATCAATCTACTTTATGTTATTGAGTGTCCCGCTCACTAAAATAAAGTGGGGGCAAATGTAGACATAAAATCACACACTTTGGGTATTATTTAGTCCTATTCTCATACTACTATTCATATGGTTTTTGAGTGAAGAAAGTACTAATTAACCCATGTTCTTTGGCCTTTTTACTTTACTTTATGTCGTCATCGATCGGTTATGACATTCAAAGACATGCTTGCCTAGTCTCCTTTTGTCATTATGCATCATTCTACCCCTGATTTGGAGCGCTTAGGCTAGTAATCTTGGGCACCCTAGGCGCCCGAGCCTTTCTCCACTTTACACACATATTTGGAGCAATTTCTAGTCGTTGGAGCTTTCCATATTTTTAGTGGTTGATATTTTTGCGGTTAATTATGAAATTAGATCAAGAGAACCATATAAATATAAAGTTATGAGAACATAATGAGGGACCAAACATTAGGCACTACTATCATCCATCTAAGGTTACATACATCTAAGGCATCTAGAGCTCATTTGCATCTATCTAGATCCATCACAAGGGAAAAGGTTGGTTCATCTGCATCACACTTCATAAGAGGGAAGTTTATTCTATTCCATCCACCATCTATTACATTTTTACATCTAGTTATTGTTCGTTACTTCACAAAGTGTGACTAACACAAGAGAACCTAGGGCACAATTCACACACACTCACTATTTGGGTCTGAAATGTAATGCAAAGCTCGAGTTAGTAAGTCCACCATTGTGGTTCGAGGACAATCTAACCCCTTTATTTGCATCTTTATTTTTTAGGGTTTTACTACTTGGTTTGGGGTTTTGCAGGTCTTCAATTCACCTTTGATCACCAACGACATTCAACGTAGTTTGAAAACATCAACGTGACAGAGAGCAAAGGCTTTAGATCATCTAGTGATCCTACAAGTTTGGTTTTTGGACCTCCTGCACAGACTAGGCGCCAAAACTCGACTAGGGTGCCCTCTACTTAGATTGTTCGTATCTTCACTTTTATTAGCTTTCATATAGTCGTTTCCTCCTCATGTTTGCTAAGTCATCTATGTGACATAATTCAACAAGCTCATTGAATTAGCTAAGCTCTATATAATTATCCTTGTGCATTAGTGTTTTACATTTCTACTTTCTTAGTTGTTTGGGTCACTTTCTATATTTAGCTATTATCTATTGTTGTACATGTTAGATTAAACTAAAATTAGGACACTCATATCTCCAATTTAGTTTAATCAGATAGCTCTGAAATGAACCATATGGCTGATGAGAAGTTTTCTACACCAAATGAGAATGAAAAGTATTATGAGAGCCAAACACCTAAAGCAACAGTTGAAACTCAATCTCATGGGGAAAAAACAAAAAGTAATATTTAAAGCTACAAGTCTAAAATATATTATTGTTGAGAACAATAAGTCAGTGATTACTACTCTACAGATGGCTGAGGAGGGGCAAATGAAACGCCATGAGAAGGAATTTTCTTTTCTTGAACAATGGATGCAAAGGGAAGATGTGAATGAGGAAAGGTTGATCAAAATTGAAGAACAAAATATCAATGTCCAATTCAATTTGGTTTCAACCCTAAATTCTATTGGGAAGCCCATGCTTAAGATTAGTGAATCATTTTCCAACAATAAATTATTATTCTCCCTACGTATCCTTTTCTCATTTTATAGGAAACTTTTTTCAAGTTATGTGTGACATGACCTTTGATAAAAATTGGATTACCTACTTGACTTCTAGCTAATTGTTATTTCTAAATAGTAGTTGTTGCTCTAAATCCAATTATAAAGTTTATCCTACAATTTATTGTATAAGATGAAATTTTAATGTTATTTCCTATCATATTTGTTGAATTTGATAAAACCATATTATATGTCGATGTTACAATTTGTTATATTGTGTATTTAAAGTGCAAGCTTCTTAATGACATTGATTAGGATTTGATTGTGGATTTGTCATTTTTAGGGAGGATTTTGCATTGTCATCTTCAACAACATTTTTTGTCATTAAATGAATTCTAATTCAACAAAAATAATAAAAATCCTCATAGAAAGTGCATCTATTATTGTCTAATTGGCATTGCAAATTTGGTATGATATTTAAGGTTCAAACAAAATGCAACATGTATAAAAGAAATTCAAGATATGTTCATTTGAAAGTATAAAGTCTTCAAATGTTGAAATGAATGGGGAAATCTACACAATCACTTTGAGCAAGAAAACACGATCCTTGGAACAAATTTATCTAATTCTTAATTTGAAAGGAGGATTTACAATGAATGATATGTTAAGCCCTCGTTTATTGCATTAGTGGAACAACTATATTTTTAAAGTTACATGTGATGATGAATGATTTCGTCGCATTTTAGGCTTCCCTATTCATTATTTACATCTCTTTGTGAATTCTTAAATGGATACCTTAGTTAAGGTGATATACCATTATCATTGGCAAAATCTATAAAGGGTAGGGTGTTTTTCGGTTGAGAAAAAATGACCATGACCATTAGTTTAGCGGTTATTGTCTAGAATGAAAATGATTGCCATTAGTGAGCTATCTCGGTTGTGGGAAGTCAACAGTGGTAAGAATTATAAATAATTTCATTAATTTTATGCACATTTTTTTGATAAGTCATATATAATGGCCAAGTAACAATTTAATGATCAAGCATGTGAAAGAAGGTTTTCGAAAAAAACAAGTCTTTCCAAATTGTTGTGGTGTTATAGATGTAACTCACATCCAATTTGAACTTCCATCTTATGAGTTCGTCTAATTGGTATGACAAAGATCATAACTATAGTATGTCATTGCAATCCATTGTCGATAGTAATATGCATGTCATGGATGTTTTCATTGGGTGGCACGGTTCACCAATGATAATAGACTCATGCAAAATTCTTCTTTTTACAGATTGTGTGAAGGTGGGGAGTGGATAAATGGTCCTTCCATTTCCATTGGTTCAAAAACCATGAGATAATATATTATTGGTGATGACAGTTATCCGTTATTACCATGGATAATTACTCATTTTCCGAGCATCAACAAACAATCAAATATATTTCAATTTTAAGTTACCCTCAACAAGAATAGTTGTTGAATGTGCATTTGGAAGGCTAAAGAACATATGGCGTATTTTTCATTCCAATATTTCTTAGCCTGATTTGTAAATGTTGTCAAAAATATTTTTTGTGTGTTGCATATTGCATAATATGTTGTTAACATATGAAGAGGATAATAGTGGTGCAGTTGATGTCAATGAAAATGAATACAATGTTCCAACTAATGAAGAAGGCTCAAAGCGATCCAATCAATGATAATAGCTCGATTGACATTAATATAATTTGTCAATTGAAGGAATGGAGTGGACCCTATATAATGACAAAAGTTTGTATGCTTTAACTATGCTTTCACATTTTGCAAATAATAATGGATAATCATTGTTGTAATGCTACAACCTAGTTTTTTGTCATTTCAATTTCAAAAAAATTTATTAGAGAGACTTGAAATGCAATTTAAGAGTGAAAATTGAAACAAAGTGTAATGGATTTTTGATTCCCATGATGTTGGGACTAATTAAGTTTTGGCTTAAGAAACATGAGATCTTTCATGTTTAGTTTTGGTTTAAGAGCATGAGGATTTTGGGGTTTGGGAATCTATTTGAGGGAATGTAGGTGATCCTCTTTTTCCCTCCAACAAGTCACATATGGACCATGCAACATCGCGATACCATATATTTAATGCTATGTTTGTTGAATATAAAACTTGTCTTACTTATCACAAGCTTGAAAAGTCATACTTCTCCAAAAAAGGAAACATAGACACAATGGACTTTCCATTGTTTAGAAAGGGTTAGTTATTTCCAACATAGGTAAAACCGTCACACTTTTTAATATTCTAACTTTGATGAGTTAGTTAAGTTTTATAAATTTTATTTTTAATTTTTGAGAGGTGACATCATAGGGTTGATATTTTTGACATATATCAAGATCCCATTAAAAACATTTCCATATGGAGGAGAAAAGAAAGAGAGAATCTTTCAGGGGCGGATACGATGAAATAGCCATTGAGTAACATGAGTCCACTTCATCAAAAATAGTATCGAGTTTGAGAATAACATTGCACCATGGAGGGGTCTCGGGTGCCGACAATCGGCCCTTACACAAGTAAAAGAAATGGATTTTTTTGAAAAATATATGGGGAAAATGGCTTTGTTATTTTGGCGCAAGCTATCCTTACACCAAAATGAATTGCTATACCCGTATGCCCATACACCATACATCATACATATGACATAACCGATAAACAAATTCAAACCATTTTTAGCTTAAATAAATGTGTGCAACAAGTTAGGGTCATAGTCTAGTGTGACCGTATATGACAATAGGTAAGAAGCCTATAATAATTTCAAACATGTCATGGTTCAAATCGTGTTGTAGATTACAATGATTGGCAATATAATTTTTGTGAAAACATGTGTGTTTACCACAAAATTGTGGTAAACATTTTGTGTTTATCACAAAAAGTTACAAAAAGCTAAGTAAACAACATAACGAATCGATGGTAAGATAGATGTATGTATGTTTAATATGTGGGCATAGGTGCATTATGACACCTAGATAGTCATTGCTTGCTATTTTTACCCCTTTAAATATTCCAAATCCCATCAATTTTTTATGGCACAAAGGTTTTGAATGGATGACACAAGCCGATACAACCATAAATGGTGGCCAGGAAAAAAAAGGCATTACTCCATTGAAAAACCCAAGCCCTATCATTTTCTTTATGGTGCGAAGGTTTTTGAATGGGACGACAAAGGCCAATACAAACATAAACAATGGCCAGGAAAAACACGACATCAATCTCACTTCCACATGGACGGATTTGACTCAACTATGCCTTTCCTATCTTCAAACGGAAAAATTAACCATAGTCATCTATCCCGACACATGTATCATCAATATTGTTTATAAATGGACAATCAAGATGGAAACATTGGTCTCAGCATTACCCTTCGGAGATCTTAGCCATCGATGTTGGTCATATAAAGGGAATGTCCGGAGTAAATAATTCACCTAGTGCCTCCTTTTCTTTCCTCTAAAATTATAAACTCGACAGGGGTAAGGGCATGGTCCCATGGTAGGGGGCTTTTAAATATCTCAACTGGGGTCGCTTGAGAAAATTTAGGAGCATTTTAGCAGTTTTAAGGTCCCATGATTTTTTATTAGTTTCCTCAACAACACCCGCTGAGATATTATAGGATCCCATTGGATATTTATGGTTATTTGTAGGAAAATAAAATCATATTTCTCTCTAAAATAACTAAAAATAATGGCGGGAATGCATATTAGATTCTATCAGCCCTAAATTGTAGGGGAAACTCCCAATCCCCCTCTCCAACCACCTCTTAAGTTTAGGGAGCTAAAAAGTTAGAGCTCCTATATTTTTTAGGCCTAAATTCTATTATTTCCCATAATTGGCTTTAAAAATAAACATGGGACCTTCTAATGTAATAAAATAGGAGCACAAGCCCCTCCATGAGACCATGCCGTAAGTGGTGAAGCAAAAAGCCGCAAAAATGATATACATAAAACACGGCCGAATACCACGATAGCCCAGAATAGAAATTTATCAACACGAATAAATTTTTAAAAAATCAATAAATAGAACCTAACCAAAATATTTAGGGAATAGCAGGGTAGGGAATGGTAATGGAGATTTTTGCAGGTCTTCCGGACGACATTGGCAGAGAGTGCCTGCTGAGGGTTCGACTCAGATCACACTCCAACATGGCTGCTGTTTGTAAAAGCTGGAAGAACACTGTCAAAAATCCCCTCTTCTATCAAGACCGTAAAAAATTAGGGTTTAGCCAACACTTGCTAGTCATCGTCGACGAAACAGACGAATCGTGTTTCAGATTAAGCATTTATAACCCTCACCAAAACTCACGGCAAATCCTCCGTTCCGTCCCCATGGAATTTCAATCTTATTCATTTGATTCTTTCTGTGTTTCAGTCAATCACAAATTGATTGTCATGGGGTTTATCAAAGAGGCAACGGAGAAGGTTTTCGTTTATGATTTTTCTTCAGTTATTCACTTGCTTAACATATATTTGCTGCAGAAGTCGATATTTATTTGATTTTTTTGCAGGCGGATGGAATAGAGGGGCCGACCTTGTCCTGCAGGATAACATCAGTTTACAATGTAGAGGAAAATTCATGTGAGCTTCTTCCTCCCATGGCTTGGGGTGTAACTTCAGAGAATTGCTACCCTAGACACTTGCTTTTTTCAGGATTGCGAGCTGTCTATTGCTGCTTTTGGTGGACTCATATATTACTTTGAGTTGGAAAAGGACGTGATAGAAATAGTATTGTGGAAAACCAGTGGAGAGTTGCAGGAACAGTTCCATCCGACCTTGTGATTGATTATCGTGCCGCTGTGTGGCGAGACAAGATATTCGTGTGGAGACTAAATGATGGAAATACCGAAAAGCATATTTTTATTTGTTTGAGGCTTCCAGACCGGAAGAACATTTTCAAGGTGCGAAACCAGACAAGTGGACGCCCATCGACGCTGCTTCACTGTTTCCAAATTGGATCTTTTCCGTTGCTGCTTTGGAAATATAAGTCAGCGGTCTCATGGAGGAGGCTGCTGCTGAGCGTATCTTGCCTGTGTGTTCCAAGCTCCTGCTGAGTCATCATTTTGACCTTTGATGAAATGAACCTAATCTCTTGTTTATGTACATGTGATTTTGATTCAACTTTTGGAAGATTTTTGTAAATGGAAACATAAAATGAAAAGAAATTGGTTGGAGGGGTCCATCCATTGAAATGGAGGGCCAATCAAATTCTAATGTTCAAAACCTATATAAGAGTATCACCCCATTCAATCCTTGTCACCATTGTGTTGTTTCCATCGTCCAATATGATTCTCGAGAATGGAGTATAATATCTATTGTTTTCAAGCAATCTAGCCCATCTTGAACATGAATTTTATGGAAATTTATATTATATGTAATTCCCCACCAAATCTATAAAATTTCACATTATATACAGTGTAATATCCAAAAATAAATATTACAATTATAGAATAATTCCTTGATGTTTAGTAAACCTAATATCTATAATCTCTTTGGTAAATGTTAACTTTTGGAATTTTGTGGATTGAGAGAGCCCAAGCCATTTCAGGGTCATTTGACAATGCCATCCTCTACTAATTGGGAAGCCTTACACATCGAGGGGTGATTGGATAGTCTAAGCGTGTTTGACATAGTTTTTAAACTTGATAACAAAAAAGTTAGGTAGTTTGAGAGGTTTTACACCATATTTTGTAGATGATAGAGATGATTTCCCTTAACCCACCTTTGACTTAACATAAGTTGATCTACTTGTTGGCAATAAGCATAACTTATTGCCATTGGAAAAAAAGAATCTTGGTTGAATTTGATCGACATCAAGCTATGTTGAAGATCTACGAGTTGTATTTTCTACATTGCACCTCGCCACATGAACATTCAATGAATTTAACATTTACTTCTTGAGGTGGACCACAAATCCGTTTGTTACAAACACTCGTGGGGAGAAGAAAAAAATGCATTATTTATTTCAAAAGAAAAGAATATATTTGGGACATGAGGGTCTTCATGTAATTTAAATGAGCCTCTGCATTTCATAGAAAAATGAGCAAAAGTTACATGAAAGAGACCTATATTGGGTCACTTCCTTGTTGAAAAAATATTGTAAACAAGGTGCTCGAAATGAGAAACACTAGGTTGAACTATAAGGTTTTTCAACATACATTGGATGTCTATGGATGTGTTGATTCATCTAAATAATCTTAAAAAGTTATTTAGTATGAAAATTTAATTGATATTATTTCTTTCAATTCTAAAAATGCCATTCCAAACTTGATCTACAAAATTACAAGATCAAGCTTGTAAATTTATATTGTTTTAAAACCAACTTACACTTTCAAATGGGTTATCTAATTTTATGGTAACATGAATTGATTTAAACATATAATTAACATAAAAAGTATTTGTATTTATTTTTACCTCCTCCAACTTGCATGACATTGATGATGAAGGTCTAAGTTAGTAGAGTAGAAAGATGTATGCATGTAAAACATCATTAAGTAGACTTGGACCATTTCTTGCATGGAATATTGTATTTTAAATTCTTCAAAGGATTTGGTGAAGGATAATCTTTCCAATCTGTTAAGAATATTACTTCGATAGACTAGTTCAAGTTCTATAATGTTCCTTTTTTATTTTACATAAATTTTCTAATTTCTTTTTCACAAATGTTCTTTTAAAAGTTTCTATTAAATTTCAAATAAAATTTATCATGTCATGGAACATTGGATTTATTTTCAAAAATATAAAGTTTAACATTTCAAAATCACTCGCATATCGAATGACGTTTGACTCAATGGTGAAGATGTTGGCTCTTAATGAGCCCACCAGGGTTCAATTCTTGCTGCAAGCGAAGTCAAGAGATATTGTTAATAAGGGATAAGGTCGGGATCGTGCCTCGCGAATTTGGCGGAATGGATACCCCTCAATCCTTGGCAACTAAGCCTAAGAATTTGTGCACCTAACCCGCATACAGCTTATTTGATTCAATCAAAAAAAAATCACACTCGCATCACACAAATAACAAAATTTGAAATACATTCATTTGAATTTTTATACGTTAGCATGAACATGAACATAATTTCACATGAGTTGCAAAGTACGCCGAAAGGGATGTCAATGTTGAATTTGCTAAAATTGTTTCGATATGTTATTTTTTTCTATATATTACTGTAACTTGTCAAAAAATTCAAGTGTCTATGTATAGTTTGACACTTCATATACATGTCATCATCGCATTCCATGAGACCATTGATGCATTTTGGAAAATAGTTCATGTGCCTTGTGTATCCTTCCACATTTTTCATACATGTCTACAAGGATGTTCACTGCAACTATGACATTTGAAAAACATCCAATTTCAATTATGTTTTAATGGATATCTATATCCTAATCTAAAAATTGCATTTTGGCATATATTGGGAGGATTTTGGAAAAGGTTGTTGGGTATGGTTTAAAACATCCCAGTTGCATTTCCGTAAATGTTTCCATGGCCTTTTTAATAGACTTGTTTTTGCAATGTATACCTTACAACTATGGAGTTTCACTAGATGACATTCGACCGAGGCATTTTTTGAAAATTCTTAAAGCCTTGTCAAGAAAACCATTTTGTGCTTATTATGTAATCATTGCATTCCAGGAGACCATATTTTATTGAGGAATTTTTTCAAACATATCATGTGAACTATAATAACTGACAAAAGCCTCATTTCCCTCATGTTGTCATGAATGTGCATAACTTGTTCCAAATCTCTTATTTGGGTGTAAGTTAAGAGTATGGTCGTAAAGATGAATTGACTAGGGTGTATAAGTGTTTGTTCAATTTTTCAAAAAGAATGAATATCTTTAAATATTAAAAATAACTCACATTACAAATACAACACCCTTTTGAATAAGTCTAAAGATTAATTTTTAAAAAGATGAAAATAAATGTGTAAAGTGTATAACTATCTTTGATAAGAGATAAACCTATAATAAATCCCATAGAGCACATATGTGAGTTGGAATGACATTATGTACATGGCTCTCTTTCCATCTCTTATTATCAATCTATCTCGAACTATTCAACAAATAATCCAATAACCATATTCATGCCTTTGATTTAAACAACTAAAGTATGAAACTAAATTTTAAAATACATAAAACAAGTTATTAAAAATATCACAATTCAAATATTTAAAAACATCTATTACAAGACATCGTACTTACATTATGTATTCAAGAGGTTTATTAATCCTATGTAACATTTTGGAGGTATCATGCTTCATGATTTGATGTATTTAAAATTAAAATGGGCCAGACATCAAAAAGTAGTAAAACATGTTACAACTAAAAACCATTATTATTGTGATTCCCTTTCCAAATGCAAAAAATAGGCATGACTTTTATGAAATGACATTGAAATGACCCATAAAACTTGTGACATAAGAGAGATAATGTGTTCTAGCAAAAAAATTATCGGCAACAACGGATATAGTGCTCACCATTTTAATTTTTTTACACCAATATGCATTCTACGAAGGCAATAGGGGTGATTTTTGTAGATTGAGTCAATCTTTATTTACTAACATGTCTAAGCTTGATTCTTGGGACTATCTGCTTGACTACTTTTACTTGGCACTTTAGGTTGCTTAGAGCTTGAACTTTACTTTCTCAATCATTTTCATTAGTTGGGCCACGTAAAATTAAAACTTATCCAATAAATCCGATGACTGATATAACATAGAGAAAAGTCCGGGCGTCACGCTCTTAATTAGTGAGACTAAATCCGGTTATTGTCTCAGCTCTGTTGATGTTTAACATAAAATTTAAACCTTATCATTCATTCGGTTGAAAGTGCTTACATCTTCATGTGGAAAAGAGTAATGAAAACGTGATTCTACTGGGTATAGATGTAACAATGTTTGAGCAAATGAAAAATAAGAAAGCTTCCGATGAAATACGATTATTGCAGCCTACAGAAGATATCGGTGCCCTCACGAGTAGTGCTTTGGATTTTGACGTTCAATGTTACATGTCATAGTAAAATTATTTGACAACCTAGAAAATTATATAGATGTCATTTGATGTTTAAAATTTAATATGCACGTCAAATTTGTTTTTATAATAACTATTACAAAATACATAAATTGTATTAAATTTTACATAGATGTTGTTGTTCTTTGTAATATTCTCCCATAGTTTTGTGACTTTAATTTAATTTTAGATAATAGATTGGTCTAATCAATCTTGCAGTTTTTCACGAATTCATTTTTTTCTCATAAAAATTAATGTTGCACTAATTAATTTGAATATCCATACACATCATTAAATTTTATAAGAATATTAAAAAAATTCAAATTGCAATTTAAAAAATTAATTAATGAACATGATAGAAATGACTCATCCAGAATTCAAACTTGTAATTATGTAGAAAATAAGTTCTAACATCAAACTTCAAACTCCAACTTCCAAACTTGTAAGTTCAATTTTCAAAATTTCTCGCTCTTATAGAATCTCAAATCCAATGCATCTAGTTTATAAGAAATTAAACAAATAAAAATTAAAAAACCAATTACAAATCAAAATCAATAAAATAAAGCTAAACAAGAAGTCAAATAAAGATAAAGAAGAAATCCAACAAAACTAATTAAAAATTAAAATTAATAGATGTTTTTATTTTATTAGTGAGATATGAAAATGTTTATATTTAATTAATAAAATATTAAGATAATTCTATTATTTTTTATTTTATTTACATTACAAAATTTTCGTTTTTATTTATGTTATATTTTTCATAAATCTCACAAATTTATAATACTTAATATTTGTGTAATATTTAATTTATTAACATTATGTATAACTATAGCCCCGAAATTTTAAATTGTATCTTTACTCCTATTTCAAAAGTGACTCGTATTTTGACTTCTAAAATGACTTAAAACGCGTTTAAACGCCTTGCAAAATCTAGCATTGAGTCACGAGGGCCCCACTGTTTCATCGTGTGAAACAAACAGTACCTCCTAATCAATTTACAATCGCTAATTTAGCGTCATTGCCACTGTGCAAAGAATAAAATCCAACACCTTGTTGCCAATCGGAGCGGTAGAATGAATTCACCTGGAAAAGCATATAGTCGTTGATCAATATTTAATGTTTTTAGACGGCGTGAAAAGGATGTAATGTAATAAGTTTGACTAGTAACTCAACACACCGTAGGTCCCACAGATGCGTCGGCGTAAACTGGAATGCACCGATAAGATAAGGCCTTCCATTTTTAGATGGTTCTAAGGGAGAGACACCAATAGTTGAGCATCCAATTGTTGATATAGTGTCTTGAATACACAACACCTAATAGTTGTCATAAAAGTACCTAGTGATTAGTCATTTTTGATATGACAACACCTAATCCCATCATGCCATGTAAGAATTGTCATTTTTAAATTGTCAATGTTCAACCATTATCACCCATGATCAAGTATGGGTCCCAATCAAAATGTAGTGTAACTCAAATTTACAATTTTAAATCAATTCAAAATATGCCTTCCCTCCAATTCAACACTAATTTTTTTTTATATAATTTAAAAAAATATTAAACTATGCTTACGGTGAAAAAATCGGGATCTTATATTATATTTAAATTGATTTGGTGGGCCCCTAATTTAGGGTGCACCACTACAGGTCCTCTCCCTATGTGATGGAATAAATTTAGGGAAAAGGGAAGCTCAAGATTTTTTCTTAAAAATAAGGTGGGAGGAGAGTTTATAGGGTTTGTCCACACCCATTCCTATTTTGTAGGAATTTATTATGTCAAATGTCAATTTATAAATAAGCATATTTGATTTAGAATTTATTATGTCAAAAGTCAATTTATAAATGAGCATATTTGATTTAGAAATTTATTGCAAATTAAAATATAACCTTTTAAAATATCTTTAAAAAAAAAATTGTAGCATACTTTAAAAAAAAATACTATAAGATCGCTTTTACTATAAATATTCGTAAAATAACTTTCCACACCACCTAAGAAAATTTAGAAGCCCCCCTCCCGTGAAACCACTTCTAATCAAAAGTTACAAATATGGTGAAATCACTACGATTTCCTTTTTATTCATTTCTTTTTACCGTTCTCTTTTTTTTCTCTTGCTAATTTTCATCCAAAAATACATATCATATGATTTATTAAAAATTACGAGAAAAATTGGGTCCGAAAAATCCATGTAAAACTTGTAATATTTTATATTCGGGACATATAGGGAACTTTTAAAATATTCTAAGATTTTATATTCAACAAACATAAGGGAGTTTCATTTTTCAAGTAGCCTTTAGTACTAGTTTTTTTAGTTAATTTTTCCGCATGTTTTCCATAGCTCAACATGGCCTAGAATGATTGAATGAAAGTTTTTAATGATGCCCACGAGACCGAAGCAGTCTATGGGACCCAATGTGCAAACAAAACTAGGCAGCCAAACATCAAAAAGATGCCCAAAATAACCACCGCCTTCTTCCGGTTCTTTTTGCTAATCTTGATCCTTCTGCTATGGATTTTGATCAAGAAATCTATTGTTTTTGCCACCCTTTCCCCTTCAAACAAAGTTGTAAGATCATCCACTCTTAAAATATCCACATAACTGCTCCGTATGTCCTCATAAGCTACACATTCCATGACGAAATGCCATTCCAATTCCGTCGAGCATGACATGCAAAACTAACAAACACTTTCTGATCACTCCTCTTTGGGAATTTCCATCTCCCTGTTTCACACCTAAGATGATGTGAACTAGTTTTTAGCTTGCAATTAACATTTTAGCTTTCCACTTTATCATCACTCCAATATAGTGTTTTTTCCCATTATCACATGTGGGATTAAAATTCTTGACATAGTATTCTTTTTTTCGTCCAAGTTGCTTATTCTAAATAATATTTCTGAATTTTTCTCTCACATAATTTTTTATTTCTTCGTTAGTGCTAGGACACTCTGTATGCTAATGCCCCATTTGCTCATGCACTCGCCATTTGCTTCATCCAAGTTTTCTTGCTCTTATTTAACTTTTCCTCTACTCTGCTATTTTAGGCAATCGAGAATCATCCATGTTTTCTACTTTCTTGAAGTATCCTAAAAGTTAGATCATTTCCGCCGCTTCCACCGGAAAGGCTTCGACTTCAACTAGAATGACTTCGTATGGAACCGTGGTTTTTATTTTGAAACTGCTTGTAATTAGATGCTTTTGAATTATTTCTATCTGTTTCCATTTCCCCACGGATGTATTGCTGCCCCAAATCTCACCCCCGTATAACACCACTGAGATTACCAGTAACCCAAAAGGTTCAATCGGTCTTCTATTCCAATAACTCCATTGTTATGCATCTATTTTGGAGCATGTATAAAGCTTTCCACCCCCCTGAATCCTCTTAGCTCTACAAGTTTCCTAATTGAGATTATTGTGAAAGTCTAGTCCCAAATATTTGTATTCATTTACAACTTGCAAGGAGTCTCTTTTTCCTTTTTAAGTTAAAGATCATGATTTTGGTTTTACCAATGTTCACTTGCATTCCCACCTCTTGGAAAAATAGTTCTAAAGCTCTCAAGTACGCTTGTATACCCTATGTTGTTTTAGCCATTAGAATAAGGTCATCCGCATAGAGCAACAAGTTTACCACATAAGAAGCTAAATGAATCCCACCTCCACCCTTTTTGTCAATCCATTCCTATAGCTTGTTTATATATAACCCAAACAAGGTGGGGAAACAGATAACTTTGGGTTAACACCATCGTTTGGAAAAAGTGACAAGGAGGTGCATTGCTAGTAAAAAAAAGATACAAAACTTTAAATACAATTTCTATGTAGTGACAAAATGTGTTGTGAAAAAAACCTTGGTTGAAGACATTTCTTATTACAAACTCCAACTTTTCATTCATTGAACACCAAGATCAATGTTACAGTGAAGTAAAACATTATTTGTCTTATATTTAAAAATTAAATTTTTTTCATTTGAATGATTTTGATTTGTATGTTAAGGTCTTGCTCTCTAGCGAGGACTCCATAAATATTTCAGCCGATGTTGTTGAGATAATTTAAGAACATTTTTACAATTCTAAGGTCCTATACTTTTTCTTACTTTCCTCAACTAAGATATTATAGGATTCCAAGTTAGAGTTTTATAGTAATTTGGAGATAACTAAAAATCATATTTCCCTCTAAAATCACCAAAAATATTGGCAAGAATTGTATGTTATGTTCCACATGGAAAAAAATCAGCCTAAATCGTAGGGGGAAACCAACCCCTCTCTCCTACCATCTCTTAAGTTCGGGGGAAAAAAAGTGGAGCTCCTATTTTGTAGGTGTAGATTCTATTATTTATTTCTCATATAGTTGGATTCAAAATGAATCATGGGACCTTCGCTATAAGAAAATAGGAGTTGAAGCCCTCCATTGGGACCATCTTTGTTGAAATTAATTGCTTTTGTAATCTTGAGTCTGCACAAATTTTAAAATATGTTTTTTCCCCTCTCTTTCAACCACTCTTTGACAATGATTAATGCTATTTTTGGGCGCCTAGTCTAAACTCAATGTTTTAGAGGGAATTCTATTGTATTTTGTAAAAAAGTTGTTTTTTAAAAATTTATTCATTCCCAACCTTGTATGTAGTGAAGCATGTAACATAACAAAAGGAACAAAAAAAACAGAGCGAGGGGATAACAAGGGGATTAGAGCAGCAACTAAAGGGATTGAATAACAAGAAACATAGAAAAACAACAAGGAAAATACACGGTGGAACAACCAAACAACAATAGCTAAAAACAAAACATAGAGAGGATTTTGAGTTGTATTTTGTTAAAAATAGAGCAGAGCTTTGAGATTTGTATGAAGTGATTTTAAATCAAATATAATCTATATTTATGTTTATTATGGTTTTATTCTTGTTGTATTTCCTTGTTTCTTGCTTGGTATCGAGCCGAGGTTGGAGTTATTGAGTTTTTATTTTGTGGGTTTGAGTTTTAATGGCTTCTAGCAACAACAACTTGTGGCAACAACCCCCAATATTTTATGGGAAGAACTATGATATTTGGTGTATCAAGATGAAGACATTGTTCTCTTCTCAAGAGCTATGGGAACTAGTGGAAGGAGGATATACAGAGGTACCAAATTAGACTGCTTTCAATGCACTCACACAAGCTCAAAATAATATTTTGAAGGAAAATAGAAAAAAGGATGTAAAGGATTTAAGCTACATTCAAAATGTTGTCATCGATTCAGTTTTCCCAAGGATAAAAACAACTATAAACTCTAAACAAGCATGAGATACCTTGCAAAATGCTTATCAAGGAAGTGACAAGTGAAGATAGTCAGATTGCAGATGTTGAGGAGAGATTTTGAGACCCTTTTCATGAAAGAATCAGAATCAATAAATTATTTTTTCACAAGAAAAATGACCATAGTCAATCAAATGAGGACTAATGGAGATGTTGTTGAAGACCATATGATCATAGAGAAGGTATTGAGGATCCTTCCAACTAGATTTGATCTAGTTGTTGTTGCAATAGAAGAGTCCAAGGATTTGAGGCAAATGATGGTTGATGAGTTAATGGGTTCTTTGCAAACCCATGAACAAAGGATGAGTAGGACAACCAACTCCTCCAATGAACAAGCCTTCAAAACAAACACAAATGTGAGAGGCATGGGGAAAGAAGCCTATAATATAGGAAGAGGAAGAGTTTGCAACCAACAAGAAGGTGGAAGACACAACCATCAAGAGCCACATAAAGAGGAAGAGGAAGGAGAAGCAACACTTCAAGAGGTGGTTCTACACAAAGGTATGATAAATCGAATGTACAATGTTATTATTGCAAAAGTATGGACACTATGCTAGTGAATGTAGAAAGAAAGAGTATGATATGAGAAATCATAATGCAATCTTTTCTAATACAAAATAATTTAAACCTGAAAAGAATGAAAAGAGTGGAGCTTTGTTTCTAACTTGTAATGTAGTTGAGAAAGGAAACAAACAAATATGGTATTTGGATAGTGCACGCAGATAACCATGTGTTTGGAAACAAGGGAATGTTCAATAACATAGATGAAGCAATTAGATTTGAAGTGAAGATGAGAACAAATGACAAGGTTCTAGTGATGGGAAAAGGCAACATATCCATTCTTACCAAGCAAGGAGACAAGAGGCGATTCAAGATGTCTTCTATGTCCCAAGATTGAAGTATAACCTTCTAAGCATTGGGAAGCTTGTCCAAAAAGGATATAAGGTGAGGTTTGAAAATGGAGAATGCATTATATATGATAGAAGTGGAAGAAATAGGCATATTGCAATAATGAAGATGAAAAAAAAAAATGTTTCCTTTGAGGATGCAAAGTGAAGGAGAAGGTGCCTCTATGAACAACCAAATAAAGTATGTGAGGGCTGCATATTAGAAAACCCTAAATATTTGCCTTGTTCAGATTGCAAGCTGTGTATGGTTGATTTTGGTGGGTTGATATATTACTTTGTGTGGGAAAAGGAGGTCATAGAATATAATATTGTGGAAAAAAAGTGGAGAGTTGTAGGATCAATTCCATCTAACCTTCGATTGAGGATCGTGTCGATGTGTGGCGAGACAAGATATTTGTGTGGGGAATAGATGGTGAAAATACCAACCACCTTTTTTTTTTTTGAGCCCGCAGAGGAATAAAATTTTTAAGGTGTGAAACCAGAGAAGTGGATGCCCATCAACGCTGCTTCACAATTTGGAAAGTGAATATTTTTCGTTGCTTCTTTGGAAATTTAAAAGACTCTAAAAAAGATGCTTCTAGCTCCCATAAAAGCTCTACATTTTGACATGTTATTGCAGTCTCATCCCTCCCTTCTACAAAAGTTACAAAACCAATGTTACCCTCAGTAACCACCTTAGGTGTTGGGTGGTTGCGTGAGACATAGAGAGGAGGGTCCTTGATCTTATGATCGAGGCCTGACACCGAAAGTAGGTGTTAGGCAGGTTAATGTATAAGATACGCTGAGAGTATCATATATCTCCCATTTGAATCTCCACGAACTCTTTCAGCTCTTGATAGGGGTAAGCTTCAACAAAGACATGCTTCGGGGTCGGGTGTTATAAAATCGTTGAGGTTCCATACAAACCAATCGCCCTACAGAAGAAACTATTTGATGCGGTAAATGAACACATGGAAATGGGAGGCCATGAAATTCTACCCAAACCTACACTTTGAGGGCCACATAATCAAGATACCAAAAATCTTTGGTCCATGGAGAAAGAACCAAAAGAGAGTTACGAACATACCAAGTGGTGAATGTGTTAGAATGGTCAGGGCATGCGATGGGTCAGAGAAACAAAAAAGGTAAAATCATTTGGTCATGTTTTAAAAACTTTCAAGCCGAATATACCGTGAGCGGCCCAGGTTGAGTTAACCCATGATTTTAACATACTTTCAGAGGGGATAAAACCCAAAAAAATCCAATAATATAGAACTGCTCTATCCACTGGCATGTAATATTAAACTCAGGAATAGGTAAAATAACATCATGGGGAGATTCATTACCTCATGGAAGACCTTCGGGACAAACTTATAGGGAAGTTTTGGTGGTGGTTCTATTGTTTGAGACTCCACAAGATCTAGCCACAACTTTAACAACTGGGCTCGAGGTGGAAGAGACCATTATATAAGTGTGCCTAGAGGGCGAGAAACCCTAAAAAAACTGATAGAGGTACTATCATGCAGTGCCCAAAGAGGCCGTAGTATGATATGCATGCGGAAAAAACCTTGGCAGATCCGACTCGTTTTTTGACATTTTAAACGACATGTATTCCCATAAATTGTATTTTTGTATTAGCTTTCCATTTTTCCTACTTAACCCAATAATTGTGCATAAAATACTTTATTTATATAATTATAATATCCATATATATAACATTTTAAAAAGGTTAAAAACAACACATTTAAAATATTTAAGGGCTTTAAATTTTGCATGGAGCGCATTTGTATTTAGTGTAGTTGTCACCGCCAACCACAAGTCTGAAGTGTCGTAACATGTCGTCTCACAATTGCTTCACCTACTCCTTCACGTTGAATTTTGTTTCATTTTTACCCAAAGTGTTGGTTCATATTGGAGGTGGTGTTGATGGTGTTGAGCAATGGGAAATCTGTTAGTGGTGAGTTTTCACGCCATTATTAGATTTAAATGTTTTGTTTTACACCAAAGAGTTCTTTGTTTATGTTGATTGTTTTTTCTATGCATTTGTGTATATGTTAGCTTACATATTTGTTTAGGGTTATTAATCTTTGTTCATTTTTTTGAAATAATGGGGGCATATTTGAGCTACATGATTGGAATATAATGTTTGAAATGAGGTGTGTTATCTCAAGTATAAAACCCATAATTATGAAGCAAATGCATTGTCCTTCCATTTCAATATTTCTCTCATTTCTTCTTTGCACACACTGCTGTTTTCTTTTCTTTTTTTAAAAAACAAAAATTTATTTCACAAGAAAAATATTTGTACAATTTTGACTATGTCAAAGTTTAGAAACTATTAGTCTAATTTTGAGCATTATAAATAGATCATGAGGATAATACAGTTTCAAAATAACTCTCATATCTTCCTGATCTCGTTGAGGCCACCACAGAGGATGGTTTCCAAAGAATCCTATATCATGATTGTCCAAAGCCCAATTTTCTTAAGCATCTGCCACTTTATTTTTCTACCTAGAGATGTGACTAATTTGCATCAACTAAAACTTAACCTGAAAAATTTTGATTTTACTTATTTCTCTTGCAATCTGCCAATTTGAACTCCCTTGTTTCTCTGTAGTAGTCAACATCCTAATTTGCATCAAATGAAACTTAACTTGTAAAACTTTTATTTTACTTATTATTATTACAATGTACCAATTTCAACTTGATTGTGCTAGTTATATCTTGATAATATATTGGTCACATAGGAATTAGTTATATTTGATAATGAGTCACTTACATTGGGAATAGGTGCTACCCATCCATTAAGAGTAATGTATGTATGTATAAAGGATGTGAGTATCATTATGAGTAGGTCATGGATGTATGAGTTGAGTCTTCTAATTGGTAGAGATATATTGGAGGTGTCACCCTTGAAGTGGATTCCCATTTTGGGAGTTTGTGGAGTTACTCCTTCCTTAAGGAGCATTATATGGTGTTTCCTACCCTAAGGCTATTACTCTACATATATTGGATATTTGAGCATCTTGGCCCACCAATATATCTTGTGTCATGTTATCTTTTGTAGATTAGTCATTTATTATATGCAAGAATCTTATCATATAACAAAAGTGAAAATCTCAATCGACGAATAAAATATCCCTTACATTCATGTCCATTCCCTAAGAGGCTCAATTATCAATCAGGCTCATCACATTATTTTCTTATATTACTCAAGCTTGGAACTATAAACCATGCCTACAAAGTTCTACAAGAAGAAACCAAGTATGGTCGTGTTTGAAAATTGGCCCCTATTGAATTCCTACCATTTATTAGTTTTAGCCCCTTGAAGCTCGTATTTACCTCTTGTAGTGCCCGACTGACAACACACTTTTGCAAGGGGGATCTTTGGATTAGCGAGAACTTGGAGAGTGACACATCATAAACACCTTTTTAGACTGTCATGTCCTTACACAATAATACAAGCACTCTATTTAGGATCCAAAGAATTAACCATAATGAAACCCAAGTTAAAGTTACAAATTTAATAGTAATTGGATAGTTGCGGGGATGACAGAGCCTATGCATCATATTAAAATAATCGAACATTATGGGAACTTTGAAAAATGGAGCCCCAACTATAGCCGCCATAAAATCAATACCATTATGGGTTAAATCAGTCTTACATGCAAAAATAAATCTAAACCCAATGTATCCTCATTTTTCTATAGAAAAATTGATTAATCAATCTGTATCTACATTTGAAGCGGGTTTAATTGTCTCTGAGAGGAAAGGTATGCCCGCCACTAGTTTATTTATTGTATGCAGAGGAAGAAGAACATAGAGGATTAGGAAGTGTTACATTCGGGCGTAATTTCTCGTTGTATTGATTTTTGCCCATTCTATTCGATCCGTGCTATGTGTATTGTAACTTAGCTACACTATTCTCATGGTAGACAATGGCTACCACTTCACTTTCCGCTTGTCATCTTTTATTGTGAGTAGTTGTTTAATTGATTAAGATAATGAAAGTTCCATTCCTGTTATCCCACATATTTCTTGGCTAGTTTTGTCTCTTTCACTCTACCTCTATGTGAAACACTCTGTTTATCCTGTTTCATTCCTCCTTCCAACACTATATAGGAGCTTTAAAAAATAAATATATGATTCAACTCTTATGCGGCTGCGTGGAAGAAATTTTTTCCATGTCAGTACCTTTGGAAAACTCTAAGCCTTACCTTTAATGTGCTAGTTAAGCTTTGGGGGGATGTGTGGATGTGGTTTCTCGGTGTTGGGAGTGATTAACTAAAATTAAACTAGGGACCTAGTATGTGAGGTAATAGTAAATTAGTTAATCTAAGTAGGAGGACTAAAATCTGTATAAATAAACTAAATGTAAGTCAAAGGAGAGTGATTATATAAACTACAATAACATGTAATGGAAGTAAATGATTACACTAAATGAAATGAAACCCTAATGTGTAAGAGACGGGAGACAAATGAGTAGTGATAACATGAGAGTGTCACAGAGTTGTCACATATCTATAACACTCGGGGGCCTTACAAAGGGCATGTTTGAGCTGTTTGAGTGACATATGCACAGGAAGGTACTAGGGTGCCTCGGGGTGCCCTGGTCTACGATTGGGTGCTTGGGATTGTGTAAATGCTTAAAACCTCAACTGCGGGTATGTTCACTAAATTTCTCGAGTACTTCCCATCCGTCACGCTGGATTCACCTGGATGTACTTGTAGAGTGACTCAAAATGTAAGGAGAAAGTAACCCAAACCCTAGAAAAATAAAAGGTGCATATGAATAGGTCGATGACCTCAATTTCCAAACTAGTGGACTTATCATTGAAGCTTTGCATTACATTACGAACCCCGATGTAGTTCTAATGTGTATGTGTGTGTTGTACCTTAGGTGCTCTCATGTCAATCACACTTTGTGAAGTATCAAGCAATAATAGCTATAGAAATGTAAGTAACATGTGTGCATGAAATAGAATAGAATCCCTCCCTATGTAGTGTGTGTGATGAAAATTTTCTAGCTTGAATGCATGAAAATATGTGAATGCAAGTGATGTAACCCTAGATGGAGTGATAATACGATAAAATGCAAAGTACC
Organism: Taxus wallichiana var. yunnanensis; assembly: GCA_018340775.1. Taxonomy (NCBI): domain Eukaryota; kingdom Viridiplantae; phylum Streptophyta; class Pinopsida; order Cupressales; family Taxaceae; genus Taxus; species Taxus wallichiana. Next base: position 981,386,945 of record CM031237.1, on the reverse strand, counting down.
TAGGACCCTCATTATGGTCTTATAACTTTATATTTATAGGGCTCTCAAGCTTAATTTCGTAATTAATCCCGATAAGGACGATCAAGAAGAAGATAAGGACGACCAACAACTAGAAGTGACCCAAAAAGAAAAGGAAGATGTTGTGCATAGACTGAGGTGCCCAAAAATGGGACTAGGGTGCCCCAAGGTGCCCTAAGACAGCCGGGGCGCCCTGATTTAGGGCTATAATTTCAGGGAAGTTATGAAATGGGTGGATAAGTGTTGGAAAATATGCGGGAAAGAGGAAATAAAAGATAAGAAAAATGTGGCCAAAAAGGTGGAATTAATTAGTACTTTATACACTCGAGAACCTTCTAAATAATAGTATAAGATTGGGCTAAATATTGTCTAATGTGCAATATTTGTGTCTACATTTGCCCCCACTTTATGTTGGTGAGTGGAAATATCGGTAACATAAAGTAGATAGAGATGCGTACTTGATATCCATGTATCTAGTGTAGAAGAAAGCATTCTCGCTAGACTAGACTCAAGCGTGGAATGACCAAAAAGAAAAAGATGGAGGAGCGTGGATCCTAAAGATGAAAAATGTGATGAGAGTGAACCTAGGGCGGAACACGTGTGTAGTTGTTCTTTGTATGTAATGTATCTGCATGGTTAGTATGATAAGTACATGCTACGATGTGTTGTCGTTGTCATTGTCGCTGCCATTGTTGTTATTGCCCCCAATTTGATTGCTTGTTTTTATACAATGGACGCAAGGAGAAAATGCTCAAGTATTCAAATATGTATGTATGTAAAGACGTTGTGTATAATATGAAAATGTAAAGTATGCAAGTGTAAAAATACGCTAGAAAAAGTGTAAATGGAAAGATGGAACATGTGCACTGATCCATGTCAAGAAAAAAGGTGTAGAAGGATATCCTGTAGTGTCGCAAGTTTTTAGGCGATCATATGCCACCCTGGTGAATAAGTGTAGGAAGGAAATGCTCTGTCTCCTCCAACTCTAATCACTTCTACTACAATTTGTTGAAGATATCTCATCTTTGCGCTAGTTTTTGGGCAATCCTATGCCACTGGATAGAGAAGTGTAGAGAGGCCACCCACTGTAACCCTTGAGCTTGTAATCGCTCCGCAGAATTGCCAAAGGACACCATGTCCTATTATGTCCACTATGCATGGAGTTTGTATCTTTGGTTTGAAATCACTCGTTGTGTCGAACTGTGTAAATATGTTGTGTTAGTAGAAAACCCATAATGATGCCCCCTTTGGGGGTGTATGCGACGACCCTGGAAGGAGAATGCAGCCCCAAAAGAGGACCAACGAAAATCTAACCTTGTAACCAACTCATCCCTACAGGGGGAAATGGAAAGTGCTTGGTAGATACCAAGGAGCGCACAAAAGAGGATGTCTAGCCAAAACATGTTTTAGTCTGTAAGCACATACATGTAATAAGTGTAAAAGCACAAATAATGTATAAAAACTACAAAAAAAGTAGTGTAAACACGTAAGAAACAACAAAAAAGCTGCACAAAGTGGGTTATAAACAAAGGACATCACTCACAATGTCATAAGACACTTAATGCCATCATGGCCACAAATAAAAGACAAGTGCACACAAGAAAAGGAAAAGCCCAAAAATAATGGAAAACAAAGCAAACAAGTAGAAATACAAGTAGTCATGGAAACATGTAATCCTGCAAAACAAGTGTTGTACATGGAACACCCATTAGCATGTTAGAGTGATAACCAATATGTCAAAAATGTGTATGAGCAAGTAGTAAAAGATGCTAAGTACAAAATGAAACAATAACACTTGTATAAGACAAATGTGGATGCCCCCAGTGACCAAGTATAGTAAGGGTAGAAGGCGAGCATCCATGCCACACATAGAGTCCTCGTATCTCGTGATCACACTAAACAAATAGGTGAATTCACATGTCTGTATGATAATGACATATAGGAAAGCAAGCCAACATGTGTAGGAAAGTGATTGTGTAAAACACTAGTAAGAAAAAGTAAATGCTACCAAGACAATGCAATATGTTGTGGATGAATGGGATAGAATGCAAGATGGAATGATAGGAGCAACGTGCCCCTCAAGTGTATGGAAGTTTATGTAGTGAGGTTAATTTTTTTCCCCCTTAGCAATCAAGAATGAACGTAAATGAGAGTGCGTCATCGGGAAATGGTCGAGTAGTGTTGGTTGTGTCTAGTGCACTGCGATGAGTCTGTATGTGATGGCAAAGAGATGCGACATGGGGAGATGATGTGCATGGACCTTATAGCGTAAGCGTATACCACGGATTTTTGAATAGATGAGTGATGATTTAGCCCTAAGCATATATCACTATGGGATGAGTGGTAGTAAGTGATGAAGTATATGATTGTATAGTGGATGTACGTGACGTGATGAATGGAGGAATGATGATTTAGCCCTAAGTGTATATCACTACATGATGGAAGAGGAAGGTGACAATTTAGCCTAAAGCGTATGTCATTACTATATGGGTGATGAAGGTATATGAAGTAGATATGAGTATGCGGTTGATAGTGGAAGGTGGTGATCTAGCACTAAGCGTATACCACTACATGATGAATAAGGCGAGGGTGGTGATTTAGCCTAAAGCGTATACCACTAAGTGATGAGTAGGATATATAATGATGTGATATAATAACTTAGAAGAGAATAATAAAATATGTGATAATATCTTTGTAAGATGATAATAAGAAATTGATGAAGAGAGTGGTGATTTAACCTAAGGTGTATACCACTACGTGATGTGATGATGAAAGTGGGTGACGATATATCCTAGAGCGCTGGTCACTAGTCTGATGATTGTGGTAGGATGACATATAGCTTTTAGGTAAGGTCCATTTGATTGGTAAACCCTTGGCAATCAAGTATGGACCGAGGAACTAGAGTGCGTCATAGGGTGGTGAGTGCAATGCATAGAACAATGTAGTGTAGGTGACCAAATGGTGGATAGGATGTGTAGATATGCAAAGAATGTAGAAAGTGTGATGATAGGTGTAGCTATAATATGTAATGGTGATAGGCTAAGCTTGACCCATGGATAATGTGACCTAGTGTAAAGATAGAATGCAAGAATGAAATGTAAAACTAGACTCATAAATGATGATGACTAGTGTAGCATTTATGAGAGAGATGATGTAGGAATAACTAGTAGATGGTGTACAGGATAAGGTATGATGTGTGTGTGTGGGGTTCAGTGTAATGGTAATCCCTCAATAGTCCAATGTGAACCGAAGCACAAGAGTGCATCATCAAGTGAGTAGGGTGTTACAACGTGCGAGATAGAAGTGATGATGGATTTAGGATGATACAAGTATACTATAACAAAGAAAAGGGGGTATAGTGTGTTGTCTCCCTCAAGTGTGTCGAAAGAAGAAATTAACCAATAAGCATGAAGGGCTGAGATGCCTCAGTCGGTGGCAAAGTGAGGATAGAAATGCGGGACCATGGTCTAGGAGAAGTGGGATGTAGGAGAGACACGTGCTAACGAATGCGATCTATACATGTGTGAGGGGTGAATATAAGTTGAATGTCATGGTCTAGTGAATTGTGTTGGCAAGGGAGACTATGACGATGCCACACGTGGAGGTGATGAAGATGTGCGAGGAAGAAAGAAAGGTGGGGACTAACGTCGTGACACAATGATTTTCCTAGGGATAGGCCTATATTTGCGTGTAGGACTCGCATCGGAATGGGTAGGTCATGTATGCGGTGTTTGAATAGGATAAATAGGAGTAGATGGTGCTTTAATCAACATAGAATGTGATGAGTTTCGGAGGTATATGAAATGGGAGAAGGTTTAGGAGGAGAGAAAAGTAGTGGAGCGGAAGGAGGAATTCCATTAATGGAGATAACTTAGTTTTCATTGATAAATTTAAGGCGTAAGTATGTGGATCCAATTTAAGCCGAGAAGTAGGCCACATTGGTTGGCTATTTGATTAACGAGGCAAGGGATGAGAAGAGTGAGAGGACTAATGGTGATAGGTAACCCTGGCGACACCATAGGGTCTTTTGAATGGGAAGTCAATTTGTGATGGAGGGTAGCCAATAAAATGCAAGAAAGACAAAGAACATGTACTAATAGGGGAATATGGATCAACCTTAGTGTTGTTGATAGGAGTTGAGACAATAGAGGCTTGTTTTTTTAAATGGTCGGATGCAACTATAGCATGGTAGTCGGCGTTAGAGAAAGAAATAACAGTGGGGTTGTATTTTCACTAAAAACTAAGAAGTCAAGTGCGCGCTCACATCCGGACATGGGGTGGCGTGGTAAGTATGATTAACTAAAGAGTCTGTGTGGTCTTTTTGTTGCGTTGGTTGGAATTTTTGTTAAACATTTTGAGTTTACCCTTATCCTCGGTAGGAGGAGGGCTATTAGGTTACGGGAATTCTAGTTGGTCCTTGTCAATGAGATCTTGGATAATGGCACAAAGTTTCATATAATGGTTAGTAAAGTGGCGTACATAATGATGATAATCACAATGAAGATTTCATTGTAGTTGTGTCCTTTGGGTCATGATGGGTCTAACTCGAGTGGTGGTGGAAGGGCGATGATGTTCATTGTCGTCAACAAGTTGTTGTAATATAATATGTGGTGCCATAGGGAGATTAGTGAATTTACGCTTAGGAGGTTGAGATGAAAATTCCTTAAAAGGGCTGATTGCATTGACAATTAGTTTAGTGTCGATATGTTTAGATATAGAGTGTCTAAATGGAGTCTTAGCTTGGAAATGAGTATTACATGAGGGTTGGTGGTGATACTTGAGTTTGTGGTTAGAAATGAGATTGGATTCATAGAGCTTAAGGGTATGAAAAAGTTGATCAAAAGAAGAAAAGGTCTCAAAGAGAACACTTTCGGAGAGGGGCAATAGAAGAATTTGTATGAATAGGTCTTGTAGTTCAACGTTGGCGAGGACATTAGTCATTTTAGCCAGATTATTCTTATATCTTAATACATAGTTGACAAGTTTCTCATTAGACCCTTGCTTAAGTTGCGCTAGTTGGTTGTAGGATACCTTAGAGCTTATTTTAATGAAGAAGGCAGAGGAAAACACCATCTAAATAGGTGAAGGAAGCGATGGAATGAACGGGTAAATTGTAAAACCAATGCATGGCGTAGTCATGGAGGCTATGAGGAAAGAGTTTAGCGAGGAGGATGTGATCATCGAAAAATCCAGACATGCCACATGAAAGGCTCGAAGATGCTCCCGTAGTTCACCATGGCCATTGAAAATGGGCAATTTAGGAGTGAAATTTTTTTGAGGTAGAGGATATGTGGAGAGGATAGGAGCGTAACAAAAAGGTAGAATCTAGAGAGGGAGATGTAGTAGCTTGTTGTAATTTTTTTATTTGGGCCTAGAGATCGTGATACAAATAATTTAAATCTTGATTGACAACCGGGAGGATTGTCGGTGATTAGAAACCAAAAGAGGAGTAAAGTGATTTGTGGGAGTGGGGATGGAAACCAAAATAGTAGAGATAAGTGGAAGTGTAGAAGCAGGGGTTGAGTGGCTATAGAAGTGGGTGGAGTAAAATAAGTGTTGAGTTCAGCCAAGTTGGTAGCTTCTTCACTGCCATATGTAAATGTAGATCTAAATCCTGTGGGTGTTCAACAAGATGTTCGTTGATAACCTTAAGGTGGGCTTGATAAATTCCTCGAGAAGAAGGGGCCATGGGAAAAGGAGGAAAGAAACCCTAGAAGGTGTTATTGAGGGATGTCGGAGTTCACCAAAATGATTAACTAAAATTAAACTAGGGACCTAATATGGGAGGTAATAGTAAAATAGTTAATCTAAGTAGGAGGACTAAAATGTTGTATAAATAAACTAAATAAAATTCAAATGATAGTGAATATATAAACTACAATAACATGTAATGGAAGTAATGAAATGAAACCCTAATGTGCAAGAGAATGGATAGAAATGACGTAGGATGATAATAAGAGAGTGTCACAAAGTTGTCACGAGATCCGGAATTGGAACTCAATAGTGTAGACGAACATGCAGGGCCCCTGTAGAGGGAAGATCGAGCTGTTTGAGATGGCACAGATGCACTTGAGAAGGTACTGGGGTGTCCTGAGGTTCCCTAGCCTATAGTTTGGGAATTTGGGATTGTGTAAATGCTCAAAACCTCAATCTGGTATGGTTGCTAAATGTCTCTCGAGTACTTCCCATCTGTCACATTGGATTTACCGGATGTCTTGTAGAGTGACTCGAAATGCAAGTAGAAAGTAACCTAAACCCTAGAAAAATACAAGATGCATATGAATGGGTTAGATCGACCTCATCCACCAAACTAGTGGACTTATCATTGAGTGTTGCACTACATTGGGGGCCCTAATGTAGTTCTCGATGCATGTGCGCGTGTTGTGCCCTAAGTGCTCTCGTGCAGTCGCACTTTATGAAGTAGAGAGCAATAATAACTATAGAAATGTAAGTACCATGTGTGCATGGAATAGGATAAAACCCCTCCCCTATGCAGTGTATGTTATGTAGATCTCCTAGCTTGAATGCATGGAACTATGTGAATGCAAGTGATGCAGCCCTAGATGGAGTGATAGTGGTGATAATATGTAAAGATTTTAGGACCCTCATTATAACTTTATATTTATAATGAGGGTCTTATAACTTTATATTTATAGGGCTCTCAAGCTTAATTTCGTAATTAATCCTGACAAGGTCGACTGAGAAGAAGATAAGGATGACTAACAACTAGAAGTGATCCAAAACGAAGCAGAAGAGGTTGTGCATAGACTTGGGCACCCAAAAGTGAGACCAAGGTGCCTCGGGGTGTTCCAAAGATAGCCGAGGCGCCCTATTTTAGGGCTAGAATGTTGTGGAAGTTACGAAATGGGTGGATAAGTGTTGGAAAATATGCGGGAAAGAGGAAATAAAAGATAAGAAAAAGGTGGCAAAAAAGGTGGGATTAATTAGTACTTTATACACTTGAGAACCTTCTAAATAGTAGTGTAAGATCGGGATAAATATTGTCTAATGTGCAATATTTGTGTCTATAGGAGATTATATGGTTGTGGAGTAATTATTCATCACAACATATCTTACTTTTGTGTTGGATAAGTAAATTTGATGGATGTTGTTGCTTTCCCATGTAGACTTGTGAAAATCTGCAGGTATGCACATATCATGTGAACTATTTTGAGAATGCTTAAATGAAATGTGGTCCCATGGAACGACATGATTCAGGGTAAATGGTGCCTCAACTAGCCTTTGAAGAGTTCAAAGAAATGCCTTATCCGGATGGTTTACCATGGTTACATGATGTGCACAAAATGATTTTGTGATGTTTGCGAGCATGTCGTTGTTAGTTGCGACCAACTATCTTAAGGAAACTAAAAACTTTTCCATAAACGTGTTGTGAGTGTATTGCTTGGTCCTTGAGGAGCACATGTGCAAGGAGTCACTTTGGATTCAACAACACCCATGAACCGCTTGAAGAAATCATCTCCTTTTTGTGTGATCTTGTTGATTATGAATGCGGATCACTTGGAGAATCTTGTACACTGTGGACGCTAATATTTTCCAGGCATGGTCTCCTTACCTTCATCTTTTATAATTTTCGTATAATTTGGTTCTTCATTTGCAATATAATAGAAATGTCAAACCATTAGATACTTAAACAATTGGTTATTTTAAACAGACTTGTATCGCAAAACAATAACACATCACCTTGTAACTTACGCGTTGCAAATAAACCCTGGTGTAAACCTTAGACTTAAACCCACTTTCTCAGATGTTTTGGAAACTTTGTAATTAAACTAGATAGCTGCAACCCCTCGAGTGGGCTAGTTGAGTTTGAGTTTTCCGTTAAACCTAGCTAATGTTCTTTGGTAAAAGTAGGTAAATTACGATTTTCGAAGACTCACAAAATAACCTTCGGGCCGCATGAAAAGGGATGGTAAGTTTTTTTGTGTCCCTTGTTATGTGGGGAGTCACATAAAGTTTTAAATTGACCCCAATTGATCATTTGTGCTCTCTTCTCCACCCCTTTAGGAGCCCTGTTACCCATTTTGCAGTTTAGGGAGTTGTTAAAAGTGGAAAGTTGGTTTTCATTTTGTCTCACCATTTGGACCCTAAGCAAAGGAACACTTTTCCACCTTTGCAAACCTCTAGTATTTCTACTAGACAATTGCTTGTAAAATTTAGTTTATGGAAAAACACATTTCTATCTAGTTTGGCAAAGGGGTTTTATAGGCCTCCGATTGTTGTTTGACTGGGTCAAGTTGGACCAATTATGACCGGTGGCTCTAGAAAACCCGTCGACGTTTGTAAATCGCTCACCGCTTATGAATTCCGTAAGTTCTTGTCAATGATTTATATATAGGAGTACACGAAGGAACTTAACCGTTATACATTTTCCCATCGGAAGACATTTTTCAAACGTGGTTCCTTAGCCTCTAAGCCAAATATAGACATTTTTCGTAGCTATTAGAAAAATGTAAAAATAAGGTCATAGGACCCTAGTCAAGACAATAAACTATCGTGAAAACTATTGAAATGTATAAGTAACTATAAGAAACTCTCTTGTGGCTTGTTGTGTGAAATGTGACTTTTGGAAAAATAATGTTTCTCTCTATTCTCTCTCTTCCCTATCTCTTTCTCTCTCCTCCCTTAGATAAGAAATGAAATGAAATAAAATGAATATATGTCTCTAACCCTCTTCTATTGCATGTGAATTATTCGATTATGTAAATGGAAAACTAAAAACGTTAATTATGTTAGATTTAGGTGGATGCCATGCCAACACTTGTGTTGACCATGCAGTGGTTTCGGTACCGAGACATGGAGAAAACAAAGTGTACTAGTGAATTCATAACTTGTTATTTAGAAAAATGTAATTGTACAAGTTGTAGCAACAATAATGTTAAATATATCGAAATGCTTATTATTGAAATTTTGTAATATGTATGAGTTGCAAGTGTTTAGGGTTGTTTGGGAAATGTGTATCTAACCATGAGTGTCATTTTGATTCAAAATTATGTATTGTAAAAGTTGGATATATATGTTAAATGTAATTGAGTTTGACATCTTATAGTGCATTTTTAGTGTGAAATTGATGACTAAATCTCTGGTGTGTTGTGTTATTTTCCTTGATAACGTAGAAAGAAAATCTAAATAAAATAGTCAACCTTGGTATAAAAATCTCACATAACTACCTTCTCGCGTGATCCTTCTTAACACGGAAAACTAAAACCATAGGGTGAACCTAAATCATTAAACTCGATGGAAAATTCTAGCTTAAGGAAATAAAATCCCAAGTTTGAGGTTATCATCTTATCCTGTATGCTTAGCGACATTGTCGTGAACCCGACAGTTAGGAATGACATGGTTAAACTTTGTCTTGGGTATGGGGTTCCCTCCTAGGATTGGTAGTCATGTGTGTAGTAAGGAGAATGTGTTCTCTTAAGGTAGTACTCCATGGGAAACCAACCTTTAACATAATGTAAAACCCTCTTGGCCCGACACAATTTATATATTTCTTGTAACGTGTTTAAATCATCATGTTGAGAGAAACAAAATCCATGATGCGTAAACTTTAATGTGAACCTTAATCTTTAAACAAAGAGTTACTCCTCTTGTTCTCCCACTTGTCCCATTGTGAAATGAATGTATGATGTGAAACCAGGTAATCATGTTCTTGAGGCAATTCCTTAGACGAGAGCTAGTAGTCTCATGAGCATGCAAATGTTCCTTATTAACAAATGGGTTACACAACTAATTTCAAAACACTATTTAAATCAAATTAAGTGAAATTATTTTAAGATGAATGTAAATGATTGAGTGGATCCTATGTTTTAGTTACCTACACATGAGAATATTGAGTGTGAATCCCCTTTAACCCCTCTCAAACAAGAGTGTTAGCTTGACAAGAAGTATCAAATTTACCTAGAGTTACATGATGATTGTTGGAGATAAGGGTGTTCAATCACTCTAGTTGTGACCTTAGTAAGGTGTGTAAAATTTATAATTGAATGTCTCCTTGTAACATGCATCTAATACTTAATTTCCCAAGAATCCAAACTTGGTTGAGTGTGAAATCATACTCCTTAGGATCTTAGTGATTAAGTAAAGGACATATGACGTATGATTATCAAATATTGTAAATATTGCTTTAGAAGGATTTTGAACACGTAAAATTTTATAACTTTTACATTTGAACCCCTTTCCCCCTCTTAGATAAATGTGTCCCTTAGCATGTAGTAGTGGGTTACCATGTGCTTCTCGTATGGTGTAATTCCCCATCCATGAATGCTTTTGAAGTTAATAGATCATGGAGCCTCTCTTAAGGGTATTGGTGAAAGAAACATTGATGCATATTTACTAAATGATTTAAATAGTTCCTTGGAAGAAATTTGAGAAGCATATAGTTGTTGGGTTGTCTTGTTATATGCATTTAATACTTGAGTGTTTAAGAGTGATGAAATGAGTTGTTTTGTGCAAGGTCATCACTCCTTGTAGTCATGAATCCCTAAGTGTAAATTATGTATCATTTGAATTACAATTTTTCTAAAAAAATGCCAATAGTGAGACCAAAGTGCGATGTAAGTGTAAAGAGTATAAGAGTAAACGAGATTTTGGGTTAGGAATAATGTCATACTTGAAGTCCTTATAACTCAACTAGACATTTTCATGTTGTTAAAAATAAATATGAATTGCTCTTGGTGAGATCAAACTTTTGAGCAGACAAAAGATATATATAAATCTAAATAAAATTTCTTGATGTGAAAATGTTGAATGGATTCAAACAAGTTATTGAACTATAATAGGAAAATAAAGATACCGTGATGGAATAATGTTTATGGGAAGAGGTATCTTGAATCTAAATCTCCCTTAAATCCTAAGATTTCTTCCTTGACTTCACGTTAGTTTCCCTTGTGTAACAAGGGTAAAATTTAAACATTGAATAAACGTTTGAGAAGCATAACCTTAACATAAGAATGAGAGAATTAGGAATTTTGTATGCATTTTGAAATATGGCAAATAATTATTTAAGTTATGGAGATTATCGTAAGGGATAAAGAGCCAAATTAAGTTTTCGTATTGTAAGTTGAATGTTAAATGAATTTAAGAATATGTAGGTGGAAAAAAGAATTTATCCTTGCACAAAAATGCTCTTGGAATTTTAATCGTAACTAAGATGTAACCATGGTAATGTTGTGTTGTGGATTTGCCAATCCTTGGGCCTCTTTTTGTGGTTGGGTCATTGCTAGTATTCGTTCATTAGGGAAAGTGTGGCATCGACATGTATATGGTGTTATCATGTTGTCTATGTGGGTCAATGTTTTGTGTAAGTGTCTTATGTGATGTTAAGTTTTATCTATTGGAGCCCATGTGGTGTTGTGTAGTGAGCATTTAAAGTAAAAAAATATACGGTATTTTCCTGTTGTATTTGTGTGTCAAATTTGTGGGCGTTACACCTCACATGAATAATGTGCACAAGCTCGAGACAATTAAGTGGAACACATATAACATATATTATTTACGTACAAACAATCTTCATCATTGTAGCTAATAATTGTTGACGGACCTAAAGAGAAACCCTAATCCTCAAACTACGTGCAATCGCTACCTTTCGATGCTACATCTCGCACACACATCTCTCTGCTCTATGTCGTGTCCCATTAAATGTGCACTCGACTTCCCTTTACATTTATGTGTGCTCTGACTAACGAATATATGCAACAACTAGAATTGCAAAAAAAAATTATGTTTCATAGTATTGTTCATCCAATCCTTACATTATGAGATATCTCCACAAATATTTGCATCCACGTCTTACACAAAATGCCTTTTCTACTTCAAATGATTTATAAAACTTGTATGGTTGTTGGAGTGTGGAGTTATGGATTGCTTCCCCATTCCGATCTCCCTACCCTTGTACTTATCCACCATCAAATCCCTTCTTCTTTGCCCCTCTTCCTCTCCCCTTGTTCTCTCCCTCCACTTTCACTTCTTCACAAGATACCTTTCGGCATTTCCATCATACATTTCCGCGCGATTGCTAGTAAATAAACATTTAAGATGAAAACATTGATCTTACATTTCCCTTCGCAGATCTTGGGCGACGATGTTAGTCGTATAAGGGAATATCTAGACTAAATTACGCCTTGGGCATAATTAGACACACAATTCACCTATTGGCTCCTTTCCTTTCCTCTAAAATTATGAACTTTGACGGGTTAAGTGGTGAAGCAAAAAACTATACAAACGATATACATAAAACACGGCCGATTCGCCGAAAATAGCGATATCCCGGAATAGAAATTTAGTGTGTTAACCATCTAGTTAACACGAATAAATTTTTAAAAAATCAATAAATAGAACCTAACCAAAATATTTAGGGAATTGCAGGGTAGGGAATAGGAATGGAGATTTTTGCAGGTCTTCCGGACGAGTGCCTGCTGAGGGTTCCACTCAGATCACACTCCAACATGGCTGCTGTTTGTAAAAGCTGGAAGAACACTGTCAAAAATCCCCTCTTCTATCAAGACCGTAAAAAATTAGGGTTTAGCCAACACTTGATAATCGTCGTCGACGAAGCTAATCCAACGTCTCTGTGCGAATCGGGATACAGATTAAGTATTTACGACCCTCCCCAAAACTCACGGCAAATCCTCCGTTCCGTCCCCACGGAATTTCAACATTATTCATATAATTCTTACTGTGTTTCAGTCAATCACAAATTGATTGTCATGGGGCTTATCAAAGAGGCAAAGGAGATGGTTTTCGTTTATGATTTTTCTTCAGGTATTCACTTATTTTCCCCAATTCTCGCTTAGCATACATTCGTTGCGGAAGTTAATATTTATTGGATTTTTTGCAGGCCGATGGAATAGAGGGGCCGACCACCTCCCGCAGCGAAACTATTTCTGTTGTTCGGTGGACTGCGAAAAGGGACTCATTTACGTTGCCGGAGGAACAGATAAGGAAAACAAGGAATTGCGTAAAGAAGCATCGGTTTACAATGTAGAGGAAAATTCATGGGAGCTTCTTCCTTCCATGACTTGGGCTGTAGATTCGACGAATTACAACAGCGGATTCATTGATGGCAAGCTTTTGCTGGTATGTATGTGGTCGGGACGGTTACAAATTTATGATACCAAGACAAGCGTATGGAAAGCCCTAAATGCTTGCGCTCTTCGGCATTGCGGGCTGTGTATGGCCGCTTTTAGTGGGCTGATACATTACTTTGAGTGGGAAGATGAGGTCATAGAATATAATATTGTGGAAAACCAGTGGAGAGTTGCAGGAACAGTTCCAGACAACCTTCATATTGATGGTCACGCAGTTGTGTGGCGAGACAAGATATTCTTCGTGTGGGGACTAGATAATGGAAATAGCGAAAAGCTTCTTTTTTATTTGTTTGAGCCTTCCAGACCGGAAGAACATTTTCAAGCTGCGAAACCAGACAAGTGGACGCCCATCAATGCTGAAAATTGGATCTTTTCTCTTGCTGCATTGGAAATATAAGAAGCTAAAAAAGCTGGTTCTAGCTCCCATAAAATCTCCGCGTTTTGACCTGTTGAGCCTCAACAACCTAATCCAATGCTGCTGAAGGCCTTCGCTGAAGTGATTTCACATAACATGAATGTCTTTCTTCACACATTACGTTCCGAGAAAGTCTGGATTATGCAGCAGCATTACCAGATCATTCCCCACACTGCATAGATATTTAATTCAATTCTGTTGTTATTTAATTATAATAGGGAGCCCCCAACTTTTACTTCTACAAGTTCTCTATTGGGCCAAGAGAACAACATACTTTTAAAATATTAACCCTTTAGCATGTCTCTTGGAGCTAAGTTAGAAAACCATGGATGGCATTTAAATATTATGATATGAAAGAATCTTAAATAGAAAATGAGTATGGTGTTGTGTTGTGTTGAACTGTTATCTAAAATTAGACATTATTTAATTGATTGGTGTTTTAGTTTGGAACTTTGTATTGAAAACCCTTCCTATATTTCACTATCGGTGTAACTAATGAACCTTCTTTTTGATACAAGTGTTAGTTTTGTTTTTGTGATTGAAACACACCCTAGAATTCATGCCAAGAAAACATAACACAAGAGTTAATGTTAGCACGTGAGCCAAATTGTTAACAATTACCACGAATTAATTAGAGATTGTTCAATAAAAACAACAATAAGCAAATAACACCAAATGCAAGATATTAAGTTGCAACATCAAACATGGAGCTCGACGGTGTAGGTGGTGGAGGGTTGTATAGTTTACCACCCCACCCGCAAACTCGACGATTACAAATTTGGGATGCCTTCCCAACCGTATTGAGTGTCATATTTATCATCCCACATGGGATAAATAGCTAGAGCAAGGTGAGGGTATTTGTTGGAGGGGGCACCCAAGTAATCGCCATAATCGCCACTATTGCCACCATCACCGCCATAGGGAGGAGCATCCCATATGTTACATCGTGAGCACCACCAAAGTCACCACCGCACCGCCACCCTAGAAGCGGCCAAAGACCTTCCTTCCGCTACCCCTTGAAAGGGAGAGGGTGAATGAGAGGGAGCGATAAAGCTTCAACGTCGACTTTGCACGCGGCAAAAAGCAGAGACGACTACGGCCATGAACTCGAGGGGGAGATTGTTGACACAAGTGATTTAGTAGTTCCCTCATCGAACCTACAAATTTTGTTGCCCCATTAATCAATGAGTGTTTGTAGATGTTCCACTTCCAAGTGGACCTTCTCCACCTAGACTTGGATCTGGAGCAACACATTTGTAATGATGACTTCATTAGAAATAGGAAAAAATATGCCCATTTGAATATGATTAAAAATGCACAATGTCTTTCTTTCCGAGTTGAGAAAGAATGCCACCTCCGAATAATTGCCAAATTTGGTTGTATTTCTCAAGTAACATGGTCAAGTCTAAGTAAAACCATTTTCTAGGTAAACAAATATGGAAAAAGGGTTAAAAAAGGAGTGTATCTAATTCTCGGTAGATTGGGTTAGGGAAATCCGAATAAATGTTTAATGGTATTGGGTTGGTTGCAGTTGGGCACACTGGGCTAGAAACATCCATATGCTTAAGTCATTCCCCAAATGGGAGCTCCTAGTAATAAATATACCAAAGGAAGTGAGCTTTCTTAGGTTAAGTGAGAGTTTGTTCTAGTTTATCAAACCACCTTATAGAAACCATTTTTTCGGCACCTTACATGACATTTCCAAACCTCTCACATTTTCATTCAAAACACTAAACATATTCTATTATCATATTGTTTATGGTGAATATCGGTTGTTAATTATATGATAAACACAAGAAACTTGGAAGACAACAGGGTTTAACGATACTGCGCCGACAATGCAATGTCGGGATGAATGGATGTACAATGGACACGAGGCTCCTTCCTTTCAACAAATGAGAGAACCTGCATGCAAAGACAAATGAACAAAATAGATATTAGATAGAGATTTGACAAGTTTATCAAGAAAGGTAGATCTCAGGAACCAATCTCGAATGGCGTCAACCCGTTGTTATAATCAAATGATATGATATGGAAGTAATTGACAATACAAGGGTAACTTAGAAATCCAAGGGGATAGAAAGATCATGTTCCGTGTCATAGGTGGCACGGGCGAAGTCTATGCCGAGCTCAAACTCATCAAAGTACTCAAAAGCAGGCTGCTCAACAATGTCCTATTCTTCTTGTATGATTTCAAGTTGGTCTTCGATATCTTCAATTTCAGGTGTTAAGGTGATGACACAGGTAAGTTCGTGTGTGATATCGAACTATTTCAAGATGAAGGGTTGTTGGACGATCGAAAGATTGTAGATGCTAGTAACTGGTGTGACCTACTTGGCAAGATATCATTATAAAGAGAAAAACCTTGAAAAACCAACAGTTTAGACAAAAGATGATTGATAAAATGATTACAAATATGATAAATATGATTAAAATGGCAAAAGGATGGAGATCGCTAGCAATTTTGTATGTTCGTTGGCAATTTAGGTAAAATTGCTAGCAATTATTGTGAGAAAGTTGATCTTTTGACAGAATACAAATTTTATCTAAAGTGGATGATTTACAACTTGATGTGGCCTCAAATAGGATGTATGGATAGACTAAAAGTGAGAACAACAGATAAAAACTCACCTTTGTTGATAAATGCTATGAAATGATGTTGTGGGATTCTTATGAGATTGACAGAGCTTCCGTGGACGTGACAAAGGTGTTGAAGATCTCAAGATGATCGTGATGATGTCGCCTAGGTATAACATGAGCTTCAATGCAATACTTGAGGATCCCTTACTAGGAGGTTTGGTGTTGCTTTTATAATCACCGGCTATTCTGTTAGGGTCGCTAGCGATCCGAAAAATGTGGGGAAAACCTACTTGGAATTGGTTTTAACTGATATAAAATGTGATTTGGAGTCTCATTTGGTTCACTTGCGATTTGAGAGGCTAAGAGACCATGAAACCCTAATTTTTGAGTTTTTCACTTTTTAAGTGAGATGGAGGTAGATGGAGGTGTGTAGAGGCGACAGAGGCCCACACGTGTTGAGGTAGGTGATTTTTTTAATTTTTTTGTGTTTATTTTTTATTTTTTGAGATTTTTTTAATGAATGAGATCTAATATTATATTAACAAGTAAAATAATACAATATAATTCACAAAAAATGATGGTATGAAAGCACGTTCAAAAGCCACATGATCAAACTAGGCCAAGCCTAGGAAATTCAACAATAACAAAATAACAAAAACCACATAAGAAATGAAATTATGCCGCTATCATTGTAAATTATTGACCAAGAGAAGGTAGATCATGATCATCATGCCATTTGGTTCCGGAAGGTCCTTTTCGTTGTCTGGCACATCCCAACCAATCAAGTTGTCTCCCTTCTTTGGTATCATCATCGTTTCCCTCGGTGGGCAAAATGGCCGAGACATTCTAGGATACTTATCCGGTGGAGGTGGGAGGTGCCAACTATCACGAGTGTATGGCTCTGGGGGTAGTTGGTGAGCCCCATCTAAGCTGGTTGGGTGGATGAGGGGTACCCCAACCCTGGTGGCGAGCTAGAGTGGAGGGGAAAGATCCTTTGCGGAGGTTGACTGTGTGGGGAATGACGAGCACGACCTGAAACCATAAAAACCTCTAAATATTTTATGGACTACCTGGGGATTTTGATAGGGTCACCAATGATTCAAGTAGAGTCACTAGTGATTCCAAAAAGTTGTAATTTCTAAAGTATTTTTGACCCATTTTGGATTGATTGTTTCTAATGATGTATGTTATCATATTGTGGATGCACACTAGAGAGAGGTTGATTATATGGGATAGGATCCCGAAGATACTTGAGGATGTTTGAGCTCTATTGTCATATGTTGATTGGGATCATTTAGAGGAGGTTGGATTAGGTGGGATGCGTCATTACAGACACATCCATAGAGACATGGGTTTGTTGTTGGGATTATTTGAGAGATGGGACCATGTCATGGGAACTTGTTTTGTTTTGATAGAAGAGATGACATTGACATTGGAGGATGTGTATCAGATTTTGCATCTTCTAAAGTACGGGGTGAGTAGGTTTATACTATGAATGAGGCTGGTAGGGGCGCTGTGATGCAATGATTGTATGGAGATAATGCAGATGCTATAGTGTATATTTATGGGGGATTTTCATATGGAGCCCTATACAGTGATTATGAGGAGGGTCGAACGTTGGTGACTATGATGATGATGGGTATTAGTTGTTATGCCCTATCAGATTCTCGCTAGAGAGCGATTCTCGTGGATGTTGATAGGGGTTATGAGGGATATGCTAAGCATAAGACAAATTTTAATTGGGACCCCGCTCTCGTTGGCACAAGTTTATAGGAGATGTGGTTGTAGAGCACTAGATGTAGGTTCGGGGTGGATGTGTCATTTTTGTTAAGAGTGTTGGGCCTATAAGCACATTACGGTGGATTATCTTGGGCTTTATGGGTCACTTTACAATATCATGTTGGTTTCATGAGGTAGAGATCTCGATTAGTCATATGAAGGGAATGTTTAGAGTAAATTACACCTTCGGCATAATTAGACACACATGATTCAATTATTTTCTCCTTTTCTTTCCTTGAAAATTATAAACTTGATGGGGTAAATGTGAGTGATGATCCATTAGGGCACCTCAATCAAAAAGAGTGAAAAGACACACAAAGAATATACTTATGTACATAAAACACGACCGAATATAGCGATAGCCTAGAGTAGAAATTTACTAACACAAATAATTTTTAAAAAATAAATAAATAGTGATTAAGATAAAATGTGAAATTATAACCTAATCTAGATGCTATAGTAGCAATAAATAAATGAATAATGAAATACTGAATTTAACCCAAGCAACTAAGCAATAAATAATGAAACCCTAATTACAAAGAGGGTTAGAAGAGCCTTAGCTAATTTGTAGAGGTTGTTGGACTATGTCACGCAATGATGGCCGATCGAACAAGAGTGGAATACCACCACACAGAAGCTTGGAAAAATGCAAATCCAGAAGATTTCATTAGACCAAGGTGCCTAAAGAGAGATGGGGCGCCCAAGGGTACCCTATTCTTGTTTATGGACGCCTGGTCTGCGTAGATGCTTAGAAAACCTCCTCTGAGGTGTCACAAGAGGTTCTCGCTTCACCTTTTATCATCTGTATGTCACATTTGGATCACCGAGGTTGTTGTAAAACCCTGCAGCAAAGGATACACCTGTAAAACCCTTAAATAGACATCAAATCCTAAAAAAGAAATATGGAAAATGAGGGATCAAACTATCCTCACTACCACAATGATGGACTTACTACTGAGCACTGCACTAGATCTTAGACCCAATATAGTTGTGTGTGTGTGTGGAATTATGCCCTAGGTTTCTCTTGTGCATGTTGCACTTGAAGCAAAGAGCAAGTAACTAGATTTAGAATGTAAATAATGTGTGCATGGAAACAATAAAGCGCCCTCCTATGAATTTTGATGCAGATGAACCAACCTTTTGTCCCTTGTGATGGAGTTATATGGATGCAAATGGAGCTCTAGATGCCTTGATGGATACAACCTTAGGTGGTGATAAGTAGTGCTTAGTGCTTGGTCCTTTATTATGATCACATAAATTTATATTTATATGATTCCTTCGCTTGAATTTCATAATTAACCCCGAAAAGGCCGAATACCAAAAATATAAGATGCTCAAACAAATAGAAAGGACCCAAAAAGTGTGACCAAAGTACAAAGAGGACAAGGGTTCCTAGAGGGGATGAGGGCACTAGCATCCCGGGCGGGTGTTGGTGTCAGGATGACAAGCTAAAAGGTGAAAAGACATAATGAGTAAGTAAGAGTGCAAGAATTAAAATAGAAGAATAAAGCAAAGAAAGGTGGCCAAAGACATGGGTTAATCATTACTTTTCATACTTAGGAATCATGTAAATAGTAGTATGTAATCAAGACTAAATAAATACCCAAAGTGTGTGATTTTGTGTCTACATTTTCCCCACTTTATGTTGGTGAGCAGAATGATCAGTAACATAAATTAGATAGATATGC
Source organism: Taxus wallichiana var. yunnanensis (assembly GCA_018340775.1). NCBI lineage: Eukaryota > Viridiplantae > Streptophyta > Pinopsida > Cupressales > Taxaceae > Taxus > Taxus wallichiana. The sequence goes on along the minus strand of CM031237.1, from coordinate 981,367,359 downwards.
ATACATGATATCTATGTAGATTGATGTTGGAAGATTTCGAGGGACTAGACAAAGTGTGGAGTGATAAAAAGATGGAGCATGGAGACTAAATATGAAAAAGTGTAAAAGGTGATGAAAATGAACCTAGGGCGGAAATATGTATGTGAACGCAATGTTGATGCCGATGTGTGGGATTACCTATTGTTGGTGTTGATGTGTGTGATGTTGTTGTTGATTTTGACTACATGCTTCCCATATGGATGGACCTGTAAAAGAGAAGATGAGCAAGTATTCAAATATGCATGTATATGTATAAAAAGCATGTAAGGAAGTATGTAAAAGAAAATGCTGAAAATGTGAAAAAGGAATATGTGCACCTGATGCATGACGAGGAAAGAGTGTAGAAAAGGTCCTGTAGATGATGTGGATGCACATGATTTTTTCAGTGATCTCACACCAATGTAATGGAAGAAGTGTAGGGAAAAACTATCTAGTGTTGTCCTCCAACCTTTAACTGCTTCCCATCTATATAAAACACCACTACAGATGGTGTGCAAAAGTGCTAAGAACTATATGCAATGTAAAATCCATTGTGTATGGAGTTATGTAGAGACTGTGTGTCGAACTAACAATTATTGTGTGATATGCTCCTAGTCTCATGTAATCCAGAAAGGATGTTGTGTGATATGCCCCATGGTATCAAGAAATATAGGAAAGGCCACTGTGTCATGGACCCAAGTCTGATTTTGAGCCCCAAAATCTAAAAATTGTATTGTACCGGTACTATTTTGTGTTGTGTATACTATGTATGGAGTGATTGATTCACCCAAATGATGCCCCTCATTTGGGTGCATGTAAAATCACTTTGAAGGAGAATATGACCCAAAGAAGGATCGACTATTGAAAATATGCCCTATAGGGGGGGGAATGTGCTTGGTAGAAACCAAGGCACGTGCAAATAAGTGGTTGTGAAACAATTGTTAGTATAAGCAAAGACAAACATGCATGTATAAGACAAAGTGTAAGCTAAAAAACAATGTGTAAGCTAGAACACACAAGAAGACAATGTAGACCGTGAAAAGTGGGTTTCAAACATGGGACACCACTCACGGTGTCACAAGACAATCAAGGCCATAGTGGCTGTAAACAAACAAGTGTGCACACAAGACAAAGGGAAAAGCCCACAAACAATGGCATATAATAACAAGAAAATACAAACAATGTAATAGATAACCATGGTGAAAAATAGTCCTGTAAAACAAATGTTGCACATGAAGCACTTGTTAACATGTTAGAAAGATAAAAATTATGTCAAAACATGTATAATCTGATAAAGTAGTGTGCTATGAAATAAAATAAAACAATAACACATGTAGTGTACGAAAGTGGATGCCCCAGGAGACGCTATGGGACGGTGGTAATACAGGTACTACACCAAGCATCCATGTTGTGTGTAATGGATTTGTATAGTCTGTGATCACAACTAGAAAGCAAGTGAACATGTATGTGTGTATGATAAAGATAATGACATACAAGATATCTATCTAGCATGTGTAATAAAGTGAACATGTACAAGTAAATGTAAGAAAGAGTAAATGCAACCAAGATATGTAATATGTTGTGGATGGATGGAATGGAATATAGAGTGAATGATAGGAGCCACATGCCCCCCGAGTGAATGGAGTTGTATGCAGTGAGGTTCATTTGTTTATGCCCCTCAATAGTCAAGAATGAACTCAGTAAACAAGAGTGCGTCATTGGGAAATGGTTTGAAATGTGTGCACAAGATGGTTATTTTAAGTTGTCGTGTGTGATGTGTAAGATTAAATGCGACAAAGGAAGATAGAATGCATGATGATTTAGCCTAAAGAATATATCACTAGATGTGTGAGGAAGATGTCTAAAAGTGTGATGATTTAACATAAAGCGTATATCACAAAATATATGGATATAATGATAAAGTGTGATGATTTAGCAAAAGGCGTATATCACGAAACATTTGAGCAGAAGCTAGAAAGGCATGATGATTTAGCTAAAGCATATATCACAAGATGATAAAATGATAAAAAGCATGATGATGTAGCACAAAGCGTATATCACGATATGTGTAGATGAAATGATAAAATTGATTGATTGTGAAGATCAAAGTGTTGAACGACGTAGGTGTGATGGGATCCATTTGATTTGTAAACCCTCAAGAATGAGTATGGACCGAGGAACTAAAGTGCATCATAGGGTGGTGTCCGCTATATAAGTTTGATATAGAATGTGTAGAATGCATAAAAGAAATAATAGGATGTAGTATGAGGATGTATCAAAATGATGTAAAGTGTAGAATGTTGCATAAATTTATGTTAGTATGATGATGTGTACAACACAATATGTATAGATTGTATGATGTAGGAAGATGATGGTGAAGATGTGTATAGTGTGTAGCACAGAGTGCATATGATGTATATAAGAAGATATGAATAAAAGATGTAGGCAAAAACACATAATATGTATGATGTGTCAAGAAAGATATGATGTATAAGTGGAAGGTGTATAATATGTATAAACTGTAAAGTGTGTAAGGTGTATAGTAGATGTAAGAAGAAGGTGTTGAAGATATGTAGGATGCATAATATGTAGAAGAATGTGTCGTAGATGTAAAGATGTAGTGTGTAATGTGTAGTAACAAAATCATGCACTTACAATTACATTTATACCACCAAATATGTTATTTTATATATGGATATCACGTAAGAAAAGTATTCACTAATAGCCCATCCCTTAGTCCTATCATCAGTTAATCATTTTTCTTCGTCATTTGTCATTTGTTTGCATAGTTTTGATCGTATCTCGGGAGTGTAAGGTGTTGTTATTTGGTCATTTTTCGTATCCATTCTTTCACTAGGGTGCCTAGGGTAGAATCGGGGCACCTAAGGGCGCCCGGTCTGACAACACTATTGTCTAATTTAGAGTTTCGAGGTCGGTCTTTGTAATTTTCCCTCTCATTTCCTTAGGTACTAGTTGGCATGTCGGGTCATTATTGTCAAAATTTGAGCAAGAGATTCCCATATAAACATAACATACCTACTATCTTATGGGCGAAATATATACCATCGAGGGATAGATATCTACTAAGGAAAGGGACTACATTTGGGCATCATTGAATCACATCCACTCCATAAAAAGGGTTTTATTCATTGTATTCCATCCACCATTTTCATTTTACATCTAGCTATTCCCCTATCTTTGCGGCTATGGCGCTAGGGAACCCTAGGCACACAATTTCACACATAAGTACGCAAAACTACATTGGGTTTGGAATGTAGTGAAAAATTAGTTGTAAGTCCACCATTGTGGCAACTAAGGTCAGTCTAACCCCTTCATATGCATATTTATTTTTTAGGAATTTGATGCTTTGTATGGGGTTTGCAGTGGATCTTCATTACAGTTTACGACATAAGAGAAGTTATCGCGACAATCACACTACAAAGATAAATACATTGTGAAGATCCGGTGACACTTCTCAATTCAGGTCTTGAGCTTTTCTATAGACCATAAAGCACCCACACTATAGACTAGGTGCTAACAGTGACTGATCCTCTTTTAGGTGCCCAGTCGATCAAATATTCATCTAATGCGGTTTTACGGGTTCCACTGTTATACTGCTGTTTTGTCCACACATCATCCCGTTTAGTCCAAAATCACAAAGTGTTGTCCACTCAAAATTCCCTACTCTTAAAGAAAGTGAACTTTCAAAATTTTGAGCTTTAGTGTCTTCTCTTTTGTCTTGAAATTGTTAAAAGTCGTGAAATTGAGAAAAGTCTCGCTTTTTGGGTCTTTGTGTGTTTTTCGGGCCTGTCGGACAATTTTGTCCCAACTGTCCCAAGTTCGAAAGTGCGTTCTGTTCCCCGATCGGCCGAAATCCCCGAAGTTGTTCCATTTTCGGGCCCGTCGGAACTTTTCGTCCCAAATGTCCCAAAGTCAATCGGGCAAGTGTTCCATTTTCGGCCGAAACACTTGAACCGCGTACTTCGCGCATTTTCGTCCCAAATGTCCCAAACTTTTCCGGACCCATTGTAACCTTTTCGGCCGATTCGCCCGAATCGCGTACTTCACACTCTCATGTCCCGCGTGTCCCAAAAGGCATTTGTGCGTCTTTTACCCGCTTCGCCCGAATCGGCCGAGCCGCGTGTTTCGCGCATTCGCGTCTCACATGTCCCTAATGAACCAAGTGCCGTTCGTGCTAGTTTTTGCCGCTCTACCCGAATATCCAGCTTATTTAAATTGGTGGGTATGTATTAAATGCGCATTCATGGCCTTTCTCTCTCCTAAACGGCTATATAACGGGCATCCCCCTTTGCATTTTTCACATTGTTTCCATGCTATCCTTGCTCGAACCCTAGCAACCTAATTCCCTGCGCGTGTATCCCCTTTCTCTGTAATTCCTTCCCAAGTTTAGGTTGCAGCTCTATTGCTATCAATATGAAGATCAAGTTCCAGGGACAGGAACAAATTTCGCCACTAGAATCTGCCGTTCCCAATATGGAGATGGGAAAGCTTCTCAGCATCTTGACTTCGGTGATTTTTGGGCAAGGGTGGCAGATGCAAACCCTACACCGATGGCACAAATGATTCACGATAGCGGTTTGGCTTTTGCTGGAGGTTTTCCGATCTCGGTACAGTGCGCTGATACTGTACTTTCGTGCGGAGCTCACTTCGACCCTGTTTCCAGTGAATTAACCAATATACACGGGGAACTCATCGCCAAGCTGGACGCTGCCGCCATTAGCACCGCACTGAGAATCCCAGAGATGGATAATGCCATAGTCATTTCGGGATCAAGCACAGGCTCTGTTCAATCAAGACAATGACAAATACAAGGCGCGGGTGGCGAAGTCCTGGCTGAAGAACCCTAAGAAAGGAGCCTCTCGCCTGTCCAAAACTCTTTTCTGGGTAGATTTTAATGAAGAATTGTCTGACTTTATAATTCTACTGGCTCGGGTTATGGGTTTGCCCTCTACCAATGAATTTCACTGGATGTGCCTGCCATCAAGATGGTGTGCGAGGAACGCAAAATATCAACTGGGCAAGAGATCATCAAAGCATGAATTTGCAAGCAGCGGCATGTCAATGTACAAAGAAACGAAGAAGTTCTATATGACTTCTTACCTCGATGTATACCCCGGCGTCACACGGCAAATGGTTTAGTTTTTTACCTTACCTTGACGCCCACAAAGATGATCCAATATATGCCTACTGCCCGTAGTTCACCCTGGAGACCAGCAATCGTAATTTCAGAAGGGTCAATGACACTTTCACCATGTACGTGGTCAGGCTGCTTGAAGGTGATACTGCCAGGAGATTTTCTGATGAAGCCATGAATCTGATATCACGCTACGGTGCCTATTTCATACAATTCAGAAAATTCTCCTATATCAGGCTTGCCGGCTATGAGAGCACCCCTCTGCGGCTTCCCATGTTCTGCAATGATAAGATGGCTTTGATTGAAGTATGCAGGCAGTTAGACAAACTACACAGAACCTGCAGAGACAAGAAGATCTCCGGTTTGCACTTTCCCATCTCTTTGGGAAATTATACTTGTAAAACAGCCCTGGACGCACAGAACATAGAGAGAGCCCTGGTCCCTATCACCGTTCATTTCTTCAAGCCAAGAACCTGCTTCGACTTGAAGAAGTTCATTGAACAGAACATCAAGATAATCTACCATCATAGGGCAGATACAGAAGACTACTGGGCTGACTGTGCAGATGATTTTGAGGCCAGGAGAAGGCATTGTGGCAGGTTCTCCCTGCAATTGATCCAAGAACTCGGCTTGTACCAAGTTCCCGAAGGACTCCAGGATGACAATTCTGATCTATACTCATATGAGTATGACAAAGGTGATTAAGCACACCCTGGAGGACTTGATTGGAACAGAAAGAAAAAGATGATCTGGCTGAGATCCTTGCTCCAGTCTTAGTCAGGACTAAGGTCTGGTTTGACAGGAAAGTTCGAGAGCTCAGAAGGCACTCAGGAGAATCCTCTTCCAAGGATGTTTCAATGCCAAGGAGAGAGGCATCAATTCCTAGGTCAGAAACACCAGTGCAAACCCCACCTGCCTCATCAACACAAGGACCTGCAGCTTCCACTCCTTCTTCATCCACTCAAGTGTACCAGAAGAAGCTCAAGGAGGTTAAGAAGGAGCCTGTGGAAAATGACCCTCAAAGAAAGTAGGTAGAAGTGCCTATGGGACCAGAGAACATCATTGTTCTCAGTGAAAGTGAAGAAAGCGAAATGCCAACCCCTGCAAATGCTCCTGAAGACCCAACTGATAAGGACAAAGAGGTCCAGAGCACTGAACTTCCAAGCGCTATTGATTCTTCTGCAGCAATTGTCTCCAGCGCCCCACTCACATCTCAACTTGAGACCACAGCCGTGCAAACCTTGAGCGTCATGAGCTCTATGTCTCTTGGTACTCTTGCCCCTCCTGCTGCTTCCTCTTCTTCTTTTGCATGGGTTCAGCCTCTTGTTGACAGTAGAAAGAGGAAATCTTCCTCTCGGAGCTCAGGGTCAAACTTTGATGCTGTCGCAGCCTTGTTGGGCACCACTCCTTCTCGTGCCAAGAAAGCCAGAACCACCTCCAGAATAGTGTCTGATGCTCAAGGTCAGCAATTCCTGGAGATTGCTAAGCCTACAGTGGACAAATCAGAGCAGGACTTACAGTCATCTGACTTAGAGCTCTCAAGAATTCCAATGGGAGAGTCTACTCCTGAAGGTGAGATCCACAACCTCCAGGAAACGGTCACACGAGTCATTGGGAGGGTGGAGAAAGGGCAGCAAACTATTGAACAGTTGGAAGAACAGGCCCAAATTCTCACAGGCTTCATCAAGTCTCTTTTGTCTAAGGACAAAGTTTTGGACCCTACTCCGTTGACCACTCTTCCACCACCTGTAATTTTGAGCCAAGATGAAGTACAGAGTATCAAAGACATGCACAAGTATTCCGTCTATGGCAGAGCTATGGAAGCCATGGTGGATGATATGCTTGTTGCAGGGTTGAACTTCATCGATGAAGCTTTTAAACTCCATGGAAAAGTGAACAATTTACAACAGAAGTTGTCCTCTACTATCGGGATCATGGATAAAGAGCTCAAACTCTGGAGCAGTTGCATAGTAGACCTCCGCCTTATGGGACAGACAGATGAGAACATCTTACTGGCGAATAAGGTTTTTGATGATGCAAAGGATAATCTATCAAAATCCTGGGTTTACAGCGTGGAGTGGAAGATCAAAGTCTTGGAGGAGGCTTTGGGAGAGCTGAAGAACAGCTGGCAGAAGGGTGAAGCTTTCAAGACACTGGTGGTCTCTACTTTCAAAGACATACACTGTCATCTCCAAGATGAAACTTCTGGTATGCCCCTTTCCTTGCAAGAAATCAAAGCTCAATTCAGAGCTTTCACAAAGATAACTTATTCAAGGAAAGTTCCATCTCTAAGGAGAAAATGAAGGATATTTGCTCTCTTCAATCTGCCATCGAAGAAGCAAATAAAGATTATCATACTCATGTTGAGTTTGATAAGGAGATGGAGAAGTGTCTTGGATTTTGGACTCAGTCTACAGCCAACACGTCAGTCCCTCGTGGCAGAGACATAGCTGAGGCGTTGAAGAAATTCAGGCAGCAGATTTTGAAGTCAGTGGGTCCCTCCCAGTAATCGGCCACCTGTCTTCTTCTCCTTATTCTTTTCTCTTCTTCCCTTTCTTTTTCCGTTTTCTTTGTAAGAAGTTGAGGTATTGCGATTGGCAGTCCTTAACTATTCTGGTTAAAAGAAGCGGTTACGAAGAGTAACTGATTTGTAAGTTATATAATGGCATTTCTACGCCATTCGAAAGGAGGAAGAACTTGGCATATTTTCTGAAAGTGTAAATAGATTACAAAGAAATCAATACAAAAGGGCTTTCCATTCTTTGTCTATCTAATCTCCGTTATCTCTGAGCTTTCGTTTAATGTTTGTGAAGATCATTTGTTACTAATTTGTTAGTCTCGCTGATTGCATACTCTTCAATTTTGCAATACATGGTGATCTTGTACAACCAAGAAGGAACTTTGTGTCCTTGATTAATGAATCTGTGATAAGTTAAGAAACTTTGTGTTCCGGCAGATGTTATTTACAGAACTTTGTGTCTTTAAATTCCATCTTATTTATACGATACGAATGATCTTGTTCTAAATTCACTGTAACTTCGCATACATAAAGAATTACTCTGCTATCTATAATTCTGCATGTTGCCTTTCTGCTCATTCTCGCACTCTCATTCCTCAGTCCTTTTGTGATTGATGATCCTTACGAAAGACACTTTCGTAATATCCAAGTTTAACCAGAAAATGATATTTTGTATATTTGTAAATAAGTTTGTTTCTGAATAAGGGAACCTCTCCCATTAAAGAGGAGGGACTTCTTGTCCCCTGACTGTTGCCCTTCATAAAAGTCCTATTTGACGACCAACAGTTTTTGGCGACTCCGCTGGGGAAAATCATATTCCAGTTCTGTAATTTTTGATCATCTTTTGATCTGGCGACTCCACGTTTTACTCGAGGGAGGAGGGCCCTTGGTATTGAAGATTCTCAGTTTCAGCTTTTGGAGCAGCAGGGTTTTCCTTTCCCTTCGACAACAAATAGAAGAACTCGTTCAATAAGCACCCCACCCTCTGAAGATAGAAATCCTACGGGTGGTGTTCCTTCAGAGCCTGCTAGTCCTAATCTTCGAGCTTTGATTCTTGCTGGTGTTGCAGTTCCTCTCCAAGCCATTTTTCCAAGAATGGCGGTACCATTGCCCTGGGGTCATCGTGTCGGGCCCCTTGCTCTTCCTCAGCCTTTGCATGAGTTACCCAGAGGTAACCGGAAGAACTTTCCTAAATTCAAAGGCGATGGAAAAGTGCATCCTGATGAACACATCGCAGCCTTCATTGTTGCGTGTGGAGTCCTGGGAGTTGAACATGAAGACGTCTCCGTGAGACTGTTCATTGAGACTTTACAAGATAATGCTGCTGATTGGTTCTATCACCTTCCGGCACTATCACTAGCTGGGACACCATGAGAACTAGGTTTGAAAACCGTTTCAAACCAGCAGAAGATGTGCATGCCTTGCTAGCTCAAATCTCTCAGATAAAGAAAGATTCGCAAGAGCCCATGAGAGAATTTGTGGCCCGATTCAACAGGCTAATAAATAAAATTCCGGTAAATACTCGACCTGTTGATCAAATCCAAAAATGTTTCTTCCTAAATGCCCAAACGCCTGAAGTTAGCTATGCGCTGAGAAGGGCTAATCTCGCAACATTAGTGGAGGATCAAACTCTTGCTGTTAGTGTCGAGGATGATCTGATCATGTCAGGGAAGTTGAGGAGAGACCCTTCCAAATCTAAGTCTGTTGCTTCCTCCTCCTCCACCCCTGGACCTAATACTGATCCATTAGTTCAAAAACTTGCGAATGATCTCATCGCTATAAAGAAACAATTGGCTCAGCATGCTCCTTATGCAGATGTTCCAAGGAGGAATTTCCAGCCCGAAATCATTTGCCTGCTTCTCAAACAAGATTAGCACTCGAAGGACCTCCTGTTAAAGTCCCTGTCAATGCGACCTGCGAAGTGGAAGAACCAGATGATGATGAGGATAATGAAGCTTGCGAGGAGTTTGTGGAAGAAGTTGATGATGAAGCAGATGAACTTGAGGGATCTCGAGTAAATTTCTTCACCACTGAGGGCATTGATGATGGAGATGACTATGATGAAGTGGTAGCAGACATGAATAGCGAATCATTTGCTGTCATGACTCGAGAGCAGACAAATCAGAGGGAGAAGGTGACACAGCCCATCAAGAAATCTAAGGAGCAGTCGGCAACTATTCCCGTAATTGCAAAAAGAGGATCTCCTATCCCTACTTCGTCTACACCAAAGGTGAGTCCTATCAATCCTGCTACTAAAGTTGCTTCTTCTTTTTCCCCTAAAGTTGATAAGCCTAGGATTTCAAATGATGATGGCCCGTCCACTTCTGGGTCCTTTGATATTGTTGATCACCTGAAAAAGACCAAGGTCCAAATCTCAGAGGCTGAGTATTATCAAACCCATCCCAAAGCTTTTGCTAAAATGATTCACTTTGTTAATTCCCATTCTAAGACCACCTCTAAAGGTCTTTTGCCCACTCCTCCTTCTGCACCACAGCCTAGTCTGGTAGCCGCTGTTACCTCGCCCAATGACAAAATCAAGCCTTTTTATGTAACACTTCTTATAGCTGGCCATAGGCTCAGTAATTGTGTCATAGATTCCGGAGCCTCAGATAATGTGATGCCCGCTAAAGTAGCTCATGCTTTAGGCTTGACCCTCACACGCACTTATGGATCTTGTTACTCCATGGAGAGTAAAGAAGTGCCCCTGGTCGGAAGAATTAAAGATGCACAAGTGGCTTTTGCTGCTTTTCCTGAAAAGAAAGTGTTGGCTACCATCTTAGTAGCAGATATCCCTCCTTCATACGGGATGTTGCTAAGTAGGAACTTCTGCAAAGATGTGGGTGGAGAAATCCAAATGGACTGGTCACATGCACTCGTGCCTGTTAATGGACAAATGAAGAAGCTGATGCCTGAGAAGCAATCTGAGTATATTGTGCAAAAACGGATGATCCTAAAGCACAAATACTCTATGAGGATATGGGACATGGTAACTACATGATTATGTCCCCTGATGAAATTCGACTCCCCAAAGTGTCTCCTAAAGATCCTAATGGTGTGTGGATTTTAGAGTTTGACGGAAGTTGTTCCTCAGCTGGTTCTGGAGCTGGTGCCCTACTGGTGTCACCTGAAGGAAGCCTACATCCTTTTTCATTCAAGTTGCAGTTCGAAAATACTAATAATACAGCAGAGTATGAGGCTCTCATTCTTGGACTGCAAATGGCCAAAGAACAAGGTGTAAAGAATCTTCTGGCTCGGGGTGATGCAGAGTTGATTGTAAAGCAAGTCAGAAACCGTTTTCAAGTAAAAAATGGGAGGCTGAAACATTACCGGAATCAGGTTTGGGATTCCATTGAATTTCTTGATGCTTTCTCCATTGAGGCAATACCTAGGGAGAAGAACAGCAGGGCTGATTCACTAGCAGTCTCAGGGTCACTACTGATTCCTCATCCTGACTTCTCTCAGGATAAGTTCACCATTGAGATGGTCCATCGGCCTAGTGTACCTGATAATACCAATAACTGGCAAGTTTTCAATGATGATCAACATTTGCTTTCCTTCCTGGAACTCAAGGGTAATTTCGAACAACTGTATTTTGAGGGAAGTGACAACCTACCTCGTGAGAGTGTGCCCTTTGACAAAGCAGTCACCCAAGGAGAAGAAACAGATCAGGATGGATGCATCAATCTCAAAGGAAACAAGATTCCTAAAGGGTTGGTGAGTTTGGAGGAACTATTTGATAAACATGACAGGTATGTGAAGTCTAGAGCTTCTACTGGACCTCAGCAATCAGCTGAACATGACAAGATTAATATTGGGAGTCCTAATGACCCTAAGCTAGTGAATATTGGAAAATGTTGCACAGCAGATGAGAGGAGAAAAGCAATTGATCTTTTAAAAAGGTATAAGGATGTTCTCGCTTATTCTTATGAAGATTTGAAAGCTTTCAAACCAAAAGATATGCAGCACTCTATTCCTCTTAAGCCTGGAATTAAGCCTTTCAAGCAGAAACAGAGGCAATACAACCCCAAAATAGCTGACACCATCTTTCAGGAAATACAGAAGTTGTTGAAGGCTAAAATCATTTTTCCCATTCACCATTCAACATGGATTGCAAATATTGTGCCTGTTAGGAAGAAAAATGGTGAGATCCGCATCTGTGTTGATTTCAGGAACCTGAATCAGGCTTCTTTGAAAGATAATTATCCTTTGCCTATGATGGATCAGGTCTTGCAAGCAGTAACAGGATCTGAAATGTTATCTATGCTTGATGGATTCTCGGGATATAATCAGGTAGAGGTTGATACTGCAGATCAACACAAAACAACTTTCACTACTCCTTGGGGTACCTTTGCTTACAAGAGAATGCCTTTTGGGCTTATTAATGCTGGTGCCACTTTCCAGAGAGCTATGGATCTGGCTTTTGGAAGTTTGAAAGGGAAGTGTATTGTCATATATCTTGATGACCTGACAGTATTTTCCAAGACAAGAGCGGATCATTTTGATCACCTAGAGACAGTTCTGCTAAGATGCAGAGAGCATGGGATTTCTTTGAATCCTAAAAAATCTATCTTTTGTGTCACAGAGGGAAAATTATTAGGGCACATCGTTTCCAAAGATGGTATTAAGATTGATCCTGAACGAGTACAAGCTATCCAACAAATTCCTCTCCCAACCAGCAAAAAGGGCGTGCACTCCTTCTTTGGTAAGATCAATTTTTTAAGAAGATTCATCCCTGATTTTGTAGAATTAACTTTGAATATTTCTCAGATGATGAAAGGGAAGAAAACATTTGGTTGGTCTTCTGAAGGAAAGGAATCCTTTGAAGGTATCAAGAGAGCTATCGCTAAAACTCCTGTTTTAGCCTGTCCTGATTTCAGCAAAGATTTTATTATCTATTGCTATGCCACAGATAAAACCTTAGCTGCTGTTTTGACTCAAGAAGACTCTAACGAACATGAGCTCCCAATTGCGTTCATGAGCTATATTCTGAAGGATCATGAGTTGAAATACACTATGATGGAGAAACATGCTTTTGCAGTGGTTAAAGCTGTCAAGCAGTTTCGCTTTTACGTCCTCAACTCTCATTCCATGGTGTTGGTCCCAGATACAACTGTTAAGTCAATTCTCACACAGCAAGAATTTGGATCCAAGAGAGGGAACTGGGTTGCTAAAGTCCAAGAGTATGACATTGACATCAAACCAACCAAGCTGGTTCGTGGAAAAGGCCTTTGTGAGCTCATTGCTGAAGGAGCTAAACATGAGTTGCTGGAGGAGAAAGTTGACCTTCCTACCGTTCTGTTCCTTAGCTCAGTTGATGAATGGTATGCTGACATCACCCATTTTCTCACCTATGGGGAATGCCCCTCTCATTTAACTACCAAAGAAAAGAGGACTGTTAAATTGAGGTCAGTGCAATATGTATTGTGGGAAAACGCCTTGTTCAAGCGTGGGTTAGATGGGAGATTTTTGAAGTGTGTGGACAAGGAACAACAGAGAAAGTTGCTCTCAGCTTTTCATGATCAGGCATGTGGAGGGCACTATTCATCAATGGTTACGGCTCATAAGATACTCCGTGGAGGATATTACTGGCCTTCCTTGTTCAAAGATGCATCCAAGTGGGTTGATAAATGTGAGGCTTGTCAGACCTTCGTGGGAAGACCCAAATTGGCCTCTTTGCCTCTTAAGCCAGTTGTAATTGAAGAACCTTTTCAACAGTGGGGTTTGGACTTCATTGGAACACTTAATCCTGCTTCTAGTGCTGGTCATACTCATGTACTAACTGCCACTGACTATTTCACCAAATGGGTGGAAGCTATTCCAGTTAAGAGTACTACTTCTGAAGTGGTGTGCAGCTTCATTAAAGAGAACATCTTGGTAAGGTATGGTGTACCTAATAAGATTGTAACAGATAATGCTTCAAATTTCTCTTCAACTGAGATAATGGATTTCTGCTATGGATATGGCATCTCCCTGGCTCATTCTTCAGATTATTACCCTCAGGGAAATGGGCAAGCAGAATCCACTAACAAAAATCTGGTGACTATTATAAGGAAGTTAGTCAATGAGTCTCAACGAAACTGGCACAAGAAGCTCTACGATGCTCTTTGGGCAGACAGGATTACACCAAAGAGAGCTATTGGAATGTCTCCTTTTCAAGTGGTATATGGAGTAGAAGCTCAACTGCCAGTAACAGTGGAACTGCCGGCCTTGCATCTAATGAAGGCCATTGAAGATACTAGTTTCAGTGATGCTTTGGATAAGAGAATTATGTACCTTCACAAACTAAATGAGGACAGATTGGAGGTTGCTGATCGGATATCTGTTCACCAGCAGAAGGTAAAGGTCCTGTTTGACAAGAAAGCTAGGTTCAGAGATTTCCAAGTTGGAGACACTGTGTTGTTATGGGATAAAAGGCATGAACCTCGTGGCAGCCATGGAAAATTTGATTCCCTTTGGCTCGGACCTTTCAAGATCAGACACTTTGCTGGTAAGAATTCCTTTTATCTTGATTACATGGATGGTTCTCCTCTCCCACTTCCTTATAGTGGGTAGTACCTCAAGTTGTTCAAGTCCTAGGTGATTAGGGAGTCCCTTGTATATTCTGTACAACGTTTTTGCTTTTCTTTCCTTTTGTTTTGGTGTGTTGTCCTCTGTATTGGTCTGCTTTTTGACTCCGTTGCCCAATGGATAAGGTACTGGTCTGCTTCCCCAAGTTTGTCTAAGTTCTTGCCTTGTCTCATTCCTTGAATTTATGCCAAGTCATCCCCAGAAGGAGCCAGCTGTTGTCCACTCAAAATTCCCTACTCTTAAAGAAAGTGAACTTTCAAAATTTTGAGTTTTAGTGTCTTCTCTGTTGTGCTGAAATTGTTAAAAGTCGTGAAATTGAGAAAAGTCTGCATTTTTGGGTCTTTTTGTGTGTTTTTCGGGCCTGTCGGACAATTTTGTCCCAACTGTCCCAAGTTCGAAAGTGCGTTCTGTTCCCCGATCGGCCGAAATCCCGAAGTTGTTCCATTTTTGGGCCCGTCGGAACTTTTCGTCCCAAATGTCCCAAAGTCAAATCGGGCAAGTTGTTCCATTTTCGGCCGAAACACTCGAACCGCGTACTTCGCGCATTTTCGTCCCAAATGTCCCAAACTTTTCCGGACCCATTGTAACCTTTTCGGCCGATTCGCCTGAATCGCGTACTTCGCGCACTCATGTCCCGCGTGTCCCAAAAGGCATTTGTGCGTCTTTTACGCTTCGCCTCGACCGGCCGAGCCGCAGTTTCACGATTCGCGTCTCACATGTCCCTAATGAACCAAGTGCCGTTCGTGCTAGTTTTTGCCGCTCTACCCGAATATCTAGCTTATTTAAATTGGTGGGTATGTATTAAATGCGCATTCATGGCCTTTCTCTCTCCTAAACGGCTATATAACGGGCATCCCCCCTTTACATTTTTCACATTGTTTCCATGCTATCCTTGCTCAAACCCTAGCAACCTAATTCCCTGCGCGTGTATCCCCTTTCTCTCTAATTCCTTCCCGAGTTTAGGTTGCAGCTCTATTGCTATCAATATGAAGATCAAGTTCCAGGGACAGGAACAAATTTCGCCACTAGAATCTGCTATTCCCAATATTGGAGACAGCGAAGCTCGACATCTTGACTTCGGTGATTTTTGGGCAAGGGTGGCAGATGCAAACCCTACACCGATGGCACAAATGATTCACGATAGCGGTTTGGATTTTGCTGGAGGTTTTCCGATCTTGAGTACAGTGCTTACACGATACTATACTTTCATGCGGAGCTCACTTCGACCCTGTTTCTAGTGAATTAACCAATATACACGGGGAACTCATCACCAATTCGGACACCGCGCCATTAGCACCGCACTGAGAATCCCAGAGATGGATAATGCCATAGTCGTTTCTGGATCAAGCACAGGCTCTGTTCAATCAAGACAGTGACAAATACAAGGCGCGGGTGGCGAAGTCCTGGCTGAAGAACCCTAAGAAAGGAGCCTCTCGCCTGTCCAAAACTCTTTTCCGGGTAGATTTTAATGAAGAATTGTCTGACTTTATAATTCTACTGGCTCGGGTTATGGGTTTGCCCTCTACCAACGAATTTCACTTCTGGATGTGCCCGCTCATCAGCATGGTGTGCGAGGGAACGCAAAATATCAACTGGGCAGAGATCATCAGCATGAATTTGGCAGAGCAGCTGTCCAATGTACAACAAACGAAGAAGTTCTATATGACTTCTTACCTGATGTATACCCTGGCAGCGTCACGGCAGTGGTTTGGTTTTTCCTACCTTGACGCCCACAAAGATGATCCAGTATATGCCTACTGCCCGCAGTTCACCCTGGAGACCAGCAATCGTAATTTCAGAAGGGTCAATGATGCTTTCACCATGTACGTGGTCAGGCTGCTTGAAGGTGATACTGCCAGGAGATTTTCTGATGAAGCCATGAATCTGATATCACGCTACGGTGCCTATTTCATACAATTCAGAAAATTCTCCTATATCAAAGCTTGCCGGCTATGAGAGCACCCCCTCGGCTTCCCATGTTCTGCAATGATAAGATGGCTTTGATTGAAGTATGCAGCTTAGACAAACCACACGTAACCTACAAGAGACAAGAAGATCTCCGGTTTGCACTTTCCCATCTCTTTGGGAAATTATACTTGTAAAACAGCCCAACGCATTTAACATAGAGAGAGCCCTGGTCCCTATCACTGCTCATTTCTTCAAGCCAAGAACTCGCTTCGACTTGAAGAAGTTCATCAACGTAACATCAAGATAATCTACCATCATAGGCGAGATACGAGTAAGACTACCGGGCTAACTGCGTGCGATGATTTTGAGGCCAGAGAAGGCATTGTGGCGGAGTTCTCCCCGCAATTGATCCAAGAACTCGGCTTGTACCAAGTTCCCGAAGGAATCCAGTGATGACAATTCTGATTAATACTCATATGAGTATGACAGGTGATTAAGCACACCCCCTGGAGGACTTGGATTGGAACAGAAAGAAAAAGATGATATGGCCGAGACCCTTGCTCCGGGCCTTAGTCGGTGACTAAGGTCCGGTTTGACAGAAAGTTCG
Source organism: Taxus wallichiana var. yunnanensis (assembly GCA_018340775.1). Lineage (NCBI taxonomy): Eukaryota > Viridiplantae > Streptophyta > Pinopsida > Cupressales > Taxaceae > Taxus > Taxus wallichiana. The sequence continues at coordinate 981,350,586 of CM031237.1, read as the reverse complement.
AGAGCTCAAGGCACTCGGGAGAATCCTCTTCCAAGGATGTTTCAACGCCAAGGAGAGAGGCATCAATTCCCAGGTCAGAAACACCAGTGCAAACCCCACTTGCCTCATCAACACAAGGACCTGCAGCTTCCACTCCTCCTTCATCCACTCAAGTGTACCTGAAGAAGCTCAAGGAGGTTAAGAAGGAGCCTCGTGGAAAATGACCTCAAAGAAAGCAGTAGAAGTGCCTATGGGACCAGAGAACATCATTGTTCTCAGTGAAAGTGAAGAAAGTGAAATGCCAACCCCTGTAAATGCTCCTGAAGACCCAACTGATAAGGACAAAGAGGTCCAGAGCACTGAACTTCCAAGCGCTATTGACCCTCCCCGCAAAGAATTGTCTCCAGCGCCCCACTCATATCTCAACTTGAGACCACAGCCAGGCAAACCTTGAGTGTCATGAGCTCTATGTCTCTTGGTACTCTTGCCCTCCCCGCTCGCTTCCTCTTCTTCTTTTGCATGGGTTCACCTCTTGTTGACAAAGAGAAAGAGGAAATCTTCCCATCATGTATCATTTTAGCGTTAACCCTATCTATGATGAGGCTGCCATCGCTGCGCTCACAAATATCTATGGTAATCCTAATCTATGCCAGATCTTATCAAACAACAACGTCTAGATGGTCAACAATATGTGCCTACTCATTTTGAATATTCTCCCATTGGCATTAGTATTTTTGAGGATCCGATAGCCTTCACTCGTTGTATGACATGTTATATATATACTTTTAATCCTCCATCTAACCTTTCTAAGGAAATTTTAGATGATTCTCTTATCGATTACTTGCTTGGTATTGACAATCGCTCACATGTGCATACTGATTCTTCTTCTAGTTAGACCACTACTATAGTTCCTTCTCATGATTCTCCTACTTATGATATTGCTTCTCATGATACATCTCATACTAGCTTGTATACTCCTTCATATTATGTTGATGATCCTATTGATAACATCCTTAGCGAAATTATTCGAGTCTCTATCTCATACCGATGACACAATTGATAGCCATGGTTCTCCTTCATTTCATATCACCGAGTATGAATCTCCTATTCCATCATTTCCTTCTCCTGAAATTACATCTAGCACTATGCATGAGTCACCTCCATCTATCACTTCTTCTTCTCCTACCATTTCATCTCCTCTTATTACATCATCTACACCCATTTGTTCATCTTCTCCTATAGATGTATTTCCATCGGTCACCTCACCTATTAGATGTTTCCGATGCTAGTCCTACTACTATTATGAATATTCCATATAAATCATCTACTATATATTCTTTGACACCTACTATGTAATGTCCCTCTCTCCTAAGAGATCCCTCGTTATTCAAAATTATCCTATTACCACATTCCCGTAGGATAATGGAGATGGTAAGGGAATACCTTGCAAAAATTACACGGGTTTAGTCACTTTAGCTCACTTTATGCCTCTTATTATAAAAATGAATTTATTAAAATAACTTTATTTTATAAAGTGACTTTATAATATTAAAGTGAATCAATAAAGCTGAAGTGACCTTATTGAAATAAAGTAAATAAAAAAGGAGAAAAAGCCACTTTATAAAAGTGACCTCCTTGGTGGATGAAGAAGACAAAAGAAAAAGTCACTTTATAAAAGTGACCCCCTTCGTGGATGAAGAATACAAAAAGGAAAAGTCACTTTATAAAAGTGACCCCCTTGGTGGATGAAGAATACAAAAAGAAAGTCACTTTATATTGTTTATTCCTCTTTTAGAAAATGTCACCCCCTTGGTGCATGAAATAAAGTGAAAAAGTAATAAAGTGGAAAAAACACTAAATAAAAGAGCTGAAAGCTTATAGGATGTTGAGGGAGGCTAGTTTGTCCATTATCTCTATATAAGCAAGTCAACTTGCTTGGGGAAAGGATCACTTGATCATTTTATGAAATCGATTGGTATGTTGAGATTTGAGCTTGCATCTTCAATCTTATAAGGATGAAAACCCTTAGAGATTCACTCTTGAGACGAAAAACCCTTCAAGAGTCTAGTATAACAATGAAAACCCTACTCTTAGTTGTTAGGAATATCTACACAAGGGATTCCATTGGGCATCAAGGAGTTACTGTGGTTTTCTATCATTTTCTATCGGTGTGAAGGCTGTAATTTTGAAGATTTTCATGAGGGTTTCCGGGTATGCCATTGTTATTTATTTGAGATAATAATATTAAAATTCCATTGTAATAATTGGCTGTCATAAACATGCCAAAAATATATGAGTTCTGATTTCTATTGTAAAACCCTCTTGTTTGATATTGGAAAACATTATTTTGGGTTCCATAATGTGTTATCTATCTATTATTTCATATATATGTTTTATTGTTATTATCTAACATTGTAAGCAAGGATCCAAGCCCAAATCAATCAGAAAAAATAAGGGCAGCATAGGAAGGGGTCCTTCAGTGGTATCGGAGCAATGTTCCTCCTACTTGAAGGGTTATGATTTTATTCTATGCAACCACGAGAGATCGACCCACACAAATATTACACACGTAGAAGAGCACGACTAGAGGCTGGTCTTGAAACAAGTGTTGGAGTTGAAACCATGGGTGATAGACATGAGGATCCTCATAGCCCTCCCGGGATGAGCAAATGGATCTAGATAGAGAAATTTTTAGGACTATGGTATCCACTCATCAGTGGTTGATTCACTCCATGGAACGTATGGGATCTACTATGGATAGGTTGGCCTTGGAAATGCCAAGATACAAATCCATATCATTCTTGCTAGATCACATGAGGCACAACAACGAGATCACCTTTGGAGATTGGTAGTGTGAGGGGATCTCTTTCCATGAGAGGAGGCCTACCTGGACATCAGATAGGCCTATGCAGCCCAATTTATTACCTAGAAATGAACCACCTGAGGTTGAAGATCCACTTGAGGAAGTGTCCTTCTAGGAAAATGTTATGACAACTAGTGATGAGTGGAGGAGTCTACCACAACATGTGAGGGATGTTTTTCCCCTTCCATAGTATTGTGCACAGAGGAGAGATAGTTTGAGGGCCAAACATGATAGGAGGCCTAGATCACATTAGAATAAGGAGATGAAGTAGGCTACCAACAAGGTGACTCTTTCCACATTTGATGGTAGTGGGAAGATCAGTGCAGAGGCTGGATTCAAAAGGTTGACACATATTTCACCCTTAAGCCTATGCAGAGTAGGAGGCTATTCAGTTCACCACTCTACACCTTGAGGGAGTAGCATATGATTGGTGGCATCATGGGTTGGTCACACAGAACCATGATCTTCTGCAGTCTTATAAGGATTTTAGCGAGATATTGATTGTGAGATTTGATCGCAAGGACGTGGAACTATACTATAGGGATTTGGCGCAGCTCGCCGAGTGGACATGTTGATGCCTACATCAACGAATTTTAGTGCATAGTAGTGATGGTTCTGGAGATGCCCGAGAAAAGGGTAGTGATGTTATTCATAGAGGGGCTTCATGATAGGATGAGAGGATTGGTCAAGGCTCTTAAGCCTAGGATGTTGCATGATGTCATTCAGATGACATTAGATTTGGACACATCCCCCACTTCTTATCAGCCCAATAAGAAGTTTCCCATGAGCTCCAAACCATTTCAACGCTCTACTATTCAGCGTAGAAGAGTGCACCCCCTCCTAGGATGGATCAAGATACTCATAATGAGTTGAGGAGGAAGAATCTTTGCTTCCATTGTAAGGATCCTTGGGAGCCTGGACATCACTGCCTTGGTAAAGGCAAGGTGCACCTCATTGAGGTGGTTTCGGATGTGGATGATGAGAACTTATTAGATATAGATTTAGAGGATAATGATAATAGTCATGATGAGGGGAATCCTCAGATAGATCTTGGAGAGGGTGAGGCATTAGATTCATCCAATGTCACTATTGCCACACTTTTAGGAGTCCCTAGGTACCATCCTTTTCGGTGAAAGGAGTACTTAAGGGGCAACAGTTTGGTTGTTTTTGATTGACAGTGGATCTATGCACAACTTCATAGATGAGGGGTTTGTGGTGAAGCATGGATTATAGGTTGAGGAGTTTGAGGGGTTTAATGTACAAGTTGCAGAATTTTTTTATGAGTTGCACTAGGAGGATTACTTAGCTTAACATCTAGTTGAGGGACTACACATTGACCGATGATTTCTATGTAGTTGATCTTGGTGAGATTGAAAGAGTGTTGGGAATTCAGTGGCTATAACCTCTTAGTAGGTATGTATAGGATTTCAAGCGGATGGAGTTAGAGTTTATGGTGGACGGGAAGAAGATTGTGCTTAGGGATCTTTTTGATGTTGAGCGTAGAGTTATTTCAGCACATAGGATGGAGTCCATTATCAGACATAGAGAGGTTGAATGGGTAGCCCAATGCTTCATTTCATCCAAATATTCTTCAGATAGTGGACAACCTTTTCATGTAGATATATAGGTAGTACTGGATAAACACAACCCAATTTTTGGTGAAATTGTCTGTGTCCACCAGATAGGGTATTTGAGCATGTCTTAGAGCTAGAGGAGGGTGCTTAAGCCCGCGATTGCTATGCATTATCACCATCCTAAGAAATTCAAGGATGAGATAGAGAAGGTCATCAGAGAGCTCTTAGATATGGGGCATATCTGTCCTAGTTCTAGCCCCTTTTCTTCTTTAGTTGTATTGGTCAAGAAGAAGGACAGGACCATGAGGATGTGCATTGACTACTGTGTTCTCAACAAGAAGACTATCAAGAACACGTATCTCATTCCTCACATGGAGCTATCTATTTTTCAAAGATTGATCTTCAATCAAGATACCATCAAATTTGTGTCCGTGAAGAGGATATTCACAAGACAACATTCAGATGTCACTACATGCATTATGAGTTTTTGGTGATGCCATTCAACCTCACTAATGTACTTGCTACATTCCAATCATGTATGAACCATATCTTTAATAGGAAGTTGAGGAAGTTTGTGATAGTATTTTTTGATGACATTCTGATTTACAATAGGACATGGGAGGAGCATTTGAGGCATATTGATGAGGTACTTAGCATCATGGAGATACCTTCTCTATTTGCTAAGATGTCCAAATGAAAATTTGGACTTACAGAGATTTTTATCTTGGACACGTCATTGGGGCCAATGGGGTCAAGGTTCATCAGGAGAAGATACAAGCTATGTAGGATTGGCCGCCACCTAGGAACATTTCAGACTTGCGTGGATTCCTAGGATTATGTGGTTACTACAAGAGGTTTGTTAGAGGTTATTCTGAGCTTGTAGCTCCATTGAAAGATCTTACATGGAAGGGGGAATTTAGATGGACAAATGAGGCACATGTGGTATTTGATAGGCTCAAGGTGGTTATGAGCACTTGTCTAGTTTTGGCTCTTCCGGATTTCTCTCGGCCCTTCATATTGGAGTGTGATGCTTCTGGTTTGGGTATTGGTGTAGTTCTTATGCAAGACCACCATCCTATTGCCTACAAGAGTAGGAAGTTGAGAGACAATGAGAGGTTGTACTCCACCTATGATAAGGAGATGCTTGCCATTATGCATGCCTTGGCGAAATTCAGACAATATTTGGTAGGTGGGAAGTTTGTGGTGAGGACCGACCACAACAGTTTGAAATATTTTTTGGAACAAAAGGAGCTCAATGAAAGGTAAAAAAGTGGGTCAGTAGGATCCAAGCGTATGATTTTGACATTGAGTATGTCAAATGTAAAAATAATGTAGTGGTTGATGCACTTTCTAGGAAGCCACATCTTGTTGTCCTATGTTCTTTGAGTGATATTTCAGCAGATTGGAAATCTCAACTATTAGTTGAGTATTCCAAAAATTCTTTGGCATGTGAGATTATGGATGGTAAGATTCAGGATGAGCGATATAAGGTAATAGCTGATTTGATTTATTATAAGGGAAAAATTTATCTAGTTCTTGAATCTAAGCTTAAGGGAAAGATTCTACATACTTTCCATGATGCACCACTTATAGGACATCTAGGGTATTTCAAGACATAAAAACATATTGGAGAGATATTCTCTTAGAAGGGTCTCAAAGAGGATGTTCTATGTCATGTTTGTGAGTGTGTGACTTGTTAACAAAACAAGTAATAACATAATTTTCCAGCAGGTTTATTATATCCCTTGCCCATTCCAGAGCAGAAATGGGAAATTATTTTGATGGATTTTACTACAGGTCTTCCCATAGTGCAAGGGAACGATCACATTTATGTGGTGGTTGATAAGTTGACAAAGTATGCACACTTCTACGCCATTCCAACCAACTTTAAGGCACCACATGTGGCTGATTTGTTCTTTTGAGAAGTATTCAGATTGTATGGACTTCCGAAGAACATTATTAGTGATCGAGATAACATGTTTTTAGCAGGAGATTTTCCGATTGGTTGGTACAGAATTGACTCTAAGTATGAGTTATCACCCTCAGACAAATGGATAGACAGAGATTGTGAACAAATGGATAGAGGGTTATCTTCACAACTATGTTTTGAGGGTAGCAGAAGGCATGGGTGAGACGGTTGTATTTGTGTGAGTATTGCTATAATACTACTTACCACATGTCTATTGGTATGACCCCCTTCCGAGCATTGTATGGGTATGATGTGACATCCTTTGTTGATTTGGATTTTGGGGACAATAGAGCTCCTAAGGCTCGGGAGTGTTTACAAGATAGTCAAGATATCCTTAAGGTACTTAAGGATAATATTCAACATGCCCAGAACCAACAGAAGATGTATGCGGACCGGCACAGATTGAGAGATCATTTGAGGTGGGAGACATGGTATTTTTACGTCTACAACCATATAGACAAAGTACTCTCAAGAAGAGTGGTGCAAAAAAACTTAAGCCTCGTTTTATGGTCCATATAGAGTGTTGAGGAGAGTTAGAGAGGTAGCTTATGAGCTGGAGTTACCTTATGAAAGTAAGATACATAATGTTTTTCATGTGTCTTGCTTAAAGAAGGCATTGGGGCAGCATGTGGTATCTTCAGAGAGTTTCCACCCTTGGATGAGGAGGGGAGATTGGATCTAGTTCCGAGGAGATCCTAGATAGGAGAGAGAGGAGATTGAGGAGTAGAGTGATTCAGAGTACCTGGTTAGGTGGAGAGATTTGCCATTGGAGGATGCTACATGGGAAGGAGAGTCTATACTTTAGCATCCAACTTTACAGTTGCTTGGGGACAAGCAATCCCGGGAAGGGAGGACTGTAATGTCCCTCTCTTCCTAAGAGATCACTCGGTTATTAAAATTGGCCTATTACCGCATTCCCGTAGGCTAATGGAGATGGTAAGGAATTCCTTGCAAAAAAATACACGGGTTTAGTCACTTTAGCTCACTTTATGCCTCTTATTATAAAAATGAATTTATTAAAATAACTTTATTTTATAAAGTGACTTTATAATATTAAAGTGAATCAATAAAGTTGAAGTGACCTTATTGAAATAAAGTAAATAAAAAAAGGAGAAAAAGCCACTTTATAAAAGTGACCTCCTTGGTGGATGAAGAAGACAAAAAGAAAAAGTCACTTTATAAAAGTGACCCCCTTGGTGGATGAAGAATACAAAAAGGAAAAGTCACTTTATAAAAGTGACCCCTTAGTGGATGAAGAAGACAAAAATAAAGTCACTATATATTGTTTATTCCTCTTTTAGAAAATGTCACCCACTTGGTGCATGAAATAAAGTGAAAAATTAATAAAGTGGAAAAAACACTAAATAAAGGAACTGAAAGCTTATTGGATGTTGAGGAGGCTAGTTGGTCCATCATCTCTATATAAGAAAGTCAACTTGCTTGGGAAAGGATCACTTGATCACTTTATGAAATCGATTGGTATGTTGAACTTCGATCTCACATCTTCAATATTCTAAGGACGAAACCCTTAGAGATTCACTCTTGAGGAAAAAAAACCTCCAAGATTCTAGTGGAAGGACGAAAACCCTTCTCCTAGTTGTGAGGAATCTCTACACAAGGGATTCCATTGGGCATTAAGGAGTTACATGTGTTTTTCTATCATTTTCCAGCAATGTGAAGGCTGTAATTTTGCATATTTCACGAGGGTTTCGGGTATGCCATTGTTCTTTATTTGAGATAATAATATTAAAATTGCATTGTAATCATTGGTTGTTACAAACAAACCAACAACATATCAGTTCTGATTTATATTGTTAAACCCTCATCCGATATTGGAAAGCCTTATTTTGGGTTCCATACTATGTTATCTTTATTTCATATACATGTATTATTGTTATTATCTAACAACTGTAAGAAAGGATCCAATCCTAAATCAATATGAAAAAATAAGGCCAAGATAGGAAGGGATCTTTCATAATCCTAGTACACCCTTAGCATCAAAATCTTCTTTATCATCTCTTGATATTTCTATGATTACTCATAATGGAAAATTAAAACCCCTCAATACATTTTTGCCACTTCCACTATTCCTACATAGGATATCATCTCTCTCATGCATGTCGTAGGTCAATTAAAATATTAGGTGCAATCTCTCACTTCATTACATGGTAACCCTATCCCTAAGAATATTCATAATTCTACATTTCCAAAGGACTTTATCATGCCTACATTCACATGTTTTAATGGTTGGTGACCCTCATGCTCATCTTCTACATTACCACATGCTTATGACCTCTTATTCTGATGATAGATTATTTCTTAAGGCCTTTCGATACAATCTTATTGATGAGGTATTACAATGGTATACTCATCTTCCCTTTGGGTCCATTAGTACTTACTATGACATGGAGGATGCTTTCCTCCATCGATTTATCATCAATAATGGCCCTAAAGTTACTTATGACCGCTTACCTACTTTTGATCCATAGGGCTCCATAATAAACTCTAGTTCATCGAAACAGTCGGCATAAAGAAGAAAAAAATAAACAGAGGTTCTGTCCCTTAAGAAAGACCACCACCAGCATGGGAAGGCGATTCCGCCGATCGGTGTGGTGGTAGTTTCAGGACCATCGGTGCACGCAGGCGGCGGTGGTCTTGGTCATTACAAACAAAAAGTAAAATTGGAAATGAACAACCTCCAACTTTGAAAGGATGTTTGTTTCCCTTCTTCTTCATGACCTTTCCCATTCTCTAGTGCACGGGAGGACATGAGAAAGACTATAAATACATGATTGTAGAAGTATAAAAGGACATTGAAGCATGAAAGCAAGTGAGCAAGAAGTCTATGTGCTGGAAATTGTATTTTTTTAGAAGAAAGGAGTGTTGAGATAGAGAAAACAAGTAATTGAAAGGAAGTGTTGAGATATTATCTACTTCCCTTTCATACTTATTATAAATTCTGTACTTGTTGATTTGAATTGGCCAATAGAATTGGGAAGAAAGAGAAATTGCCCTTCCCGACTGGTTTTTCCTCCATTGGAGGTTTTCCGGTGATAAAATTCTTGATGTTATGAGATTATATTGGGTAAGTGCACCAAGTTGATGGACAAATATAGGGTCATCCGTGGACGTCATATTGCAAAAAACAGTGAAATCTCAACTTGTAGGGATTATTAGCTATACATGCACTCTAAATTAGAAAAAATTATATAAATATGAATCGTAGCATTCGGAATCTAGTTTCTAAAATACTAATTTTTGTAAAAAACGGACAAGTTTAGCTATATTAAACACTTAAAATTATATGACTTACTTTTTTTTTTGAAAAAACTTATAAGATTGTAGTCCGTTTGCCCGCATTTTGGATGACCAAATCTTGTTATTTTTTTTTCTTTGGTGAAACGTTAGATGTAGTTGTCTATCTTGGGATGGATTTTATTTTGTATTTTTTTAGCAATATATTTTTTTATGATTTTTTCCGTGAAAGTGGTCTGAAAATATTTAGAAAATGGAGCGCTTTCCGTTTGCCCGCCATAACTATATCAAAAAATATCGAAATCAATTTTTTTTTTTTTTTTAAAGGTGTATAGAATTTGTCCACGCTTGGGATGGTATAATTTTTATCATATTTTGATAAGCGAAACAAAAGTTACAGTCTTAAACGTAGACATGAACATTCACGGGAAAAAATGTCTTAAAGACCTATTGTTAGTAAGAAATTATAAAATGATATTTATCTTATTCTATTCACTTTAAAAACAATATTTTTACAAAGCTAAGAGTCTACCCTACGTGATGGCACCATTTTTGTGAAATGTTTTCAGTTTTTTAGCATGGTTCAAGTCTTTGGAAGAGCAGATTTGAGGTTTTTTGACCTTTTGCACTTCATAATGACCTTCCATAGCTTTGGTTGGGGAAAAACAAAGATTTTCCGAGGCTAAGGTTCGGCAAATAGCTCTGCGATCGCAGTTTTTGTAAGAATACCACGAACGCGATTTATAAAGCGCGCTCACGGTTTATAAAGCGTGCTCGTGCTTTATAAATCATATTTACACACATCCCAATGTCTCCGAATTACCATCGATTTGTTGACGCGTCGCAGTAGGACAACAATAGACTCATGAGGGGTAAGCTACATACAAATAATTAATTTTCAAATTAAATATTTCACACATATATATACCTACAAAATTTGATATTGTAGATTTAAGTTTAATAAGAAATAATGAACCTCCAAAATTTAACAAATTTAAAAAATTGTGTACCTCGGTTAGTGGATTTCAGATGCATGGCAAAGATCTACAAAGCAGCCTCCACCTGCATATGTGGAGGAGTCTCTCTAGTAGTCATAAGCTATACAAAAAACATGTACAAATCAATTTATTAAAATCTACTTAAGAGCTATACAAAAAACATGTACAAATCAATATTTAGTTACTCAAGAAAGAATAAAAATACATTATTAAATTTTATCTTCTATTTAGGCTAAATACATAGGATCTATAAATGTTAGCACGGAGGCCATCTATCTTCATAAGATTTTGACAAACTTTTGTATTTAATCTAGGTAACCCATAGTCATCTTCTATGACAATTAGAGCATCATTCAAATTTGAAGAACTTTTAAATCTAACATCACCAGACCAAACATATAGATCAGACGAAGAGTAGACTAGAGTTGTATATCCTTGGTGGGCAAGTGTGTTGCAAATATATAGATTATAATGCACTATTTATATGTATTTGTGTCCAAAGGTAGCTGAGTTTGAGTTTTGGTGCACGAGCCTAGAGGATCTTACTTGTGTGTTATCCCTTTGGAAATAAAGAACATAACCTCCTTCCACCTTGCTGGCTTAGAGATCTTTATTTCGGGTTTTTATGTCCACGGAATTGTCCACCAACTTCGTGCACTTACCCTGTCAAGCGGTTGGGAGTCTGACTACCCAGGGTGGTCTAGCATCAAACACACACATATTTTTCTCCTTTGGTTTTTTAATGCTTTGATGAAGGGTTTTGTAAGTTATTAGGGTTTCTACTTTACTGTTGATCATTACAGGTCATCTCGATGTTGTGTGAAAAAGAGCAACACAATGATCACACAATTTCTAAACAAGCAAAGCACTAGAAAGTTGAGAGCTCAACTACCTTATGATCTAAGACTGTAAATTCCTTGTATTAGACTGTACAACTACTACATAGACCATACATATCATGTATGGTCTTGAACCTACATGTTTTCCAGTTCTATAATCTTCTTTGTAGAATCTAAAGTCTTATCTTCTCCTGCTCCGCTACCTGTCACATCTAGCTCATCCCAGAATCTTCCTAAACAAGCTAAGTTTCTCTCCCCTCTTGTATATTGATAAAGTTATTGTTTATCACTTAGTCCATTTCAAGTTGGAATGAATTATTTTTGTCATGCTTAATTGATGTTGGAAGTTAATTAGATAATAATTGTCTACCTGTTTATAATCCTTGTACCTTTTTCAGTAGAAATTTTAAATAAGGGTATAAATATGACCAATACATTATAGCTCCTCAAACCCATTATGAGGTGTGGCATAATATATAATAGAATACAAGCCCTTGATTCATCCCTCACACATGGAAACATGCACAAATTTAGCTCATGTTTGATCTATGGGAAGAAACATGGATAACTTCAAACTGGTAGTTTGTTGTTGTTATGGGTACTCTTAAGGAATCAAGAGTGAGAATAGAGGATCCTTGAATTTTCCAAGGTCACCCTACTAGGTTTTAGTGAATGAATATTTATATATGACCAATCGTTAGATTTCTTACTCAACAAACCTAAAAGTACTACCTAGGTTGACTAAGCCAAGTAACCCTTTTGAAAAAGTTAATATTAGAAGTGTATGGGATAGGTTCGTAGGGGGTGGATAGGTTGGAGTTTAACTTATCCTAAACCTACAAACATGTCCATGATGTCTAATAAATTAGGTCTGAGACACATGGAGGATTATGCATATGTTCAATAACATGTGCAGTGATTTGTGAGGGGTTGGGATGGAGAATACTTGTTATCTAGTAGAAGCGAAGTGGATATAGAGTGAGACATTTCCTTAAGTTGTTCAAGTTATGTGTGAATGAGATATATATCATTATAGTTGTAACACACGTCATGTTTCCAAGTGTTGGGAATACATTTAGGTACTACAAATTACCCCCATTTCAATATAGTATTGATAAATGTTGGATTAATAGATAAGAAACAAGTAAATACAAACCTCACTTCTTGATCATACAATGATGTTGTAAATTCTTAAATCTCAGTACACCAATCCATATAAAACTTATAATCATATGGAAAGGACGCATAGATTTTTTTAGATAAAGGGTACAAGAGGATTTAATAACCTTTTTTACATTTCTTCATCACTCTTATCATTCATTTTGATTACGAGTTGATCGCTTCCACCTTGTCAAGTATCTTTTCCTTCGTGACTCATGGTGTTACATATCTAGAGGTAGTTATTGAGAATCAAGATATAGTCTAGGTAAATAAGTAGATATGGGAAGATATCATTTTACATTGGATTGAGAAGTTCATCATGTACAAATAATATACCTATGACAGTGCAGTACGTGTCATTATTTTGGATGTTGGGAACATGTAGACCATGTGTATCCAGTTTAGTACTACAAACGAGACATAAGGGAATTTATCAACTGGCCCGAGAGGATCAAGAAGATCAAGAGGATTGGGTCAGTAACCACCTAGAAAAAATACTTATGAGATTTCTATTTCTGGATCTAGAGGATAGGGTCCACATCCATAATAATCACTTAATAATCCTCTTCACCTAAAGTAAGCACCTCAAGTCTATTATGACATGTATCTCCAATTACAAAAATTTTAGAGGTATTGAAAATGCAGCAGAGCATGTGTACAAGTGTGAGATACTATGGTATTCTAAGCAAATTACAACTTTATATATGGTAGCTGTTGTATGTATTTTATATACGTTGAGTATAAGAAAGTGAAACTCATGTACACAGAGGTCCAAGAATTAGAAACAAAGTGTTTAAAGAGATTTGTAACTAACCTGCGTAAAACTCATGCGAGGCATGCCAGTAGCTTCAGTTCCCTGAGCAGATGATGACCCGCCAGGCTCCTGTGTATAAAAGAGAAAAATATTAATACATGTACAACATACACGTGAAACAAATTATAATAATAATCTAGTGCAATTAAATGATTTATTAAAAATGTAAGTTTGTACAACTTGAAACTTACGTTTGAAACACGCCCAACCGCAGTAGCTAGCATGTCAACACCGGATGTTTCCTTCACCGGCTCTTGCTATTTAAAATAAAATAAAAAATTAGTTTTTTACATGTATGTACATGACGTACAATCATATATATATTAATATCTCAAACATGTGAATTAAACTATTGTACATATATATATTATTTAAATTTATTTAAAATTTACCTGTGAAAGACCAATATCAGTGGCTCCAGTTCCAAAAACATTCCCCAGCATCTCATCTATAGAAAAAAAATCCTGTGAACCAGCAAATGATGTCTCGCCTGCAGTGCATACGGCACCACATGATCCACAGTGGTGTGGTGCACTAGAACTGGCGCCTCCACCAACATCACCGGATGCAATCTGGGTGCTATGCTGGGTGAGAGTGTCAGTGAGCTCCCTCAATGCATGCAATGTATCAATCTCCACAACCTCCTTCACTGTAGGAGGGATAATCAAGGCAAAGTGGGGTTTTGGGGCATGGGGGATCCTAGGCTGACCTACGCGTGCACCAGGTCTGCTCTGTGCAGAGCCACCTCCTCGACCAAAAAAGTCTGAAAAGTCAAAATAATTCGGGACCTCATTGAGCACAAACTCACAATATAATTTCTTCAAAAAATAAAGAGGAACCTCATTGTTGTTGCATGGTGGATAATCAAAAACCATCCACCATCGGTCCCAAAAATTGTTTTTGATTCTATCATCATGGCACCAATGGATTGGGAACCGTTTGCAAGCGAAATGGCGTAGGGGGCATTGGTTCTAGGGTCGGTAAATAATGCACAAATGAGGTCTTTTCCAATTTTTTTGTCTTTGACGGCCGCATGAGATAGTTTATCCGCATACCACCGCCTACAGTCACTTCTAAAGGTGTTCCATCTATGTATTTGGTTGGTTGCAGACTCGACTTCGCCAATCAAAGATGTATTGGCTAAAGTCATGCGGGATGGATTTGTAGCATGATTTTGTCTTATAGTTTGAATTAGGTTCTCAATGACAATTTTATTTTCTTGGATTCTTCCAATGATATTATCTTGCGTTCCTGTTGGCTCAGTGGGGACAGAAGGAGCCACAGGAGGCGGATCTATGTTTGGAGGAGGGTTTTGAGGAATGTTCGGAGGGTTTTGAGGAATGTTCGGTGGGTTTTGAGGAATGTTTTGACGGTTTGCACAAGCCCGAGCTTGCCGACCAACTGATAAAACAATAAAATTGTATACATAAACAAGCAATTCACAAAACCCATGAAAATGCCAAAAAAAACCTAAAATGCAAAAAAACAACCTAAAATGCAAAAAAATGATTACAATCGGGGACTTACCTCCTCGTCTTGGTGGCATGGTTGAATCTATCGCTATCCAGAAGTCCGATGAGCAATTTTGAGATAGTATTGAAAGTGCGAGTGAAAAATGTTTAGGAAAAGTCGTGGTTCGAAATGAAAATTAGGAAAATAACGAGTCACGGGACTGTTAAATTTTGTCTCAGAGTTCCGCGATCGCGGTTTTAGGACCGGGCTCGTGGTTTTAAAACGCAATCACGGTACCTTTATTTCGGGTTTTTATGTCCACGGAATTGTCCACCAACCGTGCACTTACCCTATTCTTTCCTTTTTATTACAATTGTTGATTCTAAGCACAATTATAATTCATTCACTAGCTATCTCTATTATTTCTAAATGAAAGTAAACAACAATGAATATTTTGATTTGTGAATAATTCCAAAGATGAAAGTTTGAGATCATTTTAGTATCGGAGATAACAAGTATCCAGGACTGTGGTATTTGTTCTTGAATTTGTATGATAATGAAAAGATCTAAAGGTGAAGAAAATTTACCTTGCGATCCAGAGATTTCTACAAAGAAGTGGAAACAAAGAATTTAGGGAGAAATGGAGGAAGAGAACTTGGTTCGTAGAATCGAGATGCTGGAGACCATGATAGATAGGATATTTAGAAGGCAAGAGGAACTTGTAGATTTTTAGAAGACAACTTCCGTTAAGCAAGATTCCATGGACTCGGTGGTTCGAGGCTTAGCCGAAAAGTTTGGTATAGGCAAGAGCCACCATGAGGAAGATTATGGGGAAGAGCATGAAGAAGAGACTTCTAACACAAGGGAAAAGGTAAAATCTGAACATACTCCTTTCAAAGTTGAGAGGAAAGTTGAGATTAAAAGCTTTGAAGGACAAGTAGATGCATAATTACTTGATAAATGGTTAAAACAGTTAGAGGTCTACTTTAGTGTCCATAATGTTACTGAGGCACAAAGGATCACCTTTGTACGTCTCAAGATGGAGGGACATGCTCTAGTTTGGTGGGAAACCCATCTAACTACTTGTGAAAAGAAGAAGTGTCCTATTGTGAAGTCTTGGCAAGAATTCAAAGAATTTCTTAGAGCTAACTTTTATCATATTGGCCATAAAATTGACCAAATGATTAAATGGCAGTATTTTAGACAAGGCAGCGGTCAAAGTGTGTAGGGCTATACTACGGAGTTTTGGAGGCAAGCCATGTTGCTAAATATGGAATTGGAGGATGAGGATATTCTGACCAAGTACTTGGGCGGACTTCACACTCACCTTCAAAGAAAATTCATCTCCACAAAGCCCAAGGATCTCAATGAAGCATGTGTATAGGCATACTACATAGATGATGAGAAGAAGCAAGGAGAAGCGAGCCAAGGGTTAGTAAGTCAAACAATCATCGAAAAATGATTATGGGAAAAGAAGTAATAAGAGTAAGTGGAAAGTGAAAGGTAAAAAAGCTGCCACTACTTTAAATACTTGTAAAGATCCCAAGAATTTTTGCAAGAATTGTGATATCAATGGTCATACACGATCTTTGCATGTTGGAAGTTACATTTGGAGTTACATTTGAAGAATTGAACCAAGGACTCAAAGAAGTCCATGACAGCTATAAAGACGAGAAGGGGAGGTGGAAATCAAATATGACTCGATGTAGACGAAAGGCTTGGATGCACGCCACCAACAAGGACAATGAATAGGAGATGATTAGACTATTCCAAATCAAAATCCAGATCATGAGAACTAAGGTAAATGCTTTGGTTGACACCGATTCTCAATCTAATTTGATTTTGAGGTAGTTGTAGAGAAGCTTGGTCTTGAAACTTACGAGCATCCACACCCTTATCCTTTAGGTTGGGTGAAGAAGGGTGTTGAAATTCAGGTAATAAGAAGATGTAAGGTCAATTTTGGGATAAATTCCCAATATATAGATGTTTTTGAAGCTGATGTTATTACACTTGATGCTTTTGATGTTGTATTTAGGAGTCCTTACTTGTATATTAGGGATGCTATATTTATGAGAAGGGAAAACTAGTACAGATGGGTCAAGGATGGGATCAGCTACAACATCCGGGCACACCAGCGTAAGACATAAAGTTACTATGGTAAGTGCTAACCAAGAAAAATGACTTATTCAAGCAAATCATAATCAGTTTTGTTTACTTTTATTAAAGGATAAACAAGATGGGGTAGAAGTTTTAGAAATTTCTAACCAAGGAAAGAAAGATTTGGATAGTATTATTCATTCTTTTCAGGAAGTATTTCAGACTCCTAGTGGGTTACCACCAAACAGGAAGTAGAGCATGAGATTCAGTTGTTGCCAGAGTCACCTCTACCGAACATCAGGTTGTATAGACAATCCTTGCTTGAGAGTACTAAAGTAAAGAAGCAACTCCAGGAACTAATAGACCAAGGGGTAATACATCCGAGCACCTCAACGTGCGGTTCACCTATTGTGATGGTGCTAAAGAAGGATGGTTCTTGGAGAATGTGCATCGACTACCTTGCTTTCAATAAGATCACCATAAAGAAAAAATATCCACTTCCCCGCATAGATGATCTCTTGGACCAACTTCAACATGCTAAATTTTTCACGAAGTTGGATCTCAAGTCCGGTTATCACCAAGTCAGAATGAAGGAGGAGGATACATGGAAGACTGCCTTCAAAACAAAATAGGGTTTGTATGAATGGTTAGTACTTCATTTTGGATTATGCAATGCACCCGCTACATTTATGAGATTGATGAATGATGTATTGCGGGATTTCATAGATTCATGTGTCATTGTATATCTAGATGATATCTTGATTTTTAGTGCCACATGGGAAGAACATTTAACACATTTACAACAAGTCTTGTAATTTCTCAGGAGAAGCAAGGCGCTTTGCAACATGAAGAAATGTGAATTTTCCAAGCAATCACTTGTCTATCTTGGACACGTGGTTGGAGGAGGAGAGCTACGAGTGGATCTAAAGAAGGTGGAAGCCATCACTAATTGGCCAACACCAATAGGAGCCACAGAGACTAGAAGTTTTGTGGGAGTAGTATAGTACATGTGGAAGTTCATTCCAGGCTTCTCGCGTAATTGCAACACCTCTACACATAGTGGCCGCAAAGAGTAAGGGTTTTGATTGGGGTAAGGAACAAGACAAATCCTTTGAGTTATTGAAATACAAGATTAGTCATGCTCCAATACTTTCTCTTCCTAGTTTGCAGCAGCCTTTTGAAGTAGAGACAGATGCTAGTGATTATGCCATGGGCGCAATGTTGCTTCAAGGAGGTAAACCCGTATGTTATCATTATGAAACCTTCACTTCAACAGTTAAAGGATATTTAGTATATGATAAATAAATGTATGCACTAGTTCAGAAATTAAAAAATGGAAACATTATTTGTTGGGTAAAGAAACTATTATGCACATTGACCACAAACCTCTCCAGTATTTGTAAGCATAGTCTAAATTGCAGTAGGAAAGGCACTACAAATGGATGGGGTTTCTTCAGCAGTTCCATCTGGTGATCAAATACAAGAAAGGTAGTACAAACTTGGTGGTAGACATGTTGTCTAGGCCACCCACACAAGAGAAGTTCTCTTGTTTGGCCACTATCTCTTAGATCGAGTCATTCATGAAGGAAGCTTACGAAGAGGCATATGCCCAAGATAAGGACTTTGGGGTGACATTTCAGAAGTTGCAGTTCCCAAGGGGCTAAAAGGATGGGGATTGAAGACTGTTATCTCAAGGATGGGCTACTCTACCGATGAGGGAAAATTTGTGTGCCTAAGGAAGAAAGACTTCTATTGATGAGGGAAGCACATACCTCGAAAGTGGCAGGACATTTCGGTGTTGGTAAGACCATAACCCACTTACAAAGGTATGTATATTGGCCCAATATGCAAGAAGAAGTATCAAAATTCATTCGTGGATGTAAAATTTGCTGTACTAGCAAACCAAAGACTAGGAAGGAAGGTTTGTATATGCCTTTACTAGTACCTACTCATCCGTGGGAGGACATTTCTATGGATTTTGTATGAGGATTGCCTATGTCTAAACATGGCCATGACTATCTTTATGTTGTTGTTGATAGATTTAGTAAAATGTGTATTCTTATGGCATGTAAAAAGACAATAAAAGCACATGAGGCAACAAATATTTTCTTTAGTAATGTATGGGTGCATTTTGGGTTGCCAAAGTCTATTGTCTATGACAGGGATTCCAGATTCTTGGGGAAGTTTTGGACTACATTGTGGGACAAGATGAATACTAGGTTACAGAGGAGCACAACTTTCCATCCACAGACAAATGGAAAAATAGAGGTGGTAAATAGGACTTTGGTACAGTTGATCAGAGGGTATAACAGTAAATACCCAAGGACTTGGGATGAGTCCTTAGCCTACATTCAACATTCCTACAACCAGCGAAGTACACACATCCACCATGAAGTCACCATTTGAAGCATGCTTGGGATATCTACCTAGGAATCTCTGGAAATAGTAGTTAGATGGTAGGATGAGGAGAATACACGAGACATAGAGGTGACTAGAGCAAACAAATTTATTGAGAGGATATGAAAATCCATCTAGAGGTCAAAGAACAACTAGAGAAATCTCAAGCTAAGTACAAAGCTAGGCATGATCAACATAGAAGGGAACACAAGCTTCATGTTGGAGATAAAGTTTGGATTTACTTGAGTAAGGAGAGACTACAAGGTCAAGCACGGAAGCTCAAGCCACTACGATATGGACCCTTCACCATATTGGAGTAGGTTGGAGAAAATTCTTTTCGACTTGATTTGCCATCATTTATGAGGATGTACTCTATAGTAAAGCTGAAAAATTGCACCTATATGAGCCATCCATGCTAGATGAAGATGAAGAACTATAGTTGCTACCTTCCATTGAGGATTGCGTCTTGGACTCACGAGGTGAATTGGAGGAGGATGTAGTACTATAGTAGAAGGTCAGAGAGACTAGAAGAGGTGCAGGAGTCTTGAGAGATTAGATTGAAAGGAAAGACACCAAGGCAGGCCTGATGGTATTCAAAGGATAAAGTGAGGGAATTATTTCCTCATCTACTCCCCCAATAATTTTTGTGGGACCAAAAGCCTCCTAAGAAGGGGAGGTGTGATCCATAGGGATCTAGAATAAACTCCACTTCATTAGAAACAATCAACACAAAGAAGAAAAATAATAAATGGAGGTTTTGTCCCTTAATAACAGGACCACCACACTATACATGGCGGCGGTTACTGAAGCTGTCACCCGGCCTAGGTGGTAATCCCGGGACCTCCCGGTCTACATGAGGCGCGTCCTGGCCATTCTAAAAGAAAGCAATATTAGAAATGAACAACCTCCGAATTTGAAAGGATGTTTGTTTCCCTTCTTCTTCATGACCTTTCCCATTCTCCAGTGCACGGGAGGACATGAGAAATGCTATAAATACATGATTATAGAAGTATATAAGGACATCGAAGCATGAGAGAAAGTGAGCAAGAATTCTATGTGTTGGAAATTGTATTTTTGTAGAAGAAAGGAGTGTTGAGATAGAGCAAACAAGTAATTGAAAGGAAGTGTTGAGATATTATCTACATCCCTTTCATACTTATTGTAAATTCTGTACTTGTTGATTTGAATTGGTGATAGAATTGGGAAGAAAGAGCAATTTCCCTTCTGAATATTTTTTCCTCCATTGGAGGTTTTCCAGGATAAAATTCTTGGTGTTATGAGCTTATATTCTTTCCTTTTACTGCAATTGTTGATTCTAAGCACAATTATAATCCATTCACTAGCTATCTCTGTTATTTCTATATAGAAATTAAATAGCAACGAATATTGTGATTTGTGAATAATTCTAAAGATGAAAGTTTACAAATCAACTTTACATTAGGACTCATCCGAACCTATCAAGGATTATATATTACATTCAATTCTTGTATACATCAACTAATATTCCAACCTATTGATCTAGAAAAGCAATTTTTTTTTCATGGTATGATTCCCACACTTAAGCAAAGATTGCAGTATGATACATGTGAGTCATTCATTCTTCTCTGCTACAAATTCCTAGATCTAGAGCAAGATATTATTTTAGAAAATTTCATTGACCCTCCACATACATCTACTTATATTATATCATCTATTCCTCCTCTGTCAAAAGTGGTTGAGCATCCTACATAGTCTCCACCTTTCCTCACAAGCAAGAAAAATAAGATCAACCTACTCCACCACCACAGAGTACTTCTTCTCCTCCGTGACAGACCATTTCTCCTTCCACTCCATCTATTTCACGTGAGCCATTGCATTTCTCTCGATCATTCTATACCTCATGATGTGTTGTTTTCCTTACTTGAAAAGCACCTAATTCACTTACCATCCAACCAACATCATCCACAACATAGGCTACAACATCAACATGACCAACCTTATTGTAATTATCATCACATAAATGGCCATAGGGATAGTGAATGTCTTGCCCTTCATGATAGATTACAACAATTAGAGGATAAGGGCATCATATCCTTTGGCTCTCGCTCACGTGAGAAATCCATCTCTCCTCTACCTCATCAGATAGTTTCTACTATAGTTGAGTCATCTCCTCCACCTGGTGCTCAGGCCATGGTACATCCACCACCGTAGTTCGTTACTCATGTGTGCTCTCCACCACATCCATACACCACTACATCATCACATCCATTGTATTCACTTCATCCATCTCATCCATCAAATTCACGATATCCACCGCATCACGCTGATCCTTCACATTGGCTTCCATAGCTCACCACCTTCGCATATACCACTTTGCCACTCCATATGATATCTAGTTTGGCACATATTAACATGCTACTTCCATCCCACATATTTCCACTACTTTGCGCCACCTTGGTATTCGGTAGATGATTACTATCACCTTACCCCGATGATGCACTTGTGTTCTTACAGTTCTTACACGAATGTTGAGGGTTTTTCTAAGAAAATTTCATCACGTGCTCTGTCGTTCATCTAGCACACCCAATCATTTCTCAATGATGCACTCTTACTTTCCGTGGTTCATTCTTGACTATTGAGGGGTCTTAATTAAATGAACCTAATCATCCATACACTGTGGGCATTGCTAATTTCCCCCATTTATCACACTAACATATTATGATTACATTACATTATCATGACACACATTCATCAAAACACATTAGTTCAATCATCATACATCATCTCTTTTCACATTCAGTCTACTATCATCATTATAATAACTACATGTGTTATCTATTGCACATTCTATTTTTCATCATTGCAAAAATATTACATCAATAAAAATTGACAATATCCACAAAAATCACGTACATTCCAACAATAATCACCCAATCATACAACATCGATACACCACAAAATAATCTCATCATATATAAATTGTGTCCATACATATATAGCGAATACGATCATCAATAGGGGTAACTCCCCTACATAATATATAATAATAATAATCACACCTCATCATCACTATAAATATCAAGTACTTGTGAGTGCCCTAGAACTAGATGCCTCGCCACTAACTCTGCACCGCTAATCATGACCTCGATACCTCTCCACTTTTATATGCAATAATGTGTTCTACGTAGAATGCTCGAAAAGTGCAACTACAAATCCACGTATCATAGAAACACATCATGTACAAAGGACCACCATCTACCACCTCTTTGGTTTGTCAAGTCTCCTCACATGCCTCATTCCTCTCACCTAACAACATCATGCACATCGCACTACAATGGCCCTTTGGATCAAATAAATGGGCATGCTCGTCCGCTATATCATCCACTTACTCAAGTATACCTCCACCAAGTACATCCAGTAAGCACATTCGCATCAAGGTGTGGATGGATGTGTCAACTATTAGGGACCAATACACATCACCTACAAAACAAATAACACAACACATTAGATAATCACCACTATAACATAGGAAAACAACAACGTACACAACATAATTGTCCAAATACTCATGCTCAGCTACAACTGCTACTACATTGTCGAGGGCATGGGATTCCCCCTCTCCTCCTCCTCCATGTGGTAACCCTGTTGGAAATGTAAATAATGAGAAAAACAATACCCATTGGTGTGTCACCCACCATGCATGGTACTCCTCGGTGTAACCTGCATCGTTTGAGTCTATCAACTCTATTTCCGTATCTACCTCATTTGGCATGGGAGGTACTAGCTTCTCTCACGCGGGCCTTGGTCTAGCTCCGGCCCTTCTAGGTGCTATGATAGCTCTCAACATATGGCTCGGGGCACATCCCGATCCATGTTGAACCTGTCATGATACTCTCTCCACATGAAAAATCTCAGCCACATCCGGGAATCGATCCTCTAACGACATAGTCCTCTAAATATATTACAAATCTACAACATCCTCGGACCATCCTCCATAGTCACCGTATGGCCTCCATGTCACCGCCTTGATCCCTATCCTATCTATCGGTGTCTTATGGGTATTTGTGTCCATCCTACACCCATAAATATTAATCCACCTCCTCACATATATCTTTGGCATAGCCCACTCTCCTCGTGGACCTCCAACTGGTCTCAACACTGCTATGTGCTCATAAGCTCATACATGCAATAATGTAGTGGCTCCTATCCACCACCATGCTCATTGTGAGTAAATTGGTATAGATCTATGTATAGGTGGGCCAACACACACATCCCCCACGTGCATCTAGTGCCCTCCTCCTCTATCTCGCCAATATTTATCATGCATCTTAAATAATATGCCTACACCTCCTCCCCACCGCTTTGCTATAGATGAAGTAATCAAACTGCTATATGAACTTTCGTAAGCACAAAACCCTAGACCTGTAAGATAACATCCAAAAATATATGGGCCTCGGAAGGTACTCAAGTCCCCGTAAAATATGGTCTAACAACATGCATCTATCTCTCCATATCCTCTAATGGCATCACCTATACTCTCTCTCTAATAAACAACAAGCACAATATGCGATATACATCCTCTAAAGTAATGTGATTATCTCCCCGTGAGGTGACCAAAACATGAATTTATCTACACACCACCTCTCACATAGTGTAGTCAACATAGGAATATTGTGGGGCACATCCCCCATCCATGCTTTATGCGCCGCAGCCAACATGGTCCATGACATCCCTATCCTCATCTGACATGCCTAATCCAAGAAATATACTCAAATGACGACCACCACAGAACTTCATTGAGTGATTATCCCTATGCACATCACAAAAAACAAAAACACAACATTAGAAGACTACACAAATCAAAACACACTCGCTTATCAAATTACTATACACCACAAATATGATTTTCACCATTCTAGGCCACATACACACTTTCTAGACTAGGGCACCCAGATGCAGGATTGGGATGCCCAAGAGTAAGACAATAGCACCCGGATCTGGGTGTTCTTGTGCTAGGGGTCATCGTTGCCCTCACCTCTCTTGTCAGGTCTCAAACATCAAGAAAATAAAAATCTCCAATTTGTAAAAATTTAACAAATACGACTACTACACCGTATATTTTTGAAAAACAACACACTTACCAACTTCATTGTCGTATGTGACACTATGACAATCATCACCATCTCAAATAAGCTAGGACGTATTGCTCTCACTTGCAGAATTTTCACTCACTTCACACTCAATCTCACAATTGCGTAAACAAAAAATGAAGTGACTAAACACTTTTTCACTTCACTACTTATAGTTACTTTTTCACCTACTTTACTATAGTCATTATTTTGCACTTATTCTCACAACTAATACACACCACATCATTTTTGTCATATTTATACTCCAATTTACACCCCATTTGCAACATTATTTTTAGAATTCTACCTATCAATGTAACATATACATTACATGTGCATTATATCCTCTTGATTTTGTCTTCCATCTAATTCATAATTTTTTTGGCGATTTCTCACTTTCTATCTATTTAGTGCTTACGTTGACTTATTGTTCATTCTTCTCATCACTTCTCCTTTTTCCAAAAGGGGGGCATATCATTGGGGTCATCCTATAATTCCCCTTACATTACCATGTGATTAATAAACACTACCAACTCATCATTTTCAAACATTTACTAATTCACTGCGCGACATCTCACTATTAATTCCCCCTAATGACCTAATTTGAGGGCAACAAATATACAATTTTTCTATGTGACATTTCATCACCCCCTAATGACCTAACTTGGGGGAAACACGTATTAAAATCCTTTACATGTGAACATTCACCAATTTCTATCGATTCTCCCTAATGACCTGCCCTGGGGTAACCAATGTAAAATATCTCTATGAGTAACCGATCAATCAATCAACACATTCAGATTTCTAACAATCAAAATCATTTCATCAATAAAAATTCAACACAATTGGCCTCCCATATTACCTAAATTGGGAGTTACATACGACCTCCCAGATGACCTAACTGGGGATATTACATCCATTGCTTTCCCAGATAACCTAACGTGGGGAGTTATTCTATCCATTTGGAGTTTTCTTCTAGATGATCTAACCCTAAAGCCATCACATTGTGAAAACACCCACAAAGTGGGAACAAGAGTTCCTTTCCTATACCACTCCTATATGTGTCAACTATTTGATCAAAAGTATTTGGATCCAAAACCAAAAATATTTGATTTGAGTCCATTTATAATGGCTAGATATTGAGGATGTAGTTAGAGATTGGAGAATAATATACTTTTATCCCTACACACTTTCTCTGATGGCAGGACGTCCAACTCCTCTGGTTGATTATTCATGTACACACGTTTGGGTTAGGAACTGATCACTCCTACCCCATCTCATCTTCATCATAAAACATGTGAAATAAACAATCATCTCATATTTCTATCATCACTCTCATTTAGTGCACTTCATCGCATTATTACGCTTTTCACTACGTTATATGGATCAATACGTTGATCCATGGTTTGGCACGCTATATAGTTGTTTTGACACATTTTTACTACCACATATGCACATTCAACTACAAAACGGGCTTATTTGTATTTCTCTCAGGTACGCATCTCTATCTACTTTATGTTACCAAGCTTTGCACTCACCAACATAAAGTGGGGGAAAATGTAGTCACAAAATCATGCACTTACTATTACATATATAACACCAAATATTTTATTTTATATATGGATCTCATGTAAGAAAAGTATTCACTAATGACCCATCCCCTAGTCATGTTGTCAGTTAGTTATTTTCATCTTCATTTGTCTTACACACAGAGTCAATTTTTGTACAATTCGATCATTTCTCAGGGAGTATCAGGTGTCATTATTTGGTCATTTGTCATCTCTAGTATTTGACTAGGGGTGCATAAGGTAGAATTGGGGTGCCCATGGGTGCCAGGTCCTTATTTTATGCACCATGGTCCCAAAAGCTCGAGCACATAATTTAGAGTTTTGAGGTCGGTCTTTATAATTTTCCCTCTCATTCCCCTAGGTACTAGTCGACATGTCAGGTCATTAGTGTTGAAATTTGAACAAGAGATCCCTATATAAACATAACATACCTACTATCTTATGGGCGGACTATCTACCACCAAGGGCTAGCTATCTACTAAGGCAAGGGACTGCATTTGGGCATCATTGCATCACACACACTACATAGGAAGGGTTGTATTCATTCTATTCCATCCACCATTTACATTTTACATCTAGTTATTTCCCCCTATCTCTGCATCATTGGTGCTAGGGCACCCTAGGCACACAATTGCACACATAAGCACATAGAACTACATTGGGTATAGAATGTAGTGAAACACTTAGTTGTAAGTCCACCATTGTGGCAGCTAAGGTCAATCCAACCCCTTCATATGCATCTTTCTTTTTAGGGATTTGATGCTTTGTATGGGGTTTTACAGGTAGATATTCATTACTGATTCTGGGGACATAAGAAAATTTACTACTATAATCGCACTAAAAAGATCAAGACAACTGCGAAGATCTAACGATACTTCTATATTCATGTCTTGAGATGTTCTACAAACTAGAGCACCCATATTATAGACTAGGCACCCACAGTGCCTTGATCCTCTTCATGGAGCCCCGGTTTGATAAAATATTCATCTGTTGTAATTTCCCGTGTTTCATCGTTATACTCTGCTTCGTCTACACATCATCCTGTTCAATCCAAAATCACAACGAGGTAAGTTTATTTTCAAGTTAGTACCTTATCCATCCTATTTCAATTATTTCATTTCAATTAATATCAAATAAAATTAGCTAGCATCTACACTTCATTTTATACCATTTATTTCATTATTATACTATTTGGATTAACTCCTTAAATTCCATATTTTAGTTAATCATAATGTGTGATGTGTAACGTGTAATGTGTAGTGCGTAGTACGTAGTTTGTGAGGTTCATGTGTATAGGATGCCCTCAATAGTTAAGTGTAAGATGAATCACAAGAGTGTGTCATCGAGTAATGAAAATGTGTATGATGAATGTAAAAGACTAGATGCGATGTGTGTAAGACAAGCTGAAGATGCTAGGAAGTGGGGGGTAAGTACGATGCCCCCAAGTGTATGGTGATGAGTGTGTTATTTGATGAATGATGTTTGGAAACAAATAGAAAAGTGATGTATGAAGGTGGTGAAGTATCATATATATTGTAAGATTGATTGAGTAATGACATAAATGATGAGAGATTGTACTATATGCATCACGAGTGATAGATGGTTGTAGATGTATGTATGAGTGATTATGTAATAGATAGATATGTTAATGAAGCATGTAATGCGATGATGAAATGAGGTTCTTATTGTAAGATATCCCTCAAAAGTCATGTAAAAACCATGAGAAAATGAGTGTGTCATCAGTTGGTAAGGTGATAGGAGTCACCTACCAAAGACCAAGTTTGCGTGAAGTGGTGGAAGCATGTGTGGAAAAAGAAACAATAGGACCATGAAATGGTGGTAGAAATGTGTCTTGGCTATCAGTAGGAGTAGTTGCTTTGATGAAATGAATTTTAAATGGAAGTGGAGTAGGATGGGGAGGAATCTTGAATGGTGGTAACTTAGGTGGGATTGATGACACTGCAGATGACTTAATAGGAGAAGAAGATGGACTGATTTTGAGAGGAGGTTACGTATTTGGACTTAGTAATGCCACATATGACTTAGTAAGAGGGGGTGTCGATTGATTCTTAATTGAGGTTTGTTAAGTGACGCTTGATTTTCTGTAGAAGGAATGTGAGAGGTGATGGCATGGTGTTCATTAGACATAGAGGAATCAAATTTAGGAACCCATTAGGATGTAACAATTGTAGATGGGTATTCCAAAAATTAATTTGAGAAAATGAGATAAATCCTTGACACTCAAGATGCTTGATTATTCATCGTAAAGCATAACAATCATTGTCATTATGTCTATTGATTTAATGATAATTACAATATGGACGACCTTGATATTTTGTAAGTCGGTAAGGAGGATAACCTTGAGTAGATGGTAAAGTGATCAATTGATGACTAAGGAGCTCAGTAAGAATGTCATGTTGCATGACATTGTGATCAAAGGTGATAGGCTTTAGTAATGGTATGAATTGAGGATCACTAATATAAGCACATGCAGTAGAAAAAATGAAGATGGGATGTAGAAGGAGAATAAACATGAGCTTGAGAAGCATCCTTAAGATGTTGGATTTTAGATTTAAGAGATGTAATTGTGGATTCCATAGCCTGAAATTTGTCTTAAAATAAAGAATATAAATCTTGAATTGAGTCCAACATGGATTGATTAGATGGAGGATCATGAAGACTAGGGTCATTAGATAAATGATCGAAGATAGGACTTATTTCATGTGGCAGCATATCTTTAGGAAGATACATGGTGTCTAAGGTTTTTACAAAACAACCTAGAAATTGGGATGCATCTTAAGTAAATCAAACAAAGAAATTTAAGGAATTTTACAAGCCATGATAGAGGAAAAATGAGGATCCTAAGCGTGAAAGTGTTTGGGTTCACCAAAATGATTGAGCTAAAATGTGAAATTATTGCCTTATCTAGATGTTATAGCGGTAGTAAATAAATGAATAATGAAATATTAAATTTAACCCAAGAAACTAAGTAATAAATAATGAAAACCTAATTGCAAAGAGGGTTTTAAGAGTGTTAGATGATTCACATAGGTTACTAGATTGTGTCACGTTGATGATCAAGCTAAATAGGAGTGGAAGACCATACACAAAAGCTGGAAAAGCGTAGATCCGACATATTTGACTAGACTGGGGTGCCTAGAGAGGGATGGGGGTACCCTTGGGCACCTTGGTATTGTTTCGGGTTCCTTGGTCTATGTAGATGCTAAAAAAATCCTTCAAGGTATCGTAAGAGGTTTACACTTGTTATCCTTTGATTGCTTGTATCTCACACTTGGATCGCCGAAGTTGTTTGTAAAACCCGTAATAAAGGATGCACCTAAAAACCCCTAAATAGACATCAAATCCTTAAAAAATGATGCAAAATGAGGGGTTGGCTATCCTTAGCTACCATAATGATGGAATTAATACCGATTTATGCGCTAAATATTAGACCCAATGTAGTTCTGTGTGTGTATGTGTGTGCGTGCGCACAAAATTGTGCCCTAGGTTGCTCTTGTGTGTGTCACACTTGAAGTAGCGAGCAAGTAGATAGATTTAGAATGTAAATAATGTGTGCATGGAAATAATAGACTCCCCTCCTATGAAGTGTGATGCAGATGAACCAACCTTTTGTCCCTTGTGATGGAGCTAGATGGATGTAAATGGAGCTCTAGATGCCTTGATGGATGCAACCTTAGGTGGTGATAAGTAGTGCTTAGTGCTTGGTCCTTTTTATGATCACATAAATTTATATTTATATGATTCCTTCACTTTAATTTCATAATTAACCCCCGAAAAGGCCGAATACCAAAAAGATAAGATGCTCAAATGGCTAGAAAGGACCCAAAAATTGTGACCAAAGTATAAAGAGGACAAGGGTGCCTAGAGGGGATGAGGGCACTAGGCGCGGTGTCCTAATCTGGGTGTTGGTGTCTAGAATGAAAAATGCTAAAAGGTGAAAAGATAGACTAAGCAAGTAAGAGTGCAAGACTAAAAGTAGAAGCATAAAGAAAAGAAAGGTGGCCAAAGACATGGGTTAATCATTACTTTTTGTACTTAGGAATCATGTAAATAGTAGTATGTAATCAAGACTAAATAATTACCCAAAGCATGTGATTTTGTGTCTACAAATAGAACCTACCTGAAATATTTAGAGAATTATAGGTAGGAATTGTAATGAATATTTTTGCAGGCTTTCGAATGACATTGAGAGAGTTCCTACCGAGGTTTCCACTCGAGAGAGCCATCTATCCCGGTGACAAAATCACACGACCCCCATAAGAAACAACATAATATGCCATACATGATGTCATGTATATAACAACCATATATGGGACCTGATTCTACTTCCGTGGCTTCTACCAAAAATAACCTTACCACCGGATACGTCGGTGACTCATCACCTAAGAGATGTTAGTTCCCAAGGAAGATCCCAAGGCATATACCAAGGCATAGAAAGGCGTAGGAAAGGAAGAAAAATGTGGCGCACATTTATGATGCATTACTTTGGTTTTTGTTGCCTTATGCAATTCCGAGACTCATCATTCCATCGATTAAACAATAAAAATTTAATCACCAAAAAAATGAAACAATTTTTTTGTGAAGTTCCATATCTATTATTGGAGGATTGGTAGGGCGAGAGAAGAGTAGGTAGATAGAAGTCCTTTAAAGTAAGTTGTTTTAATTCAAAGTACTTTGCATAGACTAGTTTTTTTCCTAAATTTGTATTTGGAAACTAAATTTTTAGGTAGCCTTAAGATTATTCTGATTGATCTTAATATATATTTGGAAATTTGTATTTGAAAACTGATCGAGCTTATTCTGTACATGTAAATATATTGCTACTCAATGCCTCACCATTAATGGAGAAACCATCTTTTTACAACTGTGTTTCGGGATATGGTGAAACATTATGTGTTGTTTGTAGTGTTGTGAATTGGGATTCCAAAGGGATGCATACCAAATTTCCGACACCAATAATAATCATATTTAAGTTTAGCACCCATTTACATGAATCACAACTATTTTTTTTTTTTTTTTTTAAAGATAAATTTGTGTTCTAGATTTTAATATTAGAGTTTCGGATCATTTTTATTATCATGATGATGACATGATCATGTCGATATTAAAATCTAACTATAATTTATATCATAGTTGAAAACATATAATTTTTGAGTCTTTTACAGTATTAAGTCTTTTAGATGTAAAAAACTTGTATATTATAAAAATAACATTCACCATTCAATTTTTATATTTACAAAATGATGTCATTTTTATAAAAAAATTATAAAATTATATTGATAAGCTTAATAATATAGTATAAATTATTAAAATATATAAATTTATATTTGTTAGTAGTATATTAATATTATTATTTTAAATATTTTGAAGAATAATATTAAAATATCACCCTCACAAAAAAATTGTTTGAGATAGACGGCTCCGATCAACTCACCTCAAAGAAGTAGGACAAATAAAAAAGCAAAATAATAAACCCATCAAAAGGAAACAACCTCAATCTTACTTTTAACCTTTTTATTCTTTGCAATCCGATTTTTAGGAAGAAAACCTAGTGATAATCACTTGAAGTTAGAGATTTCTCTTTACTAGACTCAGAATTTTTAGATTCATGGACTCTCTTCATTGATTTTATTGGAAGTTTTTATAGAGCTAGCTCTCTTGAATTAAGATCCTCCACCAATAGAATAAAGATCACATATAGTAGATATACATATGCCGAGTAAGTGTATATATAGACAAATACACACAAAAGACATTTTGTGTATACCACATAATTTCACTTTGAGTATCTTATTACGATGTTTGCATCATTTGTCAAATATGCACAAAAATGACAGCATGTGTATACCAAAAAAATTCATTGCTAGTATCATAATAGGGTGTTTGTGTCGTTTGTCACATACACACAAAAATGACAGTCTATGTATACCACAAATTTTTACTGCTAGTATCCTATTACAAAGTGTATGCGTCATTTTTCACATGCGTAAAAAATGTCAGCCTATGTATACCACAAAACTTCATTACTAGTATCTTCTTATGATGTTTACATCATTTTTCACATACGCTAAAAATGACATCTTGTGTATACCACATCATTTCACTACCAGTATCCTATTACGGTGTTTACGTTGTTTATCACATGCACACACAAATGATAGCTTTGTGTATACAAAAAAATTCACTACCAATATCTATTACGATGTTTGTGTCATTTTTCACATTGTTGTTGAACTAAAATTACCCTCTTGTGAAAGACCAATTTGTAGGTCCCAAGTGTTGACACTCGGTTTTTAATCCCGCACGTTTCATTTAAAATTCCTCGATCTGCGCGGTTTGAAACATTTTTCTATCTCCTTTCATGGATGTGTGAAATTTTTCAATCTTTTCTATGGTGTGGACCACGTCGAACCTTGTATTCCTTGCATTTATCTTTCTGTAGGAAAAATATTTGATTTGGGTGTGAATGGTGGAGTTTTTCTTCTTCTCTGCATTTTTCCATGGTCGTCTTAGTCAAATTCTTTTCCAGTGTTTCTCGGATACGTGGTCACCTTTAATTGGATGTGGTGTGGCGGGTCTTTTTGTGAACTTGTGACTTTTGTTACATTTGCAAAAAAGTGTCAAATTGGCCCGTGGCCCGAAGGATTCGATTGGATTTTTGAAAATATGAAGCAACGGGTCCTTTTTGTGAACTTATCATTTTGGTTATTTTCGCAAAGTGTCAAATTGGCCCCGTGGCCCCGAAAGATCCTAATTGGATTTTTGGTGAAAGGAGGAAAGGTGGGCCCTTTTGTGTTTTGAGGCATTATGGAAAAAGGCGTAAAAGTATAAATGAGTGCCTAAAACCCGTAAAAGGACACGTGGCCATTTTTAAAGTCAAAAAGAGAGGTGGGTCATCGGGACACTTTAGGAATTTTAGCTTTTTTTCCATAAAGGGCTTAAAGTTATAAAGTGACCCGAGGCCCCGCTCATGCCAAGGGATAAAGCCACATGTTGAGCCCACATCAAAATTCAAAGCGGGAGGCGGACCGTTAGAGCACTTTGAGAATTTTGGCTTTATTTGAAATAGTATAAAGTTATAAAGTAAGTTGCTACCCCATCGTTGAAAAGTCAAAGCACGAAGGTAGGCCCTCAGAGCATCTTGGGAATTTTGGTATTATTTCCCAAAAGAGAGTTAAAAGTTATAAAATGATCCACGACTCCATTGGAGTCTTGAGCCTAAGTTGAAAAGTCAAAGCGGGGAAGCGGGTCGGTGAAGAAGTTTGAGTTTTTGAGATTTTCTTTGAAAAAGCTAAAATTTATAAAGTGACCCGTGACCACGTCGATGCCTAGGAGAAGCCACATGGAGATCTCGTATCAAAAGTGGATGGGTAGGCCTAAATGTTCGAAGTGCCATTTCTCTAAAAGGCACAAAATATAAAAATTTTCCCCAGGCCCACTTCACTAAATCTCTCCCACGTGGATGGCTCAAATTCAAAGTTTGTGAAAGTAGGATGAACGGCTATGATATGATGCATCTGGTTTTCCGCGAGGTATGGAAATGGTCAAGGCATTAAAGAAGTTCAGACATCGGTTTATTGAATCATTTTCACCATTTTTTTGTAACCAAATGTAACCATTTCTTGCAAGCTATATGATGGGCTCTCAATGCCATTGTATGGGGTTGTATCCTGGTACTCTGTAGATGTAATACATTCAAAAGTAATCAATACAGAAGTTTTCCCCCTTTCTTCCTCTGCTATTCCTTCTTTCCTTGTTCAAAATTTGTGAACCATCCATCTTTACATGCTAAGAAACTTTGTGTTCTTGTTTATATGATTTCTGGAACTTTGTGTCCATGGAATTATATATGTTATGAAGGTAAATGATTCTATTTTACATCTCTCTTACGCAATACGTATAAGGTTATACTCTGCTATCTATATTTTCTGAAAGTATTGTTATGTTCTTCCTCTCTCGTCTTCTTAGTGCTTCTATTCTTTCGTATTGATGATCTTTGGGCATAAAATGTTTCAAAGTATCGAAATCCACACTTTGAAAGTTGTACATTTGTATATAAGATTTTCTCCTTACTTTCAATAAGGGAACCTCTCCCATAAAGAGGAGGGACTTGTTGTCCCCATTGTTGTTTCCATTAAAGTACTAATTTGAAAACCAATAATTTTTGGCGACTCATTTGGGAATTTGTTTCAAATAGACCCCTTTCTAAAAGAACAACTTCAAGATAATTTTTGATCTGGCGACTCTATGATATACATGTGGGAAGAAGGCTCTCGAGGTATATGAATCCCATTTACAACTTCTAGAGCAACAAAATTCTCTCTTCTTCCAACAAGAAGGAACAGAAGAACTTGTTCTACAAGCACACCTCCTATTAAAGACATAAATTCCAAGAATAACATTCCTCAAGAACAACTCAGTCCTAATCTTCGTTCTTTGATACTTGCTGGTTTTTCAGTTCCCCTTCAGACAATATTCCCACAGATGGCAGCACCTTTGCCTTGGGTACAACAGATTGGGCCTCTTGTTCTTCCTTGGCCATTGCATGATTTACCCGGGGATAACAGGAAATTTTTCCTAAATTCTAAGGTGATGGGAAAGTGCACCCAGATGAACACATTGTAGCCTTTAGTGTTGCATGTGGGATTCTTGGGATTGAACATGAAGACATCTTTGTCGGGATCTTTGTGGAAACATTGCGGGATAATCTTCTTTAAGTGGTTCTATCATCTTCTGCTAGGTCAATTATTGATTGAAATACCATGAAAACTCAATTTGAGCAATGTTTCAAACTCTTTGAAGATGTGCATGCTCTCTTAGATCAAATATCTCATATCAAGAAGGAACCATTCAAGCCCATGAGGGAATTTCTAGCTAAATTTAACAAGATAATTCATAAAATCCCACAGAATACTCGTCCTGTGGATCAAATCCAAAAGTGATTCTTCCTCAATGCCTATTACCTGAAGTAAGTTATTCACTAAGGAGAGATAACCTTACAACTCTGGATGCTGATCAACGGTTAGCTATCAGTGTTGAGGATGACTTGATCATGTCTGGTAAATTGAAATAGAACCTTCCAAGTCTAAGGCATCTTCTTCTTCCTCTCCTTGAGCCAACTTAGATCAATTAATGTAGAAGTTGGAAAATGATCTCATTGCCATCAAAAAGAAATTGGCTCGGCATGCCCCTTACCAAGATATATTCCAGGGAAGAATTTTGAGCCTAGGAACCAGTTGCCTCCTTCTCAGACTAGATTGGCTATTAAAGGCCCACCCATCAAGGTTCCAATCAATGCAACTTGTGAAGTTTAGGAACCTAATGATGAAGAGGAGAATGAAGATTTTTAAAAACAGAAGAAGAAGCTGATGAATAAAAATAAGAGCTTGGTGGATCTCAAGTTCATTTCCTCACCACTGAAGGCATTGATGATGAAGATGACTATGATGAAAGAGTGGCAGATATGAATAGTGAGTCATATGTTGTTATGACTCGGGAGAAAATGAAAAGAAAAGAAAAAGTGATGTAGCCTGCTAAGAAATCCAAGGAGTTTCCTATAACTATTCTAGTGGTTGCAAGAAGAGGAGCTCCTATTCTCACTGCCTCCACACAAAAGGTGAGTAATGATAATCCTCTTCCTTCTACATCTACTTCCAAAAATTCTT
The DNA here is from genome assembly GCA_018340775.1 of Taxus wallichiana var. yunnanensis. NCBI lineage: Eukaryota > Viridiplantae > Streptophyta > Pinopsida > Cupressales > Taxaceae > Taxus > Taxus wallichiana. The sequence goes on along the minus strand of CM031237.1, from coordinate 981,314,826 downwards.
GTCCTTCGATTCCTAAAGTTGATAAATCAAAAGTTTCTCCTATTCCTAGTAATGATTCCCCATCGCCTCTAGATCTTTTGATATCATTGATCACCTCAAGAAGACAAAAATCCAAATTTCAAAGGCAGAGTTTTACCAAACCAATCCAAAAGCCTTTGCTAAAATGGTAAACTTTGTCAATTCCAAATCCAAAACTTCACCTAATATTTCCAAAGGTCTATTTCCCACTCCCCTCCCTCACCTCAACCAAGTCTTGTGGCTGCAGTCACTTCACCTAATGAGAAAATCAAACCATTCTATGTGACTCTCCTCATAGCTGGCCATAAACTTAGTAATTGTGTCATTGACTCTGGTGCATCAGACAATGTGATGCCTGCCAAAGTGGCTCATGCTTTGGGCTTAACTTTAACACGCACATATGGTTCCTGCTATTCCATGGAGAGTAGGGAAGTACCCTTGGTTGGAAGAATTAAAGATGCACAAGTAGCTTTTGCTACTTTTACCAGAGAAAAGGGTCTTAGCAACTATTTTGGTAGATAATATTCCTCCCTCATATGGTATGTTTTTGAGTAGGAATTTTTGTAAGGATGTAGGAGGTGAAATTTAGATGGATTGGTCACACGCTTTGATCCTGGTCAATGGAAAAATGAAGAAGATGCTACCTGAGAAACAAAATGAATACATTATGAAAAAGACTGATGATCCAAAAGAACAAATACTCTATGAAGATATAGGGCATGGTAACTACATGATCATGTCACAAGATGAGGTAAAACTTCCTAAGGGAGTGATTCATGATCCCAATGGCATTTGGACTCTAGAATTTGATGGAAGTTTTTCTTCAGTTGGTTCTGGAGCTGGTGTGGTGTTGATCTCTCCAAAAGGGAAGATTCATCCATTCTTGTTCGAGCTTTATTTTGAAAATGCAAACAATACAACTGAGTATAAGGCTCTCATCCTTGGGTTGAACATGGCAAAAGAAATGGGAGTGAAGAATATTTGTGCTTGTGGTAATGCAGAGTTGATTATAAAATAGGTCAGAGATCTTTACCAAGTCAAAGATAGGAGGCTGAAGCATTATAGAAATATTTTCGAGATTCTATTGAGTTTCTTAATGCTTTCTCCATTGAAGTGTGCAAGAGAAAAGGATACTAGAGCTGATTCTATAGCTGTCTTAGGATCTTTGTTGATTCCTCACCCAATTTTCTCTCGGGATAATTTTAATATTGAAATGATTCATAGGACTAGTGTTCCGGATGATGTAAGCAATCTGGAAGGTTTTCAATGATGATCAACATTTTTATCTCTTCCTTGGAGCTTAAGGGTAATTCCGATCAAGTGTATTTTGAAGGAAGTGAAACTCTTCCTAGAAAGTATGTGCCCTCTAATGAAGATGACATCAAGGAAGAAATGAATCAGGATGGTTATATTAGGTTGAAAGGTAACAAGATTCCCAAAGGGCTGGTGAGTCTAGAAGATCTGTTTGATAAGCATGATAGGTTCATAAATTCTAAATCTTCTCAAGGGGCTTAACAGTCTATTGAGTTTGAAAAGGTTAATGTTAGAGATCGTGATGAACCCAAGATGGTGAATATTGGGAAATGCTGCACTCAAGAAGAAAGGGAGAAAGCAGTGAACCTGTTGAAAAAGTATGCTGATATTATTACCTATTCATATGATGATCTCAAGGCTTTCCAATGAAGGAAGATGTAACACTATATCCCTCTGAGACCTGGGATTAATTCTTTAAAACATAAGCAAAGGCAATATAATCCCAAGAAGGATAGACCCAAAGTTTTTCAAGTGGGAGACATCATTTTGTTATGGGACAAAAGACATGAATCTCGAGGAAGCCATGGTAAGTTTGATTCTCTTTGGCTTGGTCCTTTCAAAATCAAACACTTTGCTAGAGAAAATTATTTCTATTTGGATTATATGGATGGATCTCCTCTCCCACTTCCTTATAGTGGGAAGTATTTGAAGTTGTTCAAGTCCTAGGTGACTAGGCAGTCCTTTTGTATATTATGTACATTGTTTTGGTTTTTGGCTTTCCCTGTTTTGGTTTGTTTCCCTTCCATGTGTGTTGTCTTTGTATTGGTTTTGCCTTTGACTCTATTTTCCCAATGGATAAGGCACTAATATTCTTTCCCAGATTTTTCTATAGTTCTTGATATTTCCTTGTTTCTTTGTTCCAAGCAAGTCATCCCAGAAAGAGCCATCTGTTGTCGCCCTAAAATTCCCCTCTTATGAAAGACCAATTTGTAGGTCCCAAGTGTTGATACTCGGTTTTTAATCCTGCTAGTTCCATTTCAAATTCCTCATTTTGAGCGGTTTGAAACATTTTTCTATCTCCTTTCATGGATGCGTGGATTTTTTCAATCTTTTCCTATGGCTGTGGACCGTGTCGAACCTTGTATTCCTTACATTTATCTTTCTTCGGGAAAATCTTTGATTCGGGTGAAAATGGTGGATTTTTCTTCTTCTCTGCATTTTCCACAGCTTGTTGTCTTCTGTCAAATTCTTTTCTAGTGTCTACGGATACGTGGTAACCTCTAATTGGATGTGGTGTGGCGGGTATTTTTGTGAACTTGTGACTTTTTTTATATTTGCAAAAAAGTGTCAAATTGGCCCTGTGGCCCAAAGGATTTTGATTGGCTATTTGAAAATATGAAGCGACAGTTCCTTTTTGTGAACTTATCATTTTTGGTTATTTTCACAAAGTGTCAAATTGGCCCGTGGCCCCGAAATATCCTGATTGGCTATTTGGTGAAAGGCAAAAAGGTAGGCCCTTTTCGTGTTTTGGGGCTGCAACATGATAAAAACATTCTTCTCCATCTTGTTCATTACTCATAGGATCTTCTTATTCACAAGGAAAAGTAAAGGCTCCATGCTTCCTATGGTGATCAACATTACCCGCTTTCAGTGAAGTTATGGATATCAACTTCTTGGAATGGTTTTTTTCAATTTTATCATTCATGATTATATCAAGAAAGAAGTTACATTCTTAAATATTCTCCATCTCCTTTCTGGTCATCCATGAATCAAAAGGAGAGGCTAAATCATAGAGAAAATCAAAAATGATTACCTCAAATTCATCCTCTTGAGTAGTTTGAGTCCAAGATGGAGAACTTATTTATTGAATATCTTCATGATTGGTGAAGCCCTTGGTATGCTCGGTTCATTTTTCATAGAACAAGAATCTTCATCTCTTGTACATGTTGTTTCTTCAAAGGGTTGTGCCTCAAGCCAAAATGAATTTATGAAAGGCACCTCAACTATCATTCTTTCTTAATCATCCTCTAAGGTCCTAACCTAATTCTCATTGGAAAGTTCAAGGATAAGGAATTCATTGGAAGTGCACAAGTATCTTCCAGGAATGAACACCTTATAATACGACCGATCATCATGATCTCCTTCCAAAGGAAAAATCTCTTCTTCCCCCTTGTTACGAAGTGTTTCAAGTTGTTCATATATTTCTTGTATAGCCTCAACATAGTTTAGAATTTCAAGGTAGATTTGGGGATCTAAATTTCCTTCTGCAACACTTAAAATTCTTTGTACATAATCAATTTTCATGGATGTCATTTCCTTTTCCTCATATGCAACAAAATCATCGGAGGAAGGGAGAAAAATACAATATTTTGAGTTTCTTAATCAATTACGTGAAATTGAGAACATTACCTTGGAGATCCTTCATCTTTGTCATCTTCACAAAATTTTTTTATACCTCCTTTGAATCTTTTCATCAGACTCTTAGATTGTTCCTCATCAACAAGTCCCATTTTCTTTCCTTAAGCAAAGTAGTCCACTTAAATCGAAGCCACCATGATTTGATAATAGGTTCTTCACAGATAACAATTTTCTTCTTTCGCATAGTCTTTCCTTGATTATTGGATACATGCCACTAAACTTATTTTCCTTAATTGATCAAAGATTTTTTTAAAGCAAGAGATGTCTTCATTGTTCTGAATCTTTATCCTTGTAAGAGTTGGTCTAAAATGATGGCGATAAAAAATTTGCAGGTCTTGGTGGTCCTCTTCTTCTTCGTGGTTGTTGTTGTCAGTCATTGGTGTTGAAAACCAATCTCAAAGCTTCATCATTGTGATGTAGGAAATGAATGTGACATGGATTCATTCCTTGATAGAGTTTCATTTTAAAAACTTATTTTATTTGAAATATGGATTTTTAATTTATTTTTTGAAATATACACTCTTTTGTATTTTGCAGAGATCTTTACGAGTGCACAATGGCAGATCTCTCCCCAGTAGAGTCACCAAATACAGTTGTAAAAATAATTTATCATGTTACAAATTATGTGTTTCCACCAATGCTCACGGGGTTGTGCCCTTCCTTCTTGTGTATGGGGAGGCTCCCATTATTTAATGTAAACTATACTAATTCTATCTAAATTATTTGGGGTGGCCAAATAGGCTAAGGATCACACAAGAACACTTCACTAAACCTATGGAGAAGTTCTTGTATAGGGTACAAGGGATGAATTTGTAGTGATGATGGATAAAGAAGAGAAATTAGGAAAGAGAAGGTTATTATTGTGAGTAGACACTAGCAGAGTTCACACCCAATAACCGGAGTAGTTTTACATTGAATTAGAGGAAAAAAATATTGTAGGAAATTATCGAGACTAATAAATTAAAGACACAAAAATACTTATATTCATCAATCAAGGATAAAAATTTCCTTCTTGATCATATGATTGCAAAGTTACAAAGTAGATAGGAAATAGAGGAAAACATAAGAAAAGGGAAATGGAAGAAATGTAGCTTTTTTTTTTCTTGTGTGGTGGTGATATAAATATCAACAACAACAATCCACAAATGCTATAGAAAAATAAACTTTTTTATATCCCTTGGAATACAAAAGCCATTCTAATTTATAACATTGCATATTGTCTCTTCATCTAACCCCCACATGTCTTTTCATGTTCTTATTACACTTGTGACTTTTTATCTTGCTAGGAAGTCAAAAGGGAATTTTACAATAAAACATTAATAAGTCACTTAAATGAATAAGACAAAATACAATGATTGCTTACAATGAAGAATTAGAAAGGGGAGAGAAGAAAGTGGGAGAAAGAGAGAAAGGGATACATGAGTTGACTAACTACTTTGATGAAGAAGTCTCCCAATGAAGAATCAAATCTCGTAGGCTTCTGTGGAAGATCCTAGATGGTGAAATTTGTGCTTTGACCTCCTTTGTGAATTGAGCCACTAAAAATGCTATCTTCTTAGAATTTGGGATGCACACATGTTCCAAATTAATGAGCCAAGTCTCAGGGATGACATTGATATTTCTACACATTGTGAACCAATTCTCATGATATTTTTCAATATTGGAAATAGAGCCCCTAATCTCCATGAGAGATTCCAAATTATTTTCATTGAATGAAGAGGCTTCTCCTATAATTTTTTTGACCAGATCTTGAAAATAAATTAAGAGTCCTTCGAGGATGTGTTCTCATTGAGTGAAGGTGTTCCCAACTCTTGCACACTTTTGATAATATTATCCAAGATCACATATATGTTTTATTTACAAGCCTCGAGCTCGAAATGGCATCATTCATCATCACATCATACGTTGCAATAATTGTGAAGGACCAAAGGGGGAATAATTTTTAGTAATGGATGAGAACACATTATGATCCACTAATAAGGAAGATTCAAGATAGGTCATCTCATAGATCGGTGGGATGTGGCTTTCCGGAATGGTCATTTCTTTCTCAATCTCCCTCCTAGTATCCTTTATCTTTTACATAGTGGACGATGCATATTGGAATAGTGAGAGCACCTCAGGAAACATTTTATTTCCCTTTTCAATAATCATGTTCACCCATTTATCATTGGCTCTTCCTGGATAGTGAATACCTTAGCTCTTTTGATTTTATGGGAATGAAGCTATAACTCGAGGAGATTATATCATTCAAAAGAAAGGATGATGAACCTAGTTTGAGAAAGGATAGTACATATGAAGACAAGGTCTTCACATGCTCCTCCAATTGATCAATGGTCTTCTTGTACTCCTCGTTCTATGTAAGGATCCTTGTTGAATACTCTTGGAATAAGTGAGCATCACCCTCATGAGTGGCTTGCCCCAAATATACCTTCATCATTACATAATCATCAAATGTAATTTATCCCATGGGTTTAATTACTTTTAGATGTGTTATCTCCACATATTGAGCTCCAAAATCCTTAGTGTATAAAATGGAAGTTTCATGTGATCTCTTTCCCTTCTTATTCTTTATGTACTTTGAGATGGCCTTAAAGTTAGGTGTCACTTATTCTTGCATTGTCTTAGATTCATCTCTAAGTAAGTCCTTTACCCGTGAGAAAGGATCAACATGTGTGGAAATGAAACCAGGCATCTCAGGTGCTTGGTGGGAGACCAAGAGATGATTCAATTACTTCAGCAAGAACACCTGGATCCACCGAATGATTAGGAGACCAAGGAGGATCAATTTAACTTGGATTAATTTGTTCAAGAGGATGTTCTATAACCTTAAAATTTTATATACCTTCACAAAAGGATATAATTCAAAATTATCTGCATCCACCTTCTTTCTCTCTCCCAAAACATCCATTGTTCTTTGTTTGATGTCACATGTTTCTTGAGCATTCCATGAAATTGAAGAAAGAGAAGATGAATCCACCATTCCAAACTTAGGATAAAAATGAGGGGATGAAGGTGTGTGTGAAATTTTGGTTTGATCAGAGTACTTACTATTTTTAGTAAGTCACACCTCACCCTTAGTTACTATTTTTAGAAAATTTTCTAATTTCCCAATTTTGTAGTTTATTGAGTTCTAAACTTGGGGAATCGTACATGGGTTTTAGAATTGTTTCTTCTTTATATTAAAAACTTACTAATGTTAGTAAGTCCGAGATGCCAACTTGGTACAAATAGAACCATGTCTTATGGGTGTTTGATTGAGATGAAATTCATTTCATTGGATTATGAATTTTAATGTGATTTCATGCTCCAATTATTAGGAGTTTTCAATTGCGGAACTCTTAGGATCGAAAAGGAAAAAAAAATGCTGGAATATTAAAATATTTGTTGTAAATAATGGATTACATAAATGTAAATGAGTTTTACATCATCTTAAATTCGTTCAAGAGTATAACCTACGGGAAAAATTTCATGGGAAATGAAGCAAAGATTAGGGAGATATGAGCAAAAGCGCTGTGGTTTTCAATGGAGGGTTTCATGAAATTGTGGAAACATAACAACATAATAGTAGTAATGGATGGAATCCAAACATGAAAAATGACTCAAAAATGGTTAAGTGTTTATTTAAACTCGCCTCTTAACACTAACCTAGGTAACTCATCCTCAAATTCACCCTTCACCATTCGGATTAACCGAGTTACATGACAAATGAGAGTGGGTTATAAATTTCTAAATGGATTTTTGTTTTCCCATGTCCTTTAACACATTTATTAAATTAAAAAGGTACAAAATGGTTGAAAAATGTGCCAAGGATGAAGGCTTCATGAGAGGGGGTTAAACAAGCAAGATGGAGTGTTTGAAAATCAAGCTTAGGGAGCATGTTTGCAAGGCTTAAGTGATGGGAGAGGGAGAGATCACATGATGGCACATTATGATTCCCCCATGTACCTTTGGAAAAGGTACAAGGAAAATAAGGTTGAGAAAATGTGCCAATGGCTAGGCTCTCATGGGGAGGGGACAAGTTCAATTTAAGTGACAAAAGCTTCTCCTCAATATGGTGGCACATTTTTATGTTCCCCATGTTTCTTTGGTAAGGGGAAAATGGATATAAATCCCTCATAAGTGTGCCTAAGGTCCACTCATCATGAGGAAGGGTCCAAAAGGATTTGTCGGTGCATAACAACTTCCGACATGCCAAGTGATCTCTTAAGTGATGCAAAATTAAAATGTGATTCTCTCACCATGGTGGCACATTATGATGCCCTAAATGTCCCCATTTAATTTTTAAAAAGGTAAAAAAGTGACATTATGGGTCTTCAAGTTCTCCTTACTAATTTTCAAAGCCTTACCTTCACTAAACATTGTTAAAAATAGCCATTTGAGAGTGCCTTCTTTCCCCTAGAGATTCCCTAAGAGTTCCACAGAAAATATTATATGGTTTTTAATCCAAAATTTATGATGAGATCATTACCACCATTTTCAAGATCCAATTATGTTTTAAATTCGAAAATATCCCCCTTTTCAATTTTGCTCGAGTCTTTGCACCGGTGAAAGGAACTACCACCAAAGTGTATGATGATGAAAATAATAACCAACACATTAGGTGTGAAGATATAATTAAAAATTTCATATTATAATTTTAATCAGGTCTCAAATATTCTCAAAACTCCCTGAATATTGAGTTGAATTTCCACCAGAGATCGAGAGGTCTTCGTCTGCACTTTCGGGCCAATATCTCAAAATATGAACCATAGAATCTCCTGAAATATTTTTACTATGAATTAGGAATTCTTATATTTCCTAAGAGTATAAAATCACTTCTCAAATCATCATGAGGATCCTGAAACATTCAAAATAAGTTGACTAGCTTTTTCATTACTTTCATTTCCTTACACCATGCCACAAGTAGCACAATGTTACACAAATTGTTCCTAAAACTTATTTTTCTTGAATTTTTATCCCAAAATACCTATAATTATTTCATATCTCTAAAAAAAACTTCCTATATACTTTATCTTTTCCCTTTACGTTCCTAGGGTGCCTGCACAGGTGCAAAAATCCTAAAAAATAGGCCTTTTTGGGCCTCGGAGTACTTGGCTTTGCTTGGTTCCAGACACCTTCATGAATCATATTGAATAACATCCCATGCACATGAAACACACTTGAAAATAATATTATCACATTCCTCCTAGACATTATGAGGGTAACATAGTGACTGAGTTGGCTGGAGGACATGTTTACATTGACCAGGAGAAGGATTTTCAAATGTGGCTTAGGTTGTCATGGCATTTTTTTGAATTTTCAATGCTAAATATTTTTCATGACAATAATATGGAATCATTTTCAATAATAAAAATAAGTCTTATGGATTTATTCCCATGTTCCCGAGTACTTGTTTTTGTTTTGGTCATTCAATTTTGTTATATGGCAAAAACCGTCTACTAGCCAGTTATGCCAACTTCGGTCACTTTTGGGTTTTTTTCTCAAAAATATAAATGCATGCACTTTAAGATCTTGGTAATGGTTTGAATTTATTATTTGGATGTTTTTAAGTGAAATGCATATATTATATGGCCTCATAAGTCCTCTTGCTCCAGGAGTGAAGGTTCCACTTTTCAGTTCTTGTTTAGGTCTCTAGATGCACTTTTGGGAACTTTAGTTCCTCCTTCCACTCTAAAATACTCTTATATAAATGCTTGGTTCCAATTTGAGGTTCAAAATGCACCATGGTTCCTTATTTCACTCAAAAATGCTATTTTTTTGGGCTTGCACTTTTTCACTTTGATTCCTCATGGGAAGCAAAAGTGCACTTTTGGGATTTAAGTGGTTCTAAATTATATTTTAAAGTTGAGTTTCACTTTTTGGTCACTTAAGTTGGTTCCAAATTATAATTTTCTATTGGGCTTTCAACTTTTTTCACTTAAGTGACTTCCTTCTTATATTTTCCCATTTACATGCACTTTATTGTTTCTCATGTCCTAATTTTGCATTGACATGACTAAAAGTTCCATTTCGAGTTAAAAATCCAACCAAGAACCTTGTAGTTTCCTCATGAATATCCAAAACCCACACAAAAACCTTGTAGGCTCTGCTTGGATTCCAAAAATTCTCCCAAGAACCTTGGATGTTCCACTTGGAGTCCAAAACGTTTCCCAAGAACCTTGGAGTTCCTAAAATTGACCAAAAGTGTGTCCAAGAACCTTGGAGTTCCTCATCCACTTCAAAAATGCACTTTCCCTCCCAAAATCAAATTAAAATAACTTTCCAAATACACCTGCTCAATTTTATAATAAAGGTGCATCTCCATTTGTTCCATGAACTTCATTTCTTCCTTCCATTCCTCCATGAAAACTTGTTGATGCCCTAGTTTTGTAAAAAATTTTTTCTCATATCTTGAGCTTCTATGGGCCAAATAATTTGAGATTTTTCATTTATTTCCTCCATGAAAACACCTTTAATCTGATATAAGATACAATTAATATAAAAAAGTGGTTTATTTTATCTTCCCATTTGAAATTTGTAGATGTAAACCTTTGTTTTCCATAACTCTTCCAAGAAATCCAAGTTCTCATATATTGAAAACCCCAAGGAAAGTCTCCATAACATTTTACATGAGTTATTCTATAAAACACATTTCCATTTATTTATTACTAACATGCTAGAGTGGATGGATTGATTCCATGTGATTTGGTCATAATTTGCTCACAAACTCCAATAAAACACTCACCTTGCATCTAGAACGTATTTTGTAATTTCTGAAAAATCCCCATGAGAGATCTACACAAAAATGGATTAATTATTCCTCTCAACAACACATTTCCAAAAAATTGGTCTCATGTTATTTGGATGAGTTTTTCTCCCTAAGTTATCTAATCAGTATTTCAGCCCAAGTCCCATTAAAATTTGCTAAGTCATGTCCAGAATCCGTTTTCTCATTTCCCGTAGACCCCGCCTCGAATTTGGAGAATTTCATCTCCTAATCAAAAATTTCAAATGAATCAATTACCATGTGATTTGGACGAGTTTCTCTCCCAAAATGTTCCAATCAATATTTCATCCCAAATCCCGTTAAAATGTATTAAGTCATGCCCAGAACTTTCTATTCCATTTCACGTTGACCCAGATGGGAGAATTTTTCTCAAAATTGGATAATTTATTACTCTTGAAACATATTTAAAATGTATCAATTATAAATTGGATTGGATAATTAATGCTCTCGTGGTGATCGAATTAAGGTTATAACTAAAAACCTGCATTTTCAACTAGAACAAGTGAAAAGTGTTTTACCTTTTCCCGGTGACTCGATGAGCCGAATCGCCTGAATTTTGGAGAAATTTTTTCTCTACAAATAAAATTTCATTTTTTCCATCTATTTTATGATGAGGTGAAGGATTTTTGGATATATGGAGGACTGATTTTTTCATATTATTTTTCCCACTTTATTAGATTTTGCATTTTCCCATTGATTCTGACGAGAGAATTGTCTCAAAATTGGAGCATCACTTCTTCTCTCAAGAACCTTTCAAACGAATCCATACATGATTTATTTTTATGACTCATTCATCCATGGTCATCACATATATGTTTCATATAAAATCATCATTAAGACAAGTGTAAACATTTGAATAGGAAAAAAACTCATTTTCTAACATGGGTAAGAGAGGATAAGAGGATTATTGATCATGAATAATGTAATTGAATCGAATGAAGGATTCCATGATGGGAATCATGGTGCTAATATTTTCTCGATATCCTTACCATCCTCCATTTAGGAAATGTGACAAGAAGTACTAGTCTATTTATTCGGTGCTTGATTCCATCTCATAATGAGGAATTGATTCCATTAAGAGGATTGTTATATTACCGTTGAGGATTATCATGAATTTTTGATACTGTCAATTCCAATATAGATCATGGTGTGATTTTCCCTATCGATTATGTGGTATGTGTGATGTTAGTACATGCTTTGGATGATTGCAAGATAAGTGTTTTGATCCATAAATTGCATTATTGATATAATAAACAAATAATATTCTAGTGATAATGAATGATAAATTGATAGAGTTCTTATTAGGAGAATATATTATGAAAGAATCACTCATAACAATACTAAAATGAAGAGACAAGAGACAAAAAGACAAGAGTTTTATCTTGGAGAAACCCAATGTGGGAAAAACTCCAGCTAGGTAAGCAAATTGCTTCCCTTTCACTATGTAATTCTCTAAACAATACAAGTTCACTGCCAATATATGGCCTTCAAGAAGGATTAAAACTCCTTCTATTTGTATTTCCTTGCTTACAATCCTCAACAAGAAATAACTCTCTTTTGTTTGTAAAAAAAAACAAGAATGATTTACAATTTTTCCTTTGCTCATGGAAATTACTTGTATAATTTAGATTAAGAGCAACAATAGAACACCAAATAACACAATATTTCAGAATAATGATCTCAATATGCAATTAGAATAGCTTCACCACTTCGAGGGCAACCTCCAAACCATATAATAAGACTCAAATGCTCAAATGATAATGAAATACTACCTATAATCCCTATATATACTATTCATATGTTATGGCCATCACCAAGGCCGACCTATTAAGCATGAGAAAGTATAAATGATATAATAAAATGATATGGTAAGCCACAAGTCGGCTACTCATATCCTAATACAAGTAATAGGTTAAGGGCGTAGCATGCCCTTCCCCTTAAAACCAACGTTGTCCTCAACATTGAATAATCCTGGATGTTTCTGCAGAAAACCTTCATCCTCCCAGGTGGCATCTTCTATGCTCAGATTCTTCCACTTGATCAGATATTCCTTAATGTCTCTAGTTCTCAGCCTCTTAGTACGTGTTTGCAGAATCTTCTCTGGCTCCAAAATGATTCTTCCTTCCTCGTCAAGTTCTGGTAACTCTATCTGGGCTTCAAATTTTCTGTCCAATAACCTTCTTCAGGCATGAAACATGGAATACTGGGTGTATGTGTGAAGATGGAGGCAACTCTAGTTTATAAGCAACACTACCAATTTTCTGTAGAACCTGATAAGGGCCATAATATTTAGGAGCAAGTTTGTTTTCCTTTTTCTGTTGCTTTAGGGACATCTATTTGTAAGGTTGGAGACGTACAAAAACCCAGTCACCAATTTCAAAATGTCTTTCACTACGGTGTTGATCTACTTGTTGTTTCATCCTATTTTGTGCTAATGCTAAATTCTCCTTCAAACTAGCCAAAACTGTTGTTGATGTTGAATGTGTTCCTCAACATCTCTGACCTTAGTTTGCACCCTCAAGGAGGAAGTGATAGAAGGTGGATGGTAACCATATAATGCTAAAAATGGGGTCATTTGAGAAGAGGTATGAAAAGATGTGTTATACCACCATTCTGCCAGTGGTAGCCATTTAATCCACCTTTCTTGCTTATCTGATACAAAACAACGTAAATACCCCTCTAAGAATTTGTTGACCACTTCTGTTTGCCCATCAGTTTGAGGATGATAAGATGAACTGTGAGCTAGTTGAGTACCCAAACATGAAAATAATTTCGTCCAAAAATTACTTGTGAAAATAGGATCACGATCTTTGGGGTTCCATGTAGCCTTTGAACTGTCTCCAAAAAAATAGTTGCGACTGTACTGGCTGCAAATGGATGTGATAGGGCACAAAAATGGGCATATTTTGTGAGCCTATCCACAATCACGAAAATAACATTCTTACCCTCTGAACAAGGCAATCCGGTGATGAAATCCATGGAGACCTCCTCCCATCTCTGGCTAGGAATTGGTAAGGGTTGTAATAGACCTAGTGTCTTAATTGTTTCCCCTTTGTTCTGTTGGCACACTAAACACTCTGATACAAAATTTTGTACATCCCCCTTGAGTCCTTCCCAAAAGAATTCTCTTTTTATTCTATGATATGTCTTCAAAAACCTAGAGTGTCCTCCAACAGGTGAGGCATGTAGCTCTGCAAGAATCTTATGCTTCAACTTAGAATCTTTACTCAAGTATAACCTATCCTTGTACCATAGGGCATTACCTTTCCACTCAAATTTGTTAGATGTCATAGATCCTTGCTTGATATTCTGTATTAGAGATTGTGTATCCTTATCTTGATTCCATTCCAATCTTGCTTCATCCACCCAATCGGCCATCAACATGGACATTCCACATAGTAAGGCATCTGCGGATGTATCCCTTCTAGACAACGCATCAGCTACTACATTTTCTTTACCCTTTTTGTATATGATTTCAAAATCATAACCCAACATTTTTGTTACCCACTTTTGTTGTTCCTCAGATGATAACCTTTGCTCCAAAAAGTATTTGAGACTATCATGATCAGTTTTTACCTTGAAGTGTCTACCCATGAGATAGGGCCTCCATTGCTTGACCGCATGAAGAATAGCCATCATTTCTTTCTCATAGACAGGTTTGAGTAGATCTTTTCCTTTGAATTGGTGACTCTCAAATGCAATTGGTCTTCCTTCTGCATTAGAATTGCTCCCAATCCTGATCTGAAGCGTCACATTCAACAATGAAGGTTTTTGAGAAGTTGGGAGTAGCCAAAATTGGGGTGCTGCACATGGCTTCCTTAGCTGCTCAAAGGATTTAGTGGCTACGTCTGTCCAATGGAAGGCATCCTTCTTTAACAATGTAGTGAGTGGGGTTGCTATTCTACCATATCCCCACACAAATCTTTTGTAGTACCCTATTAGTCCTAGGAACCCACGAAGATTTTTGAGATTTTTGGGCCTTGGCCATTCCACCATAGCTTTGATCTTCTGAGGATCAACTTTGACGCCTTCATGGGATACAATATGACCCAAGTACTCTACCTCTTGTACACCAAAAGAACATTTGGATGGATTTGCATATAGAGTATGTTTCTCCAAAACTTCCAACACGTTATTTACATGTTGTAAGTGTTCTTCCCATGTCTTACTGTAAATCAATATGTCATCAAAGAAAACTAATACAAATTTCCTTAAAAACGGCCTAAAAATAGTGTTCATCAAGCTTTGAAAGGTTGAGGGCGCATTTGTAAGACCAAAAGGCATTACCAAAAACTCATAATGGCCCTCATGAGTCCTGAAAGCTATTTTATGAACATCTTCCTCTTTTATCCTAATTTGATGGTACCCCGAACGAAGATCTAATTTTGTGAAATAAACAACACCATGCAATTCATCAAGTAAATCATCAATTACTGGAATAGGAAACTTATCTTTGATGGTGTACTTGTTGAGTTCTTGGTAATCTGGACACATCCTCCATGTTTCATCCTTCTTACGTACCATGACCACTGGTGAAGAATATGCACTTTGGCTATGCCTGATGATACTGCCTTCAACATTTCCTCCACCATTTTCTCGATCTCACTTTTCTGGGAATATGGGTATCTGTATGGTCTGATGTTAGGTGTTTGGCTCCTGGAATCAACTGAATGGCATGATCATGATCCCTAACTGGTGGTAGTCCCTTTGGAATTGCATCAAAAATAGATGAGTGAGCATCCACAATCTTCTGAAGATCGGGTGGCATTGAAGACTCTGTATTTTGTACTTCTATGGAAAATAGCTTTGCTATAAAGCCATCCACTCCTTTTCTGAGAACCTTCTGCATCTGATGAGAGCTAATAATCTATGGAGACTTAGCTACCATCCCATTCAATTGTATTTTCCTTCCATCTGAATGAAATCGCATGAACAATTCTTGGAAATTCATCTCTATAGTACCTAAGGTTGTGAGCCATTGGACCCCAAAACAATATCTGCCCCTCCCATAGAAATAGCAAACATAGGTGAGTCTAACATGTAGTCTCCCATGGAAAGCTTGATATTATGGCACTTTCTGTGCACTTGATTGTCCCACCATCTGATCATAACTTGCATTTATGGAGCTGGGTAAATAAAACAATTGAGGCGGGTAGCTAACTTACTATTTATGAAGTTATGAGTACTCCCTGAGTCAATCAACACCGTCACCTTCTATTTTTGAGATATCCAATAACCTTGAGTGTTTGAGGAGTACTAATACCTGATAATGCATGGCAAGAAATTGTAGGTTGGTGATCCTCTACTTCATCTTCTATTGGTTCCTCAGCCTCTCCTATAATTTCAGCTTCCTCATCATCCTCATTACCTCCATCAATATAGAACAACTTCTTCTTAGCACATTTATGTCCCGGTCCATATTTTCTATCACAGTTAAAACATAATCCTTTTGCTCTCTTTTCTTCCATTTGTTGAGGAGTCAGTCTAATTGGCCTAGAAAATGAAGGGGAAGAGATACTACGGTCTCTAGTGTTAATGAAAGGTGGCCTCCTACTACAAAGAACTTTTTCCTCTGCACGACGTGCCATGATAATAGAATCAGAAAGCTTGATTGGATTAAACATACGTACCTCATGCTCGATGTGGTCCTTAAGACCCCCAAGAAACAGGTCATTCAAATTCTCTTCTGGAATATTCTCCACCCTTAAGGATAGGTTTTGGAATTGATGCACATAATCTTTGACTGATCCTATTTGCCATAACTTTTCTAATTGACTAAAGTAGTTCTCTGAAACACTTGGAACTATAGTGCAATTGCAACTCCTTGGTAAAAAGCTGTCCAGTGACACCTAGACCATTCTTACGCCTCGAGCACATAACCAACGATACCAAACAAATTGGTGGGTTCAAGATATAGGGATGCCAATGTCATCCTTTTTTCTAATGGTGTTTGATGTAACTCAAAGAAGTTCTCCATTTGATTTATCCAATTCAGGGGATCCTTACCATCAAATTTGCATATCCACTTTCGGCATCATGTTCCGTGGTTGCGAATAAGTTTGATTCTGATGGGATTGGAAAAGTGATCCAATATGGTTAGTTTGTCCATGATTTTGAACTGAAGGTCCTCCTTGGTTGATATGGGCTGGATTTGGGCCATACTAGTTACCCTTTACATGTTGCATGATATCATCCAACCGATGATTGATTTGGGCTATGTCTCCTTTAGAGGCCATCTTAGATTGTACATTTCACAACTCATACTCAAGTTGGCTCACCTTATGATCAACTGAGGTAAACCCTAGTGCTGAGGAATTTGTATTTACCCCTTCTGACTCCATCTCTTCAATCACTACCCCATCTTTATTTGGGGTTTTACCCAGAGTAACTGGATTCTTTTTGCTCTTGTGGAAGGCCCCGCCATGATGTCAAACCTTAGGGTTTAGGGTTTGATACAATTTCAGCTGAAATAGGAAAAAACACAGAGAAGATACTAATACTATTTTTTGAGAGCTTTCCGAAAATGTAAAGAACTTGAAAATTTTCCACAATTTGCACCCTAGGGAGAAATTTTATGAAAAACCTAAATTTGTAATAACTTTTGCAAAATAAATAAAAAAAGTTTGAAATTTTCAGGGAACCTTACTTGAAATGCTTTACAACTATGGTAAAAATATCTCCCACCAATTCGCTCTGGTTCACAATATGTGGTGAAAACAAAAAAATTAGGGTTTTTACCCTAATTTCGGCCTAGATCGTGCTACGATACCAAATGTAATGAAATGTTACACCAAAACCTCGAGGTGTTAGTGAAATACACACATGAGGATCATAACATCCCACCATGCTTCGTAGAGCCCAAATCAGGATGGGTTTGTGCCCGCACTCCCATACGTACGATGGCCAAGCGTTTAGGCGCCCCACGGGCCCCGACTACACGACGTAACCAAAGCGTGGGATTTAAACACGGGTGGTCACTTTGATACCACTTGTAATGAAATTTCTTGTATAATTTAGATTAAGAGCAACAATAGAACACCAAATAGCACAATATTTCATAATAATGATCTCAATATGCAATTAGAATAGCTTCGCCACTTCAGGGGCAACCTCCAAACCATATAATAAGACTCAAATGCTCAAATGATAATGAAATAATACCTATAATCCCTTATATATACTATTCATATGCTATGGCCATCACCAAGGCTGACCTATTAAGCATGAGAAAGTATAAATGATATAATAAAATGATATGGTAAGCCACAAGTTGGCTACTCATATCCTAATACAAGCAAATAGGTTAAGGGCGTAGCACAAAACCACCTCCTTAAATGAGTAAAAATGCTTGCATTTATAGTTTCTCTTCCCAAGGATGGAAGGAAACATGAAATCAAAGCGAATTAGAATCCCAAACATTTCAACTATTGATTTTCCACTTTTTGGAGTCATCGGGGTAAGCCGACATTGTCTGCGGGGCGGTTGTGCGACCACCAGTGCCTACAGGTGGTGGTCTTTTAACCACTATGGTGGTTACAAAACTACTACTCTATGAAGAGTGATGGTTACTGTAACCATCGCAGTATTTCCGTGACCGCCATATAGTTATCACACATAATAGAATAATAATGGACCTTTTTGTCATTTGAAGGTGTCCAAATCACCGAAACCCGACTCATTTTTAGAATAATGAATATGTTGAGGATATGTAATGCAATTTTCAATAAGGATTGATGAGATTCATTGCAATCCTCATCATTTAATCTTAAATAATGTCAAAACTAGGTGGTGTCCAAGGTTATCTGTAAAAGGGGCTAAAGGAAATAATGATTTTATAGTTCTTTGCTCTAGAATTGAAAATGCTTGAAAGGAAATTCAATAACTAAAAGTGAATCTAATAAAAAAACTAAAATAAATAACCGAAAGAAAATCTAATCTAACAAATTGAAAAAAAAATGACAGTAAACAAATAAAAGTGAAGCTTCACAAACAAAAAAAAATAAAACACACAATGCTGATTTAAACAATAAGTAAAACAATAATGATTCTATTCTAAAAAACAATAGACCATCATTTTCCTTAAGTAAGAGGGATCCCTTACTCTTCCCTCAAAGTTTGGTTAACAAAACTAAAAATAATTTTCTGCCCAAATACTTGAACTGTGGATTTTATTAATAAAAAATGAAGTTATAAAAATCATCCATCTTCTATCATTGTTGCATTGAGTGGTTTGGAAAGATATTTAAAACTCATCCCTTGGTCAATACTCCAAGATTATAGAACTACTTACCTATAATCTTGGGAAATAATTGACTATATATTCCACTTTACAATGAGATAAATGTGGAAGGAATTTATTCAAACACTACAACTCAAGTTTAACTACTTCTTTCACTTGCATTCAACTACTTCTTCCACTTGACAAGGAGACAAATATGGAAGAGATTTAATCAAACACTATAACTCTAGATTGAACTACTACTTCTTCCACTTGACAAGGAGACAAACATGGAAGAGAATTAATCAAATATTACAACTCTAGATTGAACTACCTCTTCCACGTGCACTTAACTACTTTCCATTTGCCAATTTTGCTCTTGCATGATTGAATCATTCAACATGAAAGTTGTCTGCTAAATTCTCATCCCTGATTTTTTTATCATTACTATGAATTAAATTTGAAGAATATTTTCAATATTTTCTAGGTTTGGTGCTCCTTGTTTTAAGATTTCCAAAACATCTTGAAATAATTATTTTCATAAGAAGTGAGGGAGATATCACAGTTTAAATGAATTTGTGTGTTTTAGTCTTATTTACTTTCCTTCAACCTTATTTTGTTGAAACTTCAAATGAAGATGTTTTCTTAATTATTAATATTGTGTAAAAATGGAGATATTTTTCCTCATATCAATAAGAGGAACAAAAACCTCTTTAAGTTTCTCATTTGGAGGTCTGTAATTTTAGTTAGAGAAAATTCAATACTACTTGTGTGAGTCTTGTACTTGAAAACCTCCTCCAAATGTTGATATATTCACAAATATTATTGTTATGTAAAAAGGAGATATTTTTACCTCCTAAAAATAATAGCAATAAAAACCTCTCTCAAATTATCTTTTGGAGTTCGACAATTTTAGTTAGAGCAAGTTTTCTACGATTCCTACACTATACCATTCTTGTGCTCTGTGATCTGCGATTCATATGCTTGAAAACATCTTCCTTAAAATTTTTATATATTTGTAACCATTATTATTTTGTAAAAATGGAGAGAGTTTTTTCCTCCTAAAAATAATAGGAACAAAAACCTCTCTTATATTCTCATTTGGAGTTTTGCAATTTTAGTTAGAGAAAGTTTTCTATGAGTCCGCGCTCATGACTGTGAGTCTTGTGCTCTTTGATGTGTGAGTCCTATGGTTTTGAGTCTTTCACTCTTGGCTATGTGATTCATGCACTTGAAAATCTATTTCTTGCACTTGGCTATACATTCTAGAGATCAAATGACTGCTCATACACAATCTTTGAACTCCAACTTATAAGAAATATTAGGAAATGGAAACATTTAGATTTGCAATGGACTTTTCAAAGATAGATCAAATATATTCTACATTTTATCTTAAATAAGATATCTAGTTCTTAAGACTACATCTAAATCCACTTTATAAGAGAAGTAATAGTGTTATTTTGTGCATTAGATGAGACTTAGTTTGATCTCATCAAGGAGAATACATAGAATTGGGTATTTCTAGATCCATTTTTGGATCATACCTCCCCAATTTGAGGATTTTAAGTCCCTAAAATCTTCAAGGACTAATGAGGTGAGGAAATTTCTTCCCCACATCTTCTTTAGAATACCACTTGGCTAGGTAATTGACATTTAACCCAATCAACCACCTGTCTTACACTCCTCGTTGTGTTGTCCTCTCTTTTCATTGCAATACCACATCTTCCTCTAATTCCAACTGAATGTCTAGAGAAATATCTTAAATAGATGGTAACAACAATCCCTCTTCTTCTTGATCCAACATGGAGGGCTCAAAGAGACGTAAATTATCAACATTCACAACTGAATATATTCTCATATAAGGAGGAAAATCCAAGTGAAATGCATTCTTACCCACTTGTTCCATAATTTCAAATGGGCCATATTAAAGAGGCTTGAGTTTCTTAGCTTTACCTTGTAGCCTTTCTCTTCTCAAGTATAACCATACCTTATCACCAACAAGGAAATAATGTTCAGTTTTGTGTTGATCATGCCTTGCTTTGTACTTGGCATGTGACTCTTTCAACCTCTCCTGTACCTAGAGGTGTATCTGTTGAATTTTCTCAATGAAATTCTCATCTTTTTGGACTTCTAAATCCACTTTCTTGTTTTCTCTACATGGTAATCTCAAAAAAACATCAAATGCACTCTTAGGAAAATAACCAAAACATGTTTCAAAAGGAGTCTTATTGGTAGAAGCATGAACTGCCCTTTTATAAGAATTTTAGATATACATCAAATTATCATCCTAAGTCATAGAATGTTTCTTGTTGTACCCTCTCAAGAGCTAAACCAAGGTATATTTTACCACTTATGTTTTCCCATACAGTTGTGGATGAAAATTAGTCTAACTTTTCATCTTAGTATCCATCTTATCCCACAAAGTAGACAATTTTTTTTTGATGAATCATGAGTCCTTTTCTAACAAAATATAATTAGGAAAACTAAAATGAACCCCCACATTAGTAAAAAAATAACTTACTTACATCACTAGCTTTAATAGTCTTCCTACAAGGAATGATAATACGCATTTTTTTGAACCGATCCACCACCACAAAAATATAATCATAACATTTCTTAGAAGTAGGAAAACCACCCAAAAAATCTATGGAGATGCTTTCCCATGGCCGAGAAGAAATTGGTAATGGCATATATAAAACCAATTTCTATTACTAGGCTTGCTTTTACTACATAAAACATAACTCTAATAAATTTGGCAACTTATGCTTACATATTTGGCCAATAAACATACCACCGTAAGTGCACCACATTCTTTGTCACAACAAAGTGACCAACCACTTTATAAGTGTGTTCTTTCCTCATTAACTAAATGTATGTGGGTCAAAATGTGTCTCAACAACATGCACTCTTATTCATCCATTCAACTAGGGTATTCAAGGAAACAAGTAGGATACATGCAAGTATCGACATATAAAGGGGTAGACTTAAAGGGGCTACATTGAGTGCTAGGGTCACATATCTAAAGGAAATTAACCCTTACACTAGGTCAACCTAGGGTTTCCAATGCTCACGGTCAAGGTAGAGGAAGGAACCCTACTAGGATATCGGTGGTTGGGTGTAAAGAGGTATGGATAAACAATAAAAATACATGACATAACTAAATGAAAGCTAAGTATCTGATATGTGCTAAGAGTACTAAGTTATCTAGCATCAACCATGTACAATACTAAACTAACATAGTACAATGAAGAAGAAAGTGAACTAATCTATGTAAAAAGATAAAGAAGGGTTATATCACTCACCTATACCTGTAGGGTGGTCATTGATGCATATATCTTCCCTACGAATCATCACACACGAGAGAGTCACTATTAGGTGGAGTAAGGGAATACCATTCTTTTCCTTGACTCACTATATGTTGACCTAATAGTACAAACAACCATCCAAGAGAAGAGTGTCCAAATAAATCCAAGTAAGATGTAAAGATGGAGTAAAAGAGAAAAGCAAATGGTAATTCACATGTCTTAGCTTCATGTTCCCTTTCTTCTTATGAAATTTCAAGTGAAGTGGAGGTATATATAGGGCACCATTTCGTGAGTGATGACATCATCCATGGGAAAATATGACACTAAAACAATCACTACGAGACAATTGTGTCACCAAGGATGCAAAAATGAAGTAATGTGTCATGAAAGGTAAAATAAATGTGTTGTGAGTCATGAAAGTGGATGAACAAGGTGAAAAATGATGGAATGCAAGCAAGAAGTCATGAATATGACATGGATGAGACCTAGGAGGACAAGGATACCTAGATGCAAGAAAAACTAAGGCCAAGACCAAATAGTGACATTATCTTTGTGTACTGTCTCTAGCCCATAATAGTTACGTGAATAACCATTCCCCAATCTCGGTAGGCCCCTTAAGGAACCCACTCAAGAAATAGATGCATTAATAACCCTTTTCTGCACAAGGAAATTGTTAGTCAGGTATGAAATATTACAGGTGAAAAATTAGGTGTATACACTGAACTCTTTCCCCCTAGGCACACAAAGTTTCTTGTTCTTGTAGAGTAGCCCATCCTGGAAGTAGTATTATCCCTTAAGTGTAAAGCCCTCACTTGGAGGTTTCTGCTGAAAGAGTTCTCCAAAATTTAGATACTACTCGTAACCTTCCTAATATCCTTCACAAACAAAAGGTTCAAGAAGATTTAAAGTGCAACTATAGCTGAAAAGAGAGGACGTCTAGATAACATATCATCTAACTAGTTAGTCACACATTTCTTATATTTTATGATTAAATGAAATTGTTGCAAGAAACCCATCCACTTATAGTGTCTAGCTTGTTGAAGTTTATTTTGAGCCTATAAATATTGAATAGGTTAGTGATCCGTGTGTATGATAGTTATTTCACCCATTAAATAATATTTACATTTCTTGACCATTTATACAAGAGCATATGATTCCTTATCATACGTACAATAATTCAAAATGGCTCCATGAAACAATTCAAAATGATAACATACATGCCTACCTCCTTGAAGTAGGACAACCCCATATAGTTAGTCACTAGCATCGATTTCTACTTCCAAAATAAGTTGCAAGTTAGGTAATGCTAAAATTAGAGCATGACTAATCTTGTATTTAAATGACTTGAAATCATCTTGTTATTTATTACCCCCAATAAAATTCCTTACCACCTATTGTCACAAAATGTAGCAATATTTGCTATGGAAGATAATTTAATAATAAACTTCCTTAAATATTGAACTATGCCAATAAAACTCATTGTCTCACTCAAACTAGATAGTGTAGGACAATTTAGGATGACCTCTATCTTATCCGGATCAATCCTCAACTCTCCATCTCTAACCACATGCCCCAAAAATACAAGTGATTGTTGATAAAAATCACACTTCTTCTCATTCAACACTAGTCGCTTCTCATTTAAAACTTTCAAAACTTAGTACAAATGGTTAATATACTCTTAAAAAGTTTTACTAAAATCATAATGTCATCCAAGTACAAAATGACAAAGGAATTAATAAATGGCCTCATTACCTCATTCATCAACCTCATGAAGGTAGTTGGTGCATTGCATATCCCGAATGGTAATACCAACCATTCATACTAACCCTTTCTTAGTCTTGAACATTATTTTCTAGATGTCCTCTTCCTTAATCTAAACTTGGTGATACCTAGATTTTAAATCAAGCTTAGTAAAATATTTAGCATGTTGTAATTGATCCAAAAATCATTAATTTGAGGAAAAAGGTATCATTTTTTTTTATGGTTATTTTATTTAATGCTCTATAATCAACACACATCCTCCATGAACCATATTTATTAGGTACTAAAACAATAGGAGAACCACATGGAGAAGTGTTAGGATGAATTATACCTTGCTTAATCAAAGACTGTAACTATTGTTTTACCTCATTGACATCCTTCAAGGACTACCTGTATAATCCCAAGTTTGGAAGTGGACTATCGATTAGAAAATTTATCTCACCCTTAATTGTCATGACTGGGTGAAACCCCATAGGCTCTTGGAAAAATTCCCTGAACTGTTGAACCAACTCTTTCATCTACTTCTGCTCTTTGTTAGTAAACATGCTACAAGTGGTTTTAGATGCAACAAATTCCTCTTCTTGTATATATCTCAAAATAATTAATGAAAATTTCCCACTAGCATTAATAAGATTATTAGCTTCAAAGGCACTTACCAAAGAGATCTTTGAGTCTCTTATAAAGGATGAAATGAGGTAGTTCTTACCATCCTTCACAAATCAGTATTGGTTAGCTCTTCTCATGAAGATGACATCCTTGATATACAAGTATGGGCTGCCAAACACTACACCACACACATCAAGAGGAACAATATCCAAAGTAGTTTCATTAATAAACTTCTTATCAATACTAAACGTAATTTTGCATTGCTTAGTAACCTTGATGTCTACACATTTCTTCACCCAACCCAATGAATATGGATTCGGATGATTATAAGTCTCTAACTTCAGCTTATAAACTAACTCCTTGTTTATAAAATTAGCTTGAGAACAAGTATCAAAAGAGCACCCACTTTGTTTTTCTTCACTTGTATTTTTATATGAAAAAGCTTAGTAAGTTCATTTTGTTGAACAACATTAATACTACTTAAACATACCTCTCTACTGAGACGGATGTACAACACACTTTATCATCTATCTCTTCAATGCAAAATATTTTGTCTCCTTGGAGGACAGTCATGGCCTACTTTTTATTCTTCTTATTCTTGAAGGGATGAAATTCTAGGTGGAGCTTGCAACATTTTTCCTAGAAATGAGTGTTAACATCATAACGACCACCATGAACTTTAGTACCCTTCTTGGAAATAGAAGTATTATTCTTTTACCTTTCCCTTTTCCTTTCTCATTTTTCTTAGTGTCACCTTATTTTTTTGAAGCATCTTTGAGAGGTAGATGAACTCATCTTTTGTCCATCTCTAGCTAGTGGGATTGAGAACAAACCTCATCTACATTCATCATCTTGGCCAAGATGACTAGTCTCCTCAAGTGGTTATGGATTCCACTGATGTGTTTCATTAAAATGTCCCAATCTACTACATATTTTCCCATTTGAATAGATTTCTTACGGAACTCACTGGTGTACTCATACACATGTTGGCCTTGATTTTATCTAAGATATTACCAATACATGGACCTCTTTTCCTCATAAAAATAGGATATAATTACTTTTTTATTATCCTCTTAAATTCATCCCACTTATAAATAGGAGGTATATTCTTAACAACTAGAGTGTGAACATATCTTTCAAACCAATTTAAAGCATTATTAGTTAACTTTAATCTTAAAAATGAAATCTTCCGATTCTCATTGATTTGATTCAAAATAAAATATACCTCAAGTTGACATAGAAAATGGTCTAGATTTTTGGCATTCATGTCTCTATCATAAGGTTAAATCTCTATCTTTGCCTCTACTTTGAATAAAGGAGGAGTAATGTTGGTAAGGGGATGCTTTTCCTCATACTCATGAGTGTCTTCTTTATGGTCTCCTAGTACCTATTTTGGAACACCAAGCTTCTCCAAAAGCAATCCCATGATTGACTCCAACTTTACCATAGACAAGGAAGTACTACCCAAATATTTGGAAAAACTTGCCACATTTGCCTCCAACTTGTAGAAACGTTCTTCTTCAGTCTCACATATATCTCCATTATGAGTCATAATTTTGATTCCTTACTTCTACTTCTTGGTGGAAATATATGCTTCAAAAATAATGAGGATACCTTCACCACATTCAGTACCCTTCTAGGTAAGGGGCATCAAATTGAAAATGTCAACACAAGGTAAACCACATTAAAAAACTTGATCTTAATTTCTTTGATACTAATCAAAGTCATTAAACTACCTTATTTAAACAATAAAAATCCCTATTCTGGTGATAATGAATGAAAAATTGATGGATTTCTTATTAGGACAATATATTATGCAAGAATCACTCATAAAAATACTGAAATGAAGAGACAAGAGACAAGGAGACAAGAGTTTTATCTTGGAGAAACCCAATGTGGGAAAAACTCTAGTTGGGTAAGCAATTGCTTCCCTTTCACTATGTAATTCTCCAAACAATACAAGTTCACTGCCAATATATGGCCTTCAAGAAGGATTAAAACTCCTTCTATTTGTATTTCCTTTCTTACAATCCTCAACAAGAAAGAACTCTGCTGTTTGTAAAAAAACAAGAACAATTCAGACTTTCTCCTTTGCTCACACTTGAATTCACTCCAAAACACCTCCTTGAATGAGTAAATGTGCTTGCATTTATAGTTTCTCTACCCAAGGATGGAAGGAAAGGGGAAAAAACTGAATTAGGAATCCTAAACATTTACGATGATTGAGTTTCCATTTTTGATTCGTCGGGGTAGAGCCGTCGTTGTCTGCTGCAGAGGTAGCTACAAATCTTCCATGGTGGTTATCACAATGCTACTAGTGTCGCATGCATCCCGAAACCACTAATCTGTGAAGAGTGGCGATTCCACAACCATCACATCGGTTCCATGACCATTGTATAATCATCACATGAAACATAACAATAATGGCCTTTTTATATCATTCGAAGGTGTTCTGGATCACATTTATCCTAACTTGACCATTTCCAAAATAATGAACATGTTGAGGATATGTAATGAAAGTTTCAATAAGGATAATACATAGAATTAGGTATTTCTATATCCATGTTTGCTTGTGTGGGAGGTAATAGATCTTGTTTGTGATAAATATTTGAGTTGTGTGGTCTATCATTGCTCATAGAGATGAAGAGTTAAGAGAAACCTTTTAAGGCATGAATGAACATGATCAATTAACATAAGATGTGGAGAATTAATTCCTAGTCCAAGAAAAGACATGTTACGATCGGAGAAGTAAATGAGGAATATCCTATTCGATTCAATATTCATCTCCACAATGAGGAATAAACCAAAGTAGTTCATTTTAGATCATCTTTTGTTGACCAAAACTTCTCTATATTCTTTTCTCTGTCTAACATTATTTTCTTTGTTGACATACAACTTTTGTAAAAGTGACTTAAGTCACTTAAAGTTTCTATTTCTTTGTTGAGATTGCACTTTAAGTCGAAAATTCACATAGGAATGCGAAGAGTCACTTGTTTTGGCTATAAATTATAGGTCTCTTCATTCGAGGGATCACTTTTTCTCTATTTATAACATGTTATATGTCTTCTATTCTTACTTCAAAATTTTCCTCCATTCACCCTCTTTTCGCTCAGCCGAATGTATGAAAATTTTGTAAAGACATAAGGACATTGTACCTTTTAAAATGGAATGAAAATCAGTAGCTAAAATTTGTGTTAATCTCCATTATTATTTCATACTCTTTATAATCTATGCATATTTTTACTAGTGTTTTTGATTAGACAAAAAATATCTCTAGATTGTAGTTAAAGAAATCTGATTTCGGCTCATTAGTACAATTTTATTCCTCATTTTTCTCCCCCACTTACCTATATTTCCCTCTCTCCCTCATATATTTTTGTAGTCATAACAAAGGTGTTTCTACACATTCTCCTATTTATAACCACCCTTAAGATACCATTTATTATATATTTCTCTATCTTTCAATAAATGGGATGTGCACCATCCTAAAGCGAGAGGGATTTAGTACCACAAGCATTGAAGAAATATATTTTTTCATTGAGAAAATATTTCTCTAACACAATGTTAGTACACCATGTGTTTTAACAAATAATATCTTTTATGATCTACAAAATCCTTCATTCTTGAAATATATGAGTGGCTTTGACAAGCCCTGGGCACGAGTAATGAATCCATCAATTTAAAATTGAATTCTTGATCCTATGAGAAAGAGTCTTGCACTTTTCTTGGGAGCCTTGTGATTTTTGTAAACATAAAAATGTCGACATAATTAATTCTGATTAATTTTTCCCATAAATATCCTAACATCATTATCTAATTAATCCATTTCCTATAAAATACCACATATACCCTTTATCCTAATTAATTTCATCATTTATCTAATATCCCATCATTTCATCATTAATCCCTTTAATTCATTATTATATCCCATTACCCCATCTTAATCCTTATTATCATTTTCTAGGAATTTAATATTCCTACACCTACCTACCCACCTACTCTACACCTACCCTACACCTAGCTTCTCCATGTAATCACATCCCTAATTATATTTTAACCTAATCTAATCCTAAACTAATCATATCCTCTACCTCTAAATCTAGAGGCTTATATTTCTAAAAGCCTCTCTAAACCTCTTCCACTCTCCATTGAATTTTAAATTCAATGGAGGCTTCTCAAAAAATCTAGAATTCTCCATTCTAGAATCCTCCAATCCTCTCCTTAATCCTCAACCATTGATCCTCATCCCACTTGGATCAATCCTCACCATCCATTCTCCCAACCACAAACTATAAATTTATCTCTCCTCCTCCATGAGAGCAAAGGGAAGAATCCATAACAAATCTCTTCCATTTTATTTATCCTCTATCAATCATCCACAATATTCAATCAATTCAATCCACTATATCATCCATTAATCCAAACAAATTAATGGGAAGTGATGCCCATGTGTCTCCATAAAATATGAAGTAATCAACATAATCCATGAGCAAATCCAACAAAAAAGGAGGATCATTGCATCTTCTTGGTAAGTGTAGGTATTGATTCTCTCCCCCTTTCCATCTCTTTCTCAATATGAGGTATTGTTTGAAAGGATTAGATTAGGAATCAATTTGGTTTTTGGTTTCTAACTTATATTTGTATCTAATCTTTTCTAATGGTAAAAATCTACATTGTCTCCTCGAACTCCTCCATGAATTCATCAATGAGGAAAAAGGTCATGTGCTCATTGTCATTGATGGTGCACATGATGTCACCTAGTCTCTGAAACATAACCATCCCCACCTCCTTCTTTGTATATCTGTAAATAAAAATTTCATATGACAATAAGTAATGTAGAAAAATAAAAAAAAACCCAATCCTGTAAACATTGTATCACAAAATGAAGATTTTTTTTTTTTTTTGTAAATATTCTTTAGCCAATCCCTATGAACATGCCATATGCATAACAAGACACGATAACCAAATACAACCCTAAGACACAAAGAATGTTGTTAGGGTTGTAAATTATTTCCTTAATTTTTATAGAACAAAATATTAGTATATTTGTACCTTATAGCTTGTATTTTGGAAGTCGTGGCATTTGTAATGAATGCATTGACATGTCAATCCATCCTTTTCCTTTTCCCCCTTGTGTAGACTTTAGCAAGCCATACATATATGTCATCCACTTTATTACGGGATGAAATTTCCCATGCAATGGGAACCCTAGCCTCTTTCTCATCAAAAACAAGAAGTGTGTACAATTGGTACTGAGGAAAATGTGTACACGAAAATATGGTTAGAATGAGAATGACTTAAACAAGTATATCCAAATATCAATTATGCTTGGAAATGAGATAACAATTTCCTTACCCCATATTTATTAGTTGAGAACGTGGAATCCATTACAATGATGGAGTTGTGGGAATGACGAACCATCATTTCAAGTATCCATGGTGTTTGAAGGCCCATAATGAAAGGCACATCAGTCCCACATGGCCTCTAATAATAGAAAAATGTATCCCTTTCTATGACATGCCATAAGTTGATACTAGTGTTGTCGTGTTGGTGCTTTTGGGATCTAATGCACTTCACCCTCCTCCATGCATTCAACACATATTTCTTGGTTATGCACTCATCCCTTTTGTTGATAATCCTTGCCAAATCTAGATTTGTGTAGTGCCTTTCAATAATGGTGTCAACAGATATACTAGAAAGCAAAATAGATTCAATGTATTTCTTGCATTTAACTAATAAATTAGGAGCGAAACCACTTCATGGATCTAAGCTTGTGTCCTTTGCACCATGGAAAAACTCACCATTCATATCACAATGATACATATCATTGTATATGATATGTGCCACATCATAGTCTACCAAACATAACCCTCACATTGAAATGGCATTGACATCCATGTTTTTTTTGAAACCTCCTTATTCTTTCACTAGTAGGTGGTTTGTTCCTCTTGTCGTCAGGGCCATAAGCACACCAGTAGTTGAAACAAAAGGAAATACATACTAATATTAGGTATGGAATATGAAAAATGTGGCACTAACATATGTGAACACTATTCCTAAGGAATACCAAACATAAAGTTAATATAAACAAACCTGCAATACATAATGGTAGCATGTGGTGCTCTGTATTCCACCATATCCATGGATATCCTTTTCTGTTTGCATATGAATGTTGTCTCGGTGCTATCAAGAAGGCCTTCCCCTTTAATAAAGGCATCAATCAGTTTTAAAGGGATTTTCGCAAAAAGATCCATATGATCATTATCTTCACCAATCGGTGTCCATTCAAGATCATCTTGTGAAAAATGAGATTTCCCATTTCCCACGTCTTGAACATCTAGGGAAATAAATTGTTTGTACTTTGTCTTTCACGACATGCTAAGAAAAAAATGTAAAAAAAAAATAATCAATAAGTATGGTATTGAACATATCAGTATATGATGAAATATGACAAACAAAACATAAGTATTATGCTCTTAAGATATTTGTAAACAAACTTGCATGAAATGATATACAAACTATGTTTTTGTAAACAAAAAGCACCGTAATATGATACAAGTAATGAAAATGTTCTAAACACATATTTTGGTATACACAGGTTGTCATTTTTGTGTGTATGTGACAAACGATGCAAACATTGTAATAGGATACTAGTAGTGAAATTATGTGGTATACATAGGCTATCATTTTTGTGCATATGTGAAAAATGACACAAACATTGTAATAGGATCTTTGGAAGTGAAATTTTATGGTATAAACATGATGTCATTTTTGTGTACATGTGACAAATGACACAAACATCGTAATAGGATCTTTGGTAATGAAATTATGTGGTATACACAGTTATCATTTTTGTGCGCATGTGACAAACGATGCAAACACCGTAATAGGATATTGGTAATGAAATTTTGTGGTATACATAAGTTTTCATTTTTGTGCATATGTGAAAAATGATGCAAACACCATAATAGGATACTAGAAGTGAAATTCTGTGGTATACACATGTTTTCATTTTTATGCGTATTTTAAAAATGACACAAACACCATAATAGGATATTGATAGTGAAATTATTTGGTATAAACATGTTTTCATTCTTTGTGCATATTTTACAAATGAAATAAACATCGTAATAGGATACTAATACTGAAATTCTATGGTATACACATGCTGTCATTTTTGTGCATATTTGAAAAATGACGTAAACATTATATTAGGATAGTAGCACAAAAGGATGCATTTGTGACAAACAATTCAAACACCACAATAGGATACTACGAGTGAAATTATGCGGTATTGATGCGGGACATCAACGAGAAGACCTTCAAATGCAACAAATTTTGTTCATGGGGTCAATTTGAGTTGTTGGAAAGCCTTAGAGGTCTTAATAGGACCATGTGAGTCATTTAAAGGAGGTTATTTCTCTAGGTATGGTGTGTAAAGAGTCACCATGAGTCCAAGAAAAGTCAGTTATGGATCCAAGAAGGAGATATATAAAATAAGGAATTCGAGTTAGAGAGGAGTTAGTTGGGGAAAATAGTGAGAGGAGGACCTTCTGAGGAAAGTAGAGAGAGTGAGGAAGAAAGACTCCTCGAGACTAGGGAGGGAAACTGATAAGAGTGTGAGTTTTGTATAAATAATGGCATTTTGTATGAAATTGCAGTTGAATAAGTTAAGGATTTGTTCTTGAATGTGAAGTTAAATGATTTTTGCATGCATGATTGATCTTGAAAGTTATGTATTATTCTAGTTAGTGAAGCATTGAATCATGAAATGACTTTGCATGTTAGTTGATTAGTTAATTCAATCCAATGTGATAAGGTGATGCCCTATTTTGGCTAGTTAGAAGAAAATTTCAATTAAGCACTAGTATATTGAGATTTTGGAAGCCTTACAAAGGTGTAAAGAATGAGTTTTTGAGGATCTTATGCATGAAGCTATTGTTAAGGAGAATATCAACCAGATAAATAGATACATTGCTCTGTTTTATTGTTTAAGGTGCACTATAAGACTGTAATTGTCATCTATATCATGAAAGAATCTAAGCACGAGTTGATATGCACTTGTGATTCGATATCATGATCATTCAAGTTCACAAGGATGTGAGGAAGCTCTGCTATAAGTTGTAAGGGTGAAATAAAAGTGGTTTAAACTCATGCATGTGTACATCTCTGTCCTGCATAGTCTAGGTAAGAAGAAATGAGTGTTCTTTCAAAGTTTCACATGTTATTTATGCCGATTGGTAAATAATTAATGAGGAGTATAGTGAAATAGACCCTTGGGTAAATTTTTGGGTCTTGAATCCATAATTATAGGGAGTTAAAGAAAAATTTAGACTCTCAGGTAGACACAGGCCTGAGAAACCCTCTAGCTAGGGTTTGGAGGTTAAAAATCCATTATCTCTCGAATACACCCATGGAATTGAGTAAAAATTTGTAGAAAATTCCATCGTCGTGTGATGTAAGTGTTTATTGAGGTTTTAGCTCAAAATAAGTAGTTCCAAGGAAGATGTTAATGGCAGTCTCTTCGAGGACAACAAACACAGGTTAGAAGGCTAATGGGTAAGACCATTTAACAAAGGAACTATGTCAAAATGGTGGAGTCATGATATGAAACTTGGTGCACAGAGGAAACTTGCAAATGGGAGTCTAAGAATTCCATTATTTTTCTTGAAACCTCATGTATGGAAATTTATGATTGAATTTTCTGATGACAATGTTAGTAGGAAGATAGTGAACTTGTAGAGGAAAAGAGGGATAACATGAAGAAGAAAGTGAGTTAGGGTATGAAATTTTGCATACATCTTGATGGTGGAAAAGGGTATTTGGAGAATATTTGGGTTTGTGTTGGGTATGCTTGGGTAGCTTCAACTATGACTCATGCAAGAGCATTGTCTCAAGAACACTATAGGGAAGTTTTGGATAAGTGAGGGGTTAATGGATAAGTTGATATTTTGGAATCAATATAGTGAGTGTTCTAACAATTTTTTTGAGTGTTAAAAATGAAGAAGAGACATCAAATACTTCAAGAGAAAAATTTGTTTGATTTGGAGGTTAAGGACCAAGAAGGCTAGTGAAGAAAAGTATAAGAAAGGCAAGAGGAATTGAAGATTTGTGAATTGAGATATTTTGAAGGGATATAATGAAATTTATTAGGGCATTGCACATGGTGAAGTGATTAGTAGAGCCATTTAAGATGAGTTTGGTCAAAATATAAAGAATAATCCATTTTGGGCTTGGAATGATCCTCAATTGCAGAGGTTATAGTTAAGTTATTATATGAACCCTTCTTTATTGGATTGTGTGGCATCCTTGCACTATAAATTGATATGCGGTCAAAAGGTTTCCTAGAATAGGATATACGAGCTCACTAGGGGAGTTCCTGATATACCTTGTAGTATGTGAGGCCTAAGTTTGTGTTGCAAGGATGTTGTCGAGGATTATGTATTAGGACGTGGAAGCCCCTCACTTCATGCTCGCTCTTAAAATAAGCTAGCACTTAGCCAATAATGATAGATCTCTAAAATTTACATACCCCACTGGAACATAGGGTGTTTGTACATGTGTGGAGGTGAATTCCATGGTCACGAGACCCCTAGGAATATGGAAAGTGCATGGATGTCACTTCCACATCATATTTCCCCTACAAAAAGGGCTACTCATTTTTGATCCTCAAGATCTTCCTAGGACATGAGAGGAGAGCATACACGGTTTTCCTTTGGGATAAACAAGTAACGATGCAAAACACACAAGAAAGATGATGCAATAAAATAGATGCAAGATAATAAAATTAAACGATAAATATTATGTGATTAGGTCTTCAAGAGGAGGCCTGTGAAACAAAGATTAGTAATTTTATTTATAAACCCAAATGTCTTGGACCGATCATCCTACAAAATAAAGGGTTAGTAGTTTTAGACTGATTTTTATCTTTGGTAAGTGTAGGAAGTTGCACACAAAGTGTTAGTAGTTTGGAGCAAGAATAATATAACTCAATGTGTAGTTAAAATGAAAATATTTAGGAAAATTAAAACCATGAATAAATTATCCTATAAAATGCTAAATTAATGCTTTCATTGCATAGGATACTAGGAGTGAAATTTTGTGGTATACACATGCTTTGTCATTTTTAGCATATTTGACAAATGACATGAAAACCCTATTAGGATCTTTGTAGTGAAATTATGTGGTATACACAAACTATCATTTTTGTATGTATGTGACAAATGATGCAAACATTGTAATAGGATACTTGGTAGTGAAATTATATGTTATACATAGGCTGTCATTTTTGTGCGCATGTGAAAAATGACATAAACACCGTAATAGGATACTAGTAGTGAAATTTTGTGGTATACATAGGTTGTCATTTTTGTGTGTATGTGACAAACAACACAAACACTGTAATAGGATACTAGTAGTAAAAATATGTGGTATACACAGGCTGTCATTTTTGTGCGTATGTGACAAATGATGCCAACACTGTAATAGGATACTCGGAGTGAAATTTTGTGGTATACACATGCTGTCATTTTTAACATGTTTGAAAAATGATGCAAACACCATATTAGGATAATAGCAGTGAAATTATGTGGTATACATAGGTTGTCTTTTTTGTGCGTATTTGACAAACAACGCAAACACAATAATAGGATACTAGTGATAAAACTTTGTGGTATACACAGGATGTCATTTTTGTGCACATGTGACAAACGATGCCAACACTGTGATAGGATACCCAAAGTGAAAGTTTGTGGTATACACATGTTGTCATTTTAAACATGTTTGACAAATGATGTAAACACCCTATTAGGATACTAGTATTGAAATTTTGTGGTATACACAGGTTGTCATTTTTGCATGTATTTGACAAATGACATAAACACCCTATTAGGATACTAGCAGTGAAATTCTATGGTATACATAGGCTGTCATTTTTATCATATGTGTGTTGGTTTTCAAATTGGTAATTTAATGGAAACAACAGTCAAGGGACAACAAGTCCCTCCTCTTTATGGGAGAGGTTACCTTATTGAAAGAAAGCATAAAAGATTATATACAAATGTACAACTTTCAAAGTGTGGATTCTTGATACTTTGAAATGTTTTATGCCCAAATATCATCAATACGAAAGAATAGAAGAACTAAGGAGATGAGAGAGGAAGAACATAACAATACTTTCAGGAAATATAGATAGCAGAGTATAACCTTATACGTATTGCAAGGGAGATGCATAATAGAATCAATTACCTTCATAACAAATATAATTCCATGGACACAAAGTTCCAGAAATCATATAAACAAGAACACATTTTCTTAGCATGCAAAGATGGATGATTCACAAATTTTGAACAAGGAAAGAAGGAATAACATAGGAAGAAAGGGGAAATTTTTTTGTATTGATTACTTTCGAATCTATTACATCTACAAAGTACCAAGATCCAACCCCGTCAATGGCATTGAGAGCCCATCATATAGCTTGCAAGAAATGGTTCATTCGGTTACTGAAAAATGGTGAAACTAATTCAAGAAACCGACGTCGAACTCTCTAACGCCTCAACTATTTCCATGCACGGTAGAAAGACCGGATGCATCATACCACAGCCGTTCATCCTGCTTTCATAAACTTTGAATTTGAGCTGTCCACGTGGGAGAGATTTAGTTCAAGCGGGTATGGGGAAATTTTTTATATTCTATGCCATTTAGAGAAATGGCACTTGGAAAATTTTGGCTTGCCTATCCATTTTTGATATGGGCTCTCCACGTGGCTTCTTATGGGTGTCGACATGGCCGTGGGTAACTTTATAACCTTTAACTTTTTTTCAAAGAAAATCTCAAAAACTTAAACTTCTCTGCCGACCCACTTCCCCACTTTGACTTTTCAATGTGGGCTCAAGACCCCAACAAAGTCGTGGATCATTTTATAACTTTTAACTCTCTTTTGGGAAATAAAACCAAAATTCCCAAAATGCTCCAACAACACTCCTTCGCACTTTGACTTTTCAACAATGGAGTAGCGGCTTACTTTATAACTTTATACTTTTTCAAATAAAGCCAAAATTTTCAAAGTGCTCCAATGGTCCACCTCCCCACTTTGAATTTTGATGCGGGCCCAACATTTGACTTTATCCCTTGGCATGGGTGGGACCACGGGTCACTTTATAACTTTAAGCCCTTTATGGAAACAAAGCTAAAATTCCTAAAGTGTCCCGATGACCCGCCTCTCCGATTTTGACTTTATAAATGGCCACGTGTCCTTTTGTGGGTTTTAGGCACTCCTTTATACTTTTACACCTTTTTCCATAATGCATTTTGACTTTAAAAATGGCCACATGTCCTTTTGTGGTTTTAGGCACTCCTTATACTTTTATGCCTTTTTCCATGTTGTATTCTTCACCACGTCATGATAATGATCTAATGGACCTCAAGATGAAGGTGTACCTTTCCCATATAGCATGAATCTCCTCTCTCTGTCTAAAAATCATGAAGACCGGGTATTCTCAAGCTTGTAAGAAGGAAACTCATGGAGGGAAAGAAGTGTGTATCATAAGGAGGATAATTTTAAAATGAATTCTGACCATGTGTAAATCAGATTTCCAATCATCTCTTTGTGGATCAAGTTGAATAATTTTTAAATGGAGGAGAAGTAAGTACATGACAACTTTGAAGGATGATTTTGTGTCGAATATCTTGAATATTATAGAGGAGATTGAAGACCCTTAACTGAGTCTCAAGATATTGACTCATGCCATGGCTATGCAAGATAAGTATGATTTTATTCATGATTCTTCTTTTCATGCACAAGTACTCATAATGTGATAAATCAAGCAAGTGAGCTTAAAGTTCTTTTCGAAGCCTTGGTAAATGAACATGAAAATAAAGGTGAATCTTCCCATTTCTCATTTTGTAAATTACATTGCATCCATGATGTAACAAAAGGAAAGCTGAATCTCCTAGAGATGTCTTCCTCCAATAAGAAATTACCTCCAACATGGAAATTGATATCAGAGGCATTGATGAATTGATAGGCACCAAAGAAAATCAGCTGGAACAAATGAATGAGAATATGTAAGAACCTTGTGAATGGAGTCAAAATCAGCTTGCTTTCACCATTTTTGAAACCTATGTTGATTTTAAACATGATTCTATGCTACAAAACTTACTCAAGGATGATGAATGCCCCCATATCAGTAACATAGCCTCTATTTTCGAAAGCCATTATTTAGAACAAAATTGAAAATCTACAGGTGATATACAAGAGCCAACTCATTCTCATCACCTTCGGATGCCCCGCTGATTTTGGAGATTATCCCATGTTAAAACCTTCATTCAAGGATGGTGAAATCCTTCATTCCAAAAATAGGGATTTTATATTTGAGAACATGAAACAATGGTTTCTTACGGTCATGAAATATCAAGACGAGACTACAAGAGACAAGATCGTTAAGCATGTTGCAAAGTGGTCTTTGGATGGAAGAGTGTTTTCCATGCAATATCAATATGAAGATGGAATATTTGTATTTATCCTTCTTCTCAAACCATGTAAATCCATCAAAAGAGCATGACATTATTAGATAACAATATTTGAGCTTTGGAGATATAAATTCATCCCGTTGTTCCATAATTGTACATATTTATCTCAACACGTTTTTTTTTTTTTTTTTAATTATTGGCAAATAGTTTTTTTGAAAGGGACTATACCCTTGAATACAAAAAGAAGGCCCGAGCAGGAATAAGAGTGAAAGCAGAGAATGGATCAAGATCCAAGTGTTACAACGAAGCTCAAGTAGCTCGTAAGAAGCAGCTACTCAATCGAGACAAAACAGCAAAACAACAAAGCAAAAAAACAGCAAACCGACCGCAAAGAAACAACAGAAAAACAACAAAAATCAGCAGAAGCTCCCAGAACTACTTCTTGGTAGCTTTATCGATACTGATCTTGATTTTCTTCCAGGCATGAAACATACCCAAAGCAGTCATATGGGCAGCATCAGTCTTATCAAGCTCCTCAATGGTTCTTTTGCTTTCTTTTTCGTTGCCCCAAAGTGCAGCCGGGACACCGCTGAGGTTGGAAACACTTTTGGCATGGCCCTGGATGAACTCCTCAATCACCCTAAAGGCTACAATGTTGTAATCATGTCTAGTCTTGGCCTTCCCTAAGCGAGGAGTCTAAGGAGGTCAGCTTCTTGTATATGTCCTCAATCTGACTGCTATCAATGTTCCCCTCTTCCTCCCTGCTTTTCTTGCCTTTCTGCTTGGCAAGGTTCTTGACCTCATCCTTCAGCAAATTCATCTCAGCTTCTAAGGCCTCCAACCTCTTAGAAGAGCTATCCATCCGCACCTCCCGGGGACTGGCACTACTGATGTTCAGCAGGTCATGAGCAATCTCAAGGTCAAAAGGCTCCTTCTCCACAGAAAGAGTCTCAAGGTTGAGCCTCCTGGAAGCCCTGGTGACTGGTCTCTTAGAGGTAGAGGCGAGGTGGGTGACGGGAGCAGCAGCAGGGGGAATGGAAGGAGAAGTTAGTGCAGCCGGCATGGGGGTGGCAGCAACGGTGGAGGGGGCAGCAGCAGGGGCAGCGGGGAGAAGCGGGGTGGCACGCAGCAGAGAGCCCATCAAAGGGGGAGCCGGGCTAGGAGAGGAAGGAAGACCAGGGTACTTCAAGAGCATGCATTTATGGATCAACAAAATAAGACCTTGATGAAAGGGAATCGCTTGGTGTGCTTCTGAAACTCCAAAATGGAGCGTTCAAGGGAGTTCAACAGATAATGGGGGAAGCAAACCAATCGATTCCTACGGAAGTGGTTTAAAAAGATTAGATGTTTAGCAGGGATAGTGACAAACCTACCTTCCAAGGAGATGAATCGAATCATCATACGAGTGACCTCGTCATAGGGTGATGGAATTGAGTTGACCAAAGCCCCGCTGTGCTAAAAGTGAGCTTCTCAGCTCCCTCCACAAATCTTCTTTCTTCAGCCTCTTTGTCAACCCTTTTGTTGAAGAAGCGGTACCCCTCCAAGCTAAGGCCGGTCGCTTCAGCAATGAGATCTTCATTGATTAAAATCTTCTGACCCCCATAGTCGACAGTCCTCTCTTTCCACTCCTTGGCAAAGCGAACAGATATGCTTTGGTCATGTCCCTGCACCTTATCAACGAAGTTGGTGAAGCCTCCTTTTTTGAGAGTGTCCAAAGCTCGTATTTTCCTTCCAGTGAGTCTGCGCATGGTTCAATTTGGCAGGGAGGCCCTCCCATCTTCTCGTGATATGGTTGCGCAGAAATTCTTAAATTTCGTGAGCGTAGAGAATTGTCCGCTTCTTGCTTTGTTGAAGGCCGCACAAAATCGGGAACTATATCCGTTGTTCTTCTCACGACAATTTTGAAGGCCCGAGCTGCAGGAAGTCACGTGTGAGTAACCCTTTCCTGTCAACAATCACATTACAACTTTCATCGGTTTACGAGGAGCTATGAATCTGGATATGGCATTTGAGTATAACCCGCATGCGCGATTTTCAAATTTAGATAACTCCACTTGAAGTTCCCAAATAATTCTTACTATCTTGTATATTTGATATTATTTGCCTCATCATCTTCATTAAAGCAACACGTGTGAGAGTGTTATTGATCTTGAACTTCATCCAAAGATTAGGACGCATCTCTAGGGATTGCTTGCATATGAAGGTCTGCATGAATGCTTTGTTGTGTAGCCGATTAGGGATACTTGTTGATATCCCGGACTATGAAATTTGTATTAATGCCATAATTGGCCAGTGCATCCGCCAATTTGTTGCCCTCCCTGTAAGTATGCATAATTTTGATGCTATTGAAGGTATGACTGATGCTTATGGATTCAGTGATAAAATCCTTAATACTCCAGCTAGGAGATGAGGACTGATTTAGAAGTTTAATGATATTTAGGGAGTCCCCTTCAACAACAAGGTTCTGGATATTTTGAGCTCGTGCAACTCTCAAGCCCCAGAGAGCAGATAATGCTTCGGCAAAATGATTGGTTTGAATTCCCATTTTTCCAGCATATGCAAAGAATCAAATTACCTTTGTGGTCCCATATTGCTCCTCCTCCTACTCTGTCCTAGGGTTTCCTTAGAGGCCCCATCAAAATTCAGCTTGTACCAATTAGGATCTAGAGGATGCCATTTGATCAAAGATCCTGTCTATACTATTCCCAGGATTGCTCAATTTCCAACGCAATTGGATAAGATGTACTCTTCATTCTTCATTCTAAGATTTATCTCAACACGTCACAAATGGGTGCGTATACATTCTTATCCCACATATAAATTTCTCTCCTTGTAACATAGTTTCCCTTTCACATGTGTTTGCTTCATATTTTGGTATGTTTCCTTTCCTACTATGTGTTTGTTTATTATTGCTTGTTTATGTGGTGAAGAAATGTGATTCTAGAGCACAATGGATAAGGCTTTGGTTCACGTAGTATCTTGAGATTCTAGAGTTCCTACCTATCCTGTCCTCACTTTTGTTCCATCCAGAAAACCGATGTAACCTAGAATTTACCAAGAGTAAACCGGGTGTGTTGACACATCACTTAGCCTAGATCGAGCGCTAACCTGAAGTGCGCAAAGGTACTAGGCCCCTCCTTAGAGTTCTTGTGCGGGATGTGATCAAGATGAAGAGTTAATGCATTCATATCCATAAACAATATAAAATTTCCACAGAACATATTATAGATCTAGATCTCAAATAATCATGAATCAAATGATAAACATAATGAAATTATCCATGCAATAACTAATTCTGAGTCATGTTTGACACCATTGTTCATCTAATATGCTCCATTATATTAAACACAGTAAATACATAGAAGCTTCTTACAATAATTAGTATCATAAGTTTATACGCACATCGAGATATGGCATCATAACTCCATAATGGCTCAAAGACTAATAAACTACACATATCACTATATACTTATAGGGGTGGGGACTTGCCCTTCACCGCTTACATAATTAGAAAAATAGGCCGCATGATGAAAATAACCATGTGCCTTTACAATAATAGGCACACATGCAAGTGCACTAATAATAGATCTCTTATAGTTAACTGGAAGTAGTAATTATATTATTAACTTGAAATCATGCAAAGCTCTTAGTATACACTCTTCCCAAAATATCATTTTACATGCCGCACAAGTTTCCATCTGGTTGTGTGCCCCGCACGCTATCTCCAAAAATATCCCGTAATCATAAAAACGGCTAAGTCCTGGATCAATCCTTGTCTTTCACATGCGTTTCCTTCCCTATCCTTCCACGCCTTCAAATTTATCTTGCTCCTGCATGTGAATCTTCAGGGTGTTCCTTCCTTAATATCATCCTTTTGTCTGATCAACATTAACCCATACTAAACTACATTGCCGTCTCGACAATGTGGTTTCTTTCTGATGGATAAAAAGAATAAAGAATAATAATGGAATGAATGTAATGAATTACTTATATAAATAATGAATTTTTATCCTACAACACCCTATGTATCAACTGGAAGAATTAACTCTGAATATTCTTCTTTGATCTCCTTCAAAGTTTTCCAATCAGTTAGCGCAACTTCTATCTTTTCTGAAATATCTGCTGCAATTGAATCCAACTCATCATGGGCAATCTCTTCCTTTTTTTTTTGCAATACCAAAATGATGTTGGACATAATGGACATCCTTCCTTCCGAAGATCCATCTTCGGGCTATAAGCTTTCCAATTTCATCCATCCTTTCCTTATGGGGGTCTTGGGCTATGTAAGGGCCTCATGCTTTTGCTTTACTAGTGCTAATCTCTTTGCGCACCCCAAAGTCTCATCCTTCATTGCCTTTAGGACTTAATTA
Source organism: Taxus wallichiana var. yunnanensis (assembly GCA_018340775.1). NCBI lineage: Eukaryota > Viridiplantae > Streptophyta > Pinopsida > Cupressales > Taxaceae > Taxus > Taxus wallichiana. The sequence goes on along the minus strand of CM031237.1, from coordinate 981,272,640 downwards.
TATTCTACCATCATCCTGATTCTGATTACTACTTCTGGAGCTGCATGGAGGTTCAAAGCCTGGTCTTCTTTGTTCATCTCTTCCCGTAAAATTTAGAGTAATGCCTCGAAAGATGAAAATTTTCTAACCACCGAGGCCCTTTTCTCTCTGCTTCCTTCTCGGGTCCTTTGGTACTGGCATGCAAATGGGTCCATCCTCAAGTACCAAATCAACTAAGGTACACACATAATGCATAGATGAAGGGAAACTTTCAGGTACCTTGGACTCCAAGTGCGGTCTTATTTTTAGGACATGATTACCAATTTCCTTTGCCATGCTAATGAAGGCCTCAATCTTCTTCTATTCTAATTCCTTCTCTCCTTTTAGACGCACTATTTCTTCAACTTTGGCCTTGTTATCTTCTCCTAGCGCTCTAATAGTGGCAACCTTATCAACATTCCTCTTCGCCACCTCTGTATATACTTTTACCAAGGCATTACTCACATGTTCATAAGACATGAAAGTGGGCTTGATAGTTATGTGCCTGTTCGTGGTGCCTTTTTCATTCTTATTGACACACAAGAATCTTCACATACATCAAAATTGGGCTCGTCCATGTGAGTTTACATGGACCAAGAAAATTGTTTCCTTGTGCATGTGGTAGCCATGTCTGGGTCCATCAACTCCCATCCATACAACTCCTTGAGGCCCACTGTATTCTGGAATTAGGTGTGAAAAATTTTACCTATGTCCTCGTCATATCCCATATGCGGAACATTGTATTATCCACTTGTTCTCTTCATTCTTGGCCCCTTAGGTACTTGAGCGCCAAGGTTTGGAGTTGGATCTTCAATGTTTTGAGTGGTATCATGTTCTAGTTCTCCTGCCTCTTTCACTCCTTCCTCTTTATCCTTCATATCTTCATCCCTAGGTTCTTCCACTTCTTCTAGTTGTACAGGGGTTCCGAAATGCTCTCTCTTAGACTCCTCCGCCTCCTCATTCAGATTCAGCTTCCTCCTTTTCCTCTTAGTTGTATCTTTTTGAGGAGAGAATCGTGGAGACCTCCTAACATTGTGGAATTCCCTTGCCTTGTGTCCTTATTCTTTTGAATACCCTTTTGAAACAATGCTCTCCTTGGACTACTTCCAAGTCCTCTTCTTATTCTTGTGGATGAGGTGGAGTACCCATGCGCTCAGTATCCATTATATTTGTGGGCTACCTCTAAAGTCTATGTTCTAAGCCACCACTATCTTCACGTTATTCTTCCTCCTCATCCACTACTATAGTTTCTGCAGGATGTGGGGTGGCACATTCTCTACCGTGTGTTTACCTTTAGGTGGTCCTGGGAGTGCGAACTCATTTTATACATACTTATTACTATCCAACTTAGGCTTAAGTGAAGGCATATGAGCACGACTCCAATGTCCCCAATAACCAAGCTTATAGGCTTCATTCTTAAAATGTCCGAAATGAACATCTAAATATAAGCGGCCTAGATGGACATATGTTTTTCTCAAAGTGTAGTACTCACAATCTACCTTATCTGCATTAAAAATTAGTAAACGTGCATCAATGAATTAGTGGAATGATGCCTAGAAGTAGCGCACTATGAAGGAATATGACAATTTACACCATGGGCTCCAAGTCCCATCCCTCATAGAAAATCGTGTGATGCAGAAGTGTTGGTACACCGAATTGTACTGCCTTGCCCACCACCGATGGTAACTCCTTAGGGATGCACCACTCCTCTTCAAATGCCATGTGGATCCAGTCATACCACATCTCCGCCCTCTATTTAAATGGTCCACCCATTGACCCTTCACATAAATATTTGGTGAATCTTTCGCAAGAGACTTGTTCTCCACGGTATATTCCCAAATATTGTTCTTCGCCCATTAGCTACTCAATTTATATAAATACAAGTGACAATAAGATAGTGTCAAAACTGATTTTATCACCTGTGCGCACTTCCTTGATGATGGTTTTTACAATGTAGCCTGCTATGTTATAGACTACTCCCTAAGACATTTTCCCCACGACATGGAGCCACATGGTATTCACTGCGACCATCTTCTTGTACCACCTGGGTACTTCTTCAATTTATCAATGTCCCTTCCACATGGACCCTTTATATATCCTAACTTCTTTCGTGTTTCCACAATTGCTACTTTATCGGTCAAGTCACTTTGTCAAGGTCTACCCTTGTCCCCTTTAATCCTTTTAACGTCGAAATTAGGTTTGCTGTAATCCTTACCCTTAAATCGGTAAAATAGAAGAATTCCTCATGGACTCTGCTCATTAGCCACTGGTATAAAGGTTCATACTTTCCAAAATACGGGAGCTCATACAACTGATAGACTCCTACCTGTTTTAATAATTTCTCCCCAACATCATCATACACTGGCATATCTTCCACCGTGTGCTTGTTGGTCTTTGTACTCAACAACGCGTCTAACTCTTTCTTGTTATCAGAATTACGGTGGTTGTAATCACTTATCTTGCAGCTGTGGATGTGGGAATCCTAATATTGTCTAATTATCACACCTTCTGGGTACTGCATCTCTGAGAAATTACTCTCGGGAGCAATTTCAACTTCTGCCTCCACTTTCTTCTTTCCTTTGGCTCTTGCGGCATGTCCTTTCTTTGGTGCCATATGAAAACATCAACTATCTATCTTCTATAGTGAGAAAATCCAAAACCTATCTTGAATCCGTGTGTCCTAGTTTGAAACTACATGCCCTAGCTCTTTCTCAATGCCTCTGCTTCACTCAAACCCTTCACCAATTTGGCTACAAGCTTCTTCTGCACAAAAATCTGCTCTCCACATTTGGTTTCACACTCTCCGCACCTTAATACACTTTGCTCGACTCGGTCACACTTAGCTTGTTCAAATTCTTGCAATTACAATGGTAAAAATGAACTTGCATCACATCCTTATATATATTTTCAAAAATTTAGTGTATTTATTGCTCCTTCACCTACCAACAATCCTCTCATTAATTGACCATTTTCACAATTTCCGTGTGGTACATCTTCGTGCCAAGCTATAACCTTCTAGCGTGCCTTCCTACCTTCTAGCCATATTTCTCTTCAGTGCACTTCCATGCGACCAAGTACCTTGCCAATGTGCCTTCCCTTGGTAGTCTCCATGGCCTCTGCTTACCTTGTGTTATATTGTTCCTTCATTTATCTCCATCTATGGTCCTCGTTTAGAAGCAATCTCCTTTACAACAATTTTTTTCCAAACTTGAATAACACTTGTAGCCATTTTTTCCTTTATGTGTACCTAGTTGTAAATAGCCACCCCACACAAATGGTATGTGCGAGTCCTCCGTGCATAAAAATCCTTCAAATGGTAATTATCTTCCAAGGCGTAAACGTGTTTATTGCACAAAACACCAAATAAATCGACAAATCATAACAAAAAGAAGGAAATACATTAAGGGAATACATAAATGAGAACCTAATCTAAATGACAACACTGCCTTATTACAAACATCAAGAAGAATTATTTATAGTGGGTCTTTAGCCTACTCCTGTTGAAGTAACGGGTAACTGTATTCCATCAAGTGCCTCTAACTAGCAAGCAACTATTTCAAGTATGTGAGTTATAACATACGGTCCTAGCCAATGCACTTTAAGTTTGTTGGATGGCGTAGAAACTTAGAATCATAAAGGAGCACCATTTTCCAATCTCAAATTTTTGTCTTGGATGTGCCTATCATGTCATGCTTTTGCTGGCCTTTTCTTGATTTTGACTCCAACGTGCTATTTCTCATCGCTCATCCAAATTTATCAAATTTTCAATTCATTATTCTAATGCTTATTCATCAACCAGACCTCCAACATGCACAATACACAAAGAAGGTAACATGAATTCCATAGGAAGAACTGCTTCCATGCAAAACACTAACTGAAATGGTGTGGCCTTGTTCAACATTTTATATGTTGTTATATACGCCCAAAGCACGACATAAACTTTATCATCCCAATCTTTCCTTCCAACATCACAATTTTTTGTCAATGTTTGGCTCAAAATTTTTTGAAGGCCTCAAGCAGTCCCATTTTCCTAAGGATGATAGGGTGTAGTCTTATGGTGTGCAATCATAAATTCATCCAATAATATCCTGATTGTCTCATTCAAAAAATGTGTGCCCCTATCACTTGTCAAACTTAGCGGGCATCCATACCTTGTAAGAATATTTTCCCATAAAAACCTAGCTATTGTAGCTGCTATACAATCCTTGGTAGGTGTTGCTTCTACCCACTTTGTGAAATAATCTGTAAGTGATGATGTAGCACGATCCAGTCCTACGCGCGGCTAGTGAAATAGGACCCACAAAGTCTATAGCCCATTTTTCAAACGGTTCTGCACTAGGAATAGGTCATAAAGGCATTTCATCTCTTTTCCCTAGTTTTCCAAGGTGCTAACAATGATCACACACCTTGCAATACACCTTACAATCCTTATACAATGTCTCCCACCATAATCCAATGAGTAGAAGTTTTCACGCAGTGGCATCACCTGCATAGTGCCCACTTGCAATACCACCATGGGCCTCTCCCATGATATACGTGTGATCATGCTCTAATACACATCGGAGTAATATTTCATCTTGGCCTAGCTTGTATAGGTCACCATTGATCAACATAAAAGGTTCCGTGTGAATTGCAAGTTGTTTCTTCTCTAAGGCCTTTAGTCCTTCGGTGCCACTTTGTGCGTAGAAAGACAAAAATATCCTCCAAGATCGAAGGTGCGCAATGCGACTTGTATAACTGTGCATCTAGCATTGTATCTTCAATTGTTTTCGACATCTTCCCCTGACTGTATCCTTGATTAATGGTTTGGGCCAGAATTACTTTTCCCTGGTTTTACCACAACTGTAAAATAAAATTATTGGAATAAGAACACCCATCGACATATGCATCCCTGTAAGATGGGCTTATTTACAAGTATTTCCATGTCATTTGATCGGTATAAAATACAAATGGTGTTACTAGCAAGCATTTTTGGAATTTATGTAGTGCATAGATCATTGACAAGGATTCACGCTCAGTGGTTGTATAATTCTTCTCTGTAGGGGTAAAATTTCTACTAGCAAAAAATATAGAATGATCTATAATGCCTTCTCCGGGTTGAGTTAATACCGCACCTATGGCCATGCCAGAAGCATCCACATGTACATAAAATGGTTGGTCCCATGAGGGAAAGTGCAAAATAGGTGGTGTTGTAAGTTTCTCCTTCAATGTCTCGAATGAGCACTGCAGCGGTTCCCCAATAGAATGTCCCTTTTCCTTTTAGTAACTCTTCTAAGGGTGTGGCAACCTTAGCATACCCTTTGATAAATTTTATATAATACCCAGTGTGACCTAAGAATCCACACACCTCACTTTGATTGGTAGGTTCTTCCAGGCCTATAATAACTGCAACCTTAGTTGGATCAACCAAAAACCTTCCTTGCAGATGATGTACCCTAACAAAGTGCCAAATGGTGTAGTAAATACACACTTATTGATGTTCAAATAGATGTTTAAATTTCTAAATATTTCACACATTAAGAGAAATTGTCACAATGATCCTTAACAAATCCATACATCATCAATCATCCAAGTAAACTTGTAAAAAGTTGTGGATGAAATCCTGGAATGCTTGAATAACTATACATGAAAATACGGTAGGTGTATTTTTAAAATCGAACAAAATCATAGTATATGAAAAAATTCCCCATTCGGTGGGTTGTTTTCTCTTGATCCTCCCTGTGCAATCGACTTGATGATACCCAGAGAATTCATCTATAAAATAATAGATTTCGTGCCTTGCATCGCCTTCTAATATCTCCTCTATGAAAGGTGTAGGAAAGGGATCAATTACACATGTAGCATTTAGTTCTCTGTAATCCACACAAATCCTAATCGACCATATTTCTTTATACTAATAACCATGGGGCTAACCCACTCAGACTCTTCTAGGGGCTTGATGATGCTAGATTTCAACATTTGGTAAATTTCTTCCTTAATTTTTACTTGTAAATCGGGGTTCATCCTGTAGGGTCTCTTCCGACCAGCCGCGTAGCTTACGTAAGCTTGATCTTCATCTCTCCTAATTATTCATGTATGCCTTTTAACTCATGGTATCCCCCAGGAAATAAGTCCCGAAAGTATCATAATAACTCTATGATTTTTTCCACTTTGAGCCATACCAATAATCCCCAATTATGACCTCCTTAGGTTTAGCATCTCGTGCCAACATTAACTCTCTTTGTCTTCATAGGCTCATGATATGTGTGAGTGTTCCTATCTACACTATCTTAAACCTCACGCGTCCTTATCGAATGATCGACATCCAAAATTTCTACTTCTTCATCATCCACTATGTAGACCATCTTTCCTTCTTCTTTATCAAAGCAAACACACTAAAGTAACATGGCATCTGTCTCTTCTTCTTCATCAAAACACGCTCCCGAGTCTGTCTCACAAAATAAATACTAAATGAGTTCTTTCGCCTTTGCACTTTGTCTCCCATAGTTAAGATATTTATAACCCTTAATGCCTCTTCTACCGAGGGTTTAGTAGAGAAGTAGTCAAAATTCTGGACCATTCATGAAATCAAATCTTGCTAATTTCCATTCTCTCTATGTAGCTCTGCATATACATACAAAGCACATGTGTAGCCTTGTAAAGTGGAATAAAATTTGTACACCCAGAGTGAAGGTGGTAAAGCTTCATGCCCCTTTGTCGAGAGGCTCTCACTACCTGAATGTGGTGTTAAACAAGTTGATTACCATGATAAGTGTAAATTTGAGTAGTTCCATTGCTTCCGAAAAATTGAGTTATTAGAGCGATCTTGACTGCATTCCATTCTATAAGATTATCTCTGTGAACCACCCACCAACATGCTTCCGTCCCGTGTAGGGTATATGCTAACATATTTCTTGTCTCAACTTGGTATGTCCATTTCTCCTCTATAGCACGCAGGAATACCATAGGGTCTTCTCCTCCATTTTACCAAGGTACAAGGTTGTTACCTATCCTTCTAACATAGCGAGGTCCACTTTTTTGCACAAATGTGCTTCTCACTTCATGCCCTAATAAATCATAAGTACCATGAGACCAATTATCACAAGCAATACTTGTAGTATCACTAATAGATTGTGCATCTTCCTACTTGAAGGATTCATTCCTTAGATGGTCAAGGACCTCTAGGTCTCAAATGACATGCACATAGATCCTATTCAGATCTTCCTCACTCAAAGGCTCAACATACGGCGTAAATTTCCCATCTATTAAAGGGATTATAACTCTTTCCTCCTTATTCTAAAAACTGATATATCCTTTTTGAACCGTAAATTAGCATTATTTTCATAACATCAAGGGCACCCAAGCAGATTTAGGAAATTGTGCTTATTTCAAGTGCTAAAACCTCAAAATCCCCAGTGAATTTGGCCTCGTGTATAGTAATGGATGCATATTTTAAAAATCCTATGGGAGTGGCCTTAGTCCGATTAGCCATAAATAACACATTGGAAGATATGCTGCATAGAGGTCTCCCCATTTTCACCATACATCTAAAGTAAGAACATTAACTTCCACACTGTGTCAATCAATATATTTCTCAAAATCTATCCATCCACAACAACATTCAAAGTGATCTCCTTGTCATAGTCTATGCTATTAGGGGGAATATTTGCATGCAAGATCTATCGTCCATTCTCAATACCTACGTGCAGAGTGTTTCCCTTTAGCCAATTCCCTAATAATGGAATGATATTCTCTTGGCGAAGCATTTTGCACACCTCCCTTAAGTCATCAATATCATATTGGACCTTCTCTGCTACCTTCTTTTGTTCCATCTTCCATGATTGCTCTTTTAAACACTGTATTTCACCCTGAAGATTTTATGAGGACCTCCATGGTCTCTCGATAAACCTCCTTCTAATGAGTAGGATCTTGGTACCTCACATGTAGAACCTCCTTTTTAGTGATAGTAGGCTTCTGCTATAACTCTTCTTTGGCATGCACCACTTCAACACATGTAGTAATATTTACAAGTAATACTTCAGGTTCTGGTGTCAACTTGGGCATCCACTAATTTTCCACAACGTGTTGTATCCTAACCATCCCTACGCATTTGTTTTCTTGTTTATGTTGCTTACTAAGATGCTCATATAAGTCTGGGATTCCTCATAGATATGATTCTTCCTAGAGAAAGAACATGTAATATTATGGGGACATTCACGCTTGTAGTGGTCGGGGAGATCCGCATGTAAACACATCTCGTGAGGAAACTCACCTCATTTACCACCACGTTCTCAACCTAGCCTCTGAATGCACCATGGTATCCACACCCTCTACCATGACCTCCTTCAAAACTCCCCTCATTCTGATCATATCGCATTTAATTGTGATCCCGATCTTGGTTCTCATTCTTTCCTTTTGAGTTATATGATACGCTTGCATCTTTTTGCACACCAATATCTATGGCATCATGGATCTGACCAATCAATCTATAGTCCTCTGTATCGTGAGTTGTAGACCAAAAATATTAAAATAACAAGATACATTCTTCCTTATCGCGCATTATAATAATGAGAAACGGCTAGCATCATGGTTTAAATGACATATCTCATAGTCTAATGGAAATGAATGCACTTATCTGTGGGGAAAATATCCTTGGTGTGCCCTTCCACTTCACAATCTATACACCAAATCCCCGTGCGCGTCTCATTTGCTGAATTTTCGGTAGTTTCTCCAACTGCTTTGTCATAGTTGCAATTTTTGCTTCCAAGAATGGGCTAACTCCAGTGTCTATACTCCTCGACTACCTCAGCGTGTAAAGCTACTTCAAGTGCTTCACGTGGATCAATGTATGTCTTATGTGACAGTGCCCTTCTAAAAGGTGTGATTAGACCTCCAACAAACCATTGTGCACGCTAGCTTGCATTAATATCATAGGAAATCTTAGATCAAAGCATTTTGAAGTAGGCATCATACTCTTGGACACTCTCAGTAGTGCCTTGTTTAATATCCTTGAGCGTGCTTATACTCTTTTCTCAAACTTAGGGATATAGAACTCTTTTAAGAAAGCATATTTTAATGTTGCATAATCTCACGCAAGTTTGATCAGGGTCAAAATTTCTATACCAACTGTGTGCATGTCCCTACAATGTAGTCACAAATTGGCTTGCCTTGCACTCAGAAGACATGATTCCTTTTGCACACCACAATATCTCACACATGTGCATGTTTTGATAGCATATTCTATGCCCCTATACTCTAGAAGACGAAGGGACATCTCCATATAAATATTCTGGGGTTGGTGCGGACCATACCCACCTGATCCAAAACCTCCTATGTTACCTCTGCCTCTAGAACCACCAGATCCACCGGAGCTAGAACAATCTATACCTCCTGATCCTCCACCTGTAGTTGGGAGTGGACCAGAAGATGTACTTCCTTGTGGCCCAAGAGTTAGACTTGAACTAAACCCTTACGGTCTATGAGGTGGTACCACTCCTCGAAGTGAGTCCAAAATTCTACATGCTCACATTTTGTGTGAATGATGCGCTGAAAAAGTAGCCCCAAACAACAACGAAGACATCTTCCCTACCATCGATGTGCTTGCTATCTGACTTACCCCTACTCTCCTACTACCTAAATTAGCTTGCTGACTACTTTTCGTACTAGATATTGGAAAACCAAGTACAAGGGCTAGGTTGCCTAGCGAGGTTCAAATGTGCACCCACTGCAGGACGAGGTCGTCTCTATTGGCATGCTTCCTTGTGAGGCCGAGGAGGTTTACTTGTCATGCTTTCCCAAATGGGGAGTTCGATGATTTGGCTTCACTCCTTCTATGTGAGCTCCAAATCCTTCATGAGCCATCTCTCTCCTCAATGCCATCTACTCTGTAATTTCATGATAATTCTCTATCTCCTCTCGCGTGCCTCATTATACTTATGCTGCCTTTATTCTCTCTACCTTGCTATCGCTAAGTCCGCTATCCTTCACCAATCCTTCACCCCCCTGCTTGGCGTGGTGAGGTTTAGCTAGCCATCAATTTTTCTTCCAAGTTCAGGGTTACCATCAGAATCTTGATTGCCAGAGGAATGCCTTGCAAATAGGTTCCCCTAGGATAACATAAAAATGAAACTCAGCTACCTTCGGGCAAGAATAAGTAGAAATTGAGTACTCCAGAATATAGCTATTCAAGATGACATGGAACCAAGTATCCACAACGTGCATCCAAATCAAATCAACATCATAGAGGGATTGAAATTATTCCTGCATCCAGATAAGTGTGTGATACCTCTAGTTTCATTTAGATGCATAAGCAACCAACCACTCATAGATTTCTACCTGAAAGATTGCAAAGAAGCTCTCATACAAATACTCATATAGATTCTATTCCACACACGTGTGTGCATTAAACTCAGATCCAATGTTGAACCTCCGTGCGTACTCTTTTTCTTGATATTTTATCCACTCCTCAACACTTGCTAGGGTCATCAGCACGCGTCTTCATTCACGAACCATTCTAAAAAGAAATGAAAAAGAGGTCCCGACAATGGAACCAATGATACAGCCTAGAATTTACCAAGAGTAACCTAGGTGTGTTGACACATCACTCAGCCTAGACTGAGCACTCACCCAAAGCACACAAAGGTACTAGGCCCCTCCTTAGATTTTCTTGTGTAGAATGTGAACAAGATGAAGAGTTAATGCATTCGGGTCCATAAACAATATATACTTTCCACAAAACATATTATAGATCTAGATCTTAAAAAATCATGAATCAAACGATAAACATAATGAAATTATCCATGCAATAACTATTTGCAATCATGTTTGACACCATTATTCACCCAACATGCTCCATTATATTAAACACAGTAAATACAAAAGCTTCTTACAATAATTAATATCAAAAGCTTATGTATGTATAAGATCCGATAGCATAACTCCATAATGGCTCACTACTACTAAAATACACATCTCGTTATATACTTATAGGGGTGGGGACTTGCCCTTCAACACTTACATAATTCCTAAAATAGGCCACATGCTGAAAATAGCCATGCGCCTTTACAATAATAGGAACACATGCAAGTGCGCTAATAATAGATCTCTTATAGTTAACTGGTAGTAGTAATTCTATTATTAACTCGAACTCATGTAAAGTGATTAGTAGATGCTCTTCCCAAAATAACATTTTTCATGCCGTGTAAGTTTCCATCTAGTTGTGTTCCCCACACACTATCTATAAAAATAGTCTGTAATCATAAAAATAGCTAAGTCTCGGATCGAGTCCTTGTCTTTCGCGCGCATTTCCTTCCCTATCCTTCCTCACCTTCAAATGTGCCTTGCTCCCTGCACATGAATCTTCTAGGTGTTCCTTCCTTAATATCATCCTTTTGTATGATCAACAAGTACCCAAGTTAGAGCCGGTTGTTGTCATGAAAAATTTTTAGCCTGAAAAATTAAAAAAATGCCATGACAATCTAAACCACATTTGAAAATCCTTCTCACAATCGATGTAAACATGTCCTTACAACTCAATCATTATGTTACCCTCATAATGTCTAGTAAGAATGTGATAATATGATTTTTAAATGTGTTTCATGTGTAGGGGATCTTATTCAATCTGATCCATGAAGGTATTTGGAACCAAGCAAAGACAAGTACTACTAGAGGCCTAAAAAGACCTATTTACAGAATTTTTGCATTTGGTGGGCACCCCCAAGAATGTACAGGAAAATATAAATCATCTAGGAAGTGTGTTCCAGAGCTTTTAAATCATCGAGGAAGTTTAGGATAATTCAACAAGAAATATCGGGGTTAGGAACAAGTTGTGTAACACTGGGCTATTTGTGGCATGGTGTAAGGAAATGAAAGTAATGAAAAAGATACTCGGTGTTAATCTGATTATTTCATAAGCCTCAAGATAATTTGGGAAGTGATTAGATAATATTTATAAATCTACAACGGTCTACTTCACATTACAAAAGGTTTCAAGAAATTTTTTGCTTCATATTTTGATATATTGGCACGGTAGTGTAGATGAAGACCTCGATCGCGGTGGAAATTATACTGAATATTCTAGGAGTTATGGGAAGAGTTGAGACCTATTTTAAAGTATAATTTGATATATGTAATTCCATCTTCATATCCAATGTTTTGGTTATCGTTTTCATTATTATACACTTTGGTGGGAGTTCCTTTCATCGATGCACAAACTCGATCAGAATTGAAAAGAGGGAATTTGTTATTTCAGATAGATTTTTCTACCAAAAGTGGTGGAAATGATCTCATCAACCCTTTTGGAGTCAAAATGATATATGTTTTTCCTATAGAACTCTTAGGAAGCTCCGGGGAAGAAAGCACTCTTAGATGGCTATTTTAAGAGTGTTGGGTAAAGGCAAGGCTTCCAAAAGTAGCAAGGTGCACTTGGATACCCATGATGTCCATTTTCACTTTGACCAACTTCAATGGGCACATTATAATGGGGCACCATGGTGAGATAATCACTTTTAAATTTTGTGTCACATAAGAGCTCACTTGGTGTGTTATGAATTTGTTATGCACTCATAATTCCTTTTGGCCCCTTCCTCATGATGTGTGGACCCTAGGCATGCTTATGATGGATTTATGTCCCTTATCCCATTGTAAAATGGACATTGGGGACATCAAAATGTGTCATCATGTTGAGGAGAATCTTTCATCACTTAAAACCCAACTTCATGTGTTAGAAACAAGTCATCCACTCACCAATTAAACATGGCCCCTCCCCATGAGAGTTCGACCATTGGCACACTTTCTTAATCTTTCTATCCCTTATCCAATTTCTAAAGGGACATGGGGACATCATAATTCACCGCCATGTGATCTCTCCCTCTCCCCTCACTTAAGACTTGCAAATTTTCTCCCTAGGCTTGATTTTTAAACACTCTATATTGCTTGTTTGACCCTCATCTCACGAAGCCTTTACCCTTGGCGCATTTTTCACACCTTTCTATCCCATTTTCCCTTAATAAATGTTTTAAGGGACACAGGGGATAACATAAACCCATTTAGAAAGTTTTAACCTACTCTCATTTTCCATGTAACTGGGTTAAGGAAGAATGGTCAAGGGTGAGTTTGAGGACGAGTTATCTAGGTTAGTGTTAAAAGGAAAGTTTAAATAAAAAAATTAACCATTTTTTGAGTCATTTTTCATGTTTGGTTTCCCTCCATTGTTTCTAGTATGCTATTATGCTACCAAAATTTATTGAAACCCTCAATTGAAAACCACCTCTTTTTCATATCTCCTAATCTTTGCTCTATTTCTTATGAAATTTTGCATGTAGCTTCTACTCCGAACGTCTTGAAGATGATGTAAACCTCATTTCCATTTATGTAATCCATATTTTATAGTAGATCCTTGAAAATTTCAGCTTGAAAATTTCAGCATGAAAGTTTTCCTTTTTAGATCCCAAGAGTTATGACAATTAAAAACTCCTGAAAATTGGAGCATGAATTCCCATTAAAATTCCTAATCCAATGAAACAAATTTCATCTCAATCGGACACCCAAAATACATGGTTATAATTTTAGTAAGTTGGCATATGAGACTTACTAAAATTATTAAATTTTTAAGACAAAGAAGAAAAATTCTGAAACCCTTGTACAATTCCCTAAGTCCGAACTCAACAAACTGCAAAATTGGGAAAATTTACTTGTTGGTGAGAAAATTTATCGGTTGGAAAAATTAGATGTCTACACCAACATTCATGGGGCTATGTCCCTCTGCATTGAATGGTACAACTCCCATTATTTAAAGTAAACTAATATTAGTCCTATCTAAATGTTGTGGGTGGCCAAATTGGTCGGGGATCACACATGGACACTCCACTGAACCTATGGCAAAGTGCTTATACATGGGTACAAGGGAGGAAATTACAAAAATGAAGGGAAAAGGGGGAAATTATGAAAGGAATATTACTTCCGTGAGTAGATTTTAGAGCTCACACCTAGTAACTGGAGTAGTTCAACCTTCAATATAGAGGAAAGCACAGTGAAGCTAGCGGGACCAACAAATTAAAATTCCAAGTTTTTAAATTCATCTATCGAGGACACCAAGTTCCTCTCCAATTCTATACGAGATCAACTATTCTTGCAAAGTGCATAAAAAGAGAAATAGAGGAAAAAAAAGAAAGGGAATAGAATAAGTGTAGCTTTTATTCCATGTGTAGTGATGAATACAAAGCTTCAACCAAGCTATCACAATTCACAATGCTACATAGTAAGAGTTCTTAAAAATTTAGAATCCCTTAGAATGGAGAGGCCATCCCAATTTATAGCTAGTCTGAATTTTCCTTTCACCTCCCTCATATGACTCTTCATTTCCATATTCCACTCATGACCTTTCATTTTCCATGAATTAAGTATTTCTCTTATAATTTGAGAAAATACTTTTACAAATTTAAAATAGGTCACTTAAGTGAATAGGAAGAAATACAATGATGAGGCCCAACGAAGAATTAGAATAGAGAGAGAAGAAGAAAGAGAGGGAAGGGATGAATGGAAATCACTCCTTGCGACAAACTACTTTAAATTCCCCGATGTAGTCCTGAAATTTGAGTGAAAATTTATGTCGTTGGTGATCCTCTACATTGATGAAGATTGCTCCTTGAATTCCTTGTGAATCATTTAATCATGTTCATGACAAGAAAAATTCCTTTTGGCAACCTACAAACACCTCAAAATGAGTGTTTAGAAACAATACTGAATGTAACCTCTGGTGACCATGGGAATTGCTCTTGGAGATCCCTTCTAAAGATGTTGAAGCTTTAGGAAAATCTTGTCCTAACTCCTTGTAACACTGCCACACTACTTAACCGATTTGAACATGATCCTAATAAAACACATTATGAACAGTTTGACAATGTCAAATGTGAATTCCACCTCACACATGAGTGTCGAAAGACACTGTTGAGATCCATGAAAGTGACCTCACTTGTATAGTTCTCCCCCGTAAATCTGAACTTCAATCTTCCTTGACACCTACTATATTTGGAAAAGGAAACTATTTTTAGCAAGTGTCAAGAATTTTCCTTTCTAGGCTCCAACTAGTGATGTCAACTTGAATGTTCAACTCCTAGTGTGATCTCTCTGCAAAATCCGCCCTTTGGAGTAACCACGATATTTTTAGTAAGTGCTCACTAGACAACTTCCTATTTTTAGAAAGTGCACAAATTAGTTTTTACAGACCTCGGATGATTATGGTAGCTCAAATTACCCTTTCTCCCTGTGTTCCCCTCGCCTTCTAGATTGATTTACTATTTTTAACAAGTGTCTGTGAGATCACTTACTATATTTAGTAAGTGTCAATCTTGAACAAAGATTTCCATTTCAATGAATTTTTCCTATGATACCTCTTATATGTTCATTATCTCCTTCGTAGGTTCTTGATTAACGGCTTTCCCAAAATAACATCCCCTATGTAGAAGACCTAATATTTTTAAAAATTAATCCTCCGCTGGTCGGAATGTTGTGAAACAATTTTTTTGATAAGGGATTTTGCCCAATATCACCCCTTTGATATCTTGGAGCTACCCGATCAACTGTTTGGGAAATTTTAAACTTTCAAATTTCTGACCTGGTAGTACCTTTGAACACGGAAACCATTAATGGATATCTTAAATTGTAGGTATTTTTTTCTCCTCTGTTTGTGATGAAAATTACATTTTTGATATGGGTTTTTATTCTTGGTCCACTGGTGAATTTTTTCTTCAAACCAGTTGTGAGTTTGATGAGAAATCTACTTTTCTCTTCGATGAGCTAGATGGAAGATTTCTTTGTTGTGAGAAGTATGAGTAGAATAATGAGGATTTTAAGGTGGGGTTTTAATGTATTTTGAAAGATAAGAACACAAGAAAAAACTTCTCTTCATTTCATGCACCGATTAGCAAGATCTACATTCGGATCTTTGGTCTATGGCAATGTAGTTTTGGATGTTTTTTCTTTTTTGTTCTTCATTCTTCATTATTCGTTTATCAATATTCCTTATGATACGTTCATATTACCATGGGGTATAGGATTTAATTTATGTAGTGAATCTGGTTTGGAGTTCATCAATGGTGAAGTGACGTCAAGAAGTTATAGAGGAAGTTGCAGAGCAAGTTGTGCACATAGAAGTTAAAAGTTATAAGTAGGAAGTAGGAGGGGTTTTAAAAATTTAAAAAATTCCAAGAAGGGAGTGATGAATAATTTCATGTCCCTAATGACCCTTAAGCATTAAGGTATGTGAGGGACATCAAATTACACGTGACACCTGGTTGCGACACGTGGCGAAGATCCGACGACATGGGATTTGAGCAAAAAACAACTTTAAAGCACTGAGGGGTTGGAAGTTGGTCACATGAGGAACCATGAGGCTTATTGGAGGGGCTAGGAAAATTTTCTTGACCCTGATGTCCCCTAAAAAAGGGATGAGAAGGACATTAAATTACACAGTGCACCTAGTGATGACACATGGCACTTGATTTGATGGTAGGGGATGAAGGCTCCACTAGCTCCCGGGAGCTGAACTGGTGGTCCGAGAGGTCACATGAGGATCTAGAGGGCTTATAGGGGCTGGGAATTTTTTTACCTTGATGTCCCTTTTCTTGTGGGACATAAGGGACATGAAATTGTCTAGGCTCTGGAGTGACACGCATCCTGTTCAAAATTTGACTAACTCCCGAACTCGCTCCTAAAGGGAAACTTGAAACGGCGATAACGTGATCTTCCAATGGAATTTTTTGATGAAAATTTATATGGTATTCACTTAAAATTTCCTTATGAATCCAATGGTGATATTCTTATGTCTTGATTCCTCCATTTTATCCCTATAAAAGTAGATTTTTGATCTAGTACCCCACCTATGCATGAGAAAAACTTCTTGTAGACCCATTACACCAAAATGTTGTGAAAAATAATTTCACCATATTTTATTCCTTGGAATTAAATTTACGACGATGTCTTGTTTTGATCCTAACTCTATTCGGAGCTCCCGGAATCACCTTCCAAAGCTCAACAATGCTATTTTGGCCCTATGCACTATCTCGGGCCTATGAAAAACCTATTTTAGACCTATTTCTAAAAGGTTTTGGGGAAATTATTATTTCACCATATTGTAGGTATTTTAATTCCCTTGTCGATGATGTCTTGTTTTCTCCTAACTCCATCCAGAGCTCCCGGAATCACCTTCAAGCCTACAACTGTTTTGGCCCACATGCACCTTTGCCTGGCCTAAGAAAAAATTGATTGTAGACCTATTGCACCAAGGTGTTGTGGAAAATATGATTTCACCATATTCTAGGTATTTTAATTCATTTTTTTGAATGTATTTTTTTCTCCTAACTCCATCCGAGCTTCTGAAATCACTTTCCGAAGCTCAACAATTGTTTTGCCCCTGTGTTCGTGGGCCTCGAGAACCCTGTTTTTGATCAAACTTCTCCAACCTCTCCAAAAATTCCCTGAATCTTCCAAAATCACTTCCATAATGTTTCTAGACCTTATATTCACCTCTACGTTATAATTTAATCCTTTGTTCGCTCCGAGGGTTGTATCGGTCTTGGGAAGGCCAGTGGTAGCCCTTCCCAACACTGCCTAGAGATAGCATTTTTCAATAACTCCTAAAATCACCTAGGGGATTGACTTGAATTTCCTAATTCACCTAGGGTACTATGTTAAAATTAACTTAGAGGTCATTGGAACTGAATGGGTAGATCTAGGGTGCCTCGGAAGGGTAAAACATGAAAATTTTGGCACATGGGTATCGTTGTCATGCTAAGATTGTCAATTTCCCTGTTGCACATTTGCATGACAACATTAATAAAAATAGTTACTAAGGGTGAGGTGTGGATTACTAAAAATAGTAATTAATCTTAACAAAACTAAATTTCACACACACATTCATCCCCTCATTCTGATCCTAAGTTTGGAATGGTGGATTCATCTTCTCTATCCTCAATTTCATAGAATGCTTGAGAAAACAGTGACATCAAGTAAAAACAATGGATGTTTTAGGAGAGAGAAAGGAGGATGCTGCTAATGTTAAATTATATCCTTGTATGAAGGGATATAAGATATCTAATGTTTGAGAACATCCTCCTAAATAAATTGATCCAGGTGAAATTAATCCTCCTCGGTCTCCTAATCATCCGGTGGATCAAGTGTTCTTGATGAGGAAATTGAATCAACTCATCTCAGTCATGCCTTGGTCTCCCACCAAGCACCTAAGATGCCTAGTTCCATTTCCACACATTTTTATCCTTTCTCATGTGTTAATGACTTACTTAGATAAGAATCTAGGACAATTCAATAATCAAAGTGACACCTAACTTTGAGGCCATCTCCAAGTACATAAAGAATAAGAAGGGCAAGAGAGCACATGAAACTTCTCATTTCTACATCGAGGTTGTCGGAGCTTAATATGTGAAGGTAGAACATCTGAAGGTAAATAAACTTGTGGGAGAAATGACATCTAATGATTATGTAATGATGAAGGTATGTTTGTAGTAAGCCACTCATGAGGACGATACTCACTTATTCTAAGAGTCTTAATCCTTGCACATAATGAGGAGTACAAGAAGACCACCAATCAATTGGAGGAAAATGTGAATATTTTATCTTCACATGTACTATCCTTTCTCAAACTAATTTCATCATCCTTGCCTCTGAATGAGAAAATATCTCCTAGTTATAGCTTTGATTCCCATACAATAAAAATATCTCAAGTGTTCACCATCCAGGGAAGATCCAATGATAAATGGGAGAAGATAATTATTGAAAAGGGGAAGACTTTGACACTGAGGTGCTCTCATTTTTCCAATATTCCTCAACTATTTTGTCAAAGATAAAGGATACTAGAGGGAAATTGAGAAATAAAGGGCCATTATTGAAAGCCACATCCCACCGATCTCGAGATGAACTATCTTGAATCTTACTTCTTAGCGGATCATAATATGTTCTCATCCATTGCTAAGAACTTGTCCCCCTTTGGCCCCACACTATGATTGCAAGGTATGATGTGATGAATGATGTAATTTTTGAGCTTGAGGCTTGTGAAGAAAACATATATGGGATCTTGTATAAGATTATAAAAGTGTGCAAGAGTTGAAAACACCTTCACTTGATGAGAACACATCCTTAGAATAAATCTTGATTTATTTTCAAGAGATGGTCAAAACATTTGCAAGAGAACCCTCTTCATTCAATAAAAATAATTTGTAATCTCTTGTTGAGATTAGGGGATCTATTTCAATATCGCAAAATATCATGAGAATTGGTTCAAAATGTGCATAAAGATCAATTTCATCCTTGATACTTAGATCATTACTTTGGAACATGTGTGTGTCCCATATTGTGAGAAGATGACATTTACAAAGTGGCTCAATTCATCAAGGAGGTCAAAGGCACATATTTCATCATCCAGAATCTTCCACGGGAGCTTATAAGAGTTAATTCTTCATCAAAGAAGACTTCTTTATCAAAGTAGTTAGTCAACCCATTTATCTCTTTCTCCCATTTTCTCCTCTCACCCCTTTTAATTCTTCATTGTAATCAATCATTATATTTTTGTCATATTCACTTAAGTTACTTCCTAATGTTGCAATGTAAAATTGCCTTTTGATTTATAAAAGGGGACTTATTTTCTCACTTCCATGGAAGATGAAAAGTCACAAGTGTAATAAGAACATGAAAATTTATGTGGGTAGTAGATGAAGAGATAACTCATATAATGCTATAAATCGGAATGGCTTATCCATTCCAAGGGATCTAAAAAAGTTTAGTTTTATGTAGCAATTTTGGATTTTTGTTGTTGAGATTTGTATCACCAACACAAAAGAAATTAAAGTTACATTTCTTCTATTTCCTTTTCTTATCTTTTCCTTTATTTCCTTTCTCTACTGAAACTTTTCAAGCATCAGTGGTCAAGAAGGAAATTTACATCCTTGATTGACAATTATAAAGAACATTTTATGTAATTTTTTAGTCTTGCTAATTTCCTACATTGTTTCTTTCCTCTAATTGAATGTAAAACTACTCCAGTTATTGGATTTGAACTATGCTAGTGTCTAATCACAATAATAACCTTATCTTTCCTAATTTATTTTCTTTACCCCTCATCTCTAAAAATTCCTCCCTTATACTCCTTACAAGCACTTAGCCATAGGTTCAATGAAGTTTTCCTATGTGATCCCGACCTATTTGTCTTCCCCATAGAATTTAGATAGAATTAGAATAGTTTACGTTCAATAATGGTAGCATCCCCATACAAAATAATGAGGGAAAAACCCCATGAGTGTTGGTGTAAACACATAATTTGCAACATGAAAAATTATTTTTCCAACACATATCCACTAGGAGCTCTTGGAACCTTATATGAAAATTAACACTCTAATAAGGCTAAGGCATTACTGATTATGAAAGGGATCTACTTATGATGCCTCCATAACTTTATCTTAAACAGACTTACATATAGTAGACCTGAAGGATTTCCATTAACTATGATCCAGGGTTCCTAAAACCACCATAGAATCTTGAAACCTTATGCACAAGGTAACTTTCCTTAGATGAATAATAACACCTCTTTTTCAAAAGGTGCCAAAAATGAATGTGTTCCCAATACTAGTGTAAGGTTACCAAAATATTCCCTAAATCATATTGTCATAAAATAAATTTAGATACCTTTCAAATGACTTAAATCTAGGATTTCGATACTACATGGAACTCCTGAAACCTTTCACATAAGTTAATATTGACAAAGAGATTTTTTTTAACAATTTTCATTAAATTTCTCAAAAAGTGGCAAAATATTCCATAGGGTTATCAAGTATGATACCTAGACATTTTCCATTCCAACAGTTGGCTCATACTTGGGGGCTTGACTTGGTTTAAGTGAAGCAAAAATGAGAAAATGATGAACACTAGAATCTCATGACCTTAACTAGGAAATTGTCTTATTTATTGGGGCATTAGAGTCTTAAAGGGACACTTGAATGAAGAGAAGTAAAACACACCACAAAAAAACAAACCTAAATCACCTATGGTACGGGTGGGGACAACCCACTTTCACCGTAAAACTTGTAATGTTTGAGATATTACCTATGCACGAGTAGTACTAAATAATGTTGCTATGTGAATCAATTGACTGGTTCAATTAAGTAAGACCCATTTCTCAATTTATTTGGAAAGGCATGTGCTTTAATAGGTCTCCATATATAAGAGAAAAATACTATTACAAGATTTTTCTTGAGAATTTTTTTATGAATCCTCTTGTGAGTGAAAATCCATTCAAATAGCTCATTGTCTTCACTAATCTAAAATTTTATTACACCTACCAATCCATTTTAAAATTCACCCATGTTTGCAATTTCCCATTTTTCATTTTATCATTATTTCAGGGTTGATTCTTGATTATATTAGGCTCACCATGTTCAAACTTAGGCTTGTGTTCTCGGAAGGGCATTTGTTTTGTTCTTTTAATGTTCCATATGACCATTGTTTCTATGAGCTGGTTCTTGGTAGATCTTTAGAGAATTTCAACACCATCATAGAATTATTATTTTTATATGTTTACTAGTTACTCCAAATGGTTCTCCTTCACACACATTGGATCATTATCGATATGCTTCTTACTAGAGTATGAATGACATGGTGTTTCATCTTATTGAAAGGAGAATTAACACAAGGTTGAGGTCAAAATAGAGAGATAATCATTCTCATTTTGAGATTTTTGAGCTACGATAATGATAGAGATATTTTATTCTCAAGTGGAATCATCTTCTAGAGATTCAAGAAAATTATTATTGATACATTCAAGCATGGAGAAGGTCATCTTCTCCAAATGAAAAGATAAAGCTTCATATTCAAAATCATATCCATTAGGTAATTATTCATGTCATATCCTCGTGAAGATGATTGCAAACTATACACACCAAAAATTACATGTGCTACATTATCGGAAAATAGTTAAAAAATCCCCCAATGACGATTCATATCCTTTGAAGGTTTTGAGTTCATTTTGTAGGTAGTGAGATCTTGGAAAATGACATTTCGACACATGAGTGTGTCGCTTATAGCTTCTAACTCCCCATTTTAGGAACGCCATACTTAGAATCTATCTTTTACACCTTTTATTGGCTAAAACGCTTCGAGGAGGTAATATGTATGCACCCAAAATTGCATGTGCTACATTGTCCGAAAATGGTTATAAAAGTCCCCAATGATGATTCATATCCTTTCAGAAGGTGTTCAAGTTGAAAGCCCATTCAAAGTATATATTTGTAACCTAGACATCCTTACTTAGCCTTTGCATGCTTTTTCCTAACTTCCCACTTAGTTTTAAAGTAGTTTTGGCCTTTAGTGTCAAAAACGCCACCCTACTTGGGTGGCGGTTTTGTGACCGCCGCAGACAAGTAGGAGGAAGTTTTCTAACCACCGCCCTACATAGGAGCGCCCCCTCAAATTTTCTAGAGAGTTCACTCGCATTTTAATGTAGAATTATCTCACTTAACTTCCATTTTGAGACACATTTCTTGCCCGTTTTAGATGATTCCAAAGCCCAACCGCCCTATGGCAATCTATTTTTGCACTTCTATTTGTGATTAATAGTTTGACCTCCCTATTTATTATTTTTATGTTACCCTTTGGATTCCAAGTGGATTCAACCATTTCCCAACCAAATTCCTATAAATGTCGTGCTTGTATTCAAGAAAAACCTGGAGAAAATTTATATTCTTGTTATTGCGAAATCTAATCTCAGTTCAATTGTGCTTGCACTCTTCCACTTGTATTGCTTCCCATTCTGCCAATTAAAGTTGTTGTTACTCCCGTATCCTTCTTCTGATGATGTTTTTGTATTCCCATCCGTTGGACTCACGTGGACATAAAGATTGAAAGGATAAACTGAGGGAAAATATTCAGACAACCTTATTTTCCATTGTTCTTGCAATATCTAGGTTGGAGGTGTTGTTTTCTTCATTCATGTAAATTATCAATTTTGAATTTATCATTTCAAAGTTCATATCAAATACAATAGATAAATCCTTTCATCGTTTCAATTATCAAGTCATCAGTAGATCAGATCAAATTAGAAATTTTGTTCTTCAACATTGTCAGGGAAGTTACTGAGGAATAATAGCTTCTTTGAGGCTGTGATTTATTCTTTGTTTCTGAGGTAAGATTGAAGATTTTATTTGGAAGATTTCAGTTAGATAATTGTTTTAGAATTTAATTTAACATGATTGCACAAACATCTAGCTACACTCGTTAACTTAACTTTTAGATTCATTTATTAGATTAGAAGCTTTGTTAAAAATACCGAGAAAATAACCAAAAAGATTTGCTTTATTAGATTAGATGTTTCATTACTTATGTTCATTCATATATCAGAAAATACCAAAAACATAGTGTAGATTTCCTTTTCATGTTCATCTTGCTTTGTAAGAATAGATTGCTTACACTTTGCATGACAATCACAGGACCTAGATAACCCAGAGATTTCATATTCAAGCTAATTGTACCTCAACCGAATCTAGAAGTACCATTAGCAGACATTGATCAAGGACTAAGATTCAACATTTTCAAAACTACTAGAGACATATAAAAAATCAAACAATAATTAGACGTATTAAAAATTAAAGATGATAAAGCGTTTAAATTTTCATCAAAGCAACCTAATTATAGATTTCCTTGAAATTCATGACCATTAGAGGTCTAGAGAAAGAGTGTACTTACGATGGTGACCCAAGGGTGCCACAACCGAATGGTCCCAAATTTATCACTTAAATTGATACGAGAATAAATCTCCTTTTCTTTAAGACACTAACTCGATACCACGATAATATTGAATAACTTAACATATTAAACCTCTTAGCCAATTAGGCTTACGATTACTAGAACACACATGAGCGTAGATTGTCGGACCATCCCTGGGTGTAGAGGATCTTGATCATACACATGACCATATAGGTTCTAAAACCACCACAAGTTCACGTGTTTATCCTTAGGTATCGAAACCCAACAAACCCACAAACCGATTAGATATTGACACTTTGGTTTACATGCGCTAGTTTTTATATCATCCCCACTACCAAAAGATATCATCACACACTTTTCTCGTATTGAATATAACATCTAATAAGACTAAGGATTTCTAAACTATACCAGAGAACCTCCCATAGATCTTGCGGCTCCACCAAATCTCTCGCTTTCACTTCTATGAACTTTTCTAGAAATCCATACTAGGCTCCCACATGTTACTTTCCATGAATCCCACAACCGATATACAAGATATTGCTGAATCTATATATTGATTTGGAGCGCCCACGTTGTTATCGTTTCTAATTTTTCCATCCGATACACCCATGTTAGAGAGGCATTTATTACACGTGATGAGAAAGTCCCACAATTGGAAGTTAGAGGCATTACATTGCCTTGATAACCTATCCACACACATTCATTCCTACACCACATTCACTATCCATTATCTATCCATTATATCCACATTGGTGCCTCAACATGAATTTGAGGATTCGAGTGTAGGTGAAGGTCGTGTGTCAATTTTCATCTGTAAAAATTTGTGAACATGACGTGAAGATATAGTATCTAATCATTTCCAATTTCTTCATCCATCTTCCTCTCTCCCATTATTCTACGGGTATTTATATACTCCTTGAATATATCGGGATACGAAGGATACAACCAACCCATTATGGGTATTGAAGCATATAATTATCAGATGGGTAGACAATAATAGTTTCCCTTGATTTCTACATGGGCAGAAACTATTTAACCACCCATCTTCAAACTCCTCCTCCTTAGGGGACCAATGTTGGTTCCTCAGTAAGGATCAAGGAAATTGATCAAATTACACAAACCCAACAACCTGAACTCTCAAGCTCTAACAACATGAATTTTACTGGAGAGATAGGCTCATCTCCTTGGGTCTTGTTTAGACAACCCATTAGTATGTAGTCTAAGCAACTCCTATATTTAGACAAGAATTATTTAACACGTTACGTAAGAAGCAAAAACACTTCCGAACATAATAAATCTACCTTTGATAGGCTGCAAGGGCATGTTCATGTCTTTCTTCAAAAAAATAACACTACCCCTCCTACAATGGAAAATATTTCTACTGAGGGGTGAAAAACAATGATAAATTCATATTAGGATATCATATTCCTCAAACACCTACAAAGGTTCAACAACATGCTCCAAATCAAAACACCACACCATCAATGGAGAAGTTATCTTAGCATTGGTGGGTAAGGTTAAGGAATTGTAACTTGCCCAAAACACTCAGACTTCATATGCCGGGAAGGAAAATATTCCTTTCCATCCGCAGAACTACGACCAAGTGCCTACCACACCAAATCCTCTAGTTTTCATGGGCATTCCTAGCCCTGAAGATATTCTAACTAGGATGAGAACCTTGGGTATGCCCCCTCATGCTACATACAAATATCCAACGTAGGAACCAAGCTGGAAATGTGTTCTCAAATGCCATGCCATTGGAAATGAAACATTCCTTGGCTTCATGCCTCAAAATATGTATCAAAACAATCTTCCCCCTTGCATGCATATGTATTATAAATAACCATAGGGGGACATGTATACTTACCCATACCCATATGGTTAGCCATAAGGTATGCCTTATGCTCTAAAAAATGCATATGCCGCACCATTTCAAAAATGTCGCCTCCACCTCCCCAACAAGGTTTTTCAATGGTTGAGTTGTATGTAATGGAGACCTACTCCAAATATCTTAAGGAACCTCTCAAACTTCTCCATACAGAGATTTATGCTCCCAAGACCCTTGTTAGACCTTCAAAATTCAAGGGGAAGGTGATCCTAATGCACATATCAAGGTTTATACAATCGACATTCAAGATTTACTCCCATGGGATGTAATTGTCACAAAAATATTCCCTAATAATTTAGAAGGTATCGCTCTTGATTGGTATTATAGGATATCAGAGGCTTTGATACACTCATTCAAATAAATCATGTATGAGTTTATTAAATATTTTGACATGAAAAAACTGGTAAGGATAGGAATCAGATAATTCATCCACATAAAACAAGGGCACAATGAGTTTGCTTCCCATTTCACACAAATATGGTAGTAGGTCCTTTATTCTTCGACAAACGCTCCTAACATGGATCAAATAGAGCTCTGTGATTTATTCCTTCACTCTCTTAATAGGGATACCAAGGAAGAAGTCCAAAAGTTCCCATTAAGAAGCTACGAAGAGGTATTGGAGGGTGATCTCTCGAATTGATCAAACAACTATAGACAATGGTCGAAAGACCTATGAAACAAACAAGAGATTGATCACTCCTAACCAAGGTAATTCTGGTTACTCCAACAACACAAACAATAATCAGGAACCAAAATTCCTCAACAAGAATCGTGGGGTTACGATTGACGGTGTTCTCGATCAACTGAAGAAACCAAACGTTGTTAACACTCCAAGTGAAAATACCACTAATAATAATAATGTAAATGGAAATAATCAAATGAATAATAAATTTATGCCTTCAATTAATGTTATGGAATTCAATTTTCCTCAACAACAACAATCAAAACACCAACAAAAATAAGCCCAAAAAGTTCAGGTTAGGGCCCTAGTCAATACAAAGGAGGGTACTAAAACCACTTCAAAATCAAGGGCAATGGGCTCCAAAATTCAATTATAACAACCAACAGTTAAACAACAGTCAAAACTTTGGACCACAATCAAACCAAAGATCTAGGGACTACGATATTGATTTATATTGTGGTTTCCATAGAGTCCGAGGTCATGATGTAAGAACATGTTGTGATTGTAAAAAAATTCTATAACTATTTCCAAAAGACAAAGGAAAATATTTGTTGATATGTTTTTGGAAAACCCTATAGAACCTACTCAAAACACTTTTATGGGGCCGATGTCCCCTCAAAACAAGCCACTTAAGATCTATAGTGATCCTCTCCCTTCACGGCCCAAAGAAGGTAAGCTAGACCATAATGGATCAAATAAAGGAACCATGGTGAGGGCCAATGATCGTGAAGCTTCAACCTCATCAAATCCATCAATGGCACATATGTTAGATAGCCATCGAAAATCAAGATAGTGGGTCTCATAGAGTTAGAGATGGAACCTTAGATAAACTCTACCACTAGAACCAAAGATGATTCGTAAGTCAAACAATACCTATTTACCCATTGATATTAGAAGACATTCAACAAACATTGGAAAATCTGGTAGGGGCTTATGATTTGATAGCGATTTGACAAAGAACTTTTCTCACATTTCTTTCTTGGATCTATTGAAGAACTCCCTCACTCACGAGCTAGTTTATTATAAGCATTAGCTCTAGCACATTTGATCAATGCCACTCCTCCTTCAAAGCAAGATAAACCATATAGACTTTGATGTCTATCCTCCTAGAATCCTCCTGAAAACCATAAATAGATGGTGGGTTTGTATCTGATATTATCCAAATGCCCACTGAGACATTGAAATAACATGTAAAGGTGATCTCGCCTTGTATTTAAAATTTTTGATCTATAATAGCTATTTAAAACACACAATGATTGATGACAAGGAAACGGTTAATATTGTCCCCTTTTCTTTTCTCCAAAAGTTGGGGTATGGAGAAACTAATTTATCTTCAATGAGAAACACGTTTAGAGGTTATGATAGCCTCAAGGTGACATCAATTGGAACCATAGTGCTTCCAATCACTCTAGGACCCAAGATGGTCCTCACATAATTTTATATTATAGATAGGAAACCAACTATAATATGATTCTTAACCATCCTTGAATACACTGTTGGAAGGCTATTCCCTCTAATTTGTTTCAAGAAGTAAGATTCTTACATTTGGGGAAATTATATGTTACATAAGGTGACCCAAATCCCTTTGACATACACCTAGAAAATATGAAAAAGAAACCAGGGGTGCATTCTGAGTTTGAATTCCTAAGAAACCAGTTAAACAAACCGACCAGTTCAACACTCAAACAAAATTAGTTCCTACAATGGAATTAGAAATTACTAGCTTGATCAAGGGGATTCCTGTGGTTAAGGACAAAAATTCCTTCGTAGAGATAGTATCAACAAAAACCACAACAAGAATAATTGAGATGTTGGAGAATGATTTACCCATTCTCCTTCCATTTGATTCCATGGGCATAGGACATGCTCTAGAACTTATCTCTCTTCGCTGATGATGTATGCATGGTAGAAGTTTTGAAGTAAGGGAAGAAGATACTAAGGATTATCTAGCATTAATATTCCCAAATGACTATTGGAATTTGAACTACGATGGAAAAAAATGCCGCTTTTATGCTGGGGGGGTGTGATCCTTACCTCTCCTCAAGGAAAGGTCATGCCTTTTCCCTTCAAATTAAATTTTGAATGTACAAACAATGGATGAGAGTACGAGGATATCCTTCTTAAGCTTATAGTATCCAAAAGGATGGGTGCTTGTAACATTAGAGTGCTAGGTAACTAACAACTAGTCATAAATAAAGTTTCTAAAGTATATGAGAGTAGGTTTGAACACTTGCAACTCTATAAGATTATTGTTCTAGAATTAAGTAAGGGTTTTGATTTTATTTCAATTGAAGCTACCTCGAGAGTAAAACTACTTAGATTATTCCATTGTAACTTCTTCTTCTCGATTCACTCCAAGCAAAGAGTTAGAAGATACCAACTTTACAATTTCGGTTCACATTGAACCATTGATTCACAAAATGCTAACAATTCCAATTTTGGCTTACATAGAGGATGAGAATGAGCCTTTCACTCTAGATTACATTGAAAAATATGACGCAATCCTAGGGTACTTAAATACCTACACGGATTTACATCCTTCCCACCATAAGATCAAATTTTCTCTCATCCCTCACTCTTCCTCTTACTTCAGATATCCCACCATGGAACCTTCCTTATCAAAGATTCTTGAGATTTGTGGGCTAGAAGAGGATGGAGACCTATAAATACCTCTAGCCTCACTTGAGTTTGAAGAGGGTAATGCCTCTTTAATATAAGGAACAATTGATATTAACATCGAGATGAAGGACAAACTGAAAATTCTGAAGTTAGGATCTTCTCTAACTCCAGAGGAGATAGAAATACACATGTAAATTCTTAAGGAACATTCAAAATATTTTACGTTTAGTTACAAGGAAATGACATGAATTTCTCCTCACATTGTAGTTCATAATCTCATCACCAAACTAGATGCTAAACCTATTAAGAAGAAGTCAAGGCCCATGAAGCCAAAGGTGGCTCTCATGGTTAAAGAAGAAGTGATGAAACTCCTATAAGTGGGGTTCATCAAACCAGTTGACTACTCATAATGGGTATCCAACATTTTCCCTATTCTCAAGAAGAATGGAAATATATGTATTTGCATTGACTTTCGGGATATTAACAAAGCATGTCCCAAGGACGATTTCCCACTGCCATCCATCGATGTTATTGTTGACGCAACAACTGGATATGAGTTGTTGTCCCTTATGGATGGGTTTTCTAGGTATAATCAGATGAAGATCTCGAGGAAGATTAGAAGAAGAAAACATTCATCACTCCTTAGGGAAATTATTGTTATGCAATCATGTTTTTGGTCTCAAGAATGTTGGAGCCACATACCAATGGGCCATGACTTATATATTTGATGATATAATTCATAAGATTGTGGAATCCTATGTTGATGACCTCTTGGTTAAGGCTAGAAAATGCTGCAATCACCTTGAAGTGATTCAAATAATTCTCTCTGTCTAATCAAATATGGTATTATACTGAATCTAGAAAAATGTGTGTTCGGTGTGATGGGAGGAAAATTACTGGGATACATCATCTCTTCGGGAAGGATTGATGTAGATCTAGCAAAAATATGAGTAGTTTTGGAGATGACCCCACCGTCGGACGAGTATGGAATTAGGTATTTTCTTAGAAAGCTTAGTGTTATCCAAAGGTTCATTTTGAAATTGACCTTTTCCATTCACCCAATAAAAATTTGTTGAAAAATTATTGCTACAAAATTTAGACAACAAAGTGTCATGAGGCATTTAATCTAGTTAAACAATTCTTACTATCACCTCCCACACTTATGCCTCCTAGATCAGATCACCCTCTAATTCTATATTCACGGGCCAAAATCCCTCATTATCTTGCATGCTATCCCAAGAAGATGATGATAAATGAGAGTGTGTGGTCTAATTTATTAGTCAAACATTGCTTGATTATGAGACATGCTATACGCAGGCAGAGAAAGAATGCCTTGCAATAGTTTTTACAACAAAGTGGTTAAGACACTACATGTTTAACCAAGAAATGAGGGTCATTGTTAGGATGGATCACTCATAAATGTTTTTAACACAAGGCTCATTTTCAAGAAGGATGGATGTTTCATAACTTTAATGTGTGAGTTCGAGTTAAATTTTTTTAACCAAAAGTCCGTAAAGGTAAAAATCATCATAGATTGCTTAGCTGAAAACCCATTAGATGGAGGTGATGTAGTTAGCTTCAATTTCCCTAAAAATGAGTATACCATGTCAAAATAAAACCCAAAATTTATGCATGCCCATGGTTTACCGATATTATTAATTTCATTTTCAACCAAGTGTATCCCGAAGGGGAAACATCGTAACAAAGAGGACGACTCCACATCATAGTCGATAAATATGTAATCTAGAACAAGTTCTCTATCGCAGAGCCTTCGATGGAATGTTTCTTAGATGCATTGATGAAGAAGAATATGAGAAGATTTTTATGGATCTCATATTGGAGTATGTGGATGTCACTTCGGAGGCCATGCCACTTCTCATAATATACATTAGATGTGTTACTTCATGTCCCATGTTAGAACATGACATGGTAGAGTTTATGCGTAAATGTCATAAGTTCCAAGAGTTATCTAAAGAGATCCACATACCTGCATAGGCTCTACAACCGATCGCAACGCCATGGCCCTTTTCCACATGGAGTTTTAGATTTGAGAGGGAAATTATCTCCCTCTTCAACAAATGACCACAATTTCATAATCACATCCACTTAATACTTCACCAAGTGGGTAAGAGGCCATGCCTCTCACCACCATGCCAAGATATGTAATTGCTAATATTATTCTCGAACCAAATTATCTTTAGGTATGGGGTTCCACAAGTCATTATCTCTGATAATGGCACATCTTTCAAGAATGAGGAAGTGTGTGAATTGTGTAAAAAATTCAAAATAAATCACCACAAAACATATCTCTATTACCCTCAAGCCTATGGACAGGCTGAGGCTACAAACAAGATGTTAAACTATATTCTCCTTAAAATTGTCAAAGATAACAAATGAAATTGGAATTTAAAGTTATTTCCAGCCTTGTGGGCCTATCAAACATCGATAAGAACACCGATGGGGGAAACCCCCTTTTCTTTGGTGTTTGGTGCGATGGGCAGTTTTACCACTTGAAGTTGAATTACCTAGTCTCCATATCTCACTATAAGGAATTTTGGGAGAAGAAGGATATCAAGAGGCATAACTCTCTCAACTGGAAAGCCTTGATGAAGTTTGATTTAATGTTGAACAATGACACATAGATTATGCCGACAGATGTGTTGATAGTATAACAAGAAGTTCTATGAATGTGAAATATGTGAGGGAGATATGGTATTAAGAATTGACATCTAGATAGACAAAAACGGCAAAGGAAGGAAGCTCAAGCCTAAGTGGTTAGGCCCATATCGAGTCGTAAAGGACTATAAGAATGGGGTGTATCATCTGTGTACACTAGAAGGTGAGGAATTTGGTGAATCTATCAACTCTCTTCATCTAAAGAGATACTACGCATGATTCACTTGATTTTCCACTTGTATATTTATGCATCTCGCATTGGATTTTCATCTGTTAGCTCATTTTGTAAATTTTGTAATCGAGGGATTTTTCTTACAGTAATTCCTAAAAACTTCTGAAAATATTGGAAAAACATTCCAATCATATCTCTTCAAATCTTCATAATGTCATCAATTGTTTCTGAATCATTTGATCAATTCAAACAAGATAAGACAAAGATTTGACAATAATCATAGAAGGCCTCGCATACTTGGTTTTACTCATAGTTTCTTCTAGATTAAGTGTCTTTTCCTATGGTTTGTTCTAGAAGCTTCATGGTGTCACATCTATCCCATATACACCTCTATTTGGAAATAAGAACATTCTAAAATTTTTACCAAGATATATATTTCAAATGAAAATCAACAATTTTTTTTTATTTACACACTTCTTTGCCCCACTAACCTTCGGTGTTGAGCCCATGTCTCTTATTAGTGGTGTAGGGTTGGGAAAGGAGAGAAGTGCCCTTATGCGCTTATGCCTTGAAATTGGTGATGAGCCAATACTTCCTACTGGTAGTATGGGGTAAGGTGTAGGGGGTCTCTTAGAAAAATATAAAATTAAAAGTAGTTCATTCAATAAAAGATGTTGTAAAATCATAAATCCAGAACAAAGTGAGTTAGATGTCCAAAATTCCAAAAGAGTTTAAAACCTCAAACCATATTTTGTCAACCAAGTTTCCATCTATGGATCTATGTCTAGATAAATAGGAAAGCAATTCACATTTTAAACTATGTAGCAAACTTGAGTAGAGTGAGGTCGTAGGTTCTCAATTTGGTTTTTGCCAAATCCTTGTCATTCTCTCGTCATTACCGCTCAACAAATTTCTATAACTTTGCCTTTTCTACGGATCTTGGTGTCGAGACCTCACATCTTACCAGCTACATAGGGTTAGGAGTGGGGAAATTTCATTCTATTATCATATCATTATTTCATCACATTTTTCCAAAATAATAAGAAGTATCAAAAATTGCTTGGAGAAACTAAAGTTCAACATTACATTATACTTGCATAATCATCATATATCAGCATTATAAAACAACAAAATAAATAATTATGTTAGCATTCATATCCATTGCAAACATTTTGAAAAGCATACCAAAGCATAAATTCTAAACACATGTGAATCAAACCATAAATGGAAGTCAAATGTATGCAAGGAATAGCTGAACCAAAAAGAGATATATGTATATATATCATAATAAGTCAAGTTTGTACAAAGCCATCATGCACTAGGTGTGGTCTTAATGCTCATAATGAGCCCGAAATATACAAAAAAATCGTATAAATGCCCCAAAAAATGTCAAAAAAGTAATAATGGCTCAATAGCCTATCAGTCCCTGTGGGAACCTTAAGAAGGTGCACTCCTAACTCTAGGGTTCCTGCTATGGCTCCGACGGTGTGAATGTACTAAGTGATGTGAGTGTCCATGAGTATGACCACCGATTGTGGCCTTGCTGCATGAGTGGATCCTCTCAACGCATTAATCTCTCCCTCTTAGCTTGCTGGTAGCCCGCACTCGGTCTTCAAATCCATGACCATCTCGTTGCCTTCCATAGAGCCACAAAAAAATAAGTGTGGCATCCAACTTGCAAAGGCTAGCCCACATCCTACATGAATCTGTGCTCTCATCTTCCCCATGGGAAGTAATAAGGTGTCTACACAGGACTCGATGAATAAGTTATCGCCACTCCTAAATTTTTGATGCAAAATAAATAAATAATTGTGAGTTAGAAAATAAAAAAAAAAAAAAAGAGATATAAAGCACGTAGAAAATAACATTTATAAACTAACAAAGTCGAGGTAGGAGTAAAATCACATACTCGGATCTCTAGGTACTCATGTAGGGTCCACTAAAGATAACCGTGTGCGGCCGCTATGGGGTCTCGTTGTGCCTCACCTCCGCCTAAGGCAATTTGTTGTCCTATCACAAACTCCTCATCCTCTTCCTTGTCACAAGGAAGTGGATCATATGAGACTAAGGTCTCCATCTCGTGTATGCCTCCTCTCACTCCTCTCTTGATACATATTGGGTGTTATGGCACTCGTGGTCACTCTCCTCCTCCATGTGAGCTGCCTCGCCGCCTCACCACCCAATCCATTATCATCGATCCATCATCAATATCCTAATCACCCGACTCCTCTCTCGGTCTCATCTCCTGTCTCCACCTTAGAATTAGAGTCCACATCTATAGGTACCTCCTCCCCCACTATAAGTAGGTGCGGCCTCGATCTAGAGTAAAGGCGCATGAGTGGTACCAAATATCCATCATGCATGAAAAAATTTCCTAACTACAATGGGAACTCTGGAGTCGAGTAATTTCCATCCAGGATCTCTGCTAGGGCCTTTTTGGGCCTCCTTGACACTCCTATATATGGGTGCCACAAGGGGAAGCATGTCAATATATGGAAGGCCAAACTACTAAGGAACTCGGTCAAATGGATGAGTCTCCACCTTCCCCATCCTATCAACTAACTAGCTAGTAGTGGCACAAGCTACCACTGTAGTCTCGTCTTGTCCCCATACTCCTGCCATATCATGATAAGGAGTATCAACTAGGTCATCAGTAGTCAATGAGGCCATTAGCTGATGTGGCCCTATAAGCACCGAAATCCCTATCCATATGAAGGCCCTAATAGCCCCTGGATCCTACACTGGAATTCCCATATAGTAGGGGATAATACATTCATACACCCAACTCATCACAAGTGTGGGATGGCTAAGAGACTAACCCTGTAAATGAACCACTCGGTACAAGTCATGGTAGGTAGTCCCAAGGATCTCGGCTCACCAAGAATAAGTGAGGCCATATGCCTCAATTTGTGTGATAGTAGGAACCCAATAGTATAGCAATGTATCACCCCTTGTCCCCTCTCAACCTGTGAAGCCAAAATACCGATGATGGCCTTACGGATAGTAGGGATGCTAGCAATGGAAATAGATCAAAACTTAATACCATTCTTTGAACCAACTGACACCACAACATCACCCATATAAGTATCCCACAAGGTATTCGTGGATCTAGATCCAATTGTCTCAAGAATCAGCCTCCTCCCAAGTATCAGAACTCCAAGTATCTGGTACACATCATCCAATGTAATGGTCCACTCACCCCTACAATCTGAAAATTGGAAAGTGTTCTGTCTGCATCCCAATAAGAAAATAAGTCACAAAGTATGTGACTAGAAGGAGTAACATAGGGCACCCAAGAAATACTCCATATACCCGATCTCTGCAATCTGTCAATCTCAACTTGAGTGAGCTAATCAAGGATCTTTGGGAGCCAATCACAACTCCTACTCATGGATCCATCCGATATAATCCTCCTTATGCATCCACCAAAACAATAAGAAGAGTAATAGTGACATTTTTAATAGTAAATCTCATCAAAAACATCATAAATAAAAAAATTAGACTTGAAACAAGTTTTTGCATTTTGTACCAAACTCGCCACCCCCGTGTAGGGTGGCGGCTTTATGACCGCTGCCTTACTAGAGTGGAAATTTTGTAACCATTGCCCTAACATGGAGGCGATCCTATAATCACCTCCCTTCTCATGGTGGTGGTCCTTACAGCTTTTCCATACGACGCAATTACGCTAAAAGCTCAAAAAAAACACCAAAATTGACCAATTTTCACAAAATATAAGACTACCCTATGGGCATCCCCCCTAGAGACTAGTCTAAAACAATAAATTTCAAAAATGACCCTTGCTAGGAAAAGATTTTTAATATTCTACATTTTGGGTTTCAAAACAAACAAATGAGGAAAACTAACTTGAGACTGCGCGACTCGGTCTCTCGCTTATGGAGGCATGATCACAAAATTCAAAGGATGTTTTGGCTATGCTCTCATCAAAAATAGTCACCATGGGCCCAGAGCTCAAAAATCACTAATCGAATATGCACAAATGAATTGAAAATGAACTTGTTTTATATATATATATATATATATATATATATTGTTTTAATTTTGTTTTGAGTGTATGTGTTCACAGAGATAGAGTGGTGATGCGGGTATATTTCTATATCCTGCACAAATGGTAAGTCCTCCGTTGCTTTAATTTAGCATTTATTTTTCCATATTTCATATATTTGCACTTGAGTCTTTTTTTCATTTTGCAGTAGTGGAAGCTTGACAACAAAATTTTAGCACATGGGCATGTCGGGTATAGGTTCTAACTCCCATTTAGGAATACCATACTTGGACTCTATGTTTTACGCCTTTTCATGGCTAGGACATTTCTCCGAGGGGGAAATATGTATGCACCCAAAATTGTATGTGCTAAATTACCATAAAATGGTTACAAAAGTCCCCAATGATGATTCATATCCTTTTAGAAGGTGTTCGAGTTCGAAACCCCATTCGCAGTATATATTTGTAACCTAGACAACCTTACTTATCCTTTACATACTTTTTCCTAGCTTCCTGCTTAGTTTTAGAGTAGTTTTGCCTTTAGTGTCAAAACCGCTACCCTTCCTGGGCGGTGGTTTTGTGACCACCGCCCGTGAAGGGCGGCGATTCTGCGTGAATTTTCAGAGAGTTTAGTCACATTTTAACGTGGAATTATCTCACTTAAATTCCATTTTCAGACATGTTTCTTTCTCATTTTATATGATTTCAAATCCCGACTACCTTTTGGCAATCTATTCTTGCACTTTTATTTGTTATTAATTGTGATTAATAGTTTGAACTCCCTC
Source organism: Taxus wallichiana var. yunnanensis (assembly GCA_018340775.1). Classification (NCBI taxonomy): domain Eukaryota; kingdom Viridiplantae; phylum Streptophyta; class Pinopsida; order Cupressales; family Taxaceae; genus Taxus; species Taxus wallichiana. The sequence goes on along the minus strand of CM031237.1, from coordinate 981,236,056 downwards.
TTGATTTTTGTTATGTCACCATTTGGCTGCCAAGTGGATTTAACCATTGCCCAACAAAAGTCCTATAAATACCATGCTTATATTCAAGCAAAACTCGGAGAATTATTTTATTCTTGATATTGTAAAGATGTTGTCTTTCTTTATGGAAAATTCCAAAGGCAATCTCAATTCAATTGTGTTTGCACTCTTCCACTTGCATTGCTTCCCATTTTACCAATTCAAGTTGTTGTTGCTCTCACATCCTTCTTCTTTTGTTGTTTCTACATTCCCATCCGTTGGACTCATGTGGACACAAATATTGAAAGGATAAACTGAGGGGACAATATTCATACAACCAAATTTTCCACTGTTCTTGTAATATCTAGGTTGGAGGTGTTATTTGCTTCATTCATGTAAATTATCAATTCTGAATTTATCATTTCAAAGTTCATATCAAATATAGTAGATAAATCCTTTCATTGTTTCAATTATCAAGTTATCAGTAGATCAAATCAAATTAGAAAGTTTTTTCTTCAACATTGCCAAGGAAGTTACAGGGAATAATAACTTCTTTGAAGCTGTGATTTATTCTCTATTTCTGAGGTAAGATTGAATATTTTATTTGAAATATTTCAATTAGTTAATTATTTTAGGATTTAAATTAACATGATTGCACAAACATCTAGCTATGTCCGGTTAACTACTTGTTTAGATTCATTTATTAGATTAGAAGCTTTGTTAAAAATACCAGAAAACAATCAAAAATATTTTCTTTATTAGATTAGCTATTTCATTGCTTTTATTCATTCATATATCGAGAATATACCAAAAACATAGTGTAGATTTATTTTTCATGTTCATATTGCTTTGTTATAATATCTTGGTTACACTTTTCATGACAATCACAAGACCTAGAGAACCCAGAGATTTTGTATTCAAACCAATAGTACCTCAACCAAATCTAGCAGTACCATTAGCAGATATTGATCAAGGTCTAAGATTCAACATTTTAAAAACAACTAGAGACATACAAAGAATCAATCAACAATTAGATGTATTAAACATTGAAGATGATAAAGCATTTGAATTTTGGTCAAAACAACCCAATTATAGATTGCCTTGAAATTCATGACCATTAGAGGTCTAGAGCAAGAGTGAACTTACGACGGTGACCCAATGGTGCCAAAACCAAATGGTCTTTAATTTCTCATGGAAATTGATACGAGACTCCGTCTCCTTGTCCTTAAGACACTCGACTCGATATGTTGAGAAGATTGAACAACTTAATGTATTAAACGTCACAACCAATAGGCTTATGATTACCGGACTGCCCCCGAGTGTAGATGCCTTGACGCCCCTCGGGCATAGGATCTTGATCATACATATGACCATATAGGGTCCAAAACCACCATGAGTTCATGGTTGTGATACTCAGTCCCGTAACCCCAATGCACCTACAAACCAATTAGATATTGACACTAGTTTACATGTGATAGTTTTTAGATCATCCCCACTACCACCGATTATCATCGTATAGTTTTCCGTATTGAATATAGTATCCGATCGTGCTAAGGATTTCTAGACAAGACTAGAGAACCTCCCATAGATTTTGTAGCGCCAACATACCTCTCGCACTTCCATGACCTTTTCTAGAAATCCATATGAGGCACCCACATGTTACTTTCCACAAGTCTCACAACCGATAGACAAGATATCTCCGAGCTCGATATTGACTGGAGCCTCGCATTGCCATCCTTTCTGATTTTTCCATCCGATCCTCCAAGGTTAGAGAGGCCTTCATTACAATTGGTGAGCAAGTCACACAATTGCAAGTTAGAGGCACTGCATTACATTGATAACCTATTCACACATATTCATCCATACACCACATTCACTATCTATTAGCTATCCATTATATCCACATCCGCTACTTGGTAAGACCTCTGGGAGGGTAGGTTAAGGTTACGTGTCAATTTTCATCCGTACGAAACCTAGGGCTGACATTTCTAGAACTCATTTGATATCACTTTATCTTCATGATCTGCATAGCTTATCATCTCGTGGTTGTTTTTGGGCAAGTCAAGATATTCATTATCATTACCATCACCAAGTAAAGTGCATATAGTAAATATATTCATGATCCTCATCATCACCAAGTAGAGATTCAAAATGAATATTAATGAAATAGGATCCCCTGAGAGTCAAACCATAGGTTTAAGAATTGAGGTTGTGGCACATGAACAAATGCAATTATTAGAAAATGAATCCCCTCTATAGGTATTAACATTCACTTACCCCATTTTTATAAATAATGGATATCATGATCCTATGAAGAATATTTCTCCTTAATATTGCCTAAAATTTAGGGAATAGTTTCATAGGACCCTAATCAATTCTTATTTGAGGTCAAATTATTATGCCAAACTTATGACTATATTCGCACATAGAAAAAACCTTAAATTGTTTCCTTCAACCCTCAAGGACTCAACCATCAATTGGTTTATGGTATTTCCTTATAAATATATTTATGATTGGGTTAAAATGGAGACAATTTTTCTAGATAAATATCAACATTATTAAGATTAGAGATTGGAAAGAGGAAATTTTCGGGAGGATTAAAAGGAAGATGAAAGCCTCAAGTATTATCTCGATAGTACCTCTTTATCCATAAACTATGTGGTAATGGAATAGAGAAAGAATTTGAGTAAGACTATATTTTTAAGAGGATTGGATAATGAGGAGAGATTCTCTAAACCTAATGGTTAGAGAGGATGTGAGAAAAATAGGACTTGGAGATATTTCTGATATATATAAAAACATTCAAGAACTAGACATGGATTTAAAAGAACAAAAAAACTAGTGAAGTGATCTAGTTTATAGAGGAGCTTTCTAATCTCAAAATAGACATCCTAGTGCATTTAAAAACTTCTCTAGATAATATACAAGTAAAATCCAAGGTTTTATAAACTTTATTGATATATTTTCCTAGATGTAGAGATAAACATGAACTTAAGGATTGTCCTTTAGATAAGGTATATATCTATGGCATCCGTGAGATTAAACACTCTCCACCAGTCAATGCAAATTTCTCCCGGATGTTAAATATCATATAAATAAAGGAAACCACCATGAAGCATAACTTAAGTATATAGGTCAAAGACAAGGTGGTTGTTGAGTAAACAATATGTTGCTTAAGGAAAGAATAGCCGAGAAGGTTCACGCATGGGAGCAAGGTATACTTGGAGGCATAGAAAGGCAGGAAGGAAATGCGTGCGCAAAAGATGGATGGAATGATATGGGACTTAGCCATTTTCTCGTTCATGAGATATTTTTGGAAGATGGTATGTGGAGCACACAAACTAGATAAAGAATTACGCGACACGCATAGGCTATTTTTGGAAAGGGGGCTATCAAGAGCTTTGTATGGGTACCAGCTTAATAATATAATTTCCACTATTAGTTAACTAGAAGAGATCTATTATTAGCACACTTTCATGTGTGTCTCTTATTGTAAAGGCGCGTGTCTATTTATAGTATGTGACCTATTTCGGGAATTAGGTAAGTGGTGAAGGGCATGTCCCCACCCTTATAAATATGTATGTAATAAGTTGTGTAAAATATATACATATACACAGAGAGATAGTGAGATAGATATAGAGAGCTACTATGGAGTTATGCTAGTTTGATGTGTGCATGAGCTATGTTAACAATTATTGTAATGAGCTTCTATATAATTACTATGTTTAATATAATGGAGTGTTTTGGCTGAATCAAAGTGTTAAACATGGTTGTGATTAAGTTCTTGCATGGTTGAATTCATTATGACTATTATTTAGATTCATTTCTCTTTAGATATAGATCTAGAATATGTCCTATAGAATTTTATGTTAGTTCTAGATTTGAATGCATTATCCCTACATCTTGTTCATGTCCTGCACAAACAACACTAAGGAGGATACTGATACCTTTGCATGCTTTAGGTAAGTTCTCGGTCTAAGCTGAGTGATGTGCCATAGCATGCCTGGGTTATTCTTGGTAAATTCTAGGCTGCATCATTGGTTTCGTTTTTGGGACCTATTTTTCAGTTGTTTTCAAGATGGTTCATAATGAAGAAGTACCGATTGACTCTAGCAAGTGTTGAGGAGTGGATAAAAGATCTAGAAGAAGAGTATGCACGGATTCGAGTTTAACGCACACACGTGGGTGGAGCAGAACTCATGTATGATCGTTTATATGAAAGCTTTTTCACTATATTTCGGTAGAACTATACGAGTGGCTGGTTTCTTATGTGTCTAAATGGAACTAGAGATACCACCCACTTTTCTAGACACACGAAGAATTTCAAACCCTCTATGATGCTGATTTAGTTTGGACCCACGTTGTGGATACTTGGTTTCATGGCATCTTGAATATCTATATTATGGAGTTCTCAATTTCTACCTATTCTTGTCCAGAGATAGCCAAGTTTCATTTTCTATGGTATCTCGGGGAATCTATTTACAAGGCATTCCACTGACAATCAATATTTTGATGGTAACCTTGAATTTGGAAGAAAAATTGATGGCTAACTAAACTTCACCATGCTTCAAAGGGACCAGATTGGTTAAAGATGGAAGACTTAGCGGAAACAAGGTAGGGGAAGAAAGGCGGCTAAAGTATAATGAGGCGTGTGAGAGGGAGATAGAGAAGCAATGTGACATTGCAGAGTAGATGGTGTTGAGGAGAGAGATGGCTCATGAAGGATTTGGAGCTCACGTAGAAGACGTGGAGCCGAGCATCGATAAATCCCCATCTAGGAAAGCATGACAGGAACCCTCCTTTTCCTCAAGAGGAAGCATGCCAAAAAAATATGACTGGGCCGCGGCGCACATCTAAACCCACCTAGCAACATAGCCCTTGCACTTGGTTTTCTAGTATCTAGTATGACAAGTAGTCAACAAGCTAATTTAGGCAGTAGGGGAGTAGGAGTAAGTCAGATAGAAAGTACAAAAATGATAGGGAAGATGTCTTCATTGTTGTTTGTAGGTAATTTTTTGGGTACATCATCCACACAGAATACGAGCGCACAAAATGTTAGATTCACTTCTAGGAGAGGTAACACCTCATAGACCGTAGGGGTTCAGTATAGTACTACTATTGCGGCATAGGGAAGTATGTCTTTTGGTCTTATTCTAGCTACGGGTGGAGGATAAGGAGGTATGGGTGGTTCAGCTCCGGTGGAACGGTGGTTTTGGAGGTAGAGGAAACACAAGAGGTTCTAGATTAGGTGGTAAATTTCTGCACCAACCCCATAATATATTCATGGAAATGTCTCTTTGTCTTCCGGAGTATAGGGGCATAAAGGATGCTCGAACACATGCACATGTGTGAAATATTGTGGCGTGAAAAAGGGATCACAACCTTTGAGCACAAGGCAAGCCAATTTGTGACTACGTTACAAGGACGTGCACATAGTTGGCATAGGACGTTTGACCACTCGATCGAACTTGCGTGGATTATACGATATTGAAAGATGTTTTCTTGAAATATTTCTATATCCTTGAGTTTGAGTAGAAGAGTATAAGTGCGCTCAAGGATATTAAGCAAGACACTACCGAGAGTGTCACGAGAGTATGATGCCTGCTTCAAAACCCTTCTATCTAAGCTTTCCTTTGATATTCATGCAAGCCAACATACACAAGTGGTTCGTTGGAGGTTTGATTACACCTTTTAGAAGGGCACTATCACATAATACATACACCGATCGCGTGAAGCACTTGAAGAATATTTACACACTAAGGCGCGTTAGGAGTATGACACTGAGTTATCCCATTCTTGGAATGAAATTGTAGCGAAAAGTAATTGGAAAAACTATCAGAAAATTCAACACATGAGACGTATTCAGGGATTTGGTGTACAGATAGTGAAGTGGAAGGTCATACCAAGGATAATTGTCCCTGGTCGATCGAGACGTTCATTATCTGGATCGTGAGATATGTCATTCGAACCATGATGCTAGCTAGTGCCCATTACGCAATGCGCGATAAGAAATAATGTATCCTACTATTGTAAGATTTTATGGTCCATGACTCATGATACAGAGGACTGTAGATTGATTGGTTAGATCCATGATGCTATAGATATTGGTGTGAGACAGACTAGCATATCGGATAATTCTAAGGGAAAGAATGAGCACCAGGATTGGGATCACAATCAAGTGTGCTATGATCGGAATGAAGGGAATTTTGAAGGAGGTCTTGGAAGAGGGTGTGGATACCATGGTGGATTCGGAGGCCAAGGCCATGGTGGTGGACGAGGTGAGTTTCCTCGTGGGATGTAATTTACATGTGGATCTCATAACCACTACAGTAGAATGTACCTTAATTTTACATGTTCTTTTTGTGGAAATAATCATAGCTATGAGGAATGCTGGACTTGTATGAGCATCTTAGTAAATAACATAAACAAGAGAATAAAGGCACAGGATGGTTCGGATCTAACATGCTTTGGAGAATCGGTGGATGCCCAAGTTGAGACTAGAACCCGAGGCATTAATTGTAAATATTACTACATGTGATGAAGTCACACATGCCCAAGAAGCATTACAAAATAATCCTACCATCACTAAGGAGGAGGTTCTACATGCAAGGTACCTAGATCCTGCCCATTAGAAGGAGGTTTATCAAGAGACCATGCAGGTCCTTAGAAATATTTAAGGTGAGATATAGTGTTTGAAGGAGAAATCACGAGAATATGGAACATGAGAAATAAGTAGGAAAGGTCCCATATGATATTGATGACTTGAGGGAGGTGTGAAAAATGTTGCGCCAGAGAATATCATTATGTTGTTAGGGAATTGGCTGAAGGGAAACACTCGTGTGCAAGTATTGAGACTAGATGACAAGTCCTACATGTAAATCTTCCCCCGATAGTATAGACTATGACAAGGAGATTACTTTGAATGATGTTGTCGATGGATGGATTTTGAGAAAATATTGATTGTACAAAGCGTGGAAGTAAATGTTCTTACTTTATATGCATGAGTGCGAGATGGGGAGACCTTCATCGTGCAACTGTCTTCAAATGTGCTATTTATGGCTAATCGGACTAAGGCCACTCCCATAGGATTTTTGAAATATGTATCCATTACTATCCAATGGGCCAAGTTCACTAGGGATTTTGAGGTATTAGAACTTGAGAGCAGATAAGTACTCTGTTTGGGCACCCTTGGTGTTATGTAAATAATGTTGTTTTATGGTTCAACAAGGGATACATTAGTTTTTAGAATAAAGAGGAACAAGTTGTAATCCATTTAACAGATGGGAAATCTACACCGTATTTTGAGCCATTGAGTGAGGAATATTTAAACAGGATCTATGTGCACACCATTCGAGACCCAGAGGTTATTGAGCCATCTAAGGAAGGAATCCTTCAGTGAGAAGATGCATAATCCATCAGTGATACTATGAGTATAACTTGTGATAATTGGGCTCATGATACTTATGAATTGGTAGGGCACAAAGTATGGAGCGCGTTTGCATTCGAGAAAAGTGGAATTTTTTCTATTAGAAGTATAGGTCACTCAATACCTCAAGATACTTTGGAGAAGAAGATCTTACAACATTCCTATAAGCCATAGAGGAGTAGTGGGAGGAGACCAGTCACGAGAAGGAATATGTTAGCATATACCTTCATGGGACGAGAAAGTGCGCTAATGGGTAGTTCACATGGATAATCTGTTAGGATAAAATTTATTATCCTAATATTTAATTATGCATAGTTGGATTATTTAATTAATTTTAAATAATTATATTGTTATATGGTTAAACAACCATATTTTATCGTATTGATTGTTATATTGTTTTAAACAATATATTTGTCTTTATGTAATTTTGCTTCTCGGATGTTATTGGAAGCTTGTTTATTCTGGTTTGTGGTTGCACCTATGCAACTCATTTTCCTAGATGTATTTGGTTGTGCAATATCTATAAATATTGCAGCCCATCCTCTATAATTTTTTACTGATTGAGATCAATAAAATCTACACAGGCTTCCATCCCTATTTCTCAATCAACATTTGGTACGAGCAAAAGTCGGCCCTGTGAAGGTGTGGAAGAGAGAGGAGAGAGAGAGAGAGAGGAGATTGAGAGACGTGTTTGCAGCATTTGAGAGCCATGCTGCCTCGTGCAAACTCCCGACCCCATCCCCGCCTCCCCCACATGCTGGTACTTGGAAGGCAAAATAGCTGTATTGGAAATAATATTTTTTTTTCCAATAAAGGTTTTTTATCTACTGTATGTGGAGGTTGTTTTGCTTGTTTTGGAGGTTTCTATGCACCTGCAGTGAACAAACAAGCAAAAACAAAAGTGATCAATACACAGAGAAAAGAAAATAAAAAAAAGTGAAGGAAGCCTGCACAAAATATACAGTGGAAGAGGAGAATAAGCGGCCAGGGAAGGAAGAACAGCAAAAATGCGGCAAGAGCAATAAAATTCGGCGCCAGGGACAAAAACGCGGCTTTGATATAAAAAACGTTTTTGAGCTTGCCGCGCCATTGCTGCCCCGGCGCTGCACAAAGGAGAAAAAAACGTTTTTGTGAGCACATTCATCAAAAACACACCCAGTAATACGGGCGTTTGAGGCAAATATACAAAGAAAAAGATGCGCCTAAGTAAAAAAACGTGCTCAAAGAACAAAACACACTAGGCATTGGAAAAACGTGTCCAGCAAGGAAAAATGCGGCGGGGCAATAAGAAACGTTGCAAAGAAAAAAAAACGTTTGAGGAGACAAAAACATGCCCAAAGGCGGCTGCACTTGTAGATCAGTGCGTGGAAAGGAAAAAATGCGGCCATAGGCGAATACAAAGGCGTGGAAGTGAAAAGAAAAGCTCCAGATCCGTTTTTGGGCAAATACAACCCTAAAAACGCCCCTTCACCAGCATGCGCCACGTGGCATCCATTTTCCAAGAGGTAAGTCAATTTATTTGTCAATAAATACAAATTGCTTCCTTCCATAGTCCAAGCGCCCCAAGTGGCCAAGTTGGTTAGTGCATTTGCCTTAGAAGTGAGAGGTTTGAGGATCAAATCCCACTAAAAACACTCAAAAACTCTCCTTTTGCATCTGGCGGAAATTTTGGTGAAACTGCTAAATTTAGCAGGTTTTTTGAATTTAGTTACAGCTAACTAAATTTAGCGGAGCAATCCCTAACTTAGGGTAAAAAAAAATTTTCTCCTATTTGGTCTGTTTTCTCATTCACATTTTTACAAAGGAGACCCACCTAAAAATTGTTTTTTCAGCTATTTTTTTGCAATTTTTAGCATTTTGGGTTGGGAGGTCACAGGGACCGAAAGCGTAATTTTTGCTGTCATTCAAATTGTATGGTATATTGTACTAATTTGTAGGTTTCATAGTCAATCGCAAAACTTTGTAACTACTCGTAAAAGCGGCGAGAATGTAATAAAAAATAGTAAATTTAGTTACGTAACACTCACGAGATCCTAGATCTCATTCGCGGCGTTCGGTATATACGGTATTGCCTCGGGAAGCGCTTACGGGTAAAGCCGTGACTACACGCACTTAACACCTAATATAGCTGCAACAACATGTCATTGGGCATCGTCCCTATAAATGGGAGTAATAAGGTCACATCGCACACACTATGAACCATCCCATCCGCTGCGTGAGCGATTGCGAAGACATAAACCGGTGAGAGAAATTATCCGAGTATATAGCGGGTTACGTGCGCGTATGAGGATATTTATGTGTCAATAAAACGCATGACCCCATCGATCTTGTCTTGGTACCACGATCGAATTCTTTCACGTACGTTAACGCCTCTTTCACGCATCGCGGGTATATAGAAAGAGCGAGCTTCTTCCATGCAAGACGGGTATATCGAAAAGGGCGTATATAGAAAGGTTCAGTATATTGGACTAACGGTATATAGATTGGGAGACCTAATACCGGAGTGATAAGAGCCAAACCCTGTCGGTGATCTGCAAAATGGGCACAATGCCCCCAAATTTTTCTTCCGGATTCTGATTGCTCGAGGAAGCAACTATGCAGGGCTGGAAGACAAAAATAAAAACACAACTTGAGTTTGAAGAAATCGCTGTTGTGGATGGTACTCTAACCGAGATCACCAACGGATGCAACACAACAACGACAATTTGATAGAAGCAGATCGAAAGCAAAACTCATCATTTTGTTTGGAGTGTCCGTTGATGTGCAAGTCCACATTCGAGATGAGCACAATATATGAGGCCAAGAACAAGAATGTCATACTCAATTTGCAGAGTCGGAGATTACATACATTGAAATTCAAACAGAATGAGAAAATTGAAGCCTTCTAAGAAGAGTTGCAGAGTTGAGGGCTTCACTTCTAGCCCTAGGAGAGAGGTCAAAGATGAGTCTCTGTTCCCATTGTTTCGAGAGCTCTCCCTTCTTCTTATCGAATTTTTTCACAACTCTAAACCATGATCGACAATTAGTTTTGACAAGTTAGTAAACCTAATGCAACAAGAGGAAGCAATGCACAACAAGGATGATGAAGAGGAGCGAGCATGTCTTCACATCAAAAATGGAAAAGAAAGGTAAAGGAAAACCTAAATCCTATCAAAAGTCCCCACATCGAATCGGTATCATGGGGACAATCAATGTAATAGCGATGTCCAATTTGCAAAAGAGGACATGACTTGCAAGAATGTTGGTTTAACACATATAAGAAAGGTTCATCAAGCAATTCCGGACCACAACAACAACAAACTTACAAGGACATTCAAACAACTATCACGGGCAAAAAAGGGGAACCGGAAAAGAAGCAAAGGTAATATTGCTTTCGAGCAACAAGATCGATAAGACAATGAAGACTTCTTGTTCACCTTTGCTCGATCAAGTGAACCATCCACGTCATCTAGTGACGCCTGGTATGTTGATTCCGGGAGCCACTCGACACATGAGGCCACAGAAGTGGTTTATTTCAATGAGGACACGCCATCGAAAAATCATGTTTCGTTGGGAGATGATTCTTCATATAGATTCGAGGGATGGAAACATTTCTCACCCCTTGGTTCACGCAAATGCAAACTATCGGATGTTTATATGTCCACTGGGTTGACAAAGAAAGTCAACTCCTAGATCACAACTTGAAAATTGACTTTGATAGTCAATCCGGCAAGAAAATGTATGTCGATTCGAGATAAATCTAGAGGCTCGAAAATAATTGTAAAAGCCTCAAATGTGGGACGAATGTTTCAACTTGATTTCGTTCACAAAAATGATCAAGCACTCATGGCTAAAAACTCCACCTCAGCTCAGTTGTGGCATCGGAGATTTGGTCATGTAAGTTTCAAATATCTCGACACACTTCGCGGTGTAATATGGTACATGGGCTACCATCTCTTGAAGGATACGAGACAAGTGTCCCACCATTTAGAGGGAAACAACATAGAGTTTCATTCCAAACAAGTACTTTTCGAGCTCATGGTAAACTTGACCTGGTTCATACCGATCTGTGTGGTCCAATGCAGCCAAGTCATTCAGGGTTCCAGTACTTCATGCTCTGTGTTGATGACTATTCACGCAAAATGTGGATTTTTGTCTTCGCAAGAAAAGTGAAGCCTTTGAAACATTCAAAAAGTTCAAAGTGGCAGTTGAGAAAGAAACTGGTCGTCACATCAGAACTCTCCGCTCAGATCGAGGGGGGGAATTCACCAGTGATGAGTTCAGAAACTATCTACAAACTCACGGGATTCATCGACAAATGCCTCCTCCACACACACCGCAGAAAAATGGTGTTGTCGAGAGAAGAAATCGTACTATCATGGAAATGGTGCGATGCATGATCGATGATTCGAACTTGCAAAGACATTTTGGGCAGAAGCAGCAAAAACAACAGTGTATTTGCTAAACAGAGTGCCCACAACTGCTCTTGATGGAATTACACCACAAGAAGCATGGTCAAAGAGGAAACCATCCATTGCACACCTCGAGTATTCAGTATTGCAAAGTGACATGCACATACCCAAACAAGACAAATAAATTGGACATGAAGTCACAAAATCTCATCTTCATTGGATACGGTGAAGAGACTCTTGGGTATAGACCGATGGATCCTAAGATGAAAAGTCTACACAAGCGAGAGATGTTGAGTTTTTAGAGAAAAGGAAGCAGAGACTCCTCCTGACTCGCAAGATGTAGATTTTTCACCGATGTAAAAGCCCAGAAGCTAATGTTCCCTCGAAGATGAAAGTGATGATGGGGATGATGGTGTTGATCGAGATAGAACCACAACCCATGGGAAAATGTTCAACGTATGCCTAAATGGTGTACAAGTACATTACAAGATGCAAGGCTGGATGCTCCACCGGATACATCCACCCCTGGACCACGGACTCGCAGTAAAGCAAGAGAAGAAGTTAACTTTGCTTTGATGAGTAGAGTCATTGAATCAGACGAGCCCTCTACAGTTCAGGAAGCCCTACAGTCAAAAGCTTGGAAAGATGCCATGGATTCTAAATATCAATCAGTGATGAAGAATAACACTTGGCAGCTTGTCGATCTGCCACCAGGGAAGAAACCCATTGGTTGCAGATGGATATTCAAAACTAAGTACAAAGCAGATGGGACAATGGACAAGTGCAAAGCAAGACTTGTAGAAAGTGCGCACTCGAAAGAAGGCATTGACTATGAGGAGACATTTGCTCCCATAGCTAAGATCAAAAGCGGTCGGGATGATCTTTGCTCTAGCTGCTCATTTGGTTGGAAAGTCCATCCAGATGGACGTAAAAGTGCCTTCCTGAATGGAGATTTGCAAGAAGAAGTCTACATGACTCAACCTTGAGGGATATGTTGTACCTGGTCAAGAAGAAAAGGTATGCGGACTCGGGAAATCTGCGTATGGCCTCAAGCAGGCACCGGGCATGGTACATCAAGATTGATGAGCATCTCGTACAACATGGATTTGTCAGAAATCCATACGATCCCAATCTCTACCTCAAAAAGCAAGGGGGGGAGATGGTGATTGTTGTAGTTTATGTCGATGATCTAGTCATCACTGGCAGTTCAGTGAAGATGATTGATGAAACAAAGAAAGATCTTAAGCGATCATTCGACATGACAGATCTCGGGCTTATGACTCTTGTCTTGGGTCGGAAGTATGGCAAAAAGAGAATCACATCTTTGTTTCTCAGATGAAATATACCAAGACAACGCTCGAGAAGTTTAGGATGATGGATTGCACACCAATTGCTACACCTATGGAGAACAGATTACAATTATCTCGTTCAGATCCATCTCCTGAGGTAAGTGCCACTCTCTATCGGTGCAGCTGATTAGGAGTCTTATTTACCTGACCTACACTAGACCAGGATATCAGCTTTGCGGTGAGCTATCTATCCCGGGTTCATGCAAGAACCCAAAATTTGTCATTGGAAAGCAGCAAAGCGCATTTTGAGATATATCAAAGGATCAGTGGATCTTGGTCTAGAATACAAGAAGAATGAAAACTTCTTCTTATTTGGATATTCGGATTCGAGATCATGCGGGTAACATTGATGATAGAAAATCCATCGGATTTGTATTCTTATGGGATCTAGACCAATATCATGGGGAAGTAAGAAACAACACTTTGTTTCTCGCTCTTCTGATAGAAGTATAGAGAAGTCATGTCTGTGAAGCGAATACGTCGCATCTGGAAGGACTTGGAATACCACAAGACAAACCGACCACCATGTATGTTGACAACGAAGGTGTTCTCAAACTTGTTCGCAATCCAGGTTTTCACGAAAGAACAAAGCACATTGAAGTTCAAGTTCATTTCATACGAACATGTATGAAGCACAACATCCAATACCTTCAATTTTGTCCAACGGTTGAACAACGGCGAGATATTTTCACAAAGTCACTTGCACGTGACAAGTTCGAAGTTTTTGAGCATTTCTCTCCTCATCATTGCTCGCATACCTGCACAATTAAGGGGGAATGTTAGGATAAAATTTATTATCCTAATATTTAATTATGCATAGTTGGATTATTTAATTAATTTTAAATAATAAATTGTTATATTGTTATATGGTTAAACAACCATATTTATCGTAGATTGTTATATTGTTATAAACAATATATTTGTCTTTATGTAATTTTGCTTGGATGTTATGAGAAGCTTGTTTATTCTGGTTTGTGGTTGCACCTGTGCAACTCATTTTCTCGGATGTATTTGGTTGTGCAATATCTATAAATATTGCAGCCCATCCTCTATAATTTTTTACTGATTGAGATCAATAAAATCTACATAAGCTTAAGTCCTGTTTCTCAATCAACATAATCTTATAGAATGGAATGAGATCGGGATCGCTCTACTCGGTTTTTTAGAGCAATGCACCTACTCAAATATGCACTTATCATGGTAATCAACCTATTTAGCACCACATTCAACAATGTGAGAGACTGGATAGAGTGGCAGGAAGTGTTACCACCTTCACTCTGGGTGCACAAATTTTATTCCACTCTACAAGGTCAGCACACACTTGTTATGTATATATGAAGCTACATAGAGAAACTGGAAATTGGTAGGATTTGATTGCAAGAATGATCTAGACTTTTGACTACTTCTCTACTAAACCTCCAGTAGAAGAGGCATTAAAGGTTATAAATCACTTAACTATGGGAGATAGTGCAAAAGCGGAAGAACTCATTCAGGATTTATTTGGTGAGATAGACTTAGGAGCACATTTTGATGAAGAAGAAAAAACTGACTCCACGCTTACCTTGAGAAATAAAAAGGAAATATGGTCTACATAGTGGATGATGAAGAAGTAGAAAATATGGATTTCGATCATTCAACAGGACACATGAAGTCCGGGACAATGTAGATAGGAACACGCATGCATATTATGAGCCTATGAAGACAAAGAGAGTGAATATCGGGCACGATGATCTTGAACCTAAGGAGGACATAATTGGGGATTATTGGTCTGACTCTGAAGTGGAAAAAATCATAGAGTTACTACGATACTTTCAAGACTTATTTCCTAGGGGATATAATGAGTTAAAAGGCGTGCATGAATCATTAGGAGAGATGAATATCAATCTTACAAAAGGTGTTTTCCGGTCGGGGAAGAGACCACATAGGATGAACCCTAATTTACGTGTAAAAGTTAAGGAAGAAATTTACAAGATGTTGAAATTAGGCATCATCAAGCCCCTAGAAGAGTTTGAGTGGGTTAGCACCAATGGTTATTAGTATAAAGAAAGATTGCTCGGATTAGGATTTGTGTGGATTACAAAGAACTGAACGTTGCATGTGTAATTGATCCCTTTCTTACACATTTCATAGAGGATATATTAGAAGGTGTTGCGTATGGCACGAAATCTATTCTTTTAGAAATGAATTATAAATCCTAGTGCATTTAAACAATTCTCTAGATAATATACAAGTAAAATCCAAGATTTTATAAACTTTATTGATCTATTGTCCTAGATGTAGAGATAAACATGAACTTAAGGATTTTCCTTTAAATAAGGCATATATCTATAAAATATGTGATATTAATCACTCCACCATTCAATGAAAATTTCTCCCGGATGTTAAATATCATATAAAGAAATGAAATGACCATGAAGAATAACTTAAATATATAGGTCAAAGACAAGGTGGTTGTTGAGAAGACAATATCTGCTAAGGAAAGAACAACCAAAAGGTTCACATGCGGGAGAAAGGTATACTTGGAGGTGTAGAAAGGAATGGGAATGAAACGTGCATGAAAGATGGACTCATCTAGGACTTAGCCATTTTCTTGGTCACAGGCTATTTTTGGAAGATGGCATGCAGAGCACACAAACTAGATAAAGACTTGCACAACATGTATAGGCTATTTTTTGAAAAGAATTTATCAAGAGCTTTGCATGGGTACAAGTTAATAATAGAATTTCCACTATTAGTTAACTAGAAGAGGTCTATTATTAGCGAACTTGCATGTGTGTGTCTTATTGTAAAGGCGCATGGCTATTTTCAACATGCGACCTATTTCAGAATTAGGTAAGTGGTGAAGGGCAAGTCCCCACTCTTATAAATATGTATGTAGTAAGCTGTGTAAAATATATACATATACATAGAGAGATAGTGAGATAGATATAAAGAGCTACTATGGAGTTATGCTAGTTTTGATGTGCACATAAACTATGTTAACAATTATTTTAAGGAGCTTCTATATAATTACTATGTTTAATATAATGGAGTGTTTTGGATGAATCAAAGTGTTAAACATAGCTGTGATTAAGTTCTTGCATGGTTGAATTCACTATGAATGTTATTTAGATTCATTGCTCTTTAGATCTAGATATGGAATCTGCTCTATAGAATGTTATGTTAGTTCTTGATTGAATGCATTATCCCTTCATCATGTTCATGTCCTGCATAAAAACAAAAATAAGGACTCGGTACCTAGGTTGAGTGATGTACTAGATCACTCGACCTAGGTTGAGTGATGTACTAGCACGCTTGGGTTGTTCTTGGTAAACTCTAGGCTTCATCAAGTGTTAGTTTCCCTTCAAACCATCATTTTTCCCCTAGAAATCAATAGCCCATAAATAAATAGAATCCACCTTTCCTCGAACACAACCTTGGGGAAATATATACCTCAAGAGTGGAATAATAATAAATGGGTAAACCCATATCAACATTAATAGATGCCTCAAAAACATCAACAACAATGGCCACCCCAACAAAACTATACCCAACAAGGTAATTAACAACCATTCCAAGGCCAAAGGTGAAATAAAAATGTGCAAAATCAACAAGTAAGCCCTCATACTTGGACCTTCCCATCACCACTAACCACCTCAATTCGAGCGGGTGAACCAACCATAATTTCCTACTCAACATGTGGCCAATCCATAAAATGTGAAAGAAGAAACCCTTGTATATTTTATGAAATTAGAAAACTTTGCCAATATAAATGGCATTAGTTATGCTAATGTCCATATCCACTTAGGAAGACTCTTCCACATTCTCCTTTACCGATTATCAAAGAAATATATGAATAAAAATAAGATTCGAAGAGACAATTCCCAAAATACCTATACAAAATGGAAAACATTCCAAAACCTCATATTTACCAACTATAGCATTCCTAGAAAGATTGAGAGAAAAATAAGAAAATAAGCATTATCATAAGAGTTCGAATTTGATCTCATAGAAGAAGCTGAAACACCTTAGTCTTGGAATCGATGGCACAAGACTCCACTAGGTTTTTGTAGACATTAAATCATGCATTTTAGGTACATTTCTAGGTCCTAGTCACATACCACTATTCATATGATTTCTAAGCGATAAAAGTACTAATTGACCATTGTCTTTGGCCTCTTTGTTTTCTTTCTAGTTTCCTTCTTGGTCTTACACACCCTATTTCCAAGTTTGAATTTTAATACTTCATCTTTTATGAGTCTAGACACCAACACACTGGTGTTGTTTTCCCCTCCAGGCGCCCCGGCCTCTTTGTATCTTACTCACCTCTTTTGGTCCTCTTCTTAGCCATTAGGAATCATATTTTCTTATGGGTTGGAATTTTAGTGGTTAATTACAAATTTCAAACAAGGGAATCATATAAATACAAAGCTATGTGACCAAAATAAGGGACCAATCTCTAAGCATCTATTACTATCACCTAAGGTTTCATCCAAAGGCATTCCAAGAGCATTAAAGCATCCATCTAGCTATCATTTAAGGGAAAAGGGATTGTATTCTTCTACATACACTTCATAAGAGGGGAATTTCATTTTGAAATCCCCACATCTACTTACATTGCTACATTCTAGCTATTTATCGCTATTAAGTGCATCTTGCATAAGAGCCACCTAGGGCACGATTCTACACACACGTTAGTGAAACACCCGGATCGTAAGTTCACTCAATTGGGTGACCGCCGGGGTCAGTCCAACTCCCCATTTACATATTTTTTATTTTTAGGATTTGATGTGTTTTGGGGTTTTGCAGGTGCTCTTTCTCTTTACATGTTATAGGAGAATTATGTGGGCATAGTGCGACACACAAATGATAAAAAATAAGGGAAAAAACATAGAAGCGATAAAGATGAAATTACTTTTTGACCATTTTTGCAATCACGGGTGCCCAATAGTGGTCTTAAATGCCTAGAAACCTTTGACCTAATCCATGCACCCTAGTCTAGCTTATTCCATTAGTTCTATAAAATTTTGTGTGTGGTTATGACATATTCCTCCTCATGTTTAGTAGTTTTCCAGATTCAACACATCTTGGCATTATTGTGGAACCAACTAAGTCTCTTATTCCATCTCTTGCACTTAGGGTTTTAATTTCTACTTTCTTATTTCTTAGGTCAGATCTATACTTTATTACTTATCATTACATTGTGAATATGTAATTAAGGTTTTAAAAATCTCAATATTTATTAAATCATTTGGTGAACCCATCTCATTCAAACACACTTGGGTCCTCATTTCATCACTTATTACATTTTTCTTAAGATCCTCACATCATGGATATCTCCATTCATGATTTCTTACTATCCAATCCTGAGTGTAGAGATAAAATCATTACTCTCTTGGATACTACTCACATTCCTTTTACTACTCATCTAGAAATTGTTTATCAGACATTTGTTGATTCCTTTTCTCAAAGTATCTTACTTTTCCATCTACTATAGTTGACAATATTTCTATTTACGAAAATGATCCTCCTCTTTATATATGAGTATGCATTAATAACTTGGGTGTTAAGTGAACTTTAGTTGATAATGGATCTGATCTCAATATTTTTCCTTTATCATTCATTTAGAATATAGGCCTTTCCATAGCTAATCTTAACCCAACATCTATTTCTCTCCGGGAATATGATTCTACTACGTGTCCATGCCTCGGAACTATTACTTTTCCTATCACAGTTGGGCCAAAAATGGTTCTTATAGTATTATTTGTTATTGATATCCCAATTTCATATAATTACTTACTCGGTAGACCATGGCTTCACAAAATGCAAGCAGTTCCTTCTATAGTTCACTGGTGCATTAAATTTCTACATAAGTGCTTTGAATATACAATTCCCATTGATAACACCCCATTCCAATATTGTAACCTAGATCTAACCACTACATTACCTATTTCAAATTCTCCTACTATCCATCATGATGCTAATATGTGAACCATGGACTATCCAGACAACTTTCCTCCACTCAAAGGAACCATTTGTGCATTAGATGTTGTTCCAACCGCTCAAGTGACACCCCTCCTACTAATTCTACGGTGCTTTATTAGGGGTCTATTTATTCATATGACACCATGTCACCTTAATTGTACTCTCATGAGAAATATGCATCTACACTTCCTCCATTCACATGCACTCTCTTCATGAATAATGCTTACTGGCTGCACATTCCATTTGACCCTACTTTCTTTGACACTATTTGCACACATGATGGCTTGGCTTGGCTAGGATTCACGTTGGATGATATCATCCCTCCATCACATTCTCCTCATTTATATCATGGGTATGTTCACATTACTGCTTCTTATGGCCTCTAAGTATTTCATCTATCAGTCTTTGTCACACACATTCCTTGCCTCTCTCCACTTACTCTTGGACAATCATGGCTTGAATACATTGGTGGAACTTTAGATCCTGATCATATCAAAATTTCATTCCCCATGCCCTTCGACCACATTTTTATTTGTAATGATTCATTTCTCAGCTATTCACAAAATCTTACTCGATGGTATGCACATGGATTTCCATTACCACCTTTCATTGACAAAGAATATGCAATGGGCATGTATAATCTGCACCGTAATGGATCCTTACTTGATCAACCACATACTATTTCTTACTAGGTCTTTGATGCATCTCCATTTGAATTCGACCATGAAAATGATGATATTTTAGATGAAATTACTTGATTCTTCTTCATCATCATATGCTTGGGGAATCATGCATACTATCCCCCCTACTAGAATTTTTAGGTGTCTCGCATTTCTATTGTTTCACTTCATACTTAAGATCTATTCTTTCACATGCATCTTACACATCTAGATACAATTGTATCATCATTACCTAATGATGCCCTCTTTTGGTATGGTTCACACTTGATTGTTGAGGGAATACTACATCCATGAATCTCACATCATACACACGACACATTTCACACTCGGCGCATTTACGACACATCTTTCTAGCGCACATTCATCACAACACACTACCTATGACACACTCTAGTTCCATGGTTCATACTCGATTGATGAGGGTCTAAATCTGAAATGAACCTCCCATACTCACTCACTCTATACGCTCTATGCTTCATCGATCATATCTTTCTAGTGCACAATTCAAAAAATTTCCTGATGATGCACTCTTGTTATATGGTTCATTCTTGATTGATGGGGTATTTTATAAATGAACCTCATCTCATGCATATTCATACACATTCACTCGGGAGCATGCTACTCATATTACACTCACATTGAATTCCATTCCATTTCACACTCACAACATAATGCATATCTTGGTTGCACATTGTTCTTGTTTGCTTATGCTTGCATATTACACCTTGCTTACTATGTTAGACAAATATTTCATATGTCATTATATTTTCTATATATAAATGCATGTTCACTTGACTTCTAGTTGTGAATGCATACTTTATAGATATCATTTTAGGTAGCACGAATGCTTGGCACTTTGTACCTCTTACTAGTTCCACATCGGCTCCTGGGGCATCTACTTTCGTACACACTATAAGTGTTATTGTTTCATTTTATACTATTTACTATTCATTCTAGCACAAAACTATATCAAATCATACACACTTTGACATAATTTTTATCTTTCTAACATGTTAATGGGTGCTTTATGTGCAAAATTTTCTTTACATGAACTTTTTCCACCATGGTTTTCTACATTACTTTGTTTGTCATTGTTTGTCATTCTATGTGGGATTTTCTCATTGTCTTATGTGCACTTTGTATGATTTTGGATTATTTAGCCATGATTGTCTTGTGAAATTGTGAGCGATGTCCCATGGTTGAAACTTGCTTTTGTTGTCTACATTGTATTTTTGCTTAATAGTTTACACTTTGTCTTCTATATGCATATTTGTATTGTTTGTACTAACACATGTTTCAACCACTTTTTTTGTGTTCCTTGGTTTCTACAAAGCACATTATGTCCCCCGTAGGGTATCAGTTTCATATCAAAGTTTGGTCCTCTTCTTTGGGTTGTATCCTCTTACCAACATTCACATGCACCCCAAATAAGAAGGCATACATTAGGTGAATTAGTCACCCCATTGCAGCAGTACACAGTCACAATTCAGACCATCACAATATAAGAATAACACAATATTTAGTCACGAAACATCCCAAAATATGACTTGGGTCATCAAGACAAACAAACGTCAGCGCCAAAGATATAGCCATGAGTGCACAGGTGCCCCTGCCCTTTCGGGTGCCTATGACCAAGTAGTTACATAATTTTTCGGATCAACATAGTTTCAAAGATTTTACAGCGGTTTACAGAAAAAAACACAATCCTTCAACAATCAACATGCATGTTATCTTCATTTTTCTATTTGTGTTAGATCAAATTGGATCAAATTTGGTTAAAGAAGGATCACACCATCTATAGTGGTGTATAAATCTTAGGGAATCAGTCAAAGTATGGATAATAACACTACACCTTTCTCCATACACTCTTTCGTAGTGGCGTGAGATTTCCTAAAAACTCATTTTTTGTGAGATCACCTGAAAAAATCATTCTTTTCGTGATATCACCAAAAAACTCATTCTTCTACAACATTTTTAGGATCCTTTCTATCCTTTCACTCATCACATATTAGGTGCACATGTTCCTTTTTGCATTTTTACATACTTGGATCGAATTTTTCATATACACATATTTGACTACTCCTTTTCTCTTCTCTTTTATAGGTCCATCCTTATGGGAAGCAATAGTCACATCATCAAACACATAAAGCAACATCGAAAGCGATTCAACAATGTGACACATACACATATGCTTTCACCCATAGGGTCACCTCCTCTTCTCTAGCTTCCACACTTCATTCTATAATTCCACACTTTTTCTGTCTCCTCGGCATGCATTTCACCTTCAATCTACATGGTTATCAAGTGCGCATATCTTATCTACTTTATGTTATCAAGTATTCATTCAATAACATAAATTGGGGGAAAATGTACACACTAAATCACACTCTTTGGGTACATTTATAGGTCCTAGTCACATACGAATATTCATACAATTCCTAAGTGAGATAAGTAATAATTGACCACTTTCTTTGGTCTCTTTGCTTTATTTTTGCTTTCCTTCTTGGCCTTACACACCATATTACCTAGTTTAATTGTTGATGCTTCAAATTTTTCGAGTGTGTAAAATAGTGCCAGCCAGACGCTTAATGCCCAAGTGCCCTCGTCCCCTCGGGTGCTCCGACCTCTTTATATCTTACACACCTCTTTTGGGCCTCTTTAGACATTGTGCATCTTGTTTTCTTATGGGTGAGACTTTTAGTGGTTGATTTACGAAATTCAAACAAGGGAATCATTTGGATATAAAGATATGTGACCAAAATAAGGGACCAACCTCTAAGCATTGATTACTATCACCTAAGGTTGCATCCAAAGGCATTTCAAGAGCATCAAAGCATCCATCTAGATATCATTCAAGGGACAAGGGACTGCATTCTTCTACATACACTTCATAGGAGGGGAAGTTCATTTTGACATCCACACATCTATTTTAATTTCTACATCTATCTATTGCTCATTATTCAATGCATCTTACACAAGATCCACCTAGGGAAAGATTCTACACACACACACACACACACACACACACACACGTATAATTACATGGAGTCACGAAATGTAGTGCGGTGCTTGAATCGTAATTTCACTCATTCAGGGTGACCAGGGGTTAGTCGACTTCCCATTTGTATCTTTTTATTTTAGGATTTGATGTGTTTTGGGGTTTTGCAGGCGCTCTTTCTCTTTGTAGGTTTGAAAAATTTTATGGGCATAGTGTGACACACGAGATAATCAACATAGAAGGAAAAAAGCATAGTAGAAATCACTTTCGACCATTTTCATACTCACAGGCACCCAACGGTGGTATTTAGTGCTAAAACACCCTTGACCTAATCTAGGTTCCCTAGTATAACTTATTCCAATAGTTCTGCAAATTTTTTTGCGTGGTTGTGACATATTCGTCCTCTGTTCAGTAGTTTTCCAGCTCGACACATCTTTGGGATTATTGCAAAACAAGCTAAGTATCTTATTCCATATCTTATACTTAGGTTTTAATTTTTACTGCTTATTACGTAGGTCGATCATCTTGTATTACTTATAATTACATTGTGACTCTGTAATTAAGGTTTCAAAATCTCTATATTTGTTATGAGTACATCTTAAGCTTGCCATTTCTTCAGTAAACACAACGGGAATAAATTGTTTATTTTTCTTCTATTATGTCAAAGATCCAAATGTGATGGGGATCATTTCTGAAAGTTCCCTAAACATATCTAAATGGTTTCAGTGCAGAATATCATCTCGAGAGCTTTCCAACGACTGTGAGAACGCGAAAACGGACATCGGGAGCTCTAGATATGTTCGGTCAAAGTTCGGTCAACGGGAAAGTCAACTCTGGTCAACTGGTCAATATTTGGACCAATCGCACTGTGACACGTGGCTTGCCAACACTCGTCGAATTCGCTCGATTTTCCTATCGGGAGACGACAAGTGGACTACAGGATTATTTCTATTCCACATTGTATGGGTCGAAATAATATTATTTGGTAAGGCCACTTTCCAAAAGCCACATGTATATATTAATGTGTATACATTAATATTAACTCCTACACAGCTGCCAAACATATGTCCACGTGGTAAAGGCATGCATTGTCATGCGTGGAAGATTCCACGTGAGGAGAGGGAGGTGAAGCGGTGGTAGGGGGGCGGTTATAAGCCCAACGTGGTCTTAGACCACTTCATGCGTGGAAAGGCTTTAAAGCCTTATACATTATTCTCCACCACCAAAATATGTGGGGGCTTAACCAATGCCATGCCAAATGGGATATTTATCCCTTAACAAATGCCTAGCCGATCCTTATGGGATATTTATCCTATTTTTTAAACATGCTAATCGGCTAAAATGGGAATTAATCCCATATTATATGCAATCCGCCCATTATTGGGAATTTTTATCCCAATTTATATGTACGGGTGAAGGCTAATATTAGCCTAAGGATGATATGTAGTGCATTATTTTTGGGCCCTAAAAATGTATAAATAGGGAACCCATTCTATTGTAATGGGACACACAGTACACAACACGAGCTTATTATTTGTTAAGCTTGTTGTGGACACACTGGTTACACACATTACACACTGCACGGTGCAATACATTTACACACCGGTGCAACGGAGACACCGATCCCGAGCTTATTATTTGTTAAGCTTATTTGCGGGATGTGTCGACAGGTATTGTCTATTGGCCTATTATTTTAGGCAATATTAGATGGAATATTTGTGATTGGGAGTGAAATGTAAACTACCCAATAGGCCCATTGAGCCACACCAATTACTTGCAAATCCTGGATTGTCGACCGGAGTGCTAGCTTCGCATTGTTTGCATCGGGAAGGCTGATCACAGCCGAAGGAGATTGTACGCCAGGAAGGTGGAAGTCGGGTGCTATTTTTCACCCTTGTCGTCCGAAGAACTGGTGTACTGGTAGGCAAGTAAAATTCCATTAGGTTTTCTTGTGAAAGTACTATTGTAACTTACAAGTTTTGACTAGTGGAACGGTTCGATCACGAACCCGGAGACGTAGGCAATTTCGAACTCCGTAATCAATATGTGTGCAATTGTCGTTATTGTCTTGCATGATTTTAAATTGATTACTTAAAAGGAGTAAATTATCGGCAAATAATTAAAGCCTATAAGGGTCCGAGATCAGGTCGTAATAATCTGATTATTTTCGGATCATGTTTGGTATCAGAGCTGGTTATTGGCTTGCAAACTTGCTAATCTCTGAAGCAAGTTTGGTATCAGAGCTGGTAATCGACACCTGCAAACTTACTAATCTTGAAGCAAGTTGGTATGGAGCAGGTTAATCAGTACAGGTTGCTTTGACAGGGATGGCATTGGCTTGTACTTCTGGATTTCTAGATTGGTGGGATAGACTGAGAGACAGGTTTAACATACTCAGTAATTTTCTCATTTCTATTTGGATGAATCCATTATATCTCATATGCAGATAAAACTAAAAAAACTATTGTGTAGGGTAGAATGTATTGGTAAGACCCCTTTGAGGGCAACGTTTGTATACATCTAACCAGACATGGCACATTAGTTAAAGACCCAATTTTGGGCAATGTTTGTACTCTGTTATACTTGCATTAGTAAGACCCCCAGAGGGCAATTATTTTGGTGATTTTGCTAACACCATAAAATGCAGTATATTTTCCTTGTTTAGTCATTGTTCTGGCAGGGAGGAGACAAATGAAGTCAATCCACATTGCAATGCAGTGGAGAAAGACCAATCTCATCATGCAGAGTCGAGAAATGGCAAAAAGAGTTCCTCATCCCGAGAGAAAAAGGAGTTTAAGAGGAATTTTTGTGCTCATTCTTTGGAGGAATGGGCATCGCGTGGAAAATTCTGGAAAGCGCATCCATCTCGCCATCGAGTAATGGCAAGCCAAAGATGGAATGGAGGCCTATTGCAAAGGCAGAAGAAGTTTCTACTCCACCACTAGTTGACAAGTCAACCCAGGACTAGGTAATACCTGAAAGTGAAAGTCCTTTAAAATGGGTAAGTCAACAATTTTTCAATTATATATTGCATAATTCAGATTGATGAATCATATGCAGTATTAAGTTTGGAGATCGATATTGTGAGAAAATCTTTGAGAGAAAGGTTTACAATACTCAGTGGATTTTCTTACTTAGAAAATTTGATTAATGCTCCTAACATATCTCCTAATCAGCTTGTGAGTACCTGTTATAGCTTGGATACAGGAATTAACTCATATAAAGCTTGGAGATTGATCTGCCATTTGTGTAGACAGTAGAGTTCACAGAGATCAGCTCGGAACTTCATTCTGTGTAGAGGCATTGTGACCGTGCAGCAGAATGGTAGCTGAATCACCATTGGCATTGACGTTGGGTTAGAACTTCATTCTGTGTAGAGGCATTGTGACCGTGCAAAGCGAGAATGGTACCTGATATTAGTATGTCAACAAGAAGAGCTCTCAAAAGATCAGCTCGGAACGTCATTCGGTGTCAAGGCATTGCGACCACACATACGAATGGTAGCTGATCAACAGACTTAGCATCATGCATTGGAGGCTCGAGGTCTTGAAAGAGGCTTAGCATCATGCATCGAGAGGTGTTGAGGTCTATAGAGACTTAGCATCGTGCATTGGAGGCTCGAAGTCTTGAAAGAGGCTTAGCATCATGCATCGAGAGGCATTGAGGTCTGTAATAGACTTAGCATCATGCATGGAGGCTCGAGGTCTTGAAAGAGGCTTAACATCATGCATCGGAGGCGTTGAGGTCTACACAGAGACTTAGCATCGTACATCGGAGGCTCGAGGTCTTGAAAAAGGCTTAGCATCATGTATCGGAGGCGTTGAGGTCTACATAGAGACTTAGCATCGTACATCGGAGGCTCGAGGTCTTGAAAGAGGCTTAGCATCATGTATCGGAGGCGTTGAGGTCTACAGAGACTTAGCATCGTGCATCGGAGGCTTGAGGTCTTGAAAGAGGCTTAGCATCATGCATCGGAGGCGTTGAGGTCTGTAAAGGGACAAGGCATTGTCCATCACCGACATCGAGATCAATCAAAGCTCTACGTAACATGGAGTTCCTTCAAACTAGTTCAGATTCTATGGAATCAACTCGGAGCTAGGAGCTGTGTTATAGAGTCAAAGAAGATCCTTGTTGTCAGATATCAAGAAGCTTAGCACCGCACAGAAGGAGCGTTGAGGTTTCATTCAGAAACTTAGCACCATAAAGCGGAGGCGTGGAGGTCTTCTTCGGATATCAAAGTGGCGCAGCGGAAGCATCGTGGACCCATAACCCACAGGTCCCAGGATCGGAGCAGAGTTGTCGAAAGTGAGAAGGTTGGAGGAGAAGACCCAAGGGTCTACTACAACAGCACTTCCGAGGAGGCAGCATATTTTCAGATTCAGGACAGTATGGAAGCTTTTTGGGACAAAAAGCTTTTCTCAGTGGGGAGGTGTGATCAGGGGATCATTTCTAAAAGTTCCCTAAACATCTCTAAATGGTGTCAGTGCAGAATATCATCTCGAGAGCTTTCCAATGACTGTGAGAACGCGAAAAATGGACATCGGGAGCTCTAGATATGTTCGGTCAACGAGAAAGTCAACTCTGGTCAACTGGTCAATATTTGGACCAATCGCACTGTGACACGTGGCTTGCCAACACTCGTCGAATTCACTCGATTTACCTATCGGGAGACGACAAGTGGACTACAGGATTATTTCTATTCCACATTGTATGGGTCGAAATAATATTATTTGGTAAGGCCACTTTCCAAAAGCCACATGTATATATTAATGTGTATACATTAATATTAACTCCTACACAGCTGCCAAACATATGTCCACGTGGTAAAGGCATGCATTGTCATGCGTGGAAGATTCCACGTGAGGAGAGGGAGGTGAAGCGGTGGTAGGGGGGGCGGTTATAAGCCCAACGTGGTCTTAGACCACTTCATGCGTGGAAAGGCTTTAAAGCCTTATACATTATTCTCCACCGCCAAAATATGTGGGGGCTTAACCAATGCCGCGCCAAATGGGATATTTATCCCTTAACAAATGCCTAGCCAATCCTTATGGGATATTTATCCTATTTTTTAAACATGCTAATCGGCTAAAATGGGAATTAATCCCATATTATATGCAATCCGCCCAAGTGGGAAATATTTTATCCCAATTTATATGTAGGGTGAAGGCTAATATTAGCCTAAGGATTATATGGAGTGCATTATTTTTGGGCCCTAATTTTGTATAAATAGGGAACCCATTCTATTGTAAACACACAACACGAGCTTATTATTTGTTAAGCTTGTTGTGGACACACTGGTGACATTACACATTTACACACCGGTGCAACGGAGACACCGATCCCGAGCTTATTATTTGTTAAGCTTATTTGCAGGATGTGTCACCAGTATTGTCTATTGCCCTATTATTTTAGGCAATATTAGATGGAATATTTGTGATTGGGAGTGAAATTTAAACTACCCAATAGGCCCATTGAGCCACACCAATTACTTGCAAATCACGGGTTGTCGGCCGGAGTGCTAGCTTTGCATTGTTTGCGTCGGGAAGGCCGATCACACCGAAGGAGATTGTCGCCGGGGAAGGTGGAAGTCGGGTGCTATTTTTCACCCTTGTCGTCTGAAGAACTGGTGTATTGGTAGGCAAGTAAAATTCCATTAGGTTTTCTTGTGAAAGTACTATTGTAACTTACAAGTTTTGACTAGTGGAATGGTTCGATCACGAACCCGGAGACGTAGGCAATTGCCGAACTCCGTAATCAATCTGTGTGCAATTGTCGTTATTGTCTTGCATGATTTTAAATTGATTACTTAAAAGGAGTAAATTATCGGCAAATAATTAAAGCCTATAAAGTCGAGATCAGTCGTAATAATCGATTATTTTCGGATCAAAATGGAATCTACAATGTTTACCCTTTGTGGGGTTGACAAATACTAGAACCTCCTAGGGATGGATATACTTACATTTTTCTCTTTGGCCCCATGGCTGACCTCAACCTCTGTACTTTGTCCCTTTATCCTTCTAACTCCTCTCAGCCATTAGTTGACCAAATTAACCCCTTTGTGGCCTTTAAAAATCACCCTTCCAACCTCCACATCAATAACCTCTTAATCCTAAAAAGGGAAGTCGTTCTTCTTATATAATTTTGCATCGATTGCTTTTGTCTCCTCTGTGTTGGTTTCTCCATATTTCTTTCTTGGAATTTATATTCAAGTTGAGCTCTTTAATGAGCTTATCCACATAATCTGCTTCATCCTATCTCCTCACTCCAGTTTATCCAATGGCTAGGTAATCCTTATCAGCCATTCCATCATTCGGTCACAGTTAACCATGTGACCATGCGAATCTATTATGTCCATCTTTTTCCTTCTCTTGATAGTTTTCACCGCATCCTTATCATTTTAGGCTTAGTTCTCCTTGTACTTTATGGCTCTTTTTCCTTCTTCTTTGAAACTTATGTGTGCCCCCTTTCTTATTTTCACACCTTTCTATGGCAATGCCTCCTTGCATAATTATGATCCTTTATCTTTCGGGTGTACGGTCCTCCGTGCATCCTCATGTCTCCTCATACTTGGTTTCCACTATGGAAAACTATTCTTTGTGCACCATATCATTACATGCCTTACTTCCCCTTATTCTTTTTACGTTCTCTCCTTCCCATTGTTTATGCTTCACATCTTTTGGCTTATCTACTTCCTACCACATGTCTTCATTCTTTTGTGTTTTTCCCAATCTTACTTCCCTTGTTTGATGTTGACTATGTTTTTATTTCTGCATGTCTCTATCTTCTCCGAATTCCTTTGGCCTTATTTATATCCCACGCACCCATTCTCAAGTGTCATCCTTGACCCATGTGTAATTCTTCTTACGCATATGCCTCTAAGATTTGTAACTTCAAGCCACTTCTCTCTTTTCCCTTGTCGATTTCTCTATGGTGACCCTCCTTATTTTTTCCCTTCTTTTCATGGCCTTTTCCATTCTCCCGCGATTGACATTCTACTAGTCTTCCTTTTAGAAACTATACCTCCTGTCATGCATATGTTTCTTCCTCTTGGAAACTCTCCCTCATAATGTGCATCTTTTCCACACTTACATGCTCCTTTTGTGGATATATGTTGTTTCACCTCTTTCTTAGATTGTTTCTTTGAAGTATTGATGAAACAAATAGGGTAGCAGGCGTAGGAGGAATACCTGTTCAAATGTTGGTTGATGGGTTGTTACGTGTGTATGACTTCCGAATCCTGACTAATCATGAGAGCTTCCTTTTGGCTAGGAGGAACTAATTGTAATGCAAATCAAGACCACCAGAAGGAATTAAACAATATGGGCAATGAACTACCTAGCATATGCTAGATCTGGGAAGTGTGATACTTCCTAGATGGCTATCAGTCCACTATTTTAAACAATTTAATGTTGTAAACAAAGTAAATCCTATTGTAATTTGAAATGATTTAGGTATCTCACTTAAAACATAATAAGAAATAGATCTAATCTAACAGGCTAAGCTAAAATAGAATCCAAAGGTCAAATGATTGGTTCTGGGTTCTGCAGGTTTGTCAGAGGTCTTAGGTAGATCATAGGTGGATGAGGGTGAGATGAAATTTGGTGGGTAGATCCTATTCTGGGCTGTATGGGAAAATACAAAGACCAATGTCGGTTAAGGGTAACCGACGACGGTCTGGTGTAACCGGTGCCGATTACTGTGGAAATCTAGAAATGCCATAGAACAAGCTTTGGGTCTCCTTTGTGATTGCACAAAGGACTTTGGTTGGTCGGGATGAGGTATTGGGTGATTGGGGTAGGCTTTAGTGAGGTTTTTAATGGGTATATGGAGGTGGAAATGTTGGAGAATGTCAATAGGTGGCTAGGTAAACAATAGATGATAAAATGATGATGAAATGAAATAAATCAAAAAAGTATGATGTTATACTTACGTGGATTCCAGTCTTGAATACCCGTGAGTGAGGGATGGAGGTGTTGATGAGAGATTTGAAGGTTGCAAGTGATCACCAACTGAAGGAAAGCTTCTGCATGGACTACATGTACATTCCTCTTTGCTTGGTTAGATCAGATCATGGTTGGGATGGCTATGCAGGAAAAGATGTTTGATCTCCTTCCTTGCATGCAGATTCTTGCTGGAATTCACTCTCTGAAGATGTGTTATCTCTCTGAGATGTGTTAATGCTCGCCAACCTTTTGCTTCTTGCTTCCAACTTCCAACTTTGAGAATAAGGTTGTTTTGGGGTTAAAAGGGTAACCAACGGCGGTTCCGGCTTAACCGACGACGGTTAGGGGTAACCAACGTCGGTCAAGGTAGGATTTCCTAGGTTTACTAAACTAGGGAGATCCTCTTGATTTCCTCGGATCTCATGTCGTTAACCCATGGATTAGACTAGGAGCTTCTTGTGAGCATGCGGGAATGTGGTTAGAGGGAATGTAGGCATTTATTTTTAGGGTTTGGGTAAGTCTTAGTTAGTTATGGAAACTTACTAAGAATAGGTCTTAGGTTGAGTTGGCTTGGTGAGGTATCTAAGTGAACTGTACGTGTGGATATTATTTAAAATAATATATTTAAATAATAAATATAGTGCGGATAATGCATTAATTAAATTAAATTAATATTAGTAGGGTGAAAGGGGCCATGACTACGTGAATGTGATGAAGGGTGCTTATTCGTCAAGGACCAAAGGGGAGTGTGGCCTAATTTTAGTGTCTACATTTTGCCCCTTTTTTTACGTAGCTTATATATTAAGCGACGCTAAAAAAAAAAAGATGTGGTTGCCCCATGTTTGGGTGAAGGTGATCCCCCTCAAACTAGGAACTAATGAGGCCGAAGGAAGAATGGTGAGTGGGTTGATAAAAAGGTGAATGTGAGGAAAAGGTAGGTGGGCATAGGGAAAAAGGGTAAAAGGTCTACTCGGGCCATTCTAGGTAATGGGTCTGGGTCAAAGGCAGCAATAGTCAAATGCACACACACGTATAAACTGCAACACGCTACTGGGTTGAAGAGCAGAAAACTCTACATCATCTAAGGTCGATAGGTTTATCCAAACAAGGTTGAAGTGATTCTAGTATCCAAGGTATAGGATATGGTCAAGAAACACGACATAGGTCAGGTGTAGGAACATTTAGGTATGTTCCGATACACCAAGGGTTGGGTCAGGATAAACGGTCACGATACAATAGGCTAGGTAAGGTCATTAGGTCAATAACATGTAAGTAATGCTTGAAAGGTATAGCGAACACATGAGGTCAAAGGTCACTAGCGATGGTCTAGGTCTAAATAGTGAGGTCACAGCATGGGTAAGGCCAAGGTAGGGGTAAAATAATGAGTCCCCAAAGGAGGACAAAGGGAGGTAGGAAATGAGGAGGTCAGGAAAGGTAAGGTAAATGGGTTGGGTAAAGGATCAGGGTGAAGGGTGGGGTAAAAGGGCAAAAGGGAAGGCAATGTGTAGGTGAGGGTGACCGATGCCGGTCATGGATAACCGACGTCGGTATAGGGCAACCGACAATGGTTAGGTAGGGCACATGACTGATGTCGGTCAAGGGTAACCGATGTCGGTTAGGTCGGGTTGGTTATAAACAAAAATCTACATTTTTTGGTATTCATTTGTTATTTGCAAAGTGAGAAAATGACAAAAAAGGGAGAAAAGAGAGAAAAGTGTCTGGAGGAAATAGGATAGTGAGTTGGTAGTGTGATTGGACAAGGGTTTGGTTGGTGAGCAGCGGGTCCATGAGATCAGGGTGAGAGATTTGATTGATCGGAGGTTGTGGGTAGCTATTCGGTGATGGCAGAGGCTAGAGAGGGATCGGGTGGGCCATCGATACAGTGGCCAGACATGCCACCGAGATGGTGGCAGTGTGATGAGGTAAGTGCCCTACTCTACATTGTGGATTTGATAGAGTAGAGGAGTAGAGTATTGTTATTTGTAGGTTGTTGTTTTTTTGTTTTTGTGGGTGGGCAAAAATTAAATTTAGTAAATTTAGTAAATTTAGTAAATTTTGTATATATGAGATTGGCACTGTATGCCGATGACATTTTGTATTGTATATCGGCCTACGTGCCAAATTTTTGAGATGATAGACATGATGAGATAGCCATGTATATTAGAGATACACATTTATTTATTTATATGATGAGATACATGGTATTTTTGATTGTCGATGTGTTTATGAGATTTTGATTTATGGCTTGTTTTAGATGAGATATGGATTTGTTGTTTTGATATGCATGGAAATTAGGTGAGTTAGGCATGATGGAGTCAGGTTGGTTTAGGCATGGATCGAGTTAGGTTATAGGCATGGATTGAGTTAGGTTGGTTAGGCATGGATCGAGTTAGGTTTGTTTAGGCATGATTGAGTTATGTTTGTTAGGCATGGTTGTGTTGAAAGTAGGTGAAGTTGTGATTCATTATTATTATTATTTTTGCAATGAATGATACTATGGGTCATATGTGAGATGTGGTATAATCTATGCATAGTGATGATAGAGAAATGGTAGGTGTAATAAATGTATAAAATATGAAGCAACTTGTTATGTATGTGGCTTAATTTCCAATTTTGTATATAAAAGGGAAACTGAGTAAGGTGTGATGTAATGGTGGGGAACATGGAAGATGAATTGTTTAGGGTAGAGGATGGCTGAGCTAACCTCCAAGGGCCCCATGCCCTCGGAGTGCTGCCTACATAGTCTCGGCGAAAAGGGACCTCAGGCCGATGTAGTTCTCCCATAAGCTAGGGAAGAAAATGAAGAGGTGTGAAAATGAGTTGGTAGGTTTTTGGGCATGTTGTGGGTTTAGATCTGCTAGGTGTGGGTAGATTATAGGTAAAATGATATAGGTGGGGGTGATTGTGGTGAAAGAAGGAGATTACCCCAAAAGTAAGTGTTGAGGACCAAGTCCTGTATAAGGTAATTAAAATGTAAACAAAGATGGTTAAAAGATAAAAGGGGGCAATAAATCCACCTGATGGGGTAGGATCATACCGAGTAGATCATACCTTGGTGGAGGTGATGAACGTAAGACCCTAAAGACATTACATGATGGACTGTTCTACGGTGAAAAGTAGTCACATGATCACCAAATGTCTAAGTTCCAAGAAGTCCCTTGAGGCAAAGAGGGAAATGAGAGTGGGCATGGTTCAAAGGGTGAAGACTAGGTAATTTTTATATGGTATGAGGTAGCATGTGCTTTGGGCAAGATATCTAAGGTCATAATGGGCAAGTCCATGACAAAAAGGTTGAGTGTTTTGACTTATAGTTGAGATAGACTGATCGATGCGGGAAGTCTATATGGGAAAAATTGAACTCCTTGAGGTCTTCGTGAAGCTGATCGATGCGAGAAGCTTTGGTTGCTCTCATTTTTTGCCCTTTTTAAGAGTATTACATAGATGTCCTTCGTGAGAGCGAGTCTATTTATAGCAGCGGTTGGTCGAGAGGAAGATTTCCTCTTTGAGGGAGTCATCTTTTTATTAGAAGTTTGACTCAAGGAGTTTGGTCCCATTGTGAGGTCTGTACAGTCATGGAAAAGACCAAGGTGAAAGATAGGACTCTTGTTCAAAGGGCAAGGTGAAACGACCATGCGATCTCATCTAGAGGTAGACAAAAAGTATCCATGAGAATCATGCTATGTGCAGTGTCATGGTACACATATTTAAGAGAAGATAACGAGTGATGGGTACTCACATGATTCTTGTTTAATCATTAGGGAGGTGTATGGAGTGAATGGCACTCAAGGGACGAGCATGGAAAGAGACAAAGGGTGAGGTAGGATGACGAGTCAAAAATAAAATGGTCGAAGATGCAAGGCATTAAGGGGCTCAGGTTTGGGTTTACCCTCAAGAGAAGATAAACGATAAACACCTAAACCATAGGTATGAGTCACGATGTATGGTCCAAGCCAATTAGGAGAAAATTTACCTTGTTTACTTTTTTTTGCTTTGGTTATGTGTTGATTTTCTTTCAGGACAAGGTCACCTACTTGGAAGGTTTATTCATGAACACATTGGTCATAGGCACGTTTGATACGTTATTGGTAAAATTGAAGGTGATCCAGAGCGTTAAGACGACGTTCGTCTAATAACTCTAGCTGTGCTTAAACGGTTCTTGACGAAAGTCATCATCGAGTGAGCATGTCATGGAAAGAAATATGGAGTGAGGGGATCTAGACTTTGAGAGCGAGAACCACCTATGTACCATAGACCATAGAAAATGGTGTGGCAAAGTAGTGGAAGTGTGAATACTAGTGCGGTATACCCACTTTGGGAAAAAGGAATGTGCGTATGCCAATCCTTCCCAGTATCGTCAACCACTTTCATGAGAATTTTTTTGAGGATTTTGTTAGTGGATTCAGCTTGGCTATTGGTTTGTGGGTAATAAGGTGATGAGAAACTAATCTGAATGCCAAAGGCATCACAAAGTCTTTGTAATGTTTTGTTTTTGAATTGTTTTCCATTTTCAGTGATGAGGCGATGAGGAACACCAAAGTGACAAATGATGTGGTGATTAATGAACTCACATATTTTCTTAGCTTTCATGGAAATGAGTGGTATGGCTTCCACCCATTTTTTATAGTATTCGGTAGCAGTGATGATCCATTGATGGTGTTGGGAAGAATGAGGATTGATTTCTCCGATAAGATCCAAACCCCATTGAGAGAAGGGCCAAAGGTCACGAGTGACCTGTAAAGCATGACTAGGTGTATGATGAAGATTGGAATATTGTTGGAATTTTACACAACGTTTGATGTAGTCGCAACAATCATGGTTAAGGGTTGGCCAGTAATAGCCTAGGTGAAGAATACACTTAGAGACAACAAGGCCACTAAAGTGACCTCCACATATTCCATCATGAACTTCCTTAATGGTATAAGGAATACTAGAACTTGTGAGGCATAGTAAGAGAATACCATCAAAGCCGTGTTTATAGAGGAGTCCCCCTGAATGATGTAACGAGAGACATTTTTAAGGAAGGCACGTTTTTCGTTACTGAGTGAGATCAGGAGGTAAGATGGAGAGAGAAAGGTAGTTGGAGTATTGTTTATACCAAAGGTCACTCAGTCGGGGTAGTGGTTCCAATCGAGTAAACATCGTGAGGTAAATAAGAAGGTGATTGGAGTCATTATACGGTGACAAAGATTGTAGAATTGGCGGGTGAAGCGGGTATTTGAGAAGCTAAGCAGGCCATGGTATCTGTAAATTTGTTGGTTAAACGTAGGATGGTTTGAAGGGTGTAACGATCAAAGGTGGTCAAAAGTATGTCTACATGATGTTTATACTTTTGAAGTATCTCGTTATGACATTGGTACATACCATTGACTTGGTTCACGACCAATTGAGAATCACCAAAGATGTTGATTGATTTGACATCTAGGGCATAGGCGGCTTGGAGACCTAGTACGAGTGCTTTGTATTCGGCAATATTGTTGGTGCATTCAAAATCTAGTTTGAAAGACAAAGGCATGGGTTCTCCATCAAGAGGAATGAGGATAATACCAGCCCCGCCCCCACACTAACACTTGGAACCGTCAAAGAAGAGTGTCATTTGGTAAGGGGGTTCACCAGGGAAAGGGTAGCAATTGACTCATCTGGAAAATCAAAATTAGAGGGTTGATCCCTGAAAATAGGTGCATCATCCAGATGTTCGGCGATAGCTTGGCCATTGATGGAATTTTGATGAATGAATTGAGGTCAAGATCAGATAAAATCATAATCCATCATGCGGCATGCTGATTTTGATAAGGTTTGGTGTACATGAAGTGTAAGGGGTTGGTGTTGGTCACAACATAGGTTTTGTGGTTGAGTAGGTAATGACGGAGTTTGGTGGCAATGAAAACTAAGGCTAAGAAAAGTTTTTTGGGATGGGTGTATCAGTTTCGTAGTCCAAAAGAGTACGGTGATGTAATAAACCACCTACTCCCTGTGTTGTTCATCATGATGAATGAGCATGGCTCCCAAGGAGTGATCGGTAGCGGATATGTATAGGTAAAAAGGTTGATTTTCTTTAGGTGGAATGAGTACGGGTGGTTGGAGAAGGTATTTTTTAAGGCCTCAAAAGCTTTGTGACAGTCATCATCCCATTTAAAGGAGACATCCTTCTTGAGCAGATGATGAAATGGTTGACATCGATCAGATAATTGGGAAATGAAACATTGAATGGATGTAACTTACCTTGCAGACTACGGAGTTGTCTAAGGTTAGTATGCGGAGGCATTTCGAGAATGGCCTTGAATTTAGTAGGGTCAACTTCTATACCATGGAGGGAAATAATAAATCCCAGGAGCTTTCCTGAGAGAACCGCGAAGATGCACTTTTTAGGCTAAAGGCGGACACAATATTTAATGAGGTGGTCAAATATGGTTTTGAGGACAGTTAGGTGCTTAGAGAGACATTTAGATTTAGCCAAGAGATCATCCACGTAATATTCCAATATGCGATGCATGATGTCATGGAAGATGTAAGTCATAGCCCATTGATATGTGGCACCAAGCGTTTATAAGGCCGAAAGGCATGAATCGATATCAAAAGGTCCCCCAAGGGGTGATGAATGAGGTCTTATGTTGATCTTCTAGGGCAAGAACAATTTGGTTATAACTCGAGAAGCCATTCTTGAGTTATAGTTTCTCGTGACGAGCGGTGAGGTCAACCAGTTGATCAATACCGGGTAAGGGAAAGCTGCCTTTCGGGGAGGCTAGGTTGAGGTCATGGAAGTTTGTGCAAATGCGGAGTCCCCCTGTTGCTTTAGTGATAGGGACAATGTTATAAATCTAACAAGGATAATCAATGGGTAAGATGAAGGAAATGGAAAGAAGGCGCTGAAGTTATTCTTTGACGAGAAGAGCAATGCGAGGGTGCATTTTCCTTAGCTTTTGTTTGATGGGTTTGGCATTAGGAACGGTTAGGATATAGTGGACCACTATAGTGGGGTCAATACTGGGCATGTTTACATAAGACCAAGTGAAAGCGTGGTTATGATCTCTGAGAAAAGAAGTGATGGCTTCCTATTCAGTAGCATCTAAAGATTGTTTGATCTTTAGGATGTGTGGGTCCTAAATATGAATGTTGATCTCGATAGTCAATTCATTTCAACATGGTTTTGTCTCTCGAGAGGGTAACGACCGATGAATATATGAGTCTTTTGCACCAAGGTAGGTGAGTATGGATTCATCATCCTGACATTGAATGATGTTAATTGTAGGTGTGTCATCATCGATCATTTCAGGATACAGGAAGGGAAGAGTGGAAGGGGCCTCACCCTCACGTTGATAAGTCAGAGGCCCCAAGGAAATGGTGTTTATTTAAAAAAAGTTAGGAGGGATAGATTCATGATCCATCAACTCTGTCGGTCAAGATGGTGATGAAGGTGGAGTGGGTGAAGAAGGTGGAGAATAGCTAGTGTCCTTAATGAGTTCAATGTGGGCCTGTTTGGTAGGTGGTTCGGGAAAGCTGATACCACTACGGTCGTTATGTTTGTGAGAGGTACATGGAATACTGGTATGGCAGCCTTTCTTGTAAAATCCAAAACCAAAACCCTTCCATGCACATCAATGCGGGGAAGGTGTGGATAAAGGAGTGATTAGTAAGTGATTGGAAGTCAATGGAAAATGGGTGGGTTTGTGATGGTGGTTTGGGTGTGTAAGTGGTAGTATTAAGTCCCCACATGTGAGACTAGTACGAAGGTGAGGAGGACCATAAAGGAGACATTCTCCTATACAGTGATCATAGTGAGGGTGTTGGCAAATAATTCCATACTCTTGTGGAGTAAGGAATGTGTTGACACTATATAGGTAGTACTCCCCCAGAGTGAGGCATTGAAAAACACCTTCCAAGGGATCAATGGTTGGTATATAGGTAGCCGGTATGGATAATGTGTCATAAGTTGATACGGAGGTAGATTTAATGGATTGGGAAGCTGATGTGTCAGCTATGGAGGTTATGGCAGTGGTAGGAATGGAGGTGGTATGTGTGGTAGAAGCAACACATGTACTGGTAGGTGGTGGTGTAGGTGAAGTAGTAGTGGTCATGGAGGTAGATGGATTGATAGGTATGAACACATCATTGGTTCGGTAAAGCATGTTACATGTTTTGAAAGGTGATGGGTCGCTTTGGAATGGTATAAGTGTTTCCTTCATGTTCAAACTTTATACAATGATGCAAAGTGGAAGGAACATAACCCATGACATGAATCCAGGGTCTACCAAGCAACAAGTTATATTGGAATTCCCCCTCCAAGATATAAAATATTTCTGGAACATTACGGGGCCCACGTGAATGTGGAGGATGACGGTACCTAGTGTAGAGGTAATAACATCATTGAATGAATGCAACATGACTGGATGTTTATGCATGTAATTATCAAGTATGCGCATTTGAGTGAATGCATGGGATGAAATGATGTTAATGCTAGCACCCCCATCAATCATCACATGGCGTACCTGTATGTCATCGATGTGGACGAGAGAGATGAAGAAGGTTGGGTCAGGTCATTTTTTGGTGTGGCACAATCTCTTCCTCTGAGAAGCTAAGGGATGCCACTTGGTGAACAAGGTGGGGTGAAGATGAAGATGGTAATTTGGTGAGAGAGGCTACATGATGGGGTGTGATAATGGAGGCTACAAGTGTAGGGTCATTGGGTAAAACCTCGATAGATTAAAGAACCTCCATGAGAGATTGACGATGGGATTCTGAGGTTTGAATGAGGTCATATAGGGACATTTTGAGGGGATATTGGTGTAATTGTTTGATCATGGTGCGATGTGTGATGCCATTCAAAATGGGGTACGTGGGACCGCGAGATAGTGATTTTAGGTATGGGTACAGATGGGATGTTGGGTATAGGATTGTTGGTGGGTCAGTTGCCTTTTCTTTACCCTACTCGCGCACGTGTAGTGTGTATCATGTTGATTTGAGGGGAGTTGGCAAATGGAGAAGGTGTAGGGTGAGTGGTATAACGACACGACGGAAAAAACCTACTTTGGAGGAGAAAAACCTGTGAGGTGAGTTGGGCGCAAAGACATTTGGGTGGTGGCATGGAAAGTTCTTTGATCCGAACCATGTTAATTTCAAATCTTGGTTGTGGCTCTAGGATTTGTGAGGGTGGAGGTTGTGGTTGTTGAGTGGGTAGTGTGGGAATGGGTGTTAGTGTAGTAAGATCCTCATCGATAAGGTCATCATTGTCAAAGTTGGTTTCTGGTGGACATAATTGGATAAGGATGGTTTTAAGGCCTTACAGTTCTCCACATCATGTCCTAGCACACGATGGTATGCGAAAATTTTAGTATCATCAAACCCTTTTGGCTTGGGTTTGAGGGGGTCGTAAGGTTTGAGTGGTGGTAATGTGATGATAGAAGTCTCAAGGAGGTTGGTTAAAATTTTGGCATAAGACCCTGCTAGTGGATCACAATGGGAAGTGAACGTGGGTTTGGGTGTAGGTGTAGGTGATTGTTGAGGAATGGTATTTAGAAGAGGAGGGGTCGAGCCATGGGTTTGGGTGCTGGTGTGGTTTTAGGTGTCGGTCATGCTTGTTTAGGTATGGGTATAGTAGATGGATGGGTAGGAGGGTGTGTGGTTGTTTTGACTACCTTATTGTGGGGTAGTGGAGTTTTGTTTTTGGGTTGCACCTTCTTGGGTAAAGGTGATGTGGGTGTATGAGGTCTAGAAGGAAAAGTAGATGGAGGAAGAGGGCGAGTTACCCATGGGGATAATGGGGGTGTTGTGAAGGTAGATGACGTGGGTCATGCTTGGGTGTGAGAGACAAACGATTGAAGTGTAGTGGGTAGTGAAGCAATAGTTGAGGGTATTGGAGGTATGGGTGGTAAAGAGGTTGTAGGTGTGGGTGTAAGTCGGGTTGGGCATCTGGGTAGGTCAAAGGTTTGTGAGGAAGGAATGGGCTATTGTGTTTTTGGTTTATTGGTGGGTGGAGGTTGCTTGACCATGTTGGGTAGCTGAGGTCCTAAGATGGATGGGATAGGTACATGTGTGATTGGCGCAGCCGGGGTATGAGTTCTATGGGTTTGGTGATTCTGTTTGGGTGTCGGAGTAGGTGTGGTGTTGTCTTTGGAGGATGTAGCTAAATCTAGTTTGATAGGTGGATGAGTAAGGCTGGTAGTCGGGGTGACCCCTAAAGTGGTAATAGGTTTAGTTGAGGAAGATGTTGTATGTGTGGATTTGGGTTTAGATGTAGGTCGGGTTATGGGTAAGGGTGTGGTTTGAGCTATAACAGGTGTCATGGAAGGGGTTGTGATAGAGGTGGTTGTGTTTGGTTTAATTGGTCAAAATATTTTTGGGTAGATAGTGGAGGTATTAGCAAGGGATCTCTGCATCTGTGTTGAGATGGGAAGTAAAAGGTGCCCCCATAGTAGAGCCCTATCCACATAATCTAAGTGATCAGCCAAACATGAGAACAAAATGTCTATAGGTGGAGTTGGTGAGGACCTAATGGAAATTCCCGTAAAATGTGTCTTAGAGATGGGGAATTGGCTAGCTTCAGCTTCGTGGGTAAGAGAGCCAAAAGTAGGTCTGTAGGATTTTGGGTAATGATGGAGAATGCTCGCCAAGAGGAAAAGGTATCTCAACTGGGTCTATGATAGGCGGTGGAGAGGATGGGTGCTCCTCATGGGAGGTGGAGGCTTCTCCTCTATGGGTGGAGGAGGTAATGGGTGATCCTCTGTGGGTGGAGGAGGTATTGTGGATAAATGTTCTCTAAGTGGAGAAGTTAGGGGTGAGATGGTCTCGATGTTAGTGGAAGATTTCTCTATAGGTGATGAAGGAGATGAAAGATGTTCTCTCATGGGTGAAGGAATAGGGGAGGTTGGTTATGATGTGGAAGGAGGATTCAGGCTAGGATTTCCTCTATGGAAGGAAAGTGAGGTAATTGGGAGGTGACAGGTACATCATTAAAATAGCGTGGACCTCGCGGGTATGGGTATCATGAGTTGAGGTCTCACCGGTTTGATCAGACGAAGGGGCGTGGTTGGGAAATGGTTTCTTGAAGACGTGTAGGTTTTGGTTGGTAGGTGCATCAAGATTATCCAAGGTTAACTCACCTTTCTCGAGCATTTCTTGGACAATATTTTTGAAAGTGATGCATTTACCGTCACTATGACCCTTTACTCGATGATAATTACAAAAATCATGTTCTTTATACCATGCAGGCATGGGGTGAGTAGGTTCAAAACCAATGTGTGGTTTTATGGGTGGAAGAGTGATGGCTCGGCTTTGATAAGATTTTCTAAGACATAAGAGTAAGGCTCCCGATTGGGGTATATTTCTGTTGTCTCGTCTAAATTGAAAAGTCTAGACAGGTGAGAGATTAGATGAAGGGGTAGCCTGATTTGATGGATGTGTTGGGCCGGCCTTGAGTACCACTGTGTTAGTGGTGCCCTTAGCTTTTGAATAATTGGTTTGTGGTTTGGAAGAAGAAGAGGTATCATTCAACTTGAATGCCAAATTCTTATTGTATAATTGGATTTTCTTCTCTTCGATGGCCCTAATCTCTAACTTTCGTGCCACAGTGAATGCTTCGTCAAATGTTCGGAAGGTTTGGACCTACAAGTTCGGTGAGATATGCCTAACACAATCCCATGTGAAGATCTTGATGAGTTTTGTTTGTGGTAGTTGGAAGGTAAGTTAGTTTGATTAAGCTACAACATGTAAGCGACAAAATCTGTGATAGATTCGTCCTCATACTGACATGTGGAGTATAGATCGGTCATGGTAACCTTCTTGACGATATTGATAGAGAAATGATCCAAGAAGGCTTGGGCTACCTAATTGAATGAGAAAATAGAGCATCTTGGTAACCCACTATACCAATCTAATGCAGGTCTAGTGAGGGACATGGGAAAGGTCCTCAAGAGCAAGGCATCATCATGAGCGATCAGATAACACCCGTGTTTGAACGACCGCAAATGTTGCTGCGGGTATTATTTTGCTATTGAAATGATTGAATTTAGGCATTTCCCAATGCACGGGGTATGAGCGGATAGGAATGGATGGGTGAATGGGATCGTTGCAAATCTCATTGTAGGTGAGAGTGTTAGGAGCTAGAAACCAATGCC
The DNA here is from genome assembly GCA_018340775.1 of Taxus wallichiana var. yunnanensis. NCBI lineage: Eukaryota > Viridiplantae > Streptophyta > Pinopsida > Cupressales > Taxaceae > Taxus > Taxus wallichiana. Next base: position 981,193,201 of record CM031237.1, on the reverse strand, counting down.
TCCAATGTCTTCATCTTGTCCAACATCAATTTAATTAGGTCCTTGGTGGGTGCCTCCTGTAGCGTGAGAGGGTTAGTTTTGGGCATATAATAGGGGTGGCACTCTAGTGTATGGGGCTGCCATGTAGGTTGATTGAGAAGAAGGCAAGAAACAGGGGGTACATATCCAGTGTGTATAATGGATGAAATGGGAGGTTGTTGATAGTATGTATATGGGGGTGGAAGGGTCGTGGTAACCCTAGTGGCAATAGGGGCTAATGATTGTGGAATGGAAAGGACCACATTTTGAAATGGGTTAGGGGTCACCGACAACTGGAGGTGGTAATGTAGCTACGGGTATGTGTGAGACATTAGGGGTAGATGAGGTTGTGTTTAGGGTAGTTTTCATGGGTATGGTGGACGTAGCGGGTGCCGTGCATGTAGCAGAGATGCGAAGTTATAGTGGGTATGGGACCTAGCTACGAAACGACTAGGGGTAAGGTAGATATGGGTAGCATGGAGCCAGATGGGGCTGATGTAGGAGTGAGAGCGAGAGCCAGGGTGATAGATATGGGCATGTCAGTATATCAACTGACCCGAGGCATCTCGAGTGGACAAGTGGGAAAGGTAAAACTGCAAGGTGACAAGGTTTTGGTCAAGGAGTCATGCAAACTCCTCATCTCTGGTAGCGATAGTAATAGGCTGGATGGGCTCCATGGCTGGTGATAAAATGGAAGGTGGTGAAGGACTAGGTGGGAGTGGTTGACAACTAGCATGAAATACGAGTGTGCTTGCTTGTTTTTGGGTCAGCACCATGTGAACTAGTACTGATCAAGTAGGGATGCTTCTCTGTAAATGACATAGAGAATAGCAAGAATAGGTGAATATGGTGGCAAAAAAGTGGATTAGGTACCAAATGGTGGCTGGAATGTGAAATAGGCTAACCGATGTTGGTTAGGAAAAGCTGACGCTACTTGATCAAGGGTAACCGTTCTTGGTCACTATAGAAAATGGACAATGAGTGAAAGCCCGGGCAGAAGGTAAAATTGTGCACTACTGCCAAATTTGATGATGTTTAACACATCAATGGGTATGATGGCAATACAGAGGACTATGAAAAGTGGAAGAAAATGAATAAAAATGTCCTTTTGAGTAGGTTAGCAAAAGGACCTGGAACCAATGTCGGTTGGGTATAACCGAAGGTGGTCGAGGTAATCGATTGACTGCACATTCTTGTGAAATTGAAACAATGATGAAAGAAAAGTGGTTGTGAATTAAAATATGGTGTGGAATCAGACCCAGAATTATGAGAATGATGGTGATATGGCCCAGGCACACTTAGGTGAAGCCGGAATACACCAATTGTGATGAGGAGTGTGCAAGGATGAACAAAAAAGTGAAGAACATGATCTCTCACCTCAAAACGCAAGCCAAGCAGAAACACTAAGAAAAATGTGATCCTAGGAGTGCCCTTTCTATTATGTTTGTTTAGCTTATGCTATTTAGGGACTGACACATGAATTGTGAAATAGATTTTTTTGGTGAGGATGGCTTCCTACAAAGAAGGAGATCTAAAAGGTGAGGTTTTAGGTATGTTATGGTGGGGCGGGCTTCACTCTAAAGTATGACTTGAGCAGAGAGCAGTTGAGCTAGGTACCCTTGTGTCATGATCATGTCATCACCTACAAAGCTTCTTCGGGTAGGATGTTGTTTAAGAATGTATGTATTTTGAATTTTTGTGAGGTTTGGTAAGTCTCAGAGAAAGAGAAAAGGAAAGAAGTGATTTTCTACGATTCATTTGTCAACCATTAACTGGGCATGACTTCTAGCGTATAGGTTTCCCTTAATTAATGTGAGCTAATGCGATAAATCAGAATGTAATGAACTTATTTTTAAGCCCAAATCGAAATGTGAAATTGGATTTTCACTACAATGTAGAAAACACGAAGAAATGGTTCTTTTTAATTACACCAAAAGAAAAGTTTCCTTTAGAGAAAATAGAAAGAAAAGGCGAGTTTCAAGGAAGAAAATTAGTGTATATGCTTTTCAAAGGGAAACAAACACACAACTTTTCCTATAAATGAATAAAATGGAAAGAAACCCGGATGGGTACTACCAAAGGCGTGCAAAATGTTTCACCTATTTCTTATATCGATTCTTTGAAGTGTTGATGAAACAAATAGGGTAACGGGTGTAGGAGGAATACTTGTTCAAATGTTGGTTGATGGGTTGTTGCGCGTGTATGACTTCCGAATCCACAGCTGATCGTGAGAGCTTCCTTTTGGTTAGGAGGAACTACCTGTAATGCAAAGCAAGACCACCAAAAGGAATTAAACAATATGGGAAGTGAACCCACTAGCGTATCTTTGGATCCAGAAGTGTGATACTTCCTAGATGGCTGTCAGTCCATTGTTTTAAACAATTTAATGATGTAAACAAAGTAAATCCTATTATAATTTGAAATGATTTAAGTATCTCACTTAAAACACAATGAGAAATAGATCTAATCTAACATGCTAAGCTAGAATATAATCCAAAGGTCAAATGATTGGTTCTAGGTTCTACAGGTTTGTTAGAGGTCTCAGGTAGATCACAAGTGGATGAGGGTGAGATGAAATTTGGTGGGTAGATCCCTGTTCTGGGATGTATGGGAAAATACAGAGACCGATGTCGGTTAAGGGTAACCGATGGCGGTCTGGTGTAATGGGTGCGATTCACATCGTGGAAATATGAAAATTCCACGTAACAAGCTTTTGGGTCTCCTTTGTGATTGCACAAAGGACTTTGGTTGGTCGGGATGAGGTATTAGGTGATTAGGGTAGGATTTAGTGAGGTTTTTAATGGGTATATGGAGGTGGAAATGTTGGAGAAGGTCAATAGGTGGCTAGGTAAACAATAGATGATAAAATGATGATGAAATGAAATAAACCAGAAAAGTATGATGTTATACTTACTTGGATTCTGGTCCTGAATACTGTGAGTGAGAGATGGAGGTGCTGATGAGAGGTTTGAAGGTTACAAGTGATCACCAGTGAAGGAAATCTTCGCATGGCCTCGCATGTACATTCCTCTTCACTTGGTTAGATCGGATAATGGTTGGGATGGTTGTGCAGGAAAAGATGTTTTATCTCCTTCCTTGCATGCGGATTCTTTTACACGAGAAGAATAATAGTAAAATACTCGGATAATTTTTTTTTACTTACATTGCTCACTACACAACACAACAAGGGCTCTAAATACAGAAACTCGACATGCATACAACAATTACATAAGTCATCGACTCACATAGACACATGAAAACAACATAGGCATGTCGATGCCACACTTTTCCCAATGAATGGATACTAGCAATGACCCAACCACAAGAAAAATGACTCAAGGATTGGCAAACCCACAACACATCATTTCTTTAATTGCATCTTAGTTACGATTAACATTCTAAGAACATTATTGTGCAAGGATAGCTTTCTCCTTTTTCCATCTACAAAATCTTAAGTTCATTCCACATTTAATTTATAGTTCGACCATTTTAAGTTGGCTTTTTATGCATCACAGAAATTTCCATAACTTACTTGCTTATTTGGCATAATTCAAATCACATATAAAGTACTTAATTATCTTGTTCTTATGTTAAGAATATGCTTCTCAAACGTTTATTCAATGTCTACATTTTACCCTTGCAACTCAAGAGAATCTGACTTGATGTCCAACAGGCAATATTAGTTGATTAAGGAAGGGGTGGGGGTTTAGATTCAAGATACATTTTTCCCATAAACATTCTTCGATCATGGTATCTTTATTTCCTGATTCAACATTCTCCCAACAAGAAATTGTATTTAGATTTTATATAAATATCTTTTGTTTTTCTCAAAGTTTGATCTCACCAAGGGGAAACTCATATTATTTGTAACGCATCAATATTTTAATTGAGTTATAAGGACTCCAAGAGTGGCATTATCCCTAACCTCAAAACTCATTTTTACTCTTCTATCCTTTACTTTTACATCGCATTATGGTCTCATTATTACCATCGCTTTATAACAAAAGAGTTATGAAAGTACTTGTCTGACATCTTAAAGAAGTACATGGTTATAAGCATTATAAACTACACATGAACCACAAGTGATTTGTGTTCAAGGTAAGATCCCATGTTTTTGCATCTCACGATTCCGCATGTGAAATACCCTTTATTTCTTAATGTCATAAAAGGACATAACAAGGGATTACGGGACAAGATTTGGTTTCTTGGGTTCTCTAAAGTCAACATCTTTCAAAACAACTTTGTTTTGCAAAGAGTTACTTATAATTTTCTATCCACATGTTAACCACCAAAACAACTAAGGTTAAGCTTAATTCCAATTTTCACCCAGGGCTTTAATCCCTATTATAGATTTGATTAAGGTTAAAATGTATTTACTCTATAAACCCTTCATGAGAGTTCAAGGCACTATATTGTCACAAGCCAAAGATAAGACATTTATCTGCGAGGGACTAAAGAGTTCACTAACAAGAATGCAAGACATAGAACAACTATATCACGATCTCCATTTATGTCATCTGAATCCAACAGGGATTTCATTCGATGAAGAAATTTAATTTTAAATCTATCTTCAGAAGACAAGGTAGTCCACTAGGATACGAAGGAAGAGATAGCTCTACTTACTCCAAATGAAGTTTGACTGTGTCGCTCCTATCAGACAGGTTTATGACAATGTCACTAAACATACTGACTAAGACGATAAACCCATTCTTGGGCTCTTGTTTACTCAAACTAGGAGGTTCCATCGAGTGCAGAGTTTAATTTCATTCTACAATTTTCAATGTCTTCTATGGTAAGGAGTATCACACATGAAAACAAGTTATGCTCGATATTATACAAGGGTAGAGTGTTTTGATTAAATCTCTTTATTACATTTACAAAGTATGAATGCACAAAATGACTCATTAATCATTTATTGAACATTGAGTATGTACTACAAGATATTACTTCAAATTCATTTATATATATATATATATATATATATATAAACCTTTTACCATGTGTACTACGAATCAAATTGAACCTATGATTAAATACACATTTCCTAGTTATCCCTAAAAACTAGTATCTCACTAAAAACTAGCATCTCATACATATTAGCAAATTATCAAATATAACCTTCTGTAACATGAGACTGCATTATACATATATTCATTTTACAATTAACTATATAAATTACAATGATAATTAATGAATTATGCATCACCTTTTCGCCATCATTCCTGCAAAACCACGTGAGCGTGAAATCAGTGATAAATCGTTGGCATGGCATCCACCCTAATCTAACATAATTAACATTTCTCAGTTTCCCATTTACATATAATAATAATTACAATTTTCAATCAAAAGAAAATGTTTAGAGGCATGTATTCATTACATTTCATTTCACTTCATTTCGTAACCCAGGAGAGAGAAAGAGAAGGGAAGAGAGAGAAAACACCATTTTGTCAAAATTTCTATTTCACACAACAAGTTACACTATAGAGTTTTTTTTAAATAGTTATTTACATGTGTCAAAAGTTTCCACGGTGGTTTGGCAACCTGATGAGGGTCCCACAACTTTCTATTTATACATTTTCTTACTAGCTACAAAAATGTTCAAACCGGGCTTGGAGGCTAAGAAACCGCTTCCAAATGTTGTCTTCCGATGAGAACACACACCATGATTAAATTTCTACGTGTCCACTTATATACCAAGAGTTCATAGCAACTAATGGAATTTGGAACTAGCAAACGGTTTACGTTTGGCGGCTAGTTTTTCTGGGGCCACTGGTCGTAGTTGGCCTAGTGCAAATGAACAAAAGTTAGCTCGAGGGCTCGAAAACCACATCCAAAATTGATGTTTGATGGATGAATGCGCAACGAGAAACTTCCTACAAATTTCCCTATATAAGGATAATTCAACAAAGTCGATGAAACTCAGAACTAGAAAATAGTCTTCAAACGGCGACAAGTTTTCTGAAGCCACCAGTCCTAATTGGTCCAGTTTGACCTTGTCAAACTGCGACCAGAGGCCTACAAAATGCCATTTCAAACTATCCAAAAAGTATTTTTCCCTAAACTGAAGGTTCCATGCAATTGTCTAGTAAAAACACTAGAGGTTTGCGAAGATGGATAATAATTTCTCTATCCAGGTTTCAAATGGCGGTTCAAAATGAAAGCCAACTTTCTAGATTTAACAGCTTTCTACTACTGTAAAATAGTGTAACAGGGCTCCTATAAGAGCGTCAAAAAGATCACATATGTTCATTTGGGGTCAATCCAAAGGTTAAGGTGACTCCTCACATAACAAGGTACACGAATGAAGCTTAACATCTCATTTTTAGAGTTACGAAGGGTACTTAATGAGTCTCGAAAAATGTAAAAATTATCTATTTAAACAGGGAGATGGTCAACATTATTACTGGGAAGTCAATTTCGTCTTGTCGATAAAATAATATTGTAGTGATCTAGTTGGGTAGGAGTTTTTCTAAATCACCTCAGAATGAGGGTTGAAGTTCATGGTTTAATACAAAAGAGTTATTTTGATTTATTTTGTGAGTTACGATACGACATTTTATTGTTTTGCAACAAGTTAAAATAAAACAATTAAAAGTATTATAATCCTAATATTTTTAAAATTATATTAAGTTGCAAACAAAAAAATAAAGTACGAGAGTTATGAAAGATAAGGGGAGATGAACCATGCCTGGGAGGAACGGAGTCGGTCAAACCCGCAGGATTCGGTTCAACATCTCACTTGGGCACTTCGTCAACCAGTTCACGAGCCTTGATCTAACCTCCACAATGTCACACAAACTTCCCGATCACTTGAAGTTTTCCAAATGTAATATGTTTCCCATTATGTTTTTTGATGGTTGTCTAGGGCCTGCTCAAGGCTCCATACTGAACACGAGCTAGGAGAATGTTGGAAAAGTTGTATGGAGCTTGGAAACACATTTATTTCAATAAAATGAAACTTTTGACTGATTGTGTTGTTTATAAAGAAGGGTTTCATTTCTTCTGAAGTCAGTTTAATCATTCATGTTGTAGATCATTAAATACCGCAACATTTTCATTCGCTTCTTGTTGTTAAAGCTCCACACACAGTCTCCTATTTTCCATTGTCCATCTGATTGAAGCATCTTAACAAATAGCTCACTTGCCTCTTATTTTAAATATATTCTCCCATGCCTCTTGGAAATGACTTCATTGGTAAGGAAGACACAACATCATTTCCCAAAGCACCCAGCAAGAAAAACATGCCTAACACCACAAGCCAACAACTATAAAACAAAATAACCATTTTGTGCAAATCCTGAAATCAAATTTCAACATTTCACCTCTGCCTCAAGAATGTTCTCACGTATGCACACCTGTCTACAGAGCATTTGCAGCTACAAAATATGCTAAGATTCCTCTATTCTTTAAAAGTTGTTGGATGATCACAAACTGCTCCAGAGCCCCCCTTTTGACACAGGCTGGGAGGATGTGGCAATGGCAAGAGACCCTACACCGACGAGAGCATTAGCAATAAAGTTTTTGGGCCTTTTTAACAAACCCATTATGTGCATAACCAGTATAGCCATTGCAGTTGATGAGGCCACATTTTTCTAAGGCATCTAGTTGAACAGTTCACATGCCAAGTGCATGCATCCATGTTTTGCAGGCCTGTCTACCAAAGCGTTTCCAAATACATCACTTGAAAAGGCCCCAAATTTGGCGCACAAGCTGGGAGAAGACTGATCAGGTTGGAGCTCCGTGTGTTGCAATAGAAAATGGTGAGCTTGCCATGAGGATATATCCATGCCTCATGCACACTGCACTATCCAAAAACTACTAATTTCTTTTTTTTTCCAGGGTTTCACGTGATCCACACATAGGATCCCATACATAATGCTAAAATTATTGTGTAATGATAATGATAGGTTATAGGCTGCATAGGATGCCCATATCCTTGTCTGAGAGCCCATGTGCCATCTAATCAATCACATCATCCTTGCCAGCATGCATCCAAAATTTATTTTCATTTTTTAAAAATAAAAATGTTTTGTCCTGATCGGCACTACTCCCAACATTTTTATTTGTTTTCTTGCACCAGTCCTAACGTAATTAATCTCTCCTCTATGTTGTCTTTATCTTCTAAACACAGCCGAATGTTCTTCAAATTCCTCAATGGCCTTGTTCTTTTTGCCTCTCAACTCTTTGTCTAGCTTGCAAACTCTTTCCAAAATATTTTTATATTTTGCGGGGTACTTGACTCTTATTTTCTCCCTCAAAACCTTGTTCACCACTACCTCCAATACGAGGCATCTGCAAAGTTGATTGTTTGGCCAAAGTCCTCATACACTGCCTTGGCATTCATGACTACTTTCTTTGTTGTAGCCTCATCAATCTCCACAACCGGCACCCATTCTTGTAACTCCTTCAGTAAACTTCACTTTTTGTGTTTGGATATATGCGCAATTTATCCAATGGTGTCACATCCGTCACATATACTTCATTTCCAATCTTAGGTTCATTGATCCAGAGGACATTTGACATACCGGAAGTTCCCTATTTCTCCCTAACTCAGTTGCATGTGGAAGATCTTGTCTGCAGTTTCTCGACGCCTTTTGAATGAGGTGAAACAAACGTTGTACGTAGGAGATACCATCCGTGCAAGCTCAAGTGCAAGAGGTCAAAATAGAAGGCACTGGTGCAATGACAAGTGGCACTACAACCACTCCCTGGATACTTTCTTGTGTTGCCTCACATTTTTTTGTGAGTGCCTTATTCCCGCGATCCTCTCTTCTCCGAGATGGACCATTCTCCTCTTCTTAGTGAGTTTTTGCTTTCTCTTCTCTTATGTAAGTCCTTACTTTTTCCTTATCCTCTTAAGGATTCTCTGTTAAGCCTCCTATTTTGTGATTCATCTCTCACCTCCACCTCTTCTTTGTGTGATTCTATAATCTCTCTTGTCCTCTTTTTAGTCCACTCTATTAGACTTATCATTTCTTCTATGCATCTCCATGAACACTTCTTTCTTTGTGTGTGCATGCTTTTCTTTATGCTAAGTTAGGAAAATGATAACTAACACCTAATAGTTCTATAACCTAGCTAAATCAAAATCTAAAACACCATAAAGATAAGAGCTAATCAAGATTAGACATCAACATTATTGCATTAGAACTTTGAAATATAAATCAAACCTAACATGTTAATTATCAAGAACCTCTACTCTTTAGATTACCAACAAAATCAAGTGAACCTATGTAAATTTAACGAAATCAAAGTTGATTGTTTGATCTTCAAGGTTTTAGGATTGGAGGCTCATCAAAACAAGGCTACAAGACCACTTTGACTATCTCCATATGACCAAAAAGGCTTGGATGAATGTAATGCAAGGAATGAGGCTTAGCTCTTCCAATGGTGAAATGCTCAAGAATGACAAAACGCTTATAGTGTATTTACTATGTGCTTACTTTTGTTTCTCAATAATTAGGTGTAAGTGTAAAGGTAGGAGGAGGGCTCTTTATATAGCCCAATGGATAAAGGAATTAGTTCATCCCTTTGCATGTGGGATAATAGGGATGTTGAGTTAGTTATGGATAAGTGGGGTTTAGAAAGGGTTAAGTTAACTTTATGAGGGTTTAGCTTGTCCTTTAGTGACTCATGTGGATGAAGGGGGTTTATTAATTAATCCAAGTGATTAATTAATAGATGTACAAGATTATAAAAGATTTTAGAGGAATATTAGCATGATTTAGACTATAGGATAGAATTAAATCAAATGAATAATGATTTATTGAATTAATAAGAGGAAGCTAATTAATTAATAATAATTAATTAGTCTAGATAGAAGAAGGGATTAATTAATGGAAAGTCGTTAATCAGGGTATTTAATTTGGATAGATGACTTGATTAATTAGCGTAATGTAATTAATTAACGACAATAGAAGAGAAGATGAGCACTATTGACGATATGTCGTCAATTTGTGGGAAAGGAGATAATTAGTGCAATTTAGGTATTTAAATTGCTCGGGTGTAATTATAGGTTTCTACATTTGCCCCTCTTAGGGGTGGCATAAGTCACGCCACTTCAAAGATAGTAGACAGATGAAATTTTGAAGGGGTAGAAGAAAAATTAGTAGGAGGGAGAGATGACTCCTCGAGTGTCGATGGGGTGATGAAGGAAGACGATCGACGATCAAAAAAGGTGATAAATGGATAAGAAGGAAGGGGAGGGGAAAGATTCCTAGATGATGTAGAAGAAATAGAAGAAGTGGGGAGAAGAACTAGCCTTTAGCCTTCGTATTGGAACAACTTCGGTGCCATCATATTTCCAAAAGATCTACATCGTCATCGGTTCTTATTAAAATATAAACATATGACAAAAGTAGAATGACATAAAAATCCATACTACAAACAATTTTCCATTGCTGAAAATACCAACCCAATGCAATACAAAATGAAGGAAACAAGCTCATTTAACAGGGAAAACAAGTACAAACACACATATTCAAACCAACAATAGTCAAGATGGTTGTAAAAATGTTTTGTTATCAAGATGAAGATATCCACATGTTCGTGATTGATGAAAAGGGTTAAAAATGATGCCCCGAGCAAGGATACATGCAAGGGGAAATGATGATGGACACTGGGTCCAAGGAGAAAGATTTGTGTGCAACAAAACAATACCAGGAAACTAGATGTGCCCCATAGTAGTAGATGAAGCAAAAGCAACTAGATTTGCGATTGGTTGTGAATCTGATGATCCGTAAGTCATTTGATCAATGAAGATGTGAAAAAATCTAGCATGATATGGAAAGCATACCATGTGTTGTTCACAAGTTTCAGCCAATAAGTGCGAGTTTACCTATTTTTGTAGGTTTTATATTTTTAGGGTTTTGTGTGAAATTTTGCTTTTATTTTTGGATTTTGAATGAGAATATATATTTTTGTGCTTTTGTTTTTGATTTTAGTGGATGGTGGATAGCATAGAAGAATCGAAGTGAAGCGCCCAGACTTGAAAGGAATGCCCAAGGGAAGAAAGAAGAATCAAGCAACAAATAACGCCCCACTGCACAATGGAAATATTAATAAAAATAATTATTTAATCAAAAATAATTATCCAATTGAGTACTTAGAAGAAGAAAATCACCTAGAGCAGAAGAAAGCCCTAGGGAGAAGAAAGGGGTACTAGATGACAAAAATTCCCCAATACGATGAAAAAGGAAAGAAAAATAATTATTTTAAAATAAAATAATAATTCACTTGAGATAAAGAAGAATTAGAACGATCACGGTGATCAAAACGAGCTTCTAGGCATCATGGCAAGTGAAAATGGGTTAATATACCCCACCCGAGTGGGGGGTAAATCATCGTGATTGATTCATTTTTTTACTGACATCTACCAAATTTTTATCATGAGACCCCGATAGTGACGAGGACGATGATGAAAGCACGATCACGCCGAGATGTGCAGACAGAGTTCGAGAGTACCTACAATATGCAATGGCCACTTCGTGAGTAGTTTGACCTCCTTTTGTCAATTTTTTCATTAATGCACTTAATTAATGCTTAGAAGTATTTAATTAGGGTAGGTTTGGTGCGTAGTGCACATGCACGGGGTGCAGTGCATCAATCGATGGCGCATGTGCCCTTGAAGCGTATGCACGCACATACACCTAAAAACCAAGGTGAAATGCGCACATGCGCAGGGTACACAGCGTGAACTGTATTAATCCATGTGACACACACACTTTAGGGGTGTATACACATACGGCATGTACTAAATGATGACGCACATACGCCACCACCCCTGCGCGCACAAGGTACCATACCAAATCAACACGCGCAAGCACCCTTGGGTGGATACGTGCATGCACACATGCCAAATGGGAGGCACACATACCAGGGAGTATAGATACCTCAAAGGATGAATAGATGAAGCACTTGTTAGAAAAGGTCAAAGAGATTGACACTTAGAAGAAAAAGTTAGGATTTTTGGGTTAACCTAAAAAAAAATGATAGGTAGGACTTAGAAGAAATGTTGAATAAGCGAATTTGGATTTGATTTTTGCAAGAGACATTTTCTTGTTCTTCAGATGTGAGAGTGCCATACCCACATCTAGGAGTTAAAGGGGAGCATGCACCGATGAGATCGGCACATGATGGGGATACTCCTAGAGGCAGTAGGCTTAAGACCCATAGCCCACATGCCTTCCATCACCTTGGACCATGGACTTTGACACATTGACCGAGTGGTGACATAGTGAGAGCCAGTGCTTCCGGCCCGACAGGGAGAGATGATCGTGACTTTGGAGGATGTATAGAGGATCTTACATGTGCCCATCATTGGCACATTGATCAAGTACACTAGTGATTTTAGATGACCAACACGGTGGTTGAGTGACTTATTTGATCAGGATGACATACCCCACGAGGGTATGACAATTGCTTTGCATGAGTGCATAGCGGACCCTAATTTACACCGAGGGCCGCTTTACGTGATGTCTCTTATTAATGGGTTTTTGCTCACTGATAAGACAAAGACATTATTTCTTATGGGCTTGATGACACTCATTCAAGGGATCTTCAATGGTGAGTGTTATTGTTGGGGCTAGTGTATATTGGCACATCTATATTGGGACCTCCATTTGATTACCTACCACCTTTGTCGAAGATGGTGGGGCTAGCTTCTCTTTGTAGATATGGGCTGGGACCACATAGCCATCGGACGCCCCCTAGGTGCACTACATTCGACTCCCTAAGGATCCAACATACATGGCATGGGCTCCACGATGGGGATGCACACGCGCCAATGGGGTAGGCGTGTATCATTATAGACAAGAGTTTGATAAGCTTCTTGATAGGGATGTGATATGGAGGCCCCATAGGTATATAGTGGGTGGAGGATGGAGTAGAGCTCGGGGTTGTCTACGTAGAGAACTTCATTATTGGACAGCCATAGTTATATCATTGAGCTATACAAAGTCGACCGGTGTCGGTGCACAGTTAGGCCGATTACGGGGTTACGCACTGATATGTGGTACGCACGTTGGATGCGAGAGACAAACCATGGGGCCACATATATAGGTGGCATGTGAGATTGAGTTTTTATAGGTTGCCCCACGGCCATGGGACCCAGCACGGTAGATTCGAGACCCAAGCATGAAAGTTGATTACTGGCAGTGGTACCTACTATTTTACCACGACGCCTCACTATTTTAGATGAGGCCAGGCAGCAAGCATTAAGAACTACCCAAGATTCCTTATAGCAGTGACGAGGGGGATGATGTAGGATCTTGAGGCCTAGATGATACATTTGATGGGCAACCCCATGATGGATAGGATCCAATGCAGTGCAGGGGGATATCAAGGGTCCGAGGCTTAGATTACGAGGGCATGAACAAGCACCAAGATAACCACGGGGATAGCACACAGCATGGTGTAGAAAGTACACCAAGGGGCTAGCGATAGGCACAGGCACATGTATAGCCATAGGTATAGGCACAAGTATAGCCCCAAGTACAAGCATAGCCACATTGTGAAGGCAAACCAGGTGATAGTTGACAGATAAAACAACAATTATAAGAGGTCATAAGATGAGAGGACCCGGACCAGGCCGAGCATTAGTGATTGGTAGTTGGAGAGTGGGATTAGGTTTAGCTATTAGGTGATGGGGCCACACACTTTAGCGTAGATATAGCATATGGTAGTATAGATGGCTTAGGTGACGGGCCTCCATCAGCAAGTTTAGGCACAACACCATCCTAGTTGATACTAGAGAGAGAGGATGAGAGTAGAGTGAGTCGTTGGTCAAGTTGAGTTAGCTAGGGCTTCAACAGAGATAACATCATACAAACACACGATGGGATAACCATGACAACTTGGACATAGAGATTTAGCGATAGCCAAGGGCCAAGCTTCCAACTATAGATCACTATACTACGAGGTAGTTCCACCTAAGTGGTGAACACCTCTTACTATAAAGTAGTCAAGCAGATCGACTAGATGCGAGAGGTCGAGAGGCCTCGGGGATCGAGTGGATCAGCCATGGGGCCACCTACATGATTGAGTGGAGCACATGCCATGCCTCCAATATGGGGAAGGCCATCCATCCCCATCGAGGGCTCGAGTCACTTATGATTCACATATTGTATTATTCTTTGGCCTCGGATGAAGGTATATGGTATCATTTTTGATGTACAACATTCTTTTGTAGAGTAATATATCATTATTTGATATATGCCTCCTCGATGAAGCAGTTTTGTATTGTATTTTTGATCGATGTCTACCATCCTTTTTATGCGCCTCGAGATGAAGAATTTTGATGTATAACACCGATGTATAATTTTTATTGATATAGATATATATGACATACATGTATATGATATACTATATATATATATATATATACGTATATATATAGATGATACATGTTATACATATATATATATATATATATATATATGATATATATATATATATATGGGTATATATTATTATATATATATATAATACATACATTTTCAGATATATATACTATATATATATATATCATATATATGTATATATATATATATGTATATATGTATATATATATATATATATATTATATATATATATATATATATATATATGTATGTATATATGGACATTTTTTGGACACTTTTGATACACATGCTTATGATTCATGTTATTGTTGTTCTTGATTCCGCATTTATGGATGTGTTATGATGTTATCGATCGCATGTCATTTGATTTGTTAGATGATAGATCTTTAGATGATATCAAATGTGTAGATCATGTGCTATTAAAAATGTAATGGATGAGATGATATGATGATATTGGGTGGGGGATAGATTTTTGATCATGCCCAACCCCTCTTACCCCCATTTGATGATATGATATGTGATGATTAGCTTAGTATACATGCATGATGTAATACTTAGCATTTTCTGATATATGATGTATAGATGATGTTAGATGTGATGATATTGATGGATATATGGTGATGTGATAGACATAACAATACACATGCAACAAATCAAACATTAATCAAACAAATCTAATTGAAATGCCAAAGAATTAACTAATAACAATGTATACTTGTTTTCCAAAGCATGCAAAAACACACCTCATATGTACAAGTAAGAATAAATCTAATCTAAGCAAGAAAAGATGAATCCTACCAAAGTATGTTTAAGCAACAAACTATACAAATATACAAACATGAAAGAACTATACAAGCAAAAGCAAGAAACAAAACAAAAGAAACAAGACAAAGAAAGTAAATTAAAACTATGTTTTTGTAAGATTGTTTTTGATTGTTTTGAGTTTTTTGAAACAATTTTCTATTGTTTAGGCTTTTTTGAAACAATTTTCTATTGTTTAGAGTTTTTTGAAATAATTTTCTATTGTTTTTAAATGTTTTTTGAAACAATTTTCTATTGTTTAGAGTTTTTGAAACAATTTTCTATTGTTTAAAGTTTTTTTGAAACAATTTTCTATTGTTTGATTTGAATGTTTTTGTGTTTTTGAAATGTTTTGAATGTTTTTGTGTTTTTCTAATGTTTCGATGTTTTTCTAAGAATGTTTTTTTTTTTCAAAGTTTTCCTAAGCTATGCACAAGTAACCAAGAAACGTGGATTCCCCCAGCATTAGATGGGGAATATACAAGGGTAGATGCCACGTGTGTATAAACATAGGAAAGTGAAGTGTTAATAAATGCCCCCAAGCGTTAGATGGGAGATAGACAAAGACCTTCTCTTCACCGAATTAACAAGAGGAAAAAGCCGGATCAAGGCTTGGGAAGAACAGGCTCATAGGTAATCTTGATGATAGATTTGAGACCAGCCCTAGACTAAGGAAAAGTACCCCTTAGATGCAAGATGCTTGTGAACAATGAATCCTCCCAAGGCGCCGAAAACCGGTTTTCACCCTAGGACCTATCCAAAGTGCCACAATTACGTGATTTTCACTTATGGATGACCTATTTTCTCTTTTCTTTTCTCTTTTTTTTTTTTTTCTTTTTTAAAATTTTCTACCTTTTTGTTTTGATTTTGCCATCATCTTAAGCATAGAACCACTTAAGGTGCATGGAATTCATAGGCTCATAGAGCTCATCCCATTAGGGTGGGAAATTTTGTATGCTCCTGTGCCATATTTAGCCATGATGACATATGGACCTAGCCAATGTGGTTCAAACTTTCCCTTTTTCTCTCTTTCTACCCGTGTGTTGAACTGATTCTCTTTCATAACCAGGTCACCAACCTCAAACTGACGAGGTATGATTCATTTGTTGTAACTATGAGAGACTCTATTCTGATACACTTTGAGGTGATTCAGGGCGTGGATGTGCTTCTCATCCAGGAGCTCCAATTCTGCCAGTCTAGCCACTCTGTAATCCTCATCTTTATCCAGATAATCCCTAAGAGAGACTCTTAAGGAAGGAAGTTGATCTCTAAAGGGATGATAGATTCCATTCGAAGACCGTGAATATGGTGGTGTTCGCACAAGTAGGAGTGTGAATAGAGGTCCTATAAGCCCAAAGAGCTGGGTGGATTTGCAAATGCCAATTGACTGTCTTACTCACCATTTTCTCCATAATGTGAACCAAGGTTTTGTTAGTATCCTCGGCCTGTCCATTGCCTTGGGGGTAGTATGGTGTAGACCATTTTAACCTTATTTGAAACCGATGACATAGGTCCTTCATAGTCTTGTTCTTGAATGATTTCCCATTGTCAGTAACAATAGCTACAGGAATGCCATACTGGAAAATAAGATGATTCATGATAAATTTTGAGATCTGAGCTCCTGTGACATAGGTTAAAGGAACAAATTCCACCCATTTGGTAAAGTATTCAATAGCTATAATGATGTGGGTGTGACCATCAGATGAAGTAGGGGTAAGATTCCCTATTAAATCAAGTCCCCATTTAGAAAATGGCCATGGGGTGGTGATGGGTTGCAATGGCTACGACAGAGCATGGATGAAATTTCCATACTTCTGACAGAGTACACACTTTTTGACATAATTGTAGTAGTCTATTTCCATGGTAGGCCAATAGTATCCCACTCTCAACAATTTCTTAGCTAGGACCATTCTGTTTGTGTGGGCCCCGCACACCCCTTCATGTACCTCCTTAACTACTTGGACAGATTCCATCATATCGAGACAATGTAACAGATTCCCATCGTAGCCATGACGATAGAGCGTACCTCCTAAAAGGGTATATCAGGCTATTTGGTGAATGGGATTTGTTTTTCCAAATGGGATATGTCGGGGGGAACTGTGTTGTCTTTGAGGTAGGTGAAGATGGGTTCATACCATGGGAATGGGACCAACAACTTCACAAGCCAGAAAGATTCTGGCATGTCATACAGGCTGGCGTAGGTTTTCTACAAAGAAAGGCATGTCATTGCTTTCGGAGGAATGCGTAACATAGAACCTATGGTTTCCATAGCGTCTGCAGCTCTATTTTGTGCTCTGGGATCTATTCAAATGTGATGCGAACAAAGTACTCCTTTAAAGTTTCAACCAACTTTTTGTAAGGAATGAGCTTCTCATCCTTAACTTTGTACTCATCATTAACTTGCTTGATGATTAGATGTGAATCTCCAATGATCTTGACATGATGAATGTCCCATTTGATAGCAAGAGCTTCATCCCAGTGATGAGCACCTCATACTGAAATTTTTTTGTGCAAGGAAACCAAGGTGGAAAGCTTGAGGTATGGGATCACTAAAGGAGTAATGAGTACTACACCTGCTCCTGAACCATGAAAGGTAAAAGATCCATCAAAGTGTACTTGCCACATGACGGATTCCTCAATGTATAGTAATGAATAATTGGAAAATCTAGATTCAGAGGTTCAGTTCCTTGCAAAGGTGCCTCTGCTAATTGATCAGCAAGCACCTGCCCCTTGACTGATTTTGGTGCACAAAATCTATGTCAAATTCACTTAGCAGAATGATCCAATTAGCCATTCTACTGGTAAGAGTGGGTTTGGACAACAAATATTTGAGCGGGTCAACTTTTGATATCAGCTTGGTCTTGGTATTTAAGTAGGTAATGGAAAATATTTTGAAAGGTAAAAACAACTGCCAAACAAGCTTTCTCAATCTAGGGATAATTGAGCTCATAGGATATGAGGGTATGGCTAAGATAATATACTACTTTTCCTTGTGGCTAAGGTCATATTGGGTAAGCAGTGCACCAATAGTGAATTGAGTAGTAGAGATATAGAGCAAGAGTGGTTCACTAGGAGTTGGTGGCATGAGGACAAGTGGATTAGCCAAATATTTCTTGAGCAGGGTGAAGGTCTACTGTTGTTCTCTAGTCCCCAAATAAAGGCAACATCCTTTTTCAATAGATGAGTAAATGAGTGACATTTATCTGCAAGTTGGGAAATGAAGCAATGGATAGTACCTGTATCTTTCCCTATAAATGCTGCAACATCAATTTAATGTTCTTAGGAGGAGGCATCTCAGTAATAGCAGACACTTTTGTTGGGTCAACTTCAATCCCTCTGCGTGATATGATGAAGCCCCAAGTAATTTTCCAGAGAGCACGCCAAATACACATTTCTTAGGGTTCAAAAAACCCTTGTACTCCCATAGGCGCTCAAAGATACACCATAAAATAGCGGGGTGATCTTCCCTTGTCTTGGAATTTCCAAGGATATCATCCACATAGTCTTCCATAATGTTGTGAATCATATCATGAAAATTATAGTCATATCCCCCTCGATATGTTGCTCCCGCATTTTAAGGCCAAAACGACATTACACGATAATAGAATGTACCCCAAGGAGTCGTGAAAGCCATCTTGTGTTGATCTTCATTAGTGATCTTGATTTGATTATAACCTAAAAAATCCATCCATAAGAGATAGCATTTCATATCTGTGATTGGAATCAACAATCATATCGATATTGGGAAATGGAAAGTCATCCTTAGGGCATGCTTTTTTATATCTCTAAAATCATACAAATTTGATCCCAATAGGCTTTTTTTACACAAGAACAATATTAGAGATCCATTCAGAGTAATCAATGGGTCGAATGAATCCTGTAGTGAGCAATCTTTCCAGCTCCTCTTTAACTAGGAGAGCCACTCTTGGATGCATCTTTCTAAGTTTTTGTTTGATGGGCTTAGAATGCATGAACAACTAAGTTATGTAACCAAAGTTGGATCTAAGCCTAACATATCCTTATAGGACCATGTGAATACATCTATGAATTCTCTTAGCAACATGGTGAATGTTTTTTGTTCCCGTGCTGAGAGTGAAGCTCCCAATTTGACAATTTTAGGGTCCTCTTCTATATCGATGTTCACATCAATGGTCTCTTCAACTAGTAATTTTGAAAGATCCTCCATACGTGTAGGATTGGGAGGAAGGTTGAGATCTTCATCCAAGGATGTCTCCATGAGATTTTCATCCTTGGCGTGGTCACTTTTATCATCCTTTGATTTTTTTACTTGTTGGTCCACTAAGTTCCTCAAAGAGGTTTTCACTATGTGACCTGGACTTTGATTTTTTCCGAGGCTTTTGATTAGAAATTTTTCCCTTGCTTTTCCTTAAATTTTCTGACCAAAATCTCAAATTCCTCTCGAAGTAGGTGTAGGTATCTAAATCAATATAGAATCCCTTTTGTGATCCCAATGGGGATTATATCCCACATGCCCATGAATTCAGCGATGGCTTCATCATTTTCAAACAAAGCCAGTGGTATGTGATGTTGTTGGTCCCATTCAACAAGGCAAGGGTAAACAAGGTCAAGTGTAGGTTCTGTGGGGGTTATGGTAAAGACAGCGGTATTCATGAAGAGGTTCGTAGAGGAAAGATCCTTATATTGGCTATAATGGGAATATGTATCACTGTCTAAATAGTTAGAACTATCCTCACATTAGAACAAGTAGCATCTTGATCATTGGGATGTGCCCCATAGGGTCTAATTCCTATGCCATACCTTTTTGTTTTAAAATTGGGAGAGGGACTGGTTCCCTTGGTCCTTGTTCATTCTTGCCACATCCCAAACCTTTGTAGCCCATGGAATACATCATGGCTAGACTTTTCATATCCGGGGATTTGGTAACAAGTGGGTTGAGTATCCTCTGGGACCCAAGTCGTAGGAGGGTCTAACAATTTTTCTTCAGCCAACAAATCCTCTAGGAAAGAATGACCTGATAGTTTTCTCATTCCGAGGCTATCTGAAATGGTAGTTGGGTCGACCTCTAGTCTTTGGTGATAAAGACAAATTAGACACTAAAAGCGCTTGTTGTACATTGTATTCTCAACAAACCATATTCTAACACTTTCATCTCCCAAGAATCAAAAGGGGAGGTAGACGTGGAAGCCTCATGGGCATAGGAACTGAGTGAGTTAGATTCTACTCGTGACTCATAACTTTTAAAGGGGAATTGCAATATCGGTAGAGGGACATGCATATGTACCTCTTGCAAGAAAGTTTATTAAGGGATCTGTAATGAGAAAAGGGTTTTGGGTCTCCCCTTGTATCATGATGGTGTTTCCTTCATGCTTCAACTTAATGCACTTGGTGGAAGTTGATGGTATGGCCTGCATGGCATGAATCCATGGGGACCAAGAAGCATATTATACAAAAGTTCTAAGTCTAGGACATGGAACTTTTTATCATAGCATGTAGGTCTAACTTCCATTGGCAATGTGATCATGCTAAATTGATTCCCTTTCCACATGTGTTCGTAAGTGGTTATGGTGATGATTTGAGACTCTAAGTCTTCTTCAATGTGTGTCCCAACTATTTAATTAGCTTTAACATGCAAATGTTCAAACCTGATCCGTTGTCCACAAGAACCCGTTTGATCTTTTTATGAGTAACAAAGACCTCAATGTAGAGGGGGAGGTTATGCATGGGATCTTCACTAGGAAGCTCCTTGTGACTAAAGGAGATGAACTCCGTTGGTGCAATGTTTTGCCACCAATCTTGAAGATGTGAAGGGTCTATTTCATTGGTACTCCTGACCCCTGGAGAGTTTTATACAAGAAGTCCTTATGCACATTGGATATCTTGAGAAGATCCAAGATTGAAATCTTGGCAAAATTCTTCTCGAGTTGATCTAGGAGGTTATATCTACCATCTTGTGGGGTCAATGGAGAGGGTTCAGGGATCATGAGATGGGTGCACCTTGTTACCACAACATAATCCTTCCCTTTGATCTAGATTGTATTCACATGTTCATTAGGAGAGCGGATACATCCAATGAGTGAATCATAGTGGTTATTATTAGTATTGGTATATAGATAATTGGTCACTCTATAACTTTGGGATGGCTCTCCTTGATCGATTTTCTCACCTATTCTTCCATGTTTGGGAATGGTTCTTTGAAGATTCCCATCTTTTCATTTGGAGTTTGGGTTTTTATGGGCTATCGACTTGATCTCCCCATTATCAATGAGGTCTTGAATGTAGTGACGAAGTCGTAAGCATTTGTCCATTTTGTGTCCTTTGACACGATGCATATCACAATATTCATGCTCCTTGTACCATGTTGGCTTTGGGAGCGTTATCATCAAAGGGTTACGTTATGGGGTATGTTACCATATGAGCCACATCTAATTGTTTCAAAATGATGAGATAAAGGTTCATTTAGGGGAGTGAAAGTTTGACATGCTTGGGTGGTGGCTGAATGGGTCCTTTGGTCAGTTTAAAAGGTTGACTAGTTTGGACCACTTGCACACGCTTGGAATCCATGATTCCATCTCCTACTACATTCTTTTTTTGTTGAATATCTTCGGCTTCTCCATAGGTTTAACACTTTGATTATCTTTGGAGTGTGGTTTAATGGTCCCTTTGGCAATAAGGGATTTTTCTATCTAAACACCCTTTTCAATAACCTCCTCGAAAGTGTGAACACAATGCATTTGAAGGTGAAAGGTGATGTCTGGTTCAGATTGGGCACAAATATGCTCAAAGCTTGTTTTTTAGGAATGAGCAAGGGAAGTGCTAGCTATCCCTCTCCATCATTGTAGGAAGCTAGTGAATGTCTTCATTAGGTCATTTTTTAGTGCCACACAAGTCTACCATGGTGATATCACTTTCGATATTGTATGAGAAGTGTCGCATAAAATCTCTTGCTAGTTCGGCCAAGTGAAAATGGACCCCTGAGGAAAGTGAGTAAACCACTCCAAGGCTTGACCTCCTAGACTCTTGGGAAAGAGTCGTATGAGATAGTTATCACTATAAGACACTTCTTGACATGCCATGTAAAAATATTTTACATGATCGTGGATCACCCTTCCCTCTATATTTGTCGAATTTGGGCATGTTGAATTTCTTAGGGAAAGGTTGAAGTGTCATAGCTTTGTCAAATGGATGGGGCACAATTCTTCATATTGATACTTTCTAATACTCCCCACACTACTTTCTTGAAGGCTTGTGAGTGTTGCTTTCATCGATTGTACTTCTTGGGCAAGTAATTGTTCCTTAGTGGGGGAAGCGGGGATATACACCCGAGTATAATTGTATCATCCCCTCCTAGGTTTTCTCTCTGAGGTTCACTATTTTTGACCTTAGGCTTGCCTTTTGGACATTCTTGTTAGCTCCTTTCTGTACATGTGAGGTTAACAAGGCCAAATGTTGACTAAGGTTACAAATCTATTATTGGATAGTGTTTTCTTCTCAGAGGTTCCTCTTCTTCTTCATCTTGAGGGGTTCTTCAACAATTTTCATGTTCTATCCTAACCCTACACGGTATTCTAACAAGAGGTATTCTATGTCCCACTACATTTTCATTTGCTGCATTAGAGGTAGAGGCATGTCCATGTGTTAAAAGGTCATCCATATTAATAAGGGGCCGTTCTTCATCATTTATCATTTTTCATAGGTGGAATTGTTTCTTGTTCCATGGGAATTTAGCCCCTAATTCCACCACACGTGCTAAGACTCTATCCTTGTTTGAAAAAGGAATTCATCTAACAAGGTAGGATCAAAGTCAAATTCTGCATGTGGAGACTCTAGTTCATCACCGCTATGGTCTACCATTTCATCAACTTCTTTCTCAGTGGAAAACAAAGGCCCAAGATCATGGCCAATAAAGGGATTTGACCCCTGTTGGTTTGATGCTTCCTAATTTTGCATTTGTTTTGCTTCTAATGTTTGATTTTTAACCCTAATCTTGTTTTAGGGCCATGATGTGTGATAACATTTCTAAGGTATTTGTTATATGATTTTCAATAGTTTTCAAATCAGACCTTAAGTGAAACGTAAAATAATGTTAAGAATCAAATGAATGTCAAAGTACCAATGTGGTACAGTAATTTCCTAAAATGCACAATTCAACAATGATGTAACATTTTTAGTGTCAATCCAATTAGTTGAATGAAATACTTTCTATGTTTGTTTCAAAGGTAGTCAATGTCGTAAGATGATTAACAAGATGTCCTTACTTAAGTCGAGTTAAAATTGAACAAGGCATAAGTAACAACAAGAAGTTAATGCGATCTCCTAATAAAGTATACTAGAAGCAAGTCCTATCTGATCAAGACCTATACTTCAAAAAGTGTCAGTTACAATTGTGAGTGACACACAATATCACCAAGATATGTTAACCAAACTTCAAAAAAAGTAAGGTAACAATATCAAGATGATATTGATATAACACACACAAGTGGTAACACTACACTCTTTTCAAAATTGAGGTAATAATTGGAATCAGACCTAAAGCATCAAGTATACCTAAGAATTGTTAAAGTGTGTATAGCGTAACCTTACAATGTAGATATTTAGGTCAAGTTTATAAGAAACAAGATGTAAATATCATGATTGTAATGATACGATACAAACAAGATAACCGTTCTAAGGAGAAACGAGGTGATGAAACAAGCCTAACTACAATGATGACCTTGACTTAGATATCAAGACCACAAACGGTGACCAAGAATATGATTAACAAGATGTTCCTACTTATGTCTAGTTCAAAGAATTTGAACAAGGTGTAAGTAACAACAAAAAGTTAACGTGACTTCCAAACAAGGTATATAAGAAGCAAGCTAGAATTCAATCAATACCTATATCCCGAAAAGTGCGAGTTACAATTTACAAGTGACACAACAATGTCACCAAGATATGTTATCCAAAATTTGTGAGGAAGTAAGGTATTAATATCAATATGATATTGATATAACACACGCAAAAGGGTAACACGTAGCACCTTCCAAAATTGAGGTAGTGATAAAATCAAACTAAAACCTTAAGGTATAACTAGGAATTGTTAAAATGTGCATAGTGTAACCTTACAATGTAGATATTTAGGTCAAGTTTACGAGAAACAAGACATAAATATCAAGATTGTAGTGACATGATACAAACAAGGTAACCTTTCTGAGGAAGCTCAAAGTGAAGAATCAAGCCTAACTAAGATGACGATATTGACTTGGGTATCAAGATCACAAAGGCTACTAATGATATAAGTACATCTCCACACACTTTAGATGTTTAACTAACCCAACCGCAAACATGGATGGGCGTAAATGGACAAAAAAGTGGCGAAACAATCAATTGATAACACAAAGGTAGTCACTCTTCTTTTGATCAACAAAGTGTCAAAAGAAAGTGAAGGAAGTAGATCAAAAATGGGGTGAAAAATGTTGGCTTCACTTTGGCAGAGTTTCACCTTACCTTAGGGTAAGTGAAAAACTAAGTGAAAGTAATGCGTCACACGTTTCATGATGAATAATGGCTCACAACTCAACACAGTTTTGAAATGGTCATAGTGGGCTCCTGGCCAAAGAATATCTTCCTAGGTGGTTCTCTCATCCTAGGTGTTACAAGTTATCTAAGAGTGGGCACGATTTACCCAAAAAGTCACACTGACTAATTTGGGAGTATCTGACATTTTCCCCCTTCAAGTACAGTGGGAAATAAATGCATCCATGTGTACTCTTACTAGGGTCGTGATACGGATAAATTGTAATGCTAAACTCACAAGGAATCACTAGTCAAGTAGGTAGTGCGGAGCACTTCCCATTTCATCCACAAGGTTCCCTCTTGCGTGGACTACTTTGGGGTTCTTGGTACCACCCCCATTGTTGTAGCTTAAGGTGTTATGCCAAAGGGGTTATGTTCCAGTTGAGTGGAGAGGGACGTACCCTTTTCTGAAACCTGCAATACAATGTTTTGAATGTGTTGTTCTTTTATCTTGTTAATTAGATGTGGTTTGCTTGATCTCCTTTTGGCAACCTACAAGAAAATTGTATTAGAAGTTTGATTTTGTTTGATTCACCTTTCTTTGACTAAGCATTTGTTTGGTTCTGTGTAACGAGTTAGTAGTTTTCCATAAAGAGAACAAACATCATTTCTGATTCTCAAGATCATTGAGGGACACAAGAGAAGAGCATACGTGGTGTTTTTCAATACAATTAAGCAAATATCAAATGGAAACACTTAATTCAAATGCATCAATATTATCTCAATATGAACATCCTCAATATTCCCAAAACATCAAAAGGAACTAAGAATCATTTTTATTCCCAAGATTACCCAAAGGACGTGAGGGAAGAGCATACACGACCTTACTCCTTCAAGCAACCATACAAAATCCAACTATTTTAACAAAAGCATGCAAATATACCTTATTTAGAAATAAGCATTAATCAAATAAAACCTAAAAAGAAGTTAGTTCCTTAACACATAAAATTTGAAAAATCTGAAACAAGCATGTTAATGTGAATCGAGGCACTCTGCTGCGGGTTTGGGCATGTGCACGTGGGTTAGGGCGTATGCACCTCTGGATGTTTGACACCAAAGGGTGCCTGTGTGTACTCAGAGGTATGTGTGCCAAGAGATATCATGTGCACCAAGATGAAAGTGTGTGTGCACTAATCTCAAGGAAAATGTAAAAAATCATCGAGAAAATAGAGAATGTGTATGCGTCTAAGGAAAGGCATATGTGCCAAGGAAGAGGTGTGTGCACCGGAAAAGGTATCGAAAATTTGAAAATGTACCTATGCTACCCGAGAAGTATGTGCACTAGGATTAAGGTGTATGTGCCAAGATGAAGGCATATGCGCCAATGGGTAAAAAAGAGCCGAGAAATTACATAGGGCAAGTGTGCTGCAGCCAAGAGAGGTGTTTATGTGCGGCTACATATGCTAAAAGATAGAGCACATGTGCTAGAAAAGAGGCATGTGTGCCAAGGTAATGAGGCATGTGCTATTCATAACAAAAAATTTGCTAGAATATGGTGAAGGTATTATACGATGATAAAAATGCATGTGTGTGGGATGTGGTGCTACATGTGCATGGGTTAGCGTGCTTACGTGTTGTTTGTGTACCTACGCACCTCCTAAAAAAAAATGTACCCGGTTAGATGATGTCAAAATCTGATCAAATGACACAAACAAGCACAAAATGTTTCAAATTTTAGCATGTTAGTTCAATAATGATAATAACCCATCAAAATGAAATTCAAAGGCATATGCAAATTAGCAAAAAAGCATAATCATTACCTATGTGCATAAGGAGGAGTTAGTCAAAAACAACACAAATTGAACTAAAATGCTAAGGGACAAGGTCCCATGTCCCACCGAGCGTGCCAAATGTGTGCGTGTTTTTTTGCTTAAGCTAATTAAAAAATAAGAACTAACACTAAATAGTTCTATAACCTAGCTAAACAAAATCTAAAACACCATCAAGATAAGAGCTAAACAAGATTAGACTAACATTATTGCATTATAACTTTGAAATATAAGATCAAAACTAAACATGTTATTATCAAAACCTCTACTCTCTAGATTACCAACAAAATCAAATGGACCTATGTAGATTTATCAAAAATCAAAGTTGCTTGTTTGATCAAGAACCTTTAGGAATAGAGGCTCATCAAAGCAAGGCTACAAGACCACTTTGACTATCTCCTTGACCCAAAAGATGATGAATGTAATGCAAGAAATGAGGCTTAGCTCTTTCAATGGTGAAATTCTCAAGAAAAAAAGTTTATAGTGTATTTACTATGTGCTTACTTTTGTTCTCTCAAGAATTTAGGTGTAAGTGTAAAGTAGGAGGAGGGCTCTTTATATAGCCCAATGGATAAAGGAATCAACACATCCCTTTACATGTGGGATAATAGGGATGTTGAGTTAGTTATGGATAAGGGGGGTTTAGAAAGGGTTGAGTTAACTTTAGGAGAGTTTAGTTTGTCCTTTAGTGACTCATGTGGATAAAGGGGGTTTATTAATTAATCAAGTGATTAATTAATAGATGTCAAGATTTTAAAGATTTTAGAGGAATATTAGCATGATTTAGACTATAGATGGAATTAAATCAAATGAATAATGGTTTATTAATTTAATAGGAAGCTAATTAATTAATTAATTAGTATAGATAGAAGAAGGGTATTATTAATTAATTAATAAAGGTCTTTAATTAACGGGTATTTGTTGGATAGATGACTTAATTAATTAGCGTAATGTAATTAATTAACGACAATGGAAGAGAAGATGAGCGTCTTTTCTTGGGTAATTCAACATGCCCTATTTCCATAATTCTCCTCCATATCCTCATGTGTTTATCTTCTCACATGTTTCCTTTGATGTAATCCTTCAAAACCTTCACTACTCCCCTTCCTGTAAACTTCTTGAGGGATTCTTCTATCCCTCGCCTCTTGGCCTTTATTATTTGCACTCCTATTGATAGCCATTTTATTCTCCTCCCACTTTCTTTGGAATTTTCTCCTCACCACATATTCTTACACTCCCTATGTGCATATCTTCTTAAGATTTTGTGTGATACTCCACCTTGAGATCTCTATCAACCTCTTCCCCTCCCGGTCTACCCTTTTCCATGCACACTATAACAACAATCTCCATTATTTTCTCTTCATTTATTTCCTTTAGGGAAATGTTTATGGGTCATACCATTCTCAACCTCTCTCGATCCTAGCTTCTTCCTCCATCTTATTTTGCAGCTTTTCTAAAGCTGTTATTGCACTCCCTTACACTCATGCAATATTATCCACTTACACAATTATCTACATGCCTTATTTCGAGATCACCCTAGATATCCTTATCATGTACGCCCATTTCATGCGTACTCTAGCAATATCCTAGGATTTCTCGGTCCCTATTGAAATGGTTCTCCCATTGTTACATGTATCTTCACCTTCATGCTCCTCTACTCCTCTCAGATTATTTTCTTCTAATCAACCTGCTTTGCACCTTTTCTTCCTACCGAGGTTTCTTTCTTTACACTCTCTATGGTGCACCCCACCACTTATCCCTCCAAAATGCTCTCTCATACATCTTTTATGTATTATGTCACATCTCCATTCCTTACGCACTTTTTTCCTCTTACTCCACCTCAATTTCTAAGGTTTATTCTCTTGACTTCATGATTTTCCTTGCATGCTCATGGTTTACGATGACCATCTCTCTTTCTTATTAAGTAGACTCCTTTACTAGCATGATTATCTCATGTGTTGTCGTCTCGATGCACTTCAACTAGTAAACTTTTCTCTATTACTCCCATATTTGAACCATATTATCTTAGGGGTTCTCCCATGTAGGGTTATTCTTCTCTTTTATCATCTTCCTCCCAATATTTTCCTTGTACTCCTTGTGTGTTATTTCCATCTCGCCCTTGATTCTCTGTCGAGTCCTTCACTTTCTATACTTCCTTACCACCTTTAGTCGCAAGATGTTTCTTCTTTAAGTTATGTTATTCTACGTGCTCCAGTTGGGTCCGCACCTCTCAAATTTCTTGAAGTTCCTCCATCATTTCCTTGAGCTTCTTTATGATTGTCGCATCCAATACATATCCCTTCCTTAGCTCCATCTCTCCAATAATTGTGCTATATCTTCATATATGTTATCTACCCACTTATCACAGTAGATAACACAATCTCTATGTCTTAGCAATGTCACATTCAAAGATCTAATAGCTATTTCACTTCTTCACTTTCCCAAAGGAAATAACCGATTCGATACCACTTGACAACGTGAGACTCCCGGGTACTCCTGAGCCTATCATTTATTCATAGTAAACACAATGGGAAAAATTATTTATGTTTCTTTTATTATTTCAAAGATCCATACCACATATGTAATATTTACCCTCTGTGGGGTTTATAACTCACGGTGCCTCCTAGGGCTGGGCGGACTTACTTTTCTCCCTTGACCTTATGGTTGATCCCAACCTCTCTACTCATTCCCTCCGCCGATTAACTCCTCTCATCCCTTGGTCAACTAACTCAACCCTTCGTGGCCTTTAACAACTACCCTTATAACCTCCAATACAATAACCTCCTAACCCCAAAAAGGGGAACTCATCCTTCTTTTAAAATTGCACACCTAAGCTTGCTTCTCTCCCCTCTATGTTAGCTTATTTATCTTTCCCACTCGGACTACAAATTCAAACTAATATATTTAATGAGCGTATCCATGCAATCTACTTCAACCTATCTCCTCACGCCATTTTATCTCGATGGTTAGGTCCTCTTTATCATTTCTTATATCATTTGGTCACTATTAAATACGTGTCCATGCAGATCCATTATAGGGTAAATTTTAAGACACTCTAAAAAAACAACATAGATATTACTTGGAAAATATCTAAAAATGAATTTTGAAAGCAAGGAGAATCCTAATAAAAATTGTTTCGTGGGGATGGCGATTTTTTTGGAAAATTTAGTGAAATTTTGACACTTGTAAGTAAAGAATAGAAATTTGCATAGGATGGGGTGGTAGCATATTGTATGCTACCGGTGTAGACACCCATAATTACGCCCGAGCAATTTAAATACTTAAATTGCGCTAATTATCTCCTTTCCCACAAATCGATGGCATATCATCAATAGTGCTCATCTTCTCTTCCATTGTCATTAATTAATTACATTACGCTAATTAATTGAGTCATCTAGCCAATAAATACCCCGATTAACAACCTTCCATTAATTAACCCTTCATTCTATCTAGACTAATTAATTATTATTAATTCATTAGCTTCCCCTTTCATCAAATCAATAAGTCACTATTTAAATTGATTTAATCCTTCTATAGTCTAAATCATGCTAATATTCTTCTAAAATCTTTTATAAGCTTGCACATCTATTAATTAATCACTTGGATTAATTAATAAACCCCTTTATCCATATGAGTCACTAAAGGACAAACTAAACTCTCCTAGAGTTAACTCAACCCTTTCTAAACCCCACTTATCTATAACTAACTCAACATCCCTATTGTCCCACATGCAAAAGGATGAAGTGATTCCTTTATCCATTGGGTTATATAAAGATCCCTCCTCCTATCTTTACATTTACACCTAACTCCTTGAGAGAAAAAAGTAAGCACATAGTAATACACTATAAAGCCTTTTGTTGTTCTTGAGAAATTCACCATTTGAAGAGCTAAGCCTCATTTCTTGCATTCTATATCCAAGTTCTTGGGTCATATGGGAATAATTAAACTGGTCTTGTAGCCATGCTTTGATGAGCTCCCATTCTTAAGTTCTTGAAGATCAAACAATCAATTTTGATTGCCATTGGATCTACATAGGCCCATTCAATTTTTTTGGTAATCTAGAGAGTAGAGGTTTTGAATACTTTAGCATGTTAGGTTGATCTTAGTTCAAAGTTAATGCATTATGTTTAGCATTGATCTTGTTTAGCTCTTATCTTGATGGTGCCTAGATTTTGACTTAGCTATGTTATAGAACTATTTAGGTGGTAGTTCTTATTCATCTAACTTAGCTTAAGCAAAAATACATGCACACATATGGCACGCCTGGTGGGACCCTTGTCCCTTAGCATTTTAGTTCAATTTGTGTTGTTTTTTGACTAACTCCTCCTTAGGCACATAGATAATTTGTATGTCTTTTCCTAATTGGTATGCCTTTGGAAGAGTTATTATCATTGTTGAACTGATATGCTAAAATTTGAAACACTTTGTACTTTCTTATGTCATTTGATCATATTTTGACGTCATTTAACTGGTACATTTTTTGGCGGGAGGTGTGATGGTACAATAAACAACGTGTAGGCATGCTAACCCACACGTAGGCACCACAACCTATGTGCATACACTTTGTTATAGTATAGTACCTTCACCACAGTCAAAAAATTTGTCAGGACTAGTGCAGTGTCATTTTTTTTGGTGCACACACCTTCTACTAGTGCATGCACTCTATCTACATTTTCTTGCTAACGCAGACGTCATTACCTTGGTGCACACGTCTCTCGGCCAACATAGAGCACTTACCTTGAGTAGTTTTTTGGATATATTTTTATCCCATTGGCACATATGCCTTGACGTTGGTGCACACGCCTCTTTCCTGGCGCACACGCCTCTTTCACCTGCACACATGCTTCTTCCTTGATGCATACACATTGCCCGACTTCCAAGACTATTTTTTTCTCTGTTGGCACACACACCTTAATGTTGGTGCATACACCCACACCTTGCCACACATACCTCTCGATAGCACAAGTACATTGTCAAATTGAAAAACACAGAGGGTGCATACGCCATAACCCAGCGCACATGCCTAAACCCACGCGTGCAGGTGCCTCGGTTAAAATTAGTATGCTTGTTTCAGATTTTTCAGATTTTGTGTGTTAAGGAACTAACTTCTTTGCAGTTTTATCCGATTAATGATTATTTCGTAGGGTATATGTGCATGCTTTTGCTAAAATGGTTAGATTTTTCATGCTTGCTTGAAGGAGTAAGGTTGCGTATTCTCTTCCCTCACGTCCTTTGGATGATCTTGGGAATCAAAAATGATTCTTAGTTCCTTTTGATGCTTTGAAAGTATTGGGGATGTTCATGTTGAGATAAATTGATACGTTCAAGTTAAGTGTTTCCATTTGATATTTGTTTGGTTTTTAAAAACACCACGTATGCTCTTCTCTTGCGTCCTTGGATGATCTTGAGAATCAAAAATGATGTTTGTTCTCCTTATGGAAACTACTAACTTGTTGCACATGACCAAAAAAATGATTGTCAAAGAAAGGTGGAATCAAAATAAAATCAAACTTCTAATACAATTTTCATGCAGGTTGCCAAAAGGTGTTCAAGAAAACCAAATCAAATTAAACAAGATAAAAAGAAAAACACATTCAAAACACTATATCGCAGGTTTAAAAGGGTACGTCCCTCTTCACTCAACTGGAACATAACCCCTTTGGCATAACACCTTAAGCTACAACAATGGGGGTAGTACCAGAACCACAAAGTAGTCCACACGAAAGAGGGAACCTTGTGGACGAAACGGGAAGTGCTCCGCACTACCTACTTGACTAGTGATTCCTTGTGAGTTTAGAGTTGCAAAGTTGTCCATATCACAACCCTGGTAAGAGTACACAATGGACACATTTATTTCCC
The DNA here is from genome assembly GCA_018340775.1 of Taxus wallichiana var. yunnanensis. NCBI lineage: Eukaryota > Viridiplantae > Streptophyta > Pinopsida > Cupressales > Taxaceae > Taxus > Taxus wallichiana. The sequence continues at coordinate 981,160,857 of CM031237.1, read as the reverse complement.
ACTTTAATTGAAGGGGGAAAAGGTGAGATACTCCCAAATTAGTCATTGAGACTTTTTAGGTAAATCATTCCCACTCTTAGATGGCTTGTAACACCTAGGACGAGAGAACCACCTAGAAAATATTCTTTGGCCAGAGCCCAGTTTGACCATTTCAAAATTGTTTTGAGTTGTGAGCAATCATTCATCATGAAACGTGTGACACGTTACTTTCGCTTAGTTTTTCACTTACCCTAAGGTAAGGTGAAACTCTGCCAAAGTGAATCCAACATTTTTCACCCCATTTTTGATCTACTTCCTTCACTTTCTTTTCACACTTTGTTGATCAAAAGAGGAGTGACAACCTTTACGTTATCAATTGATTGTTTCGCCACTTTTTTGTCTATTTACGCCCATCCATGTTTGTGGCTGGGTTAGTTAAATGTCTAAAGTGTGTAGAGATGTACTTATATCATTGGTAGCCATTGTGATCTTGATACCCAAGTTAGGATCATCATCTTAGTTAGGCTTGATTCATCACTTTGAGCTTCCTTGGAAAGGTTACTTTGTTTGTATCATGTCACTACAATCTTGATATTTGCATCATGTTTCTTGCAAACTTGACCTAAATATCTACATTGTAAGGTTACACTATGCACATTTTAACAATTCCTAGTTATACCTTAAGCTTTTAGTTTGATTTTATTACTACCTCGATTTTGGAAGGTGCTACGTGTTACCATTTTACGTGTGTTATATCAATATCATCTTGATATTAATACCTTACTTCCTCATGAAGTTTGGCTAACATATCTTGGTGAAATTGTTGTGTCACTTGCAATTGTAACTCACACTTTTTAGGATATAGGTATTGATTGAATTCGAGCTTGCTTCTCGTATACATTGTTTGGAAGTCACGTTAACTTTTTGTTGTTACTTATGCCTTATTCAAAGTTATTTGAACTAGACATAAGTAGGAACATCTTGTTGATCATATCTGTGGTTGCCAGTTTGTGGTCTTGATATCCAAGTCAAGGTCATCGTTGTAGTTAGGCTTGGTTCATCACCTCGTTTCTCCTTGGAACGGTTATCTTATTTGTATCGTATCATTACAATCATGATAATTACATCTTGTTTCTTGCAAAATTGACCTAAATCTCTACATTGTAAAGTTATTCTATACACACTTTAACAATTCTGAGGTATACTTGACACTTTAAGTCTGATTCCAATTATTACCTTAATTTCGAAAAGAGTGTAGTGTTACCATGTGTGTGTGTTATATCAATATAATCTCGATATTGTTACCTTACTTTCTTACGAAGTTTGGTTAACATATATGGACAATATTGTGTGTCACGCACAATCAGAATCGATGCTTTTCAAAGTATAGGTCTTGATTGGACTAGGACTTGCTTCTAGTATACTTTATTAGGAGATCGCATTAACTTCTTGTTGTTACTTACGTCTTGTTCAATTTTTGAACTCGACTTAAGGAGAAAATCTTGTTAATCATTTTACGACACTGACTACCTTTGTGAAACAAACATAGGAAGTATTTCATTTAAACTGGTTGGCTTGATACTACAAAATGTTACATCATTGTTGAATTGTGCATTTTAGGCAATCACTTGTACCACATTGGTACTTTGGCATTCATTTGATTCTTAACATTATTTTACGTTTCACTTAAGGTTTGATTGAAAATCACATAACAAATACCTTAGTAATGCTATCACACATCATGGCTCCTAAAACAAGATTAGGGCTAAAAAGAGAAACATTAGAAGAAACAAATGCAAAATTGGGAAGCATCAAACCAATAGGGGTCAAATCCCTTTGTTGGCCATGATCTTGGCCCTTTGTTTTCCACCGAGAAAGAAGTGGATGAAATTGTAGACCATAGAGGCGATGAATTAGAGTCTCCACGTGTAGAATTTGACTTTGATCCTACCTTGCTAGATGAATTCCTTTTTCGAAACAAGGATAGAGTATTAGCACGCGTGGTGGAATTAGGGGCTAAATTACCTACTGAACAAGAAACAATTCCACCTATAAATGAGGCCAATGACAAATAATGGCCCCTTATTAAAATGGATGGCCTTTTAACACATGGACATTCCTTTACCTTCAACGCACGGTGAATGATAAGGTAGTGGGACATAAAATACCTCTTGTTAGAATACTACGTAGGGTTAGGATAGAACATGAAATTGTTGAAGAACCCCTTAGGATGAAGAAGAAGAGGAACCTCGGAGGAATAAATCACTATCCAACAATAGATTTGTAACCTTAGTCAACAATTGGCCTTGTTAACCTCACATGTATAGAAAGGAGCTAACAAGAATGTCCAAAAGGAAAGGCCTAAGGTAAAAAATAGTGACCTCAAAAGGAAAACCCATGAGGGGATGATACAGATTACAGTCGGGTATATATCGCCACTTCCCCCACTAAGGAGCTAGTTACTTTCCCAAGAAGTACAATCGATGAAAGTGACACTCGCAAGCCTTCAGGAAAGTAGTGTGGGGAGCATTAGAAAGTATCAATATGAAGAATTGTGCCCCCATCCCTTTGACAAAGCTATGACACTTCAACCTTTCCCTAATAAATTTGACATTTCCAAAATGACAAATATAGAGGGAAGGGTGATCCACGCAATCATGTAAAATATTTTTACATGGCATGTCAAGAAGTGGCTTATAGTGATAAATATCTCATATGAATCTTTCCTAAGAATCTAAAAGGTCAAGCCTTGGAGTGGTTTACTCGCTTGCCTGGGGTCCATTTTCACCTGGCTAGAATTGGCAGAGAGGTTTGTACGACACTTCTCGTACAATATCGAAAGTGATATCACCATGGTAGACTTGTGTGGCACTAAACAACACCCTAACGAGACATTCGCTAGCTTCCTAAAATATGGAGAGGGATAGCTAGTCACTTCCCTTGCTCATTTCCTGAAAAATAGCTGGTCAATATCTTTGTGCCCAATCTAAATCCATACATTGCCTTTCACCTTCAAATGCATTGTGTTTGCACTTTCGAGGAGGTTATTGTAAAGGAAAAATACCTCATTGCCAAAGGGACCATTAAAACACAATCTAAAGATAATCAAAGTGTTAAACCTATGCAGAGAAGCCAAATATATTCAACAAAAACAAGAACATAGTAGGAGACGGAATTACAGATTCCAAGTGTGTGCAAGCGGTCCAATCTGGTCAACCTTTTAAACTAACCAAAGGACCCATTCATCCACCACCCAAGTGTTGAACTTTCACTCCACTAAATGAGCCTTTGTCCGTCATATTGAAACAACTAGATGTGGCTCATATGGTAACATACCCCATAACACAACCCTTTGACGATAACGCTCCCAAGTCAACATGGTACAAGGAGAATGAATATTGTGATCTACATCATGTCAAAGGACATAAAATGGAAAAGTGCTTAAGGATTCATCACTACATTTAGGACCTCATTGATAATGGGGATATTGAAGTCGATATACAAATGAAAAGATGTGAATCTTCAAAGAACCATTCCCAAAGCATGGAAGAACAAGAGAGAAAATGCCAGATTAAGGAGATCCATCCCGAGTTATAGAGTGGCCAATTATCTATATACCAATACTGACAATAACCACTATGATTCACTCATTGGATGTATCCACTCTCCCAATGAACATATGAATACAATCCAGATCAAAGGGAAGGATTACGTTGCGGTAACAAGGTGCACCCATCTCACAATCCCTGAACCCTCTCCGTTGACCCCACAAGATGGTAGATATAACCTCCTAGATCAACTCGAGAAGATGTCTGCCAAGATTTCAATCTTGGATCTTCTCAAGATATCCAATGTGCATAAAGACATCTTATATAAAACTCTCCGGGGTTAGGAGTACCAATTGAAGTAGACCCTTCACATCTTCAAGTTGTGGTGGAAAACATTGCACCAACCGAATTCATCTCCTTTAGTCACAAGGAGCTTCCTAGTGAAGATCCATGCATAACCTCCCCTCTACATTGAGGTCTTTGTTACTCATAAAAAGATCAAATGGGTACTTGTGGACAACGGATCAGGTTTGAACATTTACACACTAAAGCTAATTAAACAATTGGGACACAGTGAAGAAGACTTAGAGTCTCAAATCATCACCATAACACCTCTTACGACAACGTGGAAAGGGAATCAAGTTAGCATGATCACATTACCAATGGAAGTTGGACCTACATGCTATAATACAAAGTTCCATGTCTTAGACTTGGAACTTCCATATAATATGCTTCTTGGTTGCCCATGGATTCATGCCATGCAGGCCATACCATCAACTTTCCACCAGTGCATTAAGTTGAAGCATGAAGGACACACCGTTATGATATGGGGAGACCCAGAACCCTTTGCTCATTGTAGAGCCCTCAATAGCTTTGCTTGCAGAGGTATCTATACATGTCCCTCTACCGATATCACAATTCCCCTTGATCGGAAGCTATAAAGTCACAGGTAGACTTTGACTCTCTTAGTTCTTGTGCCTGTGAAGCTTCCACATCTACCTCCCCTTTTGATTCTTGGGAGATGAAAGTGTTAGAATATGGTTGTGGAGAATACAACATGCATAAACACTTTTAGTGTCTGATCTGTCCTTATCACCAAAGACTAGAGGTCGACCAAACTACCATTTCAGACAGTCTCAAAATGAGAAAACTATCGGTTCATTTTTACCTAGAGGATTTTTGGCTGAAGAAAAATTGTTAGATCCTCCTATGACTTGGGTCCCAGAGGATACTCAGTCCACTTGTTACCGAATCCCTGGATATGAAAAGTCTAGCCGCATGATGTATTCCATGGGCTACAAAGGTTTAGGATGTGACAAGAATGAACAAGGGTCAAGGAGCCAGTCCCTCTCCCACACTTTAAAATAGAAAGGTATGGCATAGAAATTAGACCCTATGGGGCACATCCCAATGATCAAGATGCTACCTGTTCTAAACATGAGGATAGCTCTGACTATTTAGATAGTGATACATGATTCCCATTGTAGCCAATACGAGGATCTTGCCTCTGAACCTATTCATGAATACCGTTATCTTTACCATAACCCCCATGGAACCTACACTTGACCTTTTTACCCTTTCCTTGTTGAATGAGACCAACAATGTCACATACCTCTAGATTTGTTCAAAAATGATGAAGCAATCACTGAGTTCATGGGCATGCGGGATACAATCCCCATTGGAGATCACAAAAAGTATTCTACATTGATTTAGATACTTGTGCCTAATTTAGAGAGGAAGCTGAGCTTTGTGGTCAGAAAAATTTAAGGAAAAGTGAGGGAAAAGTTTTAATCAAAAGCCTCAGCAAAAATCAAAGTCTAAGACACATAGTGAAAACCTCTTCGAGGAACTAGTAGACCAACAAGTAAAAAAATCAAAGGACAATAAAAGTGACCACACCAAGGATGAAAATCTCATGGAGACATCCTTGGATAAAGGTCTCAACCTTCCTCCCGATCCTATGCGTATGGAGGATGCAAAAGTCTTGGTAGAAGAAACCATTCATGTAAACATTGGCACAGAGGAGGATCCTAAAATTGTCAAATTGGGAGCTTCACTTTTAGCATGGGAACATAAAACATTCACCATGTTGCTAAGGGAATTCATAGATGTGTTGAAACTTACAAAAAGCTCATTCCTCACAAAAATTTGGTTGAAACTTTGAAGGAGTACTTTGTTCGCATCACATTTGAGAAGATCCTAAGAGCACAAAACAGAGTTGCAAACGCTATAGAAACCATAGGTTTTATGCTACGCATTCCACTAGAAAGTAATTACATGCCTTTCTTTGTGGAAAAGATATACCATCCTGCGTATGATATGCTAGAATCTTATCTGGCTTATGAATTTGTTGGTCCCAATTCCCCATGGTATGAACCCATCTTCACCTACCTTAAAGACAACACGTTCCCTATTGACATATCCCGTTCTAAAAAGAAAAGCCTTATCCACCAAATAACCCATTATACCCTCTTAAGAGGTATTCTCTATCGTCGTGGCTACAATGGGAATCTATTACATTGTCTCGATATGACGAAATCCATCCAAGTGATTAAAGAGGTGCATGAAGGCGTGGGCCCACACAAATAGAATGGTCCTAGCTAAGAAATTGTTGAGAGTGGGATACTATTGGCTTACCATGGAAAATGACTAGTGCAACTATGTCGGAAGGTGTGTACTTTGTCGAAATATGGAAATTTCATCCATGCTCCGTCACAACCATTGTAGCCCATTACTTTACCCCATGGCCATTTTCCAAATGGGACTTGATTTAATAGGAAGCTTACCCCTAATTTGTCGATGGTCACACCCACATCATTACAGCTATTGAATACTTTACCAAGTGGGTGGAAGCTATTCCTTTAACCTATGTAATAGGCGCTCGGATCTCAAAATTCATCATGAATCATCTTATTTTTCGGTATGGCATTCCTGCAGCTATTGTTACTGATAATGGGAAATCATTCAAGAACAAAACTGTGAAGGACCTATGTCATTGGTTTCAAATAAGGTTAAAATGGTCTACACCATACTACTCCCAAGGTAATGGACAGGTTGAGGCCACGAACAAGACCTTGGTTCGAATCATGGAGAAAATGGTGAGTAAGATAGGTCGTAATTGTCATTTGCAAATCCACCAAGCTCTTTGGGCTTATAGGACCTCTATTCACACTCCTACTAGTGCGACACCATATTGCCCATGGTATTCGAAATAGAATTTATCATCCTGTTGGAGATCGAAATTCCTTCCCTAAGAGTCTCTCTTAGGGACTATCTGGATAAGGATGAGGATTACAGAGTGGATAGACTGGTAGAGTTAGAGCTCCTAGATGAGAAGCGCATCCGCCCCCTGAATCACCTTAAAGTGTATCAGAACAGAGTCTCTCATGAGTTATAACAAATGAATCATACCTCATCAGTTTGAGGTTGGTGACCTAGTTATGAAAGATAATCAATTCAACACAAGGGTGGAAAAGAGAGAAAAGGGAAAGTTTGAACCACATTGGCTAGGTTCATACGTCATCGTGGCAAAATATGGCACGAGGAGAGCCTACAAAATTACCCACCCTAATGGGGATGAGGTCGTGAGCCTATGAATTTCATGCACCTTAAGCGGTTATATTCTTAAGCATGATGTGGATAATCAAACAACAAATAAACAAGGGGTACTAAATTCAAAAATACAAAAAATTTAAAAAGAGAAAAAGAAAAAGAGAAAGCAGGTCTTCCATAAGTGAAAACCACGTAATTGTGCAACTTTGGATAGGTCCTGGGGTGAAAACCGATTTTCCGGCGCCTTGGGAGGATTCATTTTACACAAACATCTTACATCTAAGGGGTAATTTTTCTTAGTCTAGGGCTGGTCCCACATTTGCATCCGAGGTTACCTATGAGCCTATTCTTGCCAAGCCTTGATTTGGATTTTTCCATCTTGTTAATTCGGTGAAGTGAAGGTATTTTGTCTATCTCCCATCTAATGTTGGGGACATTTATGCACACTTCCCTTTCCTGTTTATATGCACATGGCATCTGCCCTTGTATATTCCCCATCTAACATTGGGGGCATCCACGTTTCATGGTTACTTGTGCATAGCTTCGAAGCTGTTAAAAAGTGCAAAAACACTTGCAAAACTTAGAAAATCACACAAAAACAATAGAAAATTGTTTCAAAAAAAAATTCAAAACATTCAAATTATGTCAAAAACCCTAAACAAGACAATTTTTTTCACAAAACCCTAAACAATAGAAAATTGTTTCAAAAAAATCCTAAAACAATGGAAAATTGTGTCATAAAACAATCTTACAAAAACATAGCTTTAGTTTCCTTGCATTGTCTTGTTTCTTGCTTTGTTTTTTTGTTTGTATAGTCCTTTCATGTTTGTGTGCTTGTATAGTTTGTTGCTTAGATGTACTTTGGTAGGATTCATATTTTCTTTTTTAGATTAGATTTATTCTTACTTGTACATATGAGGTGTGTTTTGCATGCTAAAGAATAGGTGATAGATTGTTATGTGGTTGATTCTTTGCATTTGAATTAGATTTGTTTGATTAATGTTTGTTCATTACATGTGTATTGTTGTGTTATCACATCATCATATATCCATCAATATCATCACATCTAACATCATCTATACATCATATATAAACAAAATGCTAAGTCTTACATCACGCATGTATACTAAGCTAATCATCACATATCGTATCATCAAATGGGGGCAAGAGGGGTTACGCATGATCACAAATCTATCCCCCCGCACCAATATCATCATATCATCCCATCCATTACATTTACAACATCACATAAGAAATATGTTTAATATCATCTAGAGATCTATCATCTAGCAAGCAGAGCACATGTGATACATCAATAACATCAAGATGCACATACATGGAAATGCGAGAATCGAGATAACATCATAATATATCCATCAATCTTGAATCAAGAAAAAGCAAATCATACATTATCTCATAACACATGTATCCGGTCCAAAAAGGTGTCCATCTATATATACATGTTTACGGTATATTTGTATGAAAACAAAAAGATATACATCAGCTATACATCAAAATTTCCTTCATCGAGGCATACAAAGAGCAATACTATACATCAAAAAATCCTTCATCGAGGCATACAAAAAGGAGGGTATAGATCGAGTAGAAATATAACTACCTTCATTAGAGGCATATATCAAAGAATGATATATCAAATAATACTCTACAAAAGAATGTTTTCATCATCAAAAGTGGTACTATGTGCCTTCATCAAGAAGCCAAAGAATGAATGCAATATGAATCATAAGTGACTCGAGCCCTCGAATGGGCTGGCTGGCCTACCCTGTGGTGGGGACATGGCATGTGCTCTGCTAGGTCTGGCAGGTGGCCCTCGTGGCTGTTCAACTGAAGCTTGAGGCCTCTTTGTCCTATCTGATCTAGTCGACCTACTCAACCGGCCATTGTAGGAAGGTTCCCGGTGGTTAGTTGGGACTGCCTTGTAATATAACGATCTATAATTAGAAGCTTGACCCTCTGTTATGGCTAAATATCTATGTTCAAGGCTGTCACGGTAGCCCCATCGTGCGTCTATACGACACTATCTCTGCTTGAATCCTTAGCCAACTCGGCCTAACCCACGACTCACTCTCTTCTCTCGGTCTATCTCGGATCTAGAATCATAGGTTACAACTATGCTGAAACTACGATGGAGGCTCGTCACCTAAGCCATCGAGTTGTCATATGTTGTATCTGCTAAATTGGGTCGCCCCATCACCGCTTGGGCTCGAGCGATCCGATCTCGCTCTGTTGTAACTATCCTAATATGAGCTTGGGCTGGTCCTCTCGACTATCAACTATTATGCTATTGTAGTGTAGTGCTACTACTTGTGCACTGGGCCTACACCTATGGCTATGCACTGAACTCCCGCACCTATGGTTGTGGTTGTGCATGTGCTTGCACTCGTGCTAGGCCTACACCTGTGCCAGGTCGTGTTTGTACCTGCACCGTGGTTGTACTTGTACCTACACTTGGGGCTGTCCCAATGCCTATCTGTGCCCTCGTAATCTAAGCCTAGGACTGTGTGTAAGTCCCTACACCTACATTGGATCCTATCCATTGTGAGACTACCCATCAAAAGGATCATCTAGATCACGAGCTCCCATGTCATCTCCCTCATCACTACTATGTGGAATCTTAGGTGGTTCTCTACGCACCGTAGCCCATGCCTCGTCTAGGATAGTCGGGCGATGCGGTAAAATAATGGCATACTACTCCCAAGTAATCAACTATTGTGCCCGGGTCTCGATCTACCTTGCGAGTCCCATGGCTGGTGGGGCCACCTGTAAAAATCTCGGTCTCGCTCGTGTACTTATCTGTATGCGTGGCCCCATGGTCTGTCACTTTTCATCCAGCGTGTGTACAACATATCAATCTATGGAACCCCCTGCGCTCGGCCTAGTTGCCAAAGGTGACACCGATCAACTCTGTATAACTCAATAATATTGCGATGACTTCCAATGATGAAGTGCTCTAGTGTACATACATCAAGCTCTCTACATCCTCCTCGCCCACTTTGTATATACCTATAGGGCCTCCATATCACATCCCTATTCAGCAGATCATCAAACTCACGCCTATAATGGTACATGCCACCCAAGTGACCTTGTGCATCCCCACCCACTGGGGCCCACACCATGTATGTCGGCTCCTCCGGGAGAGTAAGACATGTAGTGCTCCTAAGGGGACGTCTGATGGCTATGTGGTCACGAGCCTAGATTTGCAGCAACAAAGCCAGCTCCACTATCTTCGATGGTGATAGGTAATCAAATGAAGGTCCCAAAGTATAAATGTGTCGGTATGCACTGGCTCTAGTGGTAATTCTCACCATTAAAGATCCCTGCACTTGGTGTCATCAAGCCCATGGGAAGCGATGACCTTGTGTTATCAACGAGAAAAAACCCACTAATAAGACACATCACATAAAGTGGACCTCGGTGTAAGGTAGGGTCCTCTATACACTCATGCATGACAAGCAATTGTCATACCCTTTTGAGGTATGTCATCTCGATCAAATAAATCACTGGGCGCCACCATAAGTAGTCTAAAGTCACTGGTGTACTCGATCAGCATGCCTATGATGGGCACGCGTAATATCTCGCCATACATCCTCCGGCGTCATGGTCATCTCTCCGTCAGAGCGGAAGCTCTTGGCTCTTGTTATGCCACCACTTGATAAATGCATTCAATAGTCCATGATCCGATGTGATAGAAGGCATCTGAGATACGAGGCCTAGGCCCACTACCTCTAGGAGTATCCCCATCATGCGTCGATCACGTTGGTGCATGCTCCCCCCTCTAGCTCGTGATGCAAGTATGACACTCTCGCATCGAAGAACAAGCAAACGTCTCTACAAAAATCAATCCAAATGTTAGTTACTAAGAATTCTTCTAAGTCCTACCTATCTTTTTGTTAGGGTTAACCCAAAATCCTACTTTTTCTTCTTCTAAATGTCATTCCTTTTGGCATTTTCTAACAATCCTTCATCTAGCCTAAGGTGCTTATGCACCCTTTTTGGACATATGCGCTACTCCAAGATGTGTGCGCCTTCAAATCTACGCGTGCATGTGTGCGCATGCACATACAAGTGTCTGTTATAATTTTTGTGCCTCTGCGTGCGCACAGTACTTCTTGCATGTATGCGCCATCGGTTGGGCACATGCACCTGTGGTGTATGCACATGTGGAAATTAATATTTTAAGGTGTATGCATGTGCACGCATACACCTCTTGGTGCCTACGTGTGCGTGCATATTCCTTAAGGGGGCTGCGCCATCAAAATGACACTGCGCCTCGCGCATGCGCGCCTACGCTGTTAGACTTACCCTAATTACTACTTCTAAGCATTAATTACAAGAACTAATGATAAAATTGACAAAGGAGGTCAAGATACTCATGAAGTGGCTGTTGTATGCATGCCGAACGTACTCCCAGAATCTATCGGGCGCATCTCTGGTGTGCTTGTGCTCTCACCATTGTCCTCGCCGCTATCGAGGGTATCGCAGTAAAAATTTGGTAGCGATCGGTAACAAATGAATCGGTCATGATGATTTACCCCCTCCTAGGGTGGGGTATATTAACTAGTTTTCACTCGTCGTGATTCCCGGAAGCTTGTTTTGATCTTGTGATCATTGTATTTCTTCTTCTATCCATCAGAATGATTATTTTATTTAAATAATTATTTTTCTTTCCTTTTTCATCATATTGGGGCATTTTTGTCGCCTAGTACCCTTTTCTTCTCCCTAGGGCATTCTTCTCACTCCTAGGTGATTTTTCTTCTTCTACACACTCCATTGGATAATTATTTTTATTAAATAATTATTTTATTAATTTTTTCCATTATGTAGGGGCATTATTTGTCGCTTGCTTCTTCTTTCTTCCCCCGGGCATTCCTTTTGTCTAGGAACTTCACTTTGATTCTTCTACTTTCTTCTACGCATCCACCATCCACTAAAAATCGAAAAAAAAACACAAAAATATATATATCCATATCAAAATCCAAAAACAAAGCAAAAATTTCACACAAAAATCCTAAAAATTGTAAAAACCTACAAAAATAGGTAAACCTGCTTATTACAGCTGAAACTTGTGTCCAACACATGGTATTCTTTCCATATCCTATTGGATTGTTTCACATCTTCATCGATCAAACAAATTACAGATCATCGATTCACAACTAATCGTAAAGCTCGTTGCTTGCTTTTTCTATACTCGGGGCACATCTATTTGCCTTGTGTTGTTTCGTTGTGCACATAGCTTTCCCCTTGGACCCAGTGTCCATCATCATTTCCCCTTGCATGTATCCTTGCTTGGGGCATCATTTTTAACCCTTGTCATCAATCACGAACATGTGGATATCTTCAGCTTGACTAACAAAACATTTGTACAACCATCTTGACCGTTATTGGTTTGAATATGTGTGTTTGTACTTGTTTTCCATGTTAAATGAGTTTGTTTTCCTTCTCGTATTGCATTGCATTCTATATGTTGCATTGGGTTGGTACTTTGAGCAATGGACAATTGTTTGTAGTCTGGATTTTCATGTCATTCTACTTTTTCGTATGCTTATATTTTAATAAGGGTGATAACGTAGATCTTTTGGCAATATGATGACACTAAAGTTGTTCCAATGCAAAGGCTAGAGGCTGGTTCTTCTATCCACTTCTTCTATTTCTTCTACTTCACCAGGGCATCATACCCCTCCTTTTCCTTCTATCCATTCCTCACATTTTTGATTGTTAATCATCTTCCTTCATCACTCCATCGACACTCGAGGGGCATCTCTCACTCCTACTAATTTTTCTTCTACTCCTTTAAAATTTTATCTGTCTACTATCTTTGAAGTGGAATCACTCACGCCACCCCAAAGAGGGGAAAATTTAGACACCCATAATTACGCCCGAGCAATTTAAATACTTAAATTGCGCTAATTATCTCCTTTTCCCACAAATTGATGACATATCGTCAATAGTGCTCATCTTCTCTTCCATTGTCGTTAATTAATTACATTACGCTAATCAATTGAGTTATCTAGCAAATAAATACCTTGATTAAAAACCTTTTGTTAATTAACCCTTCTTTCTATCTAGACTAATTAATTATTATTAATTAATTTGCTTCCCCTTTCATCAAATCAATAAGTCACTATTTAAATTGATTTAACCCCTTATATAGTGTAAATCATGCTAATATTCTTCTAAAAGCTTTTATAAGCTTGTACATCTATTAATTAATCACTTAGATTAATTAATAAACCCTCATTATCCACATGAGTCACTAAAGGACAAACTAAACTCTCCTAGAGTTAACTCAACCCTTTCTAAACCCCACTTATCCATAACTAACTCAACATCCCTATTGTCCCACATGCAAAAGGATGAAGCGATTCCTTTATCCACTAGTCTATATAAAGAGCCCTTCTCCTATCTTTACATTTACATCTAATTCCTTGAGAGAACAAAAGTAAGCACATAGTAATACACTATAAAACATTTTGTTGTTCTTCACCAATTCACCATTTGAAGAGCTAAGCCTCATTTCTTGCATTTTATATCCAAGTTCTTGGGTCATATGGGAATAATTAAACTAGTCTTGTAGCCATGCTTTGATGATCTCCCATTCTTAAGTTCTTGAAGATCAAACAATAAATTTTGATTGCCATTGGATCTACATAGGCCCATTCAATTTTGTTGGTAATCTAAAGAGTAGAGGTTTTGAATACTTTAGCATGTTAGTTTGATCTTAGTTCAAAGTTAATGAATTATGTTTAGTATTGATCTTTTTTAGCTTTTATCTTGATGGTGCCTATATTTTGACTTAGCTATGTTATAGAACTATTTAGGTAGTAGTTCTTATTCATCTAACTTAGCTTAAGCAGAAATACACACACACAACTAGGCAGTAGCATGCAAAATATTATTGGGCAAGAGCATATAGAATGCTACCAAATGGTATCATATAGAATGCTACCAAATGGTATCATATAGAATATTCTTGAATAGTAGCATACAATATGCTACCGACCAGAATTTTACATGCTACTAGTTGATAGCATTATGCATGATATCGACCGGTAGCATGGAAAACACTACCAATCAGTTGCACTCTCACCATTTATCTATATAAAGACATAGAGCCTATTGATGTTCACTTTATAGAACACAACCTTTGTCATACATTGACAACCATCCCGCAAGCTTAGTCATCTCCAAACAAGGAAATTCATCTTAAAACAACAAATTAGGTCACTGTTATTTCCAGAGTCTAAATGGAAAATATGAATTTATATCATTTCCAAACAGGAATTTAGGTCATCTCCAAATAAGAAGGTCATCTCAAAAGATGAATTCAAGTCATCCCCAGAGTCGAAACAGGATCGACTAATGTTCGATTCGAGTTATTACAAAAATTCCAAAAAGAAACAACATTTCTAAAGTGCAGGAATGACCTAAAATCTAAATTTTTATTATAAGAGCCTTGTATTTCCTCAACTATAAAAACTCCTCTCATATCCCAATTCATTTTCACAATGGATTAACACCTCCATTTTCATAGAGCTAGTTTATATGCCTCAGTTTCCTACAAACACAAAAACACTCAATAACCTTCTATCAACCTATAACAATTCCTCTTGTACTTTTTCCATTCAACTCCCATCACACACACTATCCTTTGGAATGCCCCTTGAATATTATTTCGATGAAGATATAAAGTATTTGGAGTCTCATTACCAATTATCTATTGATGTAGCTACTGGTAAGTAACTAAGTTTTAAATAATCATATTACTGTTTATATAATTTTTAATTTTAGGAATTTTGATTTTGTCTTATTTAATATTGATAAATTGTCTTCTTACATTTACAGGTTCCCTAAATCCTTCAAAAAGGGAATTCCCTTAATTATTTCAAGTAACCTTTTTTGCAAGGTATGGTGCAATTTTCCAAGCCGAATTATATTATAGGCTACATATACAGAAATTCCATTTTGGGCCCTTGTTTATATCGTGTGCACCCTCAGTGGCCAAAAATATGATTGATTCTCTTTCTTATCCTCTAGGATAAGAAAATACCTAAGTAACATTAATGTGAATGAAATTGATACTATTAATTCTACAAATTTTATTCTTGCTTTGTATTATGAATCTCTTTTCAATTTACGTTGCACCCCTACTCCTACCGCTCTCCACATCAAACTTACAACTATGTCTTTAACAATTGAACAACAAGAGGTCAATCTCATTTCTTGAATTTATGATTATTTGTTTTTAATCACTATCATTAATTTTATTAATAGTTTATAAATTATATTTGGAATTAATGTTTAGTTCAATGTTGAATTATAATAGGGGTTCATTGTTGTAACTTCTACAACCAAAAGAGAGGTTACCTTAAGAGGGAATTTCTCACATAATGTTTCGAAATATCAATAGATTGAGGACACCATTTAGTATACTCCACAAATAAGAAATTATCAAGTGAAATGGATGAGGATTTACTTAACTCCTTGTCTAATATACATGTCCACCATGCCACCAATTATTTGGGTTTTAATATTTTTATATTCCAATATGTTTAACAAGTATATAATTTCA
Source organism: Taxus wallichiana var. yunnanensis (assembly GCA_018340775.1). Lineage (NCBI taxonomy): Eukaryota > Viridiplantae > Streptophyta > Pinopsida > Cupressales > Taxaceae > Taxus > Taxus wallichiana. Next base: position 981,145,188 of record CM031237.1, on the reverse strand, counting down.
TATAAATATAAATTAAAAATTTATAACTTGTTTACATTCCTTTGTTGCAGCAACCTCTAGTAGCTCAGGTTTATATCATTGGGCTCATGCTAGCCCAAAAAAATTGTATATGAATTTGATGAAACATAGGATGAAGATATATCTTCGTTACAACAACATATATATCTCATTTATGTTTTAATTTTAATTAATTTTTTAGTTTGTTATAAATTATTATTTTTTAAATGAAGAAACTGATAAATTTAAATTGTTAATGGTTAATTACATTTAGATCAACACTACCAAAGTACCAATCCCACTCCCATTATTTTCAATTTACCCAACAACCACCACAACAACTACAACATGAACCATCTGCATCCCACATGCAATCTCTGCCAATACGTAATGTTTTTAAATCATATATGATATATAATTTTCTATTATTCCCTTCTTATTATTTTTGCTTTTCAATTTCTCATGTTTTCTACAATCGATTGTTGCATTGCCTCCTCTAATTCCAAATACATATGATTCTTTGAGAAAAAAATATGCCACCACCGCTACTACAATAACAAAATGTTAGGACCAGGGGCAGTGGGAAAATATTTCATTTAATGCTCTAACTTCAAGAAGGGGAACCCTTAATTTTAGAGATGAGCTTCTAAATTTTTCATCAAGCAATATTACTAGTATGCGAGGTGTTTTTGTTTTTAATGAGATTGATTTGGATGAGAAATATTTTGGCATTGAAAGTGGTAGTGGTGATCGCCCCATGGAAATTTCAATACACAATATATGATTCATGGGATAAGGTAACCTTCTCTAACAAGAGAACAAATATCAAACACACCATCTTCAGAAGATAAACTACCTTGAATGATGATGAAAAAAAAAGTTTTACTTAATAGTATTTTGGCTGAGAATTGTCTAGTCATGGTGAATGATATTTTATCTAAGGATATAGAACTATTAAGATTATGGGAGTTTAGGGAATTTTTTTGATTAAATAAATAAATTCCCAATTTAACAACCACTCCCAAAGACATTTATTATATTCTTCGATTCAAAACAAACTAGCTAAGCTTGATATTTTGATTAATTAGGTTACTTCTAGTATTGTGTTGTATAATAATACTTATAATGATGATGTATTAGATATAATGTTGAACAAAATAGAGAATTTAAATGTAAAAGCACAAGCCTATCATAATATGTGGTCAAGAGACAAGGGCCTTGTTGTTATTGCGAATGCGGAAAGGGATAAGGCATTGGTAAGTTTAAATAATTTTCAAATATGATTTACAAATTTTTTTAAATTTTATTAATTATTTTTTTGTTTTTAAAATGTAGTCGAAGTACTAGAATTTGAAGAATGAGGCTACAATGCTTGATGTGCATTTGAAAAGTGCAAGGAAAATTTTAATTGCAGTAATTGATTTGAAGCAAAATCTTGTTATTTTAAACAAGAAAAATAATACCTTAAGAAGGATAATAAAGGAAAATGGAATGGATCCTAAAATATTGTTGAAGAATAAAATTTAAGAGGATCAACATTACTATCAGCCGATGATGCAAAAAATCTAGAACGTCAAATACTTTCGAATATCAATGCAACTACAAAGGATTTGGTTGAGTTAGGTGATTTAAAAGAAGGTTCTAGTGCAGAGAACTCAGTAAAAAAAATTAAAGAATCTACTTCTTAAGAATCTAACTACAAGATGAAATTATGAAAATTTTCATTTCAAACTCTTGTTGTAATTTTTAAAATAGTTTAATATTCAGACTATAAATATATATACTTTTCTAGTAATTTTTATCTTCTTCATTATATGAAAATATTGAAAGTTTAAATTTATATGGTGTTGTATGTTCTGCAAGCACAATGGATTGAGAGAAGGGGGTGAGTCAGTCCTACAAATTCATTATTTCATTTACCATTAGTTTCAACAATCAATAACATTCATCCATTCACATACATTCAACCATAGCATATTAAGTGTGCACAATGCATTCAAAGAACCATAACACATGCAAGAGAGCTCCAGAAACAAGATTTAAGTGGGAAACCCTCATAGGGAAGAAAACCCACCGAAAAAAAAACATTATATTTCCATGTTTCAAATTTATTGAGGCACCAACCCCACAAGGAGCACCAACCCCTAGTTTAGTAGAGCACCAACCCTACAAGGAACACCAACCCCTAATTTAGTGAAGAACCCACTCCACAAGGAGGATAAAACCCCTAAGATGACTAAGAACTAACTCATCAACCTGAATATGTTTTATCTCTTATTTTTATGCTACCACAACTAATGGAGATCACATATTCAACTCACAAACCCTAGCTCATACCCTAGGTCTTAAATCTTGCTCTTTCTTCTTCCTTCTCAACTTGTCTTACCTCTAAACTCTTGCACACATGCTGTAAAAATTCCTCAACTTGAATTAAATCTTATCATCCTTCAATTAATTCCTTCATACCTTCAAATATATCTCTCTCTAGGCCGCACTTTCCCCCTTTGCAAGAGTCACAACACACAAATGACCCAAAACTTGAATTTTATAGGTTCTTCTTCATTTAAATTAAAAATATGTCAGTTTACCTCCTTTATTTCAAACCCATAATAAAATAATCTCATATGAATCACCACAACAATCACTTATGACCCATATAGGTCGGCCTAACTAAAAGCCACTTTCCATGCACCAAAATTTCTCAAAACCCTACTTATTGGAATGAGAAAAATATCCTAACACCAAAAATATTTTTATCAAATCTCTAAAATTCATCACAAATGTTTAAAATAACATTTAAACATCATCCATGGTCACAATTATCATGAAACAATCAAATTATTTCATTTAATGGGCTTATTGGCTAATTTCCTTCACCAAACAGCGATTCACTATCAACAACTTGATTTCACCTTTGGGCTTCAAAACCACCCAAGAACACCTAAAACATGGCATGTGACCACTTGATGGAAATTACATAATCTGTATAAAACTTATAAATAAGTTATAACTCATGAAACATCCACCGGTTCAAACTACATAAATTTTTCCTTTACCAAAACAAGTTGCCCAAAAAGTAGTTTTACAAATGCAACTGGTTTATACCCTTCCTGAAACTTTCAATACCTATAAATTGATTACTTGGATTCCAAATCCATCCCTCTTAAAATTTCAGGTGATAGAAAGCATCATCTAATCCATCTCACGCTCCAACCAACTCAAACTTTTAGCAAAATTAGTTGTCCTAGAAATCCAAAAATATTTTTGTCCACAAACTAACCTAGAAACCATATAAAAAATCATATTCATGAGACCAAACTTATACCATCATAAATATATCTGAATTATCTTTCCAAAACAACTTGAATCAACTCATAAATCCTCTTCTAGCTCATGCAATGCCAATTTTCTCTAGACTACTCCAAACTGCCCCAAAACTGCCCTTTGACCAATCAACACAAATAGGGAACACTTTGCACATTTCCACCATCACCATTACCTTAAACCTTCATGTAAATCTATAAAAACTCATGTTCCATCATAAATGGCAATTTAGTCATCACCGCATTTGGATAACTTTTCCAAAAACTGGAACTCTTCATAAACTTGCATTTTTAGGTGGGGTTTGCATACTTTAAAAGGAACTATCTTACCTTTATGGAAATATTGAGGAGTCCTATACATCATAAAATCATCATTTTTATTAACCAATCAAAACTACTCACTTCTCTGCAAGTTGCTCCTATATAGGGTTTCAAACCACTTTACCTTCTTAACGATCGTTCATAAAAATGTGAGGATAAAACCACCTCATTATTTTTGTGAAAACTTCATAATTGACCTTATAATATATTACAAATATCTCATGTCCCCATTCAAATCATAAATTTCACAACGAGCATCAGAAGGTCCAACTTTGCTTTATAAAAATACATTGTTATTTACCGGGTTTCACTAAAACTTGCATGTTTTCAAATTTCCATTATATAATGACCTAAAATTTTCATGAAGCATCATGAAATATAATATACCTATCCATACTCACCATATAGATCAAATACTTTGTAACTCTCTATTCAATCTCATTTGTATGTGTAAACCCACGTGTTTCTCACATGTTGCTTCTCAAGGACCTCATAAAAGCACTAAACCACTAAATTCGACTTCAAAATCATCACACATCTCGGGTACACTATCATAACATTGTTCACATGCTTCAACAATACTCTTCAGCTCTAAATCTCATATCTCTATCTCATTCTCGCTTGCTCCAAAGCTAGAAACAATCCCTGAAATGACTTGATTCAACATGAAACCTCATGACTGACCATATTAACCTCATATAGAATTAGTAACATCTGTAATACACATCATAGAAGATGTTTTACCTCATGAAAATGAATAAATCACTCAAAAGAGCTCAAACAATGATTCTACCTAGCAAACCAAGCACCAAGACCTCCTAAAATACTACTAATCTTGACACTCAACCACTCAATCATATATGGGAACCTATCATGACTACATGAAAATATTTTCCATCAATGGGGTTGACATCAATGAAAACACTAACACACAATTTCCAATAATCTCCCCTTTGTCATTGATGGCAACCATCTTCAGAAACATTGATGGAAACCAACATGACTAACACACCTACATGACTCATTTTTCATGTTTCGATGCCTTTCTCCCCATTTTCCATCTATGAAAAATGTTACACTTGACTACTATATGGAAAAATGACAACACAAGACAATTCATAATGGAAACAATGCAATACTTGACTTACTTGACCAAAAAGTTCCCCTGGGACTAAAATATCTCCTCCTTGACTCCTTGATGGCTCCCCCTAAACCGATACTCTCCATATTTTTCCTATAATCAAGTTTTTCAAGATCTTTTTAGTCCATATCATGCTTAAATCAAAAACATTTTCCTCTAATCTTATCAAACCAAATTTTAAGACCATTGTCCCTAAAATCTAGCTTCAAGTGCATCCGAGCCACACTTCTCAAGATTCTAGAACCATCCTAATTATACAAAAATCTTCCAAATGCTCCCCCTAGACTTATACAAACCATCTCTAACTAAAAACACAAAAAAATCTCTTACCTTGTATGGATGCCTTTGTGAATGGAATAAACACTTTCTAGTCTTGGAGTTATTTCCCAATGCATTTAACATGTTTGAGTAAAACATTTTACCCCCTTTCTCTAGAATATCATATCAGAATTATAACACAATTTGGGTACCCTCATCATTTCACAAACATCATCTCTTAAGCTTACCCTGGATTAAAGCACCATGCATAGACTTCTTATGAAAATTATAGCCATTTGATACTGAATACAAGTGTCAACAACCTAATAAAAATCAATGAGGGACTCCCTATCCTAATGAGAATTTTTAGAATTATTACAACTACTTTTCTCCTTCTTAAAATGCATGTCTCATATTTGATCCATAGTGAGGGTACAACACCAAATTTGCAAGAAGATGACCAACACTATCTAGGCACCTAAAAGCTTGATAAACACTTTTCATTTTAGAGCATATACTCATGGATTCTCGGTGTGTGAAGACATACTTATTCACTTACAAGTACCCATGCATATGATATAATAGACCCTTCAAATATACACATATGATTTTAATATGGAGGTACAACATTATAATTTTATATGTCTCTTTCCATGATTCAACTTCGATACAAAACATATGCCTCTTTCTTTTAGGTATAAATTTGACCTTCATTTAAACTTTGAGTCTTTTACCTTTAGGATTGATAGCAAATGACATTTCATTTCCAAGACTATTGAGATTGTAAGAATTTATACCTTCTCTCGAACCAATCCTAAGTTGTGCACTTTCATGACTGTAGTTTTTCTTTTAATGCCAACACCTAAAAAAAGTATTCACCGTATTAAAAAAATTCTCATAGGATTTATGAAGCATGATCACATCTATAAACATTACAAGCATTTCTCATATTGAAGTTAACATCTCACATATATGCTAGACATTTAGAAGAACATTTTTACTTTGCACATGCACATAGAAGATCTTGAGAAACTTCAAGATAACTTGGTACCTTTATAGTTTTTCCTTTCATCTGATCAACAAGAACTCAACTTGGTCGTGCAACATGTCAACCCTTTGAGACCCTTTTTATACATATCTCACATGATTACTTCAATCCATAGTCAACATATTTTGCCACAAAATACCTTCCTCTTATTCCAAACTCGTAGCCTAACATCTTCACCCAACTCGAGAGGAATATTTTTCACACATGTAGTTCTACTTTGTGTGATCTAGGTAAATTGACACTGTAGGATGACATTTGAGACCACCGAAAGTCACCACCACACATTTTAGTGATTATTTATAAGTTTGGGTGCATAATTTGAATAAAGAGTTCCAACCAAGGTTTTACTACTAAACCCTCTCTGTGACTGTGTTAGTCCATAATAACTTCAAATATTGTGTCTTCCATCATACTGAAATTCATACTAAAAACTTAGTTCTCTTCATTCTTCAATTGAATTTCATGGTTAGTTTCTTATGCCCTGAGCATTGTCTGTGTCAACACATACCTCCTACAGATTTTATGAACTCGGAAATGACTTCTTTACTTCACTAAAAATACTAAGACCACTTTCTAAATAATGTTGAAGAGATTTGAGGACTTCAAAGAGCATTATTTAACACCAACTACCCATGCTACAATATCCCGAGAAAATCTCATACATTTGAGAATTCAACATGATTCCTCACACATTTTCCATAGTCCAACATCATCTTGCATAGGCTAATTGATTTGATTAATCATGACATGATATACTTGATACACTTTTTAAGGATATGATATTATTATACACCAACACCCACATACTTTAAATTTTGACTCAAAGGAACAATAAAACCTTCGAACATAAACCACATACTTCAAGAAAAATTCAAAGTATGACCATGCCACGAGAACACATTAGTTCTACATAATAATTCACCCTATAGAATTACTAAGAGGAAACACATTTTGATACTATATAGTTGATCCCTTGATTATAATACCCATGAAATAATTAATAGATACATGTAGCTCATTATACATATGTTTCTTTGACTTTTGAATGGATTTTTAGAAGATATTGAACTTAGATCACTTGAAGGACCTACTTATATCTGCACCATGATGTAAGAGACCTCGAGGAAACCATTAGTTTGTTATGGAAGTACTCATGCATCTCGCAAAACCATGTCATAGAATCATGCCAATCATTACCTTTCAAGAACCAACATGAAGACCCTTATACATCCTTTAATCAACCTAGCTGAGCATGAAGCTTTGGCATTTACACACACAATTTTCACCTTGATGATCTTGTAGTCATTAAAAGAAATTAAGAAACATACATGATCAGTATCATCCTACCAAACTCTAACTTCTCCCTAAATACTTTTCCATCCTTATAGATGCAACTTCTAGACCAATAACTAAAATTATGGGACACAACTACACAGTTTGACACTAACACTTGAAATGAAAATTTTATTTAGACCACTAAACCATGACACATTTGATGGAAAACATGACTTTATGCATGAAATATCATTGTTGACTCAAACTATGCACATTTTTAGGTACTTATTGACTATATGAACACAATCATCAACCTAATGACTTTAAATAGATTGAAAATGTTCTCAACTCTCTTCTTGAAATCACAGTTACACTTTGACATGACCTTACTTCATGAAGAATTCACCTTTATATACTTCAAAATCCTATGATAGTGATACTTGAATTTTCAACTTTACCAATCACATGATTTTCCCTCTTGACCTTATATACCACAATATGGATTGCATCATCCATCTTACTATGAATTCTCCTTGATATTCTTTAATTTCTTGCAAATATACCTTTTACATAGCTAAGAATCTTCATAAAATTAATAGTGTCATTCTTGCAAATATAAGACTTATATACATAACTCCAGGCACATTGACCACAAAGATGAGGCACCACAATCCTTGTCATGACTTACAATAGTTGACATCACCATCCACTTAAACATTACGAGACAAGTAACAAAACATTCAATACTTTACACACTGGATATTAGAGAGCTTTGATAGAAACGTTTAAGAGATTAGACTTAACTACTTTAAATATCATATACACTCATATATACTCATGAATGAGGACCATCATGACATTACTCACTCAGAATAACATATCTCATAAGGTGGTACATCATACTTTGAAGCGAACACATGACCTAGTGACATATTGATGACTTCTTGACAAGACAATAGAGAATGCACACTCGCTGCAATATGCTTAGATCAACCTCTTGATAAAACCCTCAAACTTGATAACATATACAAAAACATGACCTTAAACTCAAACCCGACCAACATAGATTTGTGGAGAAGTCACATAATTTGATACACATCTATAAAATGACCTAGACCTAGGATGTAACTTATCCCAACACGTCTAGACACCTACAAATGACAAGGACTCAAAATCATATAGATAATTCACTTTACATACCTTATAACTCTTGTTTTATTCAGAGCATATGCAAACCTTTCAACTTCTCAAGCATAAGAGGTCACTTTACTTCAATTCTTAACTCAAGCTTCTTTTCCTAATTAGCATGAATATGCCTCTTCTCATCCATGTTAGGGCTTGAACTCTTATTGGATGCCTTTTGATCATTGACTTTGACTAAAACTGATTCTCCATGGACTGAGTTTGGCATCCACACTTCCTTCATTTTATGTGCTACAACCTTATTTACTTTCTTAGAAGAATCTTGGGAGCAAAAACTTGCAACATGACCCTTGTAGTAAGTACCCTCATGTCTATCACTTGACTGATCATTTTTATGGTCTTTACCATTTCTCTAAGGGTACACATAGCTAAAACACTTCCTACAATCCCTTACTCTATGATGATAACCATTTCAAGCATAATAATAACCATGAAATTTTACATACCTCATTACATTTGGTTGTCTAATCGGATTATACCTAGAGTGAACATTTTTGTCATTAACATCATGATCTTTACTTCCTTTGGAACTAGTAACAACTCCTTATTCAATTGGATTAGGCTTTTCATCACCTTTGACCTTTAGGGTTTGAATCTCCTCTTTGATCTTGTCACATTATTCTTCCTTGGCCTTAAGAAAAATTGTAAAATATTTGATTTCAGACTTCAATCTGATGTTCTCCATCCTATGAAATGTTAAATATTCTTGTAGATCAAATACCACCTCTTTGAGATCATTTTTTCCATGTATACACACATCACAAGGCTTGAATTTGAATATTTCACATTCCTCTTCCTTTTTCTCAAATATGAAATGGAATTCTCTAACTGACTCTTGATGGTTTTTATGGGTTTTTCATCCTTCTTGGCCATGGATCTCAACTCCTGATTCTCTTTTCGATATGCTTAGAAATATTGTGCTTTAAGGATCTCCTCCAAGTTGTTAGACTTGCTTCTCAAAGACCTACTCCGATACCAATTGTTAGAATCAAATGGATTGGGGGTAAATCACTCCTAAAAATTCATTATTTCATTTACCATTAGTTTCAACAATCAATAACATTTATCCATTCACATACATTCAACCATAGTAAAATAAGTGTTCACAATGCATTCAAATAACCATAACACATGCAAGAGAGCTCATATACATAATATTTAAGTGGGAAATCCTCATGGAGGAGAAAACCCACTGAAAAAAAAAACATTATTTTGTCATGTTTCAAATTTAGTGAGGCACCGGCCCACAAAGAGTACCAAACCCTAGTTTAGTAAAGCATCAACCATATAAGGAGCACCAACCCCTAATTTAGTAAAGAATCTACTCCATAAGGAGGATGACAACACCCTAATATTACTATTCATCAACTCATCTACCTAAAGATTTTTTATTTCTTATTTTATTACTGCCAAAACTGATGGAGATTGCATATTCAGCTCACAAACCGTAGCTCATACCCTAGGTCTTCAAACTTGCTCTTTCTTCTTCCTTATAAACTTGTCTTTCTTCTAAAATATTGCACAAATTCTTTCAAACATTCCTGGACTATAAAAACATCTGATCATCCCTCAATTCATTCCTTCATACCTACAAATATCTCTCCTCTAGGTCATATTTTTCCCCTTACAAGACCCGTACACAAATGACCCAAAACTTGACTTTTATAGGCTCTTCTTCACTCAAATTTAAAATGGGTTGGTTTCTCTCTTTTATTTTTATGACATCATCATAAAAATTCCATATTAATTATCACAATAGCCACATATGACCGATATAGGTCAGCCTAGCCAAAAACCACTTTCCATACACCAAAAATTCTCAAAACCCTACCATTGTAATGAGAAAAATAGTCTAACACCAAAAATATTTTTATCTAAGATGTAAAATTCATCACACATGTTTAAAATAACATTTAAAAATCATCCACAATCTCAATTATCATGAACCAATCATATTATTTGGTTTAATGGGCCCGGTGGCTAATTACCTTCACCAAACAGTTGCTATCAACAATTTGATTTCACCTTTGGGATTCAAAACACCTAAATTATGGTATGTGACCAATTTATGGAAATTAAAAACCTTTATAACATTTCTAAACAATTCAGAGCTCATGAAACATCCATTGGTTCAAGCTCCATCAACTTTTACCTTTACCAAAACAAGTTGCTTAAAAAGTAGTTTTACAAATGTAACTGGTTTTCACCCTTCCTAACACTTTCAACACCTAAAACTGGATTAATTGGATGAAAAATTAATCCCTATTCACACTAAATATGATATAAAACATCACCCTATCCATTTCATGCTCCATCCAACTCAAACTTTCGGGAAAAAGTAGCTTTGTCCTAGAAAGCCAAAAATCTTCTTGTCCATAAACTGACCTAGAAACCATATAAAAACTCATCATCATGAGCCAAAAATTATATCACCAAAAATATATCTTAATTATATTTTCAACACAACTTGAATCACCTCCGAATCCTCCTATAGCTCATGTAATGTAAATTTTTCTCCGGGATGCTCCAAACTGCCCCAAAACTACCCTTTGACCAATCAACACAAATACGGCACACTTTGCACTTTTCCCTCATCACCATGACCTGAAACCTTCATGTAAATATATGAAACTCCTGGGATATCATAAATGGTAATTTAGTCATTACCTCATTTGAAGAGGTTTTCCAAAAACTAAAACTCCTCATAAACTTGCATTTTTATGTGGGGCCCACATATTTTCATAAGCACTATCTTACCTTTATGGAAATATGGAGGATTCATCTACATCATCCAATCATCAATTTTTATGAATCAATCAAAATTGGGTTAATATACTCACTTCTCTGCAATTTGCTCTAAATTAGGGTTTTACTAGGGTTTCAAACCACTTTACCTTTTTAACAATCATTCATAAAAAAGTGAAAATGAAACAACCTAATTATTTTTTTAAACCTTAATAACTTACCTTATAATATATACTAAAGATATCATGTCCCCATTCAAATCATATAGTTCACAATGAACATGAGAAGGTCTAACTTTGCTATAAAAACATAATGTTATTTACCCAGTTTCACTAAAACTTGCATATATTGAAATTACCGTTACATAATGACCTAAAAATTTTCATGGATCATCATGAAAGCATCCTATACCTGTCTATACTCACCATATAGCTTAAATATTCTTGGAACTCTATATCAAATCTTATTTACATGTGTCAAACTACTTGTTTCTCACTTGTTGCTTCCCAAGAACCTTATAGAAGCACCAAACCACAAAATTCTCAATTAAAACTCATCACACATCTCATTTAAACTATCATAACATTTTTCCCATTCTTTAACAAGACTCATCAACTCCAAATCTCATATATCTACCTCATTCCGCTTGCTCAGAGCTAGAAACAAGCCTGGAATTCCCGAATCAACAATGAAACCTCATAACTTGACCATATTTACCTCATACTGAGACTTAGTAACACCTGTAACACACCTCATAGACCATTTTTGACTTATAAAACTCAAAAAATCACTCAAGAGAGCTCAAACAAGTGATGATGCCTAGAAAACCAAGCACCGGGACCTCCTAGAACACCACCAAACTTGACATAACCACTCAATCTTCATGTATGACATCTAAATAACATCATATGGGGAATCTCATGACTACATGACACCATTTTCCATCAATGGGGTTGACATCAATGACGAGACTAACACACAATGACCAACATTGTATTTGTATTATATTCATGCGTAAGTTCTCCAAATAATGCTATGATATTATGTTGATTTAAAAGACAACAAAAAAATAAGTATGACATTTCTCAATTAAAAACTCTAAAAAAATTACAACACTAAAAATATTATTCAATAAAGAACATGCATATATCACAAATAACAAGTTACATACTTATAATTTGATATGAAATTTGATTTCCAGAAATACTATGTCCATACATACATCTTTAGTCTATATCAGGTAGCTCAAACAATTCTTGACTATTTTAATAATTAATTATGGTTATTTTTAATTTTTTATCTTACTATTATTTATTTTCTAAATGCAATCCAAGTATCAAGAGTCAAAACAATCATATAGTAAGTTGTAATAGTCAAAATTTCATTAGGAAAGACAATGGAAAAATTAAATAATTCATAGATTTGTAAATAAAAAAGTAAACAATGATATTGAAATTGTCTTTCAATAAAAAACACAACATGTTTACTACATAACAATGTTATATGTGTGAGCTATGGAAATTACACTTCCAACAAGAAATTAAAGTAACTAGCCAAATACCTTCTCCTTCATGATTCCTTAACAAACCTCGGAATGGGCGATAGAATGTAGATGGGCACAAATTTCTTGAAATGAGGTGCTTCCTCGAAAAGGAGCAAGGCCTTCACTACAACAAGATCAACTCACTTTTCACCAATGGATAAAAGGGATAATGGATTTGGGATGATTCAAGTGGGGCTATTTGGGCATTAGGATGAGGTGGAGGGGATGCTCTATGCTCAAAGGATGCAAGAGCTCTGACAGGATTTCAAGATTGTTCTAAAAGAGGGGGTAAGGCTCTATTTATAGCCTAAAAGTGGGATTAATTTAGGGGTTTTGGGTAATCATGATTTGGAAAAGTAAGCATGATTAGGTGAGTGGGAGACATGAGGAATGGTCTAGAATTAAACTTGAATATTTAATTCGCAAGTGGGGGGACATGGGGAATATTTGGCATGTGAGGAAGATTGGGTTTAATTTAGGGGTTGAAATGGATTAATTAATCAATTAACATTGATTAATTCAATGTGGATTTTTTTGGGAAATGGAATGGGGAAATTAATTGATTTAGGATAGGTGTGAAATTGGGGTGTCTACATTTTCCCCTCTTTGGAAGGGTACTATGAAAGTAGTGTCCTTTCAAAGAAATTAGATGAGATGGATGAATATGCCCCGGTGGTAAGGATTGAATTTTTAAGAGATTCTTCTTAAGGAAGGTGTTCCTTCGATAAGAAGTTATTAGAGGAAGAAAAGAGAAGGAATTCTCTAAGCAAAAAGTAGAAAAAATTTCGCTTGTACGAATGGGGAAAGAATTCAATTGAATTTTACTAAGAAAAAATTAGAGCAAATGTTTGTTAGTAAATGATGGATTTTATGGTATCCTCGAAGACAAAAATTCCATGGGAATATGTGATTAGGGATAGATGTGAAGATGTTCCCTCAAGAGGGCTGACAAGAATGAAAGAGATGACAGAGCTCTCAAAAAGAGGAGAGGTCAAATCTATGGAGAGGAGGATGAGAATGGGGTGTACAAGAATGGAACATCTATGAAACACAAATGGGGAAAATATTCAATCAGCTTTGAATGTTAAGTGTGAGGATGTGTTGAAGGATGTAATGAGTAAGAGTGGAAAGAGAAGAAAAATGAATGGACAGGAGTAGTGGTTTATTATGAGAAGGAAAGAAAAGTCAAAGGTGAAGGAGACAATGGTATGGAATAGAGTAGATGGAGACAAAGGAGGATAAAAAGTAATGAAAGAGGTAAGAAAGAGAGAGAGAGAGAGAGAGAGAGAGAGAGAGAGAGAGAGAGAGAGAGAGGGATGATAGGGGAAGAAGGGAATGATGAAGGACAAACAAGAAGAAGATGATATGAGATGAGAGAAGATGATAGAGCAGAGGGTGAAATTATGAAAAAGGGAGAGAGAGATTCAAAATGAAGGGAGTGGAATAGTGAAGAAGGGTGAAGGAGATGAAGGGAGAGAAATGATAAAAAAGGAAAGGAGACGAGGAAGTTTAAAGAAGACAAAAGAGATGATAGAACGGAGAAAAGAAATAAACTATAGAAGTAGGAGGTGAAGAATACAAGGGTGTGTAATAGAGTAGATGGAGATGAAGGAGAAAAAAATATGTGGAAGATAATAATAGAGAATTGTGATAGGAGTAAGGGAATGAGGAAAGAGGAACAAGAAGGAGAAAATAAGATGAGAGTAGGGGATAAAATTAGGAAAAGGGGAGGAAAGGTGCAAAATGAGTGGAAAGAGAAGATAAAATGAAAAGGTGCAAAATGAAGGTAGTGGAATAGAGAAGATAAAATGAAGAGGGAGGGATGAGAGAAAGGGAGAGAAGGATGGAGAAATGACGGATATGAGAATGATGAGGAATTTAAAGAGGATGAAATAGATGATAGAATAGAGAAAAGAGAGAAACTATGAGGGACCAAGAAGATGTGGAGAAGATCAAAGAAAAGAATAGAAATTGGTACATAATGATTGAAAAGGTAGGGGTGCTAGAGAAAAGAAGGGGATGGGAGGAAGAAGGGTCAAATGATGGTGGAAGAAGAGATGATAGATCATACGGGGAGAAGATTGAATAAGCCTAGTCTTCGTGGGGAAGATCAAGGTAGAGAATATGGTACAGACCACATGGAGATGCATGTGGATGATGATGGGGTAAAAAAGACTAGATAGTGAAAAAGAGATAGGGTACTGATGGGGAAGTATGAAGGAGGCATGAGGAAAAAAAGGGAAAAGATGATAAATAGAAGGTGAAACAAGATGAAGAGTGGGAAGGAGGAGAGGACAATAGAGAAAATGATGTAGAAGGAAGGAAATAAAGAATGGGGATATTTGGTGTAGAGTGGGCAACATCAGGAATGTAAAGAGAAGAAAGAGGGGAGGAATGACATGGATTGGAAAAAATGCAGAGATGCGTGAGATGGGAATAAGAGAATTACGATAAAATAGAAAAAGGTTGTATGATGAAGACGATAAATAAATTGGCAAGGAAGAATGGAAGATGGAAATGCGACAAAGAAAAAGAGAGGGAGGGATAGAAGAGGAAATTTCAGTGAAGGGACGTTAGGGGAAGTCCACCAATAATGATTATTGGTGAAGGATGAGAGGAAAAGTGAAGAAAGTGAAAAGGGAATGGAGAATAGAAGAGGAAATGCCAGTGAAGGGATGTTAGGGGAAGTCCACCAATAATTATTGGTGGGCACGAAGGAAGGAAGGAATGAAGAAAAAATGGGGAAGGTCAAAGAGAGTGAACAAGGCTGTGTAGAATGAGGATGAGTGAATTTTAGGGGTAGTCCACCAATAATTATTAGCATGGAAATGGAATATGATGATGAAAGAATGTTAGGGGAAGACCAAAAATAATGGCGGGTAGGCATGGGGTGGATATGTGGGAGAACTCGAGAAGATGGAATGAGAAGAGTGAAGAAAAGGTGAGTGATGAGTTGTGATAAGATGAAGGTGAGGAGAGGATGCGAGAGGATGAGGATGAATGAGGTGAAGATGAAGAAACAAGACATGAAAAGAATGGTAGGAAATGATATGAAGGATGATGGATCAAGAAGGGAAAATGGGGAAAGAAACATGATTAAGGTGGAAGATGATAGACGCGCGCTCTATGATATGATAGATTGAGAAAGGATAATGGTAGGAGGAAAATGTGGTTGGTCGGGAGACCAAGAGGAATAAACAATTAATAGAGGGAACGAAGAATTAGGCGAGGGAGAAGTATCGAATTACAAGTTTGACTTAAGGATGACCCTTAAGTAAAATTGTAATGTGGCAAAAGTGGTTAAGTAAGGTTTCCATGTAAGGGATGATGGAGATGAAAGAGGTGAGGTAGAAGTATAGAATTACAAGTTCGACTTAGGGAGGACCCTTAAGTAATACTTTCATGTGGCGGAAGTGGTTAAGTAAGGTTTCCAAGTAAGGGATGATGGAGATGAAAAGTGGGAAAGTGGGAGGTAGTGTTTGTGAGAATGAAATAGGAGGTGAGAGGATGTGATGACGGGAATGAGGAGAAAATTTGAACGGTGATGAAGGAGTGCAAGATGAAATATCATCCTTAATAGGGATGCTTAAGTAATATTTCCATACCACATGAAAGATCCCCTAATGGGACTATTCCACCTCAAGTTGGATTATCAATCAAACCCAAAGCAAAATACAGACTCAACACAATGAGAGCAAATAAATATATGGCAGCCCAGCATTATTTGTGAGAAATGCGACTAGAGGTATAAGGTAAACCCATACAAATCAGACCTTAACATTCCCACCCTTCATAAAGTACTAAAGTACAGGATTTTCAAGACCACAACCTAAAGAAATATAAAGATTTAAAGTGCCAAACAGGTCTGAATTTATTTAAAGAAGTCTGCAGAAATATTTTACCAGTTCTGGACTGTATATAGACTGATTTTAATAATAAAATCTCTGCAAGATACAGTCTGCAATAACAGTTGGAAATAGAGAGTTTTTGGCCCTCTGAAACACACCTCAAATGTATATAAAAGCAGCTCGAATCCAGCTCCAAAAGCATGTGACAAAACTGCTTTTTATGACCTTCCGAAACGCCCAGAATTTGCCCAAACTGGTTCGCTCCAGCAGTACCAAAATTAATAGTTCAACAACCTGATTAACCCTTGAGATCCCAATACAAAATATGAGTGCAAAAGAGAGTTTTCGTTCCCTTTTCACTATCCTTCTTGAGGGTTTTCGTCCTCAGAAGTTACAGCCACAAGTGCTTCGGTTTACAAGCTATTTGCAAAATATAAAATGATCATGGAATGCCTCTTCCAAGTCGACCTCTCCCTTTATAAAGGCAAAGTGACCCAAAGGGAGCCTTTTTACCCACCAATCAGTTTGCAATACATTTTCCTATGCATATTTTCCTCCTAGCCCAAGTCGTACTTTTGCATAGGGAAAATACAAAATTAGTATGGGTCTCTTTTTACTTTCTAGGCAGCCAAGATACACTTTCCTAGACAAGTCGCCAATCCTCATAGGGAGGATACAAAAGTTACATGGGCCTTATACCTCCCAAATGGCCAATATTCATTCTCTAGGCAAGTCGTCCAACTCCCTAGGAATGATACAATCATAACATTAGACCCCTTTGCACTTATCTAGAGATTACAACATGTATTTATAAGTGCATTCCTATATTAAGTCAAATAAATAATTATAAGTGCTTTAATTTTATTTTATTTTATTTTAGGCACTTATAGAAATTTATTGTAACTTAAGTCACCCTTGCACACACCCTTTGGTCGTCGGGTAGATAGAATGGGCCAAAGGTCTTTGATGATATTAGTCGAGAAAGAGGGACATTACAGTCCTCCCTTCCCGAGATTGCTTGCCCCAAGCAATCACAAGTAGCAAATTTGCATCCTCATTAGTTCTTGGATCCCAAATCAACCTAAGCCTTTTGAATGGCTTCACAAGCACTATACAAAACTGCTCAACTGCTGCAAAAAAGAACTTATGCAACTTACTTGCAAAAAGTACCACGATCCTCCTCATGTATGCTCCAAATTTTTCGTATTCTTCATCTTGTCCTTGCTGTCCCATGCTGCAATGAAGTGAAAAATCTTCGTAGATGTCTTCACGAGATGGTTCCTTGTCCCAAACTAACATAGACTTGGCTGCCATTTGATGGGGCAGCGTGTACTTGAGTGCTCTCAAAGTGACTTGTTTCCCTTTATGTAGGAAACTCAGCTCCATAGCTTGCACATCTTGGGTGATTCTTCCCAATGAATGAAGCCATTGCATACCAAGCACAACATTATTATCTTTCAAATCTATAACATAGAAGTCATCACAAAGTGTATACTCACCAAATAAAATGCTTACTTGGTTGACCTTCTTTTTGCAAGGAAGAGTGAGACCACCTGCTATAGTCACATCAAAACCTTCAAAATTATCATATTGCAAACCTTTTTTGTCTGCCAAACCTGCATCTATGAAGTTATGTGTAGATCCACTATCCAGAAGTGCCATGATCCTACACCCTAACATTGTGCCTTCAAACATGAATGGATTAAACTTGGGTGCTCCCGAAAGATAGGTGAGTCTACCATCATTTGCAATGTCTAGTGTTGGCTGCTCATGTTCATCACATGAATCTTCATCCTCAACCTTAATGAGATGTATTTTTACTTTCCCAATATACCTATTCCTTGTTCCCCGAGGTTTGTTACAATGAAAGCATAAATTATTCCTACGAAGCTCGTTCTTTGAAATAGTCTCCATCTTTGGTGTAAACTCAACCTTTGAAGAAGTGGGCTACTCTTGTTGTTCTGATTTTTCCTCCTTGACGTTCTTCCTTTGGGCCTGAACTGGAGTAGTGCATAAGTCCAAGTTTTTCCAAATATCCTCATGTAAATTCCTAAGCTGAAGAGCCTTGACCAATCGCCTCAGCCTGTCGTGAAGTCCCTGAATGAATAGCATCACCGCTCACCTCTCAGGCATCTCGGGCACCATCGCTGCTATACGTTGAAATTCCTTGATGTATGCATCAATGTGCCCACTCTATCATAGTTGTTCCAAGTCCCTATAATAAAGCTCTACATCCTTGTGATCAAATATCACAATTAACCTCTTAATAAACTCCTTATATGATCGTAGAAGATCATGATTCTGCATGACTAGCCCATGGTGCCACCAATCATACGCTACTCCCTCAAGGTGCAATGTGGAAAACTGGATAGCCTCCTACTCCTACATAGGCTTGAGATTGAGGTATTTTTGAGCTTGTGAATCCATGATCTGGCACTAATCTTTCCACTACCATCAAATGTGGAAAGGGTCACCTGTTTGGTGGTCTGCTTCAACTCCATGTCCTGTTCTTCTCTAGGCGCATTTATACCTATCTAGATCTCATCTCTCCCTCCTCTCGAGCACAATACTAGTGAAGGGGGAAGGAATTACGTACATCCTTTGGTAGAGATCTCCACTCACCATGAGCTTTCATCACATTATCTTGAAATAATATGCCCTCAGTGGGTCCTCAATTATTGGTGGCTCATCTCTAGGTAGGAAGCTAGGCTGCATAGGTCTATCCGCAGTCCTAGTAGATCTCCTCTCCTCTGTATATCTCCTCTCATGGAGGGGAATCTCTTATGCTACCCACCTCGGTAGGTGCCCTGTTGTGCCTTTTGTGACTGTTGGCCATCGATGTAGATCTTTCCCTTCTGTCATGCCTATCTCTTGGCCTACCCATGGCCATACTCTCCATCATCTGCCTCATGGTTTGTATCATCTCATGATGGGAATCGATCATACCTCTGAAAAGAAGATCTGGGTCAACTCGCTCTTGTCGTGGAGGACTATGTGATCCCTCTCTCCTGTCCATGATTTCAGCACTACTCTTTGTATCCAAATCTGTTAGAATACATGTCTGACTCCTTGTATAATACCTGTGTGGCCCAACTTCTCTAGGCTGCATAAAAAAACCTTCCAGGTGGGAGGATCGATGCTCTAATACCACTGAAATATCCCCTAATGGGACTATTCCACCTCAAGTTGGATTATCATTCAAACCAAAATCAAAATACAGACTCAACACAATGAGATAAAATAAATATATGGCAGCCCAGCATTATTTGTGAGAAATGCGACTAGAGGTATAAGGTAAACCCATACAAATCAGACCTTAACATTCCCACCCTTCATGTAACACTGAAATACAGACTTTTCAAGACCACAATCTAAAGAAATATAAAGATTTAAAGTACCAAACAGGTCTGAATTTATTTAAAGAAGTCTGCAGAAATATTTTACCAGTTCTGGACTGTATATAGACTAATTTTAATAATAAAATTTCTCCAAGATACAGTCTGCAATAACAGTTGGAAATAGATAGTTTTTGGCCCTCTAAAACACACCTCAAATGTATATAAAATCAGCTTGAATCCAACTCCAAAAGCATGTGACAAAACTACTTTTAATGACCTTCCGAAAAGCCCAAAATTTTCCCAAACTGGTTCGCTCCAGAAGTACCAAAATTAATAGTTCAACAACCTAATTAACCCTTGAGATCCCAATACAAAATATGAGTGCAAAAGAGAGTTTTCGTTCCCTTTTCACTATCCTTCTTGAGGGTTTTCATCCTCTAAAGTCATAGCCATAAGTGCTTGGTTTACAAGCTATTTGCAAAATATAAAATGATCATAGAATCCTCTTCCAAAACACAAAGAGACTTGTAAAATATCAATTAAATTATTTCGTTAAACCACAAGATTTTGGTAGGGGAAATGGGCGGGGTTTTCTTTGAAGGTTTTGATCGCTAATAGGAACCGACCGCAAAATATCAATTAAATTATTTTGTTGGTAGGTATGGATGAACCGATGCCGATGCCGTTCGATAACCGATGCGATTCGATAACCGATACCGGTGGGTTCTAGGATCTTCTTGGTAGCTATGGTGTTTGTAATGGCTGGTTTTTGGATGGTATTAGGAAATGGGATGATTAGAAGCAAAAGAATGACAGTTAGATGCAATGGCACGTTGGGTAGTGGATTCGTAAACGGATTTAGAGCACCGAGATTCAAGAAGCATAAGAAATGTTATAACAAAGGACATGCAAGATGTGACTTACTCGGTTTTGACCAAGATGCAAGTTGATCTCCTTGGTCAGAAACACTTCTCGGTTTCTTTACTCCTCGCGCTCCGTCAAGTGAAGATCTCGACTCGCTCCTCGCTCGCAATGCTCTCGTTGATCCGAAATCCTTTCGACCGATCTCCAAAATGAAATTCCGATCCGTTGTTTTGGTTGGGGAGCCCATTTACAGTGGAACCGACATGTGTTGCGTAACCGACGGCGGCCGAGTAGAACCGCATCGGTAAGGAAAAAGTAGGCTATTTTTAGTAAAATAGCCCACCTTCCCCCTTTTCTCCCGAGAGATGGGCCATGGGCTTGGTCAAGTGGCTAGAAGGTCGGCTTTGGGTTAAAAGAGTAAGGAGGCATTAGTTATGGATGTGAGTCTAGACCAAGTCATAAGTCTTAATTAGGTTAGTTTAGGTTAGGGCTAGGTCATGATGAGGTGGCAAAGTGAGGTGGCGGGTAAGGTGATGTGGATTTATCAATTACAAGGTAATTAATAAATAATTGTGTAAAGTTTAGGTAATGAGGTTAGGTTGCGAAATGGGACGGGTCACAAGGGGTCGTAAGACACAAATTTGGTGTCTACATTAGCCCCTTATTGTCGTGGTAGCTTGTTCCGTAAAGTCGCATGCTGACAATAATATGAAGTGGTTTCTCATGTTAAGGATATAGGTAATCCCCTCAAATCTATCACAGATTGAGTGAACGGGAAATCAGTGGATAGGGTCGATAAAGGGTATATGTCAGAGAGAGGATGGTAAGGTGGTGGGGTAGGTCCAAGGAAGCAGACGCATGTTGAAATGCAATAGACGACTAGGGTACATGATTTGACGAGCAAACCAAGAATGTATAGGCAAAGGTCGATAGTTTATCCAAACAAGGGTGATATAATCCTAGTATCCAAGGCATAGGAAGTAGCTCCGTGGTATATAAATGTAAGGTACAGAACGTTTAGGCATGTTCGGCAAGACTCAAAATGGTTGGTTTGGTTGAGATAAACGCGTCACGGTCTCAGGTCTAGGCAAAGTTGGTCGACGATCAAGTCAAGGACCCTAATCATGCTAAAACACGAACAGTGAGCTCGATTGAACAAAAGGTACATGATGGATGGATAAAATAAAACGTTGATTGTGGGTATGGTATGAAGTGATACGGCCTTCGGTTAGGCCAAGTGGTGGTTGGCGGCCCTGGGTCAAGTCATAAGGGTAGAGTGAGGCCTGGGTGGGTCAAATTGTTAGGCGAGGGCCTGGGTCGGGCCGGATGGGTAGGTTGAGGCCTGGGTCGGGCCGGATAGGTAGGTGAGGCCTGGGTCGGGCCTAATGGTTAGGAGGCGAGGCCTTGGGTCGGGCCTAATGGGTAGGGCGAGGCCTGGGCCGGGCCGAATGGGTAGGTTGAGGCCTTGGTCGGGCCGATTGGTAGGGCCGAGGCCTTGGGTCGGGCCGAACAGGTAGGCCGAGGCCTGGGTCGGGCCAATTGGCCGAGGCCTTGGGTCGGGCCAGGAGGCGAGGCCTCGGGTCGGGCAAATAGTAGGCCGAGGCCTTGGTCGGGCCGAATAGGTAGGTTGAGGGTCGTCGGGCCAATTGGTCGAGGCCTGGCCTTGGGTCAGAGGCCGAGGTTGAGGCCTTGGGTCGGGCCGAATAGGTAGGTAGGCCGAGGCCTTGGGTCGGGCCAAATAGGTAGGTTGAGGCCTCTGGGTCGGGCCAAATGGTAGGTCGAGGCCTTGGGTCGGGCCAAATGGTAGGTTCGAGGCCTAGGGTCGGGCCCATTAGGCCGAGGCCTTGGGTCGGGCCGCCAAATAGGTAGAGGCCTTAGGTCAGGCCAAATGGTAGGTTGAGGCCTTGGGTCGGGCCAATTGGTAGGTTGAGGCCTTAGGTCGGGCCGAATAGGTAGGTTGAGGCCGTAGGTCAGGCTGGACAAGTGAACAAATGTTGTGCAGCAAAGGTGGATAGAGGCGATATTGGTGAAAAAGAGGCAAGGAGTAAATAAGGGCAAAGAATGGGGTGAAAGTTGGGTAGCGAACCGATGTCGATTCTACATGACCGATATCGGTTAAGAGACCGATACCGGTTCCTTAGGGCAAAATGAAACCGACATCGGTAAAGGCCGAAAAACCTATAAAAAGAAAAATACGGCTTGTCATTGTCACTTTTGTTATTTGCAAACCAAATCGACTTGTCTGACGTGGAGAGTTGGGATTAGAGGTTTGATTGAGTGAGGTGGAGCTATTTGATGGCAAGTGAGAGAGTTGATAGTGGGCCCGATTGAGGAGGAGGCAAAGCAGTGATTGGCCAGGGACCCAAAGAGATCGTGATTGGAGCCATGGCACAGCAGAGGAGCCGGAGGGGCCGGGACCAGCCTGACCGCCACCACCCATCCCACCACGACGACGTGTCGTCGCACCAAGTAGGTTCTAAACTCGTGATTTTATGCATTGAAATGGTTATTAGGCTAAATGGGGGTTTGGGTAGAATTTGTATTTTGTAGGAAATAATGAGTAAATGGAGGTAATTTGAAAAGGGAGAGGGTAGATAGGTAAAATAGGGTAATGCGGCTAGGTGGGTAAAATCGAGGGTGTTTGGGTGGGTAAATGGGTAGAAATAGGAAAAAATGGGTTTTGGGGGCCGCGCGGGGGTTCGGCTCCGGAGAGAAAACAGTGACCGATGTCGGTCGCTAAGCTGACGACCAGCATCGGCCGCAAATTTTAGGGAAAGGTTTGGTTGATTGGGGGACCGCCGCTCTGGCCGCAGATCGGCCTCAGACGGTGGGCTGGGATGGGTTGAGGGTTTGGTGGTGGGTTAGGTGGGTTGGGTGGTTTGTGGTGGGTTAGTGTGTTTAGGGTTTAGGATGGGTTTGGGTGGTTTGTGGTGGGTTAGTGTGTTTAGGGTTTAGGATGGGTTTGGGTGGTTTGTGGTGGGGTGTGTTGGGTTAGGTGGGTGGGTTTTGGGTGTGGGGGTGGTTTAGGGTTTAGGGTTTAGGATGGGTTTGGGAAGTTTGTTGGGTATTAGGGTGTGGTCATGGCCGTGTGAGTGGGTTAGGTGTGGGTTTTGGGTTGGGTTGTGGGTTTGGTGGTGGGTTAGGGGGGTTGGGTAGAAAGTCGGGGTGTGGTCGGGGGGATACAAAAGGGGGTTTAGATGGTAAAGTAGATGTTATAATAAAGAGTAGGTCTAAGAATGTGGGTTGGTTTTGCAGGCACGTCAGCAGTTGACGATGCGTGATAGGATGCCTCCACTATTGAGTCGGATGAGGCCACACGTATCTGCGGCGCATTGGGCCATCATGCGCGAGGTGGGACTCGGCGGGGTCCAGAGGTACAGAGCGATAGAGAGGGATCACAGCCTGATGGTCGCCCTCATCGAGAGATGGGATCCGGCGGCCAATGTGTTCCATCTTCCGACCGGGGAGATGACCGTCACATTAGAGGATGTGTATCGCATCCTGCGGCTACCGATCGAGGGAGAGGCGCCTTCCGTAGATTCGAGACGCCATGGACAAGATACCGCAGTTTTGGGGATGCATCCGCGCTTCTTACGTATCATAAACGCGAGCATCGATATGGTGACATGTACCGCGCACACAGACATGAGACATGGCTTGCCGTGTTGATGATGATAGGATCACCCGCTTCGCCTCCCGGATTCGAGAGGGAGGCCGCTCTCCCACGAGCACGATGGGGGTGCCGCTGGAGATGGTGGAGGAGCACACTGTTGCGCATGGGCACCAAAGCAGTATCCGGTGTAATTATACAGGAGTTATGGGGCTATCACTGAGGAGGCGATTTGGTATTTGTTCTACATTTTGTCAAGATCGTTGGGCATACGAGCACATCGTATGCATCAAAGCCGAGGGCTACCCCAAAGCAGCCTGTGGCCACAGTCGTATACCGATATGGCTTTCGTGAGGTGGTTCGGGGGTCGTGGGCCACCACGAGCGCTTGTTGCAGGTCGGGATGTGGCCTATATATAGACACTTGCAGAGGGCCTTACAAAGAAGAGACATTGTATGGAGACCCTACAGAGGTCACCACCGGGCAGAGGAGCCCACAGACACATGCGCCCGATCCAAGATACATTCCGGATAGCAGGATCGGGAGGCCGGAGAGTACGAGCTGATACCCTGCAGAGAGGGTACGCAGCAGATGGGGCTACGACAGACGAGCCACCTCCCTTCCCGCAAGACAGAGGGATGATGTAGAGGCCCCACTGCCAGCGCCACAGCCTTTGGATCCAGACTGGCATGAGAGACCAAGCAGTGAGGGTGTGGATGATGCCGGTGCACTGGAGCATACAGTGGTGTGGTGGGTCGGGCAGAGAGAGCAAATGAGGATAGTATCGCCGCGCAGCCTGCACTTGGTCGCAGCTTATAGGAGAGAGGGATCACCTGTGGGTCAAAGCAGCTCTTACAGTGGGTAATGCAGCACATAGCAGTACGATAGGGGCCTTACAGGCAAAGCTAGCCCTGTGCTCAGATGCAGCACAGTACGAAGAAGACCACCACCAAAGACCACCCACCACAGCACAGCAAAGACCACCACCAAAGTACCACAGTACAGTGTACAGTGCAAGAAGACAGTGCAAAGACCACCACCAAAGACCACACCCACCAAGTGCAGCAGTACAGGCAAAGAAGACAGCAAAGACCACCGCGGCCACAGCAAAGTGTGTACTGTGCCTCAGGGGGTATTGGTGTTAGGTGCCAGGGGACCAGCCCCAGCTCCTTCAGTGGCGCGAGATCGCTATATGGAGGTTAGAGCAGAGGCCCGATATTATCAGGATATTCTTGATAGTACCGGAGTCGAGTATCAGGCGTATGCAGCGCATAGGGCAGAGACCTCGCACAGCCAGAGATCTCAGGGAGGGGCAGCCACAGCTGGCGTGTCCGTGACGGGCAGGAGGCGAGAGGCACCACAGGGACCAGCGGGGAGAGGTGCCGAGGGCGGTGGGGAGAGCTGATAGATCCCCGACATGGTTTTGTATAGGGACACGGGCACCGGTCTGCGAACCGGTTGTATTGATAGAGGCCTGCGTGCCGACACTTATTCATTGTATTGATTCATTTATTTATTATATACCGGCCTGCGAGCCGAGTACGGGTTGTACATTTGATACCGGCCTGCGAGCCGAGTATATTTTTGATATGAGAGACCGGCCTGCGAGCCGAGTCGAGATTTTTGGTAGGTATTGCGGCCTGCGTGCCGGCTTTGGTATATTATGAGATCACAGAGGCCCCGATGTAGGGCACATTGTATTTTTGAAAACTGTATATATATATATATAGATGATGTTTTGATCCATATGTAGTGTTCAAAAATGTGTTTAAATATTTTGTTAATGGTTTGGTAATATATAATGTATGATAAGTTTAGTGGGCATGTTGATAGATGGATGATGTTGATGGTTTTGTTTTTTTTTTTTTTTTTTTTTGACGTATATATGAATGACATGTGATGTGATGAATTGTTGGTTTTGTGACATTGTGATATATGTAACTGATGAGTTGGATCCAAATGATGTAGAGATTGATAGTTTCTTGAAATTCGTAGTTGATGGTTGTGTATTTGTATAAAATAAATGATGTTTAATGAAATTGTAATGATATGATGTGTGGTGGATGAACAAATGTGGTAAATGGTGTGGTTATGCAGGAAAAGAGGCGGGCGCGACAAAAATTTATGAAAGAATGAAGAAAAGAAACCTGTTTCAAAAAGGCAGGTGTGTAACCGGTATCGGTTAGGTAACCGATGTCGGTAGTTATATGACCGATATCGGTTATAGGACCGATACCGGTTATTTAGGTATGAGCTTTTCTAAAAATAGAAAAGCTAGGGTGGCAACTTGAGTTTTAATTTTAGAGCCATGCAAGAGGTTAAATACGCGAACGCGACGCTTTTTGACGACTGAGACAGGTATTTGCATGAGAGATTTGGGTGAGAAGGAGAAAAGAGACAAGGAAAGTGAATGTGATCCGAGATTCAGAAGGCAGAAAGACAAAGTTGAAAAGGGTGGTGATCATGGCAGAACGAGGAGAAGCATCCAGCAGGCAAGGACAGGAGGGAAGACAAGGGCCACCTCAAGCTGCTGCAACCCAAGAGGTATCATTTTGTTTGTGATTTAACTACTGCATGTTTTTGGGAATAAGCTGGAAAAGAATAAGGAAGTAGATATGAGAAAGACAACATGATAGCCGGGGGTATAGATGAGGTGAGTGTTATGGGGTAGGTAATTCGGGGTTGTTGGTATGTCTGTGTATATAGAAAGGAAGAAACGATCAATTTATTGTCGTAGGTGGTTGTTTTAGGCAAGATGTATGTAATTGACAGTGACCGGTAGCGGTTAGGGAGAACCGGTATCGGTTACTCAACCGATATCGGTTATGTATAACCGATACCGATTACTGGAGGAATTTCCAGAATGTTTGAAAAAACCCTGACGGATTGAATGGTTGTTTGTTGTTTGGTGTATGCAGGCAGAGGCAGGATTGAGGATGAATGATAGTAAAGCAAGTCATTGTTGTCACTTAATCCGAGCGGATGTAACACCACCTGAATGGACATTGATAAATCGCTTGGGGTTAAGTGGAATCCGCTATTATTCACGAATCACACGTAATCATGCTATGTCAGCATTGATTGAGAGATGGAATCCCGAGACAAATACCTTTATCCGCCAACATGGGAGATGACAAGAATATCGAAGATGTGTTTCGGATTTGAGACTCCCTATTACAGAGAACCAAGATATCGTGCACTACCTAGCGTGGCACTGGGAGCGATAACAAAGCAAAGATTTGGTCCATACGCACGAGATTTGACACACAATGAGGTTTATCTTTTACATATGGGGTAATGTATGCAAAGACACCCCGAGGAGACAAGGTTAGAAGTGATATTAATGATAGCGGTAGGGTATTATGCTACCGAGGCGAGAAGGGGGAAGATTTCCAAAGGCATTGATGTGTGTTATTGTGGGAGATGATAGAAAGGAACGTGACTTTTGCATGGGCACCGCATATTTGGCGGAGCTATACAGTGGGTTTATGGGCTTCAGAGGTGAAATCACGTGACGACACCGGATAGTTCATACTTATTACACTCGTTGGGCCTATGAGCACATTGTTTGTGTGCGCGACTAATAGGCCGACTCCATCCAAATGGGAGAAACCGGAGTGCAGAGGTGGGATTCGACGATGGGTCCAGACAGTAACAAGAGGCCGATCCCTGTGCCGTGACGGTGATATTGAGTATTACAGCAGTGTATGGGAGAGAGTGACGGGCCATGGATATTCTTGAGGCCATACGGGAAACTATATGGTAACAGAGAACATAGCCGAGGAGTTGAGGGGTGTAGAGCGATTGAGGTGGATCGCAGGCACAGCCGGGTGAGTATGAGAGGATTCCTATAGATCGCGCGTGCGCGACAATTTGATTTGTGCAGATATACCCCGGCTTATAGACCATATATGAGGATCGACGCCGAGGCAAAGATTCTCACCTCCCCGGCCAACACCTCCGTAAGGGCCTCAAGAGGTAGCAATGATCGCAGGTAATGGATGCGGAACGACAGAGGCCTATAGATTATGGTGGGTAAAGCAGAATCGCGAGGTGTACATGAGCGTCCCGACATAGCGGTGATTACAAAGCAGAGAGGATCGCTCTCAGCTGCTTGGTTCAGCAGCTCCAAACGCAGTGAATGAGACAAGAGGATTGTTAGTGGTCATGGAGTCACGGCGGGGAGACTAGAGGTCGGAGTCCTCCATGCGAGAGGGCGTATTCATATGTTACAGAGAGAGATCGGGCAGATCGCTGGGCGGTACCAATAGCCGTGGTACCTTTGAGGACAGAGAGGCCCGGCGAGAGGGGTCGACGATCACGATCATCACCTAGTTCGGGATGAGGCGTGAGGGTCTGAGTAAATGTTAGCAAGGTATAAGAATAAATAAGGATGCCGACCTGCGTGTCGATGATAGAGAAGATGTATTTGTTTAACATCTAAATAAAACTGAATATGTATGTTGATTTGAGTTATGATAATAATAAGATTGTTGGTGTTTTGATTTTCGGTGTTTTGAAAAAGGATAAAGAGGAATGTGATTAAATAAAAATGCACAAAAATATTTATATTCACCACACAGGATAGGTTATGGTAGGGGATGGTCGAGCTAACCTTGGGAGACCCCATGTCTCCGAAGTGTCGCCTACATAGCCCATCGCAGACAAAGCAAGGAGGGGCCTCAGATCGATGTAGTTCTCCTCAGACCAGGAGAGGTGAATTCAGGCAATTTGGGTATGGTTAGGTAATTTGTTGGTTGATAAGAATTTGATGTTGATAGGGTAATGTTGTTGGTGTTGGTAAGGTATGGGCGATGTTGATGTAGGTATAGGTAAAGCGAAAGTTAGCTTACCCAAATAGTAGGGAACCGTATCCTGATTAAGGTCAACACACAATCCTAGAGTCGAGCAAAAGAGGCAAAAGTGTCCCGTAGTTGAGAAGAGCTAAACAAACCACATATTAACATAGGATGAGCTTCAATCCCTAGGTACCTTGCATAAAGTAGAAGTCGATAGGTGAAAAGAGTTGTATAATCACAATATATCGGATATACGTCACGTCCCGAGTTTTCAAAACAAAGGGTGAGGTGAGGTGGTTGATATAGGCGGGGGTGCTGAGAGCTTGTTACAAGGTGATTATTCTGACGAAAGAGAAACTACCCTAAATAGACAAGTCCATGACTCAAAAGTGCTTTTGAATGCGGCTTCTTTTTTTTGCTGAATATAGACTGATCGATGCGGGAAGTCTACAAGGGATATGTATTGTGTTACTCTTGAGGTCTTCACGAAGCTGATCAATGCGAGAAGCTTCTGATAAAAGCTGACTGTGTATAGCTGTCCTTCGAGGGAGCCATTTATAGTAGAGTATATGATTGTAATGCATAGTGTCCTTCTGGGGAGCAACTTATATATAATAGCAAAGAATAGTTCAAAGATATAATGTCCTTCGAGGGAGCAAGCCTATATTTAATTTAGATGACTAGATGTTCATTTGCATGAAGCATCTAGTTTAGTAGGAAGTTTGACTCAAGAAAATCCCATAAGAATACGGCTTATTTTAATATTTTGAAGTCATGGACTAGACTAAAAAGGGGAAGGCTTCATCAAGGGGAGGTGAGGATCAAACTATGTGAGCTTGATTGTTATTATGAGGTGTAGGAAACAGAGTGTATGTAGTGGTAAGTGAGCTCAAGGGACGAGCGGAAGGTAGATAAGAAGTGATATAACACTAATTTCAACAGTAGAATGGTCGAAGATGCAAGGCATTAAGGGGTTCAGGCTCAGGTTTACCATTAAGCGAAGCTAAACGATAAGTACCAGATCCATAGGTATGAGTGATTATATAAGGCCCAATCCAATTGGGAGCAAATTTTCCACGTTTGCTCTTTTCTAGTTTGGTTACATGTTGATTCTCTTTGAGAACAAGATCACCAACCTTAAAGGTACGCTCATGAAGTCGCTTATCATAAGCACGTTTAATGCATTTTTGATAGATTTGAAGGTGATCAAGAGCCGTAAGACGGCGTCTGGCCAAGAAGCTCCATTGGGCTAACCGCTCTGGCGGAAATCATCGTTGGTGAGAATATCCCAAGAGATATTCTAAGGAGGGTATTTGTATTTCGAGAGGCAAAACAAATTTCTCGACTGTGCATATACCAAAGAAAAAGGTGTGGCATTAGTAGAGGTACGAATGCTAGTACGATAAGCCCAAAGGGCAAAGGGAATGTGATCGTGCCAATTTCTTCCGGATTCATTGACAACTTTCATGAGGATTTTGGTTAGTGTTTTATTAGAGGACTCGGCTTGCCCATTGGCTTGTGGATAGTAAGGTGATGAGAAACTAAGTTTGATACCAAAGTTGTCACAAAGGTCTTGCAACAACTTGTTTTTGAAAGATTTTCCATTATCTGTTATCAGGCGATGAGGAACACCAAAATGACAGATAATGTGGTGGTTAATGAACTCGACAATTTTTTCTTTTTTGATTGAAATGAGTGGAATAGCCTCCACCCATTTTGTGTAATATTCGGTCGCTGTGATTATCCAACGGTGACGTTGTGAAGAGGTTGGGTGAATCTCACCAATAAGGTCTAAACCCCATTGTGAGAAGGGCCAAAGATCTCGAGCGATCTGGAGCGGGTGGCTAGGAGTATGTTGAAGGTTGGCATGTTGCTGACACATAACACAACGCTTAACATATTCGTAGTAGTCGTTATTGAGAGTAGGCCAATAATAACCAAGGCGAAGGATTCGTTTGGCCACGGCAAGGCCGCTAAAATGTCCACCACAAATACCGTCATGGACCTGTTGGATGGTATGAGTGGCCTCCGCGCCAGTTAGACAGCGAAGGAGGATGCCATCAAAGCCACGTTTATAGAGGAGTCCCCCCATGACAACATAACGCGAAACACTTTTAAGAAAAGCACGTGTTTGCCGTTACTAGTAAGGTCAGGTGGGAGGAGAGAGATTGTAAGGTAGTCATGAAATTGGTGGTACCTGTGTATCCCGTGAATTAGTAGACACAATATTTATCATACAAACTACCGGGTGAATAGGATGGGGCAAAAAGTTGTTGGACCATGACTAATAATTCAGAGTCTGGCGCGGCAGAATTTGCGAGGCTAAGCAAGCAATAGTATCCGCAAATTTGTTAGTGGAGCGGGGAATGGTTTGTATAGAATAGTGGGTAAATAAGGCTAGAAGTGAATCCACGTAGTGTTTGTATTTTTGAAGTTCCTCGTTTTTGCATTGGTAGATGCCCATAACTTGATTGACTACCAATTGAGAGTCGCCAAAAATGTTGATAGATTTGATACCTAAGTGTAACGCAACTTGGAGACCCAGAACAAGGGCCTCGTATTCCGCTGTATTATTAGTGCAAGGGAAATCAAGTCGGAATGAAAGAGGCATAGGTTCAGCGTTGAGAGGAATGAGAACAACGCCGGCTCCTCCGCCTGCTACCTGGGCATTTAGATCCGTCAAGAAGAGGGTCATTGGGTACGACTCCTCCGTGAGGGAAAGAGTAGCGATGAGTTCGCCTCGGGAAATGTGAAATTGGTAAATTGTTCCCTGTAAAGGAGCTTCGCAAGTTGGTCTGCGATGGTTTGTCCTTTGATTGATTTCTGGTGGACAAACTCAAGGTCGAGGTCGGCGAGAAGCATGAGCCATCTAGCAATGCGTTGGTTCGATGAGGTTTGGCATACATGTAATGGATGGGGTCTCAGATTGGTGATGACGAAAGTCTTGTGATTTAGAAGGTAGTGTCTGAGTTTGGTGGCCACGAATGATAGGGCAAGGCACAATTTTTCTACATGTGTGTACCTAGTCTCATAGTCCACCAAAGTATGACTTATATAATAAACGGCTTGTTCGTGATTCTCAGAGTCACGATGTGCAAGCATGGCTCCTACAGCGTGGGTCGGTGGCTGAAAGGTAAAGGTAGAAAGGGCGGTCGTCTTGGGGTGGGATAAGCACGGTGGCTACAAGAGATAGGATTTGAGAGCTTCAAAGGCTTGGTAACATTCTTCGCTCCATCGAATGCAATATCCTTTTAAGGAGGTGATGGAAAGGTCGACACCGATCCGAGAGTTGGGAGATGAAATGTCGGATAGATTGGAGCTTACCTTGTAAACTACGCAATTGTTTGAGATTTTTGGGTGGGGGCATTTCTAGGATAGCTTTGACTTTAGATGGATCGACCTCAATGCCACGCAAAGAGACGATAAAGCCAAGAAGTTTTCCGAAAGAACACCAAAGACATATTTCTTCGGTTGAAGGCGATGTAATATTGTAACAAAGTATCAAAAATAATGGTTAAAACATCGAGATGTTCACTACGATGTTTAGACTTGCCGAGAAGATCGTCGACATAGTCTTTAAGGATAGTGTGCATAATGTCATGAAAATGTAGGTCATAGCCCGCACGATAGTAAAGACCAAAGATTCTTAAGGCCAAATGGCATGACACGATAATGTAAGGTTCCCCAAGGAGTTATGAAGGCGCTTTGTGTTGATCGGCAGGGGCAACCAAAATTTGGTCAGATCTGAAAAGCCATCCATGAGAGAGAGCATCTCATGACTGCAGTTAGATCAACAAGTTGGTCAATGCTAGGTAAGGGAAGTCATCCTAGGGCAAGCGAGGTTAAGATCCCAAAATATGTGCATATCCGAAGTCCCATTATATATTACCAAACCATTAACAAAATATTTAAACACATTTTTAACACTACATATGGATCAAAACATCATCATATATATATA
This sequence comes from Taxus wallichiana var. yunnanensis, assembly GCA_018340775.1. Classification (NCBI taxonomy): domain Eukaryota; kingdom Viridiplantae; phylum Streptophyta; class Pinopsida; order Cupressales; family Taxaceae; genus Taxus; species Taxus wallichiana. The sequence goes on along the minus strand of CM031237.1, from coordinate 981,111,914 downwards.
TATATATATATATACCAGTTTTCAAAATACAATGTGCCCTACATCGGGGCCTCCGTGATCTCATAATATCCCAAAGCCGACACGCAGCCGCAATACCTACCAAAATCTCGACTGGCTCGCAGAGCCGGTATCAAATGTACAACCCGTACTCAAGCTCGCAGCCGGATATAATAAATAAATGAATCAATACAATGAATAAGTGTCGGCACGCAAGCCTCTATCAATATAACCGGTTCGCTTGGACCGGTGCAGTGTCCCTATACAAAACCATGTCGGGATCTATCGCTCTCCCCACCGCCCTGGCACCTCTCTCCCCCGCCGGTCCCCGTGGTGCCCTCTCGCCTCGCCTGCCCGTCACGACACGCCCGGGTGGCCTGCCCTCCCGAGATCTCAGGGCCATGCGAGGTCTCTCGCCTCCTATGCGCGCATACACCGATACTCGACTCCGGTACTATCAAGAATATCCTGATAATATCGGGCCTCTGCTCTAACCTCCATATAGCGATCTCGCGCCACTGAAGGAGCTGGGGCTGGTCCCCTGGCACCTAACACCAATACCCCCTGAGCCTGTACCTGCACCTGTGGCCGCGGTGGTGCTACCTGTGCTGCTGCCTATACCTGCACCTGTGGCTGTGGTGCTGGTGGTGGTGCCGTCACTGCTCACACGCCCTGCTCGTACTGCACTCGTGGTCAGTGGCGCTGCCGGTGGTGGTGCCACCTATGCTCGCACTCGCACTCCGTGGCTGTGGTGCTGGTGGTGGTGCTACCTGTGCCTGTGCCTGAGCCTGGGCTAGCTGCACCTGTAAGGCCCCTATCTGTGCCTGCGCAGCAGCTAGCTGCCCCTGTAAGAGCTGCACCTGACCCCTGAGCTGATCCCTCTCTCCTATAATCCGCAGCCCAAGTCTACAAGCAAGCGTACTATCCTCGCGCTCTCTCGCCCCACCCACCACACCCCCGTATGCTCCTGCACCGGCATCATCCACACCCTCACCTGCTGGTCTCTCCGCTACCCAGTCTGGATCCAAAGGCTGTGGCGCTGGCAGTGGGGCCTCTACATCATCCCTCCTGTACTGAGGGAAGGGAGGTGGCTCGTCCTGTCGTAACCCCATCTCCGCCCGTGTACCCTCTCTAGGGGTATCCGCTCGTACTCTCCCGCCTCCGTCCCGCTATCCGTAATGTATCTGGATCGTGCAGTGCGGTACGCGGCCTCCTCTCGGCCAGCCGTGACCTCTCGTAGGGTCTCCATACAATGTCTACTGCTTTTATAAGGCCCTCAGAAGTGTCTATAATAGGCCACATCCTGACCTGCAACAACTGCTCGTGGCTGGCCCACGACCCCCAACCACCTCTGAAAGCCATATCGGTATACGACCTGTGGCCCTGGCTGCTGGGGTAGCCCTACTGGCCTGATGCATACGATGTGCTCGTATGCCCAACAGTGCAACAAAAATGTAGAACAAATACCAAATCGCCTCCTCCGGCGATAGCCCCATAACTCCCTGTATAATTACACCAGATACACTGGTGCCCATGCGAAACAGGTGTGCTCCTCCACCATCTCCAGCAGCACCCCCATCAATGCCCGTGGAATCGGCCTCCTCTCGAATCCAGGAGGGCGAAGAAGGTGATCCCTATCATCATCAACACGGCAAGCCGTGTCTCATGTCTGTGTGCGCGGTACATGTCACCATATCCAATGCTCGCACTATGATACGTAAGAAGCGCGGCTGCATCCCCAAAAAACCCGCAGTATGCTTTGTCCCATGGCGCCTCTCGAATCTATCGGAAGACCGCCTCTCCTCGACGCAGTAGCCGGCAGGATGCGATACACATCCTCTAATGTGACGGTCATCTCCCGGTTGGAAGATGGAACACATTGGCCACCGGATCCCATCTCTCGATGAGGGCGACCATCGCCGTGATCCCTCTCTATCGCTCTCGCACCTCTGGACCCCACCGAGTCCCACCTCGTGCATGATGGCCCAATGTGCCGCAGATACGTGTGGCCTCATCACCCGCTCGCCTCCTCCTCAACCGGGCCCACTATCAACTCTCTCCGCCAATACAATAGCTCCACCTCACTCAATCCAACCTCTAATCCCAAGTCTCCACGTCAGACAAGTCGATTTGGATTGCAAATAACAAAAGTGACAATGACAAGCCGTATTTTTCTTTTTATAGGTTTTTCGGCTTTCACCGATATCGGTTTCATTTTGCCCTAAAGAACCAGTAAGATTTCAGTACCCTAACCGATACTGGCCATGCAGTAATCGACACCGGTCGCAACCCAACTTTCACCCCATTCTTTGCCCTTATTTACTCCTCGCCTCTTTTCACCAATATCGCTCTATCCACTTTGCACGCACAACATTTGTTCACTTGTCCACCTGACCTAAGGCCTCAACCTACCAATTGGCCCGACCAAGGCCTCAACCTACCAATTGGCCCGACCCAAGGCCTCAACCTACCTATTCGGCCCGACCTAAGGCCTCAACCTACCTATTCGGCCCGACCCAAGGCCTCAACCTACCAATCGGCCCGACCTAAGGCCTCAACCTACCAATCGGCCCGACCCAAGGCCTCAACCTACCTATTCGGCCCGACCCAAGGCCTCAACCTACCTATTCGGCCCGACCCAAGGCCTCAACCTACCTATTGGCCCGACCCAAGGCCTCAACCTACCAATTGGCCCGACCCAAGGCCTCAACCTACCTATTCGGCCCGACCCAAGGCCTCAACCTACCAATCGGCCCGACCTAAGGCCTCAACCTACCCATTCGGCCCGACCCAAGGCCTCGCCCTACCCATTAGGCCCGACCCAAGGCCTCGCCCTAACCATTAGGCCCGACCCAAGGCCTCAACCTACCTATCCGGCCCGACCCAAGGCCTCAACCTACCCATCCGGCCCGACCCAAGGCCTCGCCCTAACAATTTGACCTGACCCAAGGCCTCACTCTACCCTTATGACTTGACCCAGGGCCACCGCCCAACCACTTGGCCTGACCCAAGGCCGTATCACTTCAATACCATACCCACAATCAACGTTTTATTTTATCCATCCATCATGTACCTTTTGTTCAATCGAGCTCACCTGTTCGTGTTTTAGCATGATTAGGGTCCTTGACTTGATCTGTCGACCAACTTTGCCTAGACCTAGACCGTGACGTTTATCTCAACCAAACCAACCATTTGGTACTGCCGAACATGCCTAAACGTTCCTATACCTTACCTGTTATATACCCTGGAGCTACTTCATGCCTGATACCGAGGATTATATCACCCTTGTTTGGATAAACTATCGACCTTTGCCTATACATCAGCTTTGGTTTTCTCGTCCAAATCATGTACCCTAGTCGTACATTTACTATTGCATTTCAACATGCGTCTCGCTTCTGGACCTACCCCACCACCTTACCATCCTCTCTACAACATATACCCCGTATCAACCCTATCCCCGATTTCCCGTTCACTCAACTCTGTGATAGATTTGAGGGGATTACCTATATCCTTAACATGAGAAACCACTTCATATTATTGTCCGCGCGCCTTTACGTAACAAGCTACACACAATAAGGGGCTAATGTAGACATTAAATTCGTGTCTTCACGACCCCTTGGACCACGCATCCCATTTCGCAAGTTCCACCTCATTACCTAAACTTTACACAATTATTTATTAATTACCTTGTAATTGATAAATCCACATCACAGCTTAGCCTACCTCACTTTGCCACCTCATCATGACCTAGCCCCTAACCCTAAACTAACCTAATTAAGACTTATGGCTTGTCAGACTCACATCCATAACTAATGCCTCCTTCTACTTCGCACCCAAAGCCGACCTTCTAGCCACTTGACCAAGCACATCTGATCTCGGGAGAAAGCAGGAAGGTGGGCTATTTTACTAAAAATAGACTACTTTTTCCTTCACCGATGCGGTTCTACTCGACCGCCGTCGGTTACGCAAACCGCCATCGGTTCTCGTAAATGGGCTCCCCCAAAGGCCAAGCATCGGATCGAATTTCATTTTTGGAGATCGGTCAGAAGGATTTTAAATCAGCGAGAGCATTGCGAGTGAGGAACGAGTCAGATCTTCACTTGAATAGGTGAAGGCAGTAAAGTAAAGCCGAGAAGGGTTTCTGACCAAGGAGATCAACTTGCATCTTGGTCAAAACCAGAAGTCACATCTTGCATGTCTCGTTATAACATTTTTATGCTTGCTTGAAGCTGAATTGCCTTAAATTGCTGGTTCAAATTGTTAACGAATGCCAGTTATCGCATTTAATCATCATTAACTGTTCTTTTGCTTCTTAATCATCTCTATTTCCTAATACCATCCAAAAACCAGCCATTACACAAATACCATAGCTACCACGAAGATCACCAGAATCACGGTATCAGTTCCCTCGATCAAGCATCGCATCGGTTATCAGAATCAAGCATCGTTTCCTCGATCAAAACTGAAACAGCTTTTCTACCAGTTCAACAAAATAATTTAATTGATATTTTGCAGTCTTTTTGTGTTAATTCATATTACAGGAATCGACCACCTTGAAAGGAAGTTTTTATATTTTCAGCCTGGGCAATTGAGTTTCTCATTTATTGTTTAATCAAAATCTTGTGGTCTTGTGTTTTATTTCGCAGTAGTCCTTCCAAGACAAAAGGAGTTCTCACAGTCGCCCGATCTTTCTCTGACGATACAAAGCGCACACCATCATCGAAATTCCATTGGTATTCCTCTAACCTAACCTCATCTGTGCTTTAAAGGAATGAAAGGATAGAAGCAACTTATTCCCGTGGAAGCCGAAACATTCCAGCGAAACATTTTGGCACGCTACGAGTGGGACTCCAAAATGTTTCGCTTCTAATGTTTCGGCTTACTGGGAATAGAGTGGCTTCTATCCTTTCATTCCTTTTTAACAGATGAGGTTAGGGTTAGGAGGAATACTGTTGAATGTCGAGATGGTGTGCTTGCACTGTAGAGAAAGATCAAAGCCGATCATGAGAACTCCTTTTTGTCTTCGGGAAGGACTACCCGCAAATAAGAACACAAGACCACAAGATTTTGATTAAACAATAAATGAGGAAAAGCGCCTTGGGCCCAGTGAAATATAAAACTTCCTTTCGGAAGGTGGTCACCCTCGTTAATATGAATTAACACAAAACACTGCAAAATATCAATTAAATTATTTTGTTGAACTGGTAGGGGAAAGGCCGTTTTCTCGGTTTTTGATCGAAAGGAACCGATGCGAGTTATCGATAACCGATGCCGGTTGCTATCGATAACCGATACGGGTTCTAGGATCTTCCTGGCTAGCTATGGTGTTTATAATGGCTGGTTTTTGGATGGTATTAGGAAATGGGATGGTTAGAAGCAAAAGAATGACAGCTTAGATGCAATGGCACGTTGGGTAGTGGATTCGTAAACGGATTTAGAGCACCGAGATTCAAGAAGCATAAGAAATGTTATAACAAAGGACATGCAAGATGTGACTTATCGGTTCTCACCAAGATGCAAGTTGATCTCCTTGGTCAGAAACACTTCTCGGTTTGTTTACTCGTCTGCTCGCTGTCAGTGAAGATATGGACTCTGTTCCTCGCTCGCAATGCTCTCTGTTGATCCAGAATCCTTTCACCGATCTCCAAAATGAAATTCGATCCGTTGTTTTGGTTTGGGGAGCCCATTTATAGGGAACCGATGGCGGTTGCGAACCGACGGCGGTCGGCCGAGCAGAAACATCAGAAGGAAAAAGTAGTCTATTTTTAGTAAAATAGCCCACCTTCCCGCTTTCTCCCGAGAGATTAGTCATGGCTTGGTCAAGTGGCTAGAAGGTCGGCTTTAAAAGTGCAGTAAGGAGGCATTAGTTATGGATGTGAGTCTAGACCAAGCCATAAGTCTTAATTAGGTTAGTTTAGGTTAGGGCTAGGTCATGATGAGGTGGCAAAATGAGGTGGCGGGTAAGGTATGTGGATTTATCAATTACAAGGTAATTAATAAATAATTGTGTAAAGTTTAGGTAATGAGGTTAGGTTGCGAAATGGGATGCTGGTCACAAGGGGTCGTAAGACACGAATTTGGTGTCTACAACAACATGTATTTATAAGTGCATTCTATATTAAGTCAAATAAATAATTATAAGTGCTTTAATATTTTCTTTTGTTTTCTTTTAGGCACTTATAGAAATTTATTGTGACTTAATTCACCCTTGCACACACCCTTTGTCCGTCGGGTAGATAGAATGGGCCAAAGGTCTTTGATGCTATTAGTCGAGAAAGAGGGACATTACACCGCATGAGTGGTTAAGTAAGATCCCCAAACTGAAAATTATGGTAAATGGAAGGTGAAAGGAAAGAATGTATTGGGAATAGGGTTGGAATGGATTGGTGGAGCATATGATGATCCTGAGGGGCAGGAGAAATGGGATGGATGGGATTTTATGGGATAGGAGAGGTCCAGATGACAAATCAACCTTAAGAGAGACTCTTAAGTAAGATTGCCATGCTGTGGGAATGAGTAAGTAGGATTGCCAAGTCGAGAAGAAGAATGATGGGAAGAAGTAAGTGATTGACAAAGTTGGTGGGAAGAGTGTATGACAAGATGGACTAAAGGGGAACCCTCAAGTAAATTTTTCATACTATGAGGAGGTATAAGTAATATTACTAAGAAGAAGATGGATACTAGGAAGAATGAGAAAAGAGGAAAAGTGTGTGTAAGATTGGAACAAGGGGTGAGAGGTGGTGATAACAGGAGAGAATCAAACAAAGGAGTGTAAGATGAATGGATGGAGGAAGATATGCGTGCGGTGAATGAAAATTGCAAGGGGAATCCTTAATTAGGATGCCCACATGGTGAGAGTGATGAGGCAAGAATGATAAGTGGAAGAGGCGGAGTGAAAAGATGTGTGTGGTGGTGATTGTTGTCTGATGAAAGAAAGAGAAGGTGGATAATTTTCTAAAATGGGAAGATCTTAAGAAGAGGGTATACCTCAACCAAGATTCCCACACAAAGGGGTGATTAAGTAATATTGTCAAGCTGAAAATGGAAGAGTGAAAGGGAAGAACACATAGTGGCGAGAGGGGACATGAATGGTGAGAAGGGTGATGTGGGGATAAATGGCAAACGAGTAGAAATGAGGAGGTAGGACCAATGGATCAAAGATATGTGGATCATGGTGGGGGATGAGGATTTGCATGAGAGTGAGTGCCAGCTGAGAAAAATGCTCAAGTACGATTCATAAACTACTAATAGCGATCAAGTAGGATTTCCAAACTAGAGAATGTATTAGTACATGTGAATGGATGAGGTGCAAAGTAAGTTTTTTATCATGTGGGAAGATACTCATGGAACTAAAATATCTTAATTTTAATATAGCACATAATAGTATGCATCATGATATAGAATATCATAATGACTAGATTGTAATATGCATCGAAGCATGTAGCAGAGGCCATCAAACATGTATGATACCCCAATATGAAATGTAAGCGCAAGAGAGCATAAACATGGACCATAAAAAATATATGATGCCCCTATATGATATGCGGTTATATAACATCAATATATTAGAGGGAACGCCAGGATACATGAAATCAAGAGGGCCCCTGTAATATATCAAGATACCAGATAAAAAATAAACATGTAACTAGTAATACAACACAAAAACTAGTAAACATGTCCCTAATGTGTTCCACAATGATGATTGATTGGATGTGCCCCCAAGTAGGGGTACAAGGGCATAGAATGGATTGGGTCATTGTCCTCAAATAAGGAAACAAGTGAGAGCAGATTTGCCCCAAGAGTAGATTCACATGAGGGTAAATGGTTTGAATTTGATAGTCATAAGGTGGTTGGAACATTTGTTGGGGATAATAGTTCAAAGTTTGAATTGTGTTGATTGTTAATTTTTTGGGGTTTTTGATGTTTTGCAAATTTTTAGGATTTTGTGATTTTTGAATGTTTTTGGGAATTTTAAGATTTTTGCATGTTTTTGGGATTTTTGAAGAGTTTTCAAATATTTTTGTATTTTTGGAATTATTCAATGTTTTTGGAGATTTTGGAATTTTATATTGTGTTTGGGGATTTTTGAGATTTTTGAATGTTTTTGGAGTTTTTGGTTTTTTTAATTTTTATATTGTTTTTGGGGATTTTTAATATTTTTGGACCAAAATGAAAATTTCTTATGGGAGGTGATAAACTAGAGTATCGTCCATTTGTACCTTATTCCTCATGGTAACTCATGCTTTGAATAATACAAAAATTCTCACTTCATTAGTAGGATATGTTAACATTTGTCTCATGATGATGAATATGAAGATGTGATTTTGATAATGAAAATATCTACTAATGGAATGAATAATTTTAAATTATTTGGAGATGAGTAAGACAAAAGGAATGTACAAGTGGTTGTCTCCTAGAATAGAGAGTGCCTCAAGAATAGAATTTCTTTAAATGTATTGCATTCATCGGTTCGTCAAGTTCCTAACCATCTTCAGTGGCCAATTTATAGGCTCCAGAGCCAAATTTAGTTGTAATTACATAGGGTCCTAACCAATTAGGTTCAAATTTTCCTTGTTTTTCTCATTCTTTAGTGGTATTCTTTTGATTTTATTTGAGAATGAGATCACCAACCTCAAACTCTCTAGGTCATACTTTTATGATAATTGTGTTGCAGCCTAGTTTTGATAGACTTGAAGATTATTAAGGGTGTTAAGTCATTTTTTTTCAAGAAACTCGAGCTCATTAAGCGTGATTGTAAATATTCATCTTCATTAATGACATATTTAAGGGATATTATCAAGGATGTGATTTCAACCTCAATAGGGAAAATGGGGTGGCTCATGTAGGTGTATGATAAGATGTGCAGTAAGCCCAAAGAGCAGGGTAAATTTGAGTGTGCTAATTTTGTCCATGTGTATCGAAAAAAATTTCCATGATGGATTTTAAAGTCTTATTGGTTGTTTTTTCTTGTACATTACCCTAGGGGTAGTATGGAGTAGACCATTTAAGTTTGATGTGGAAATGTTTGGCAAGGTCTTTTACATCTTGGTTTTAAATGATTTTCCATTATCCGTGACAATAGAGGATGGAATGCCAAATTGACAGATGATATTGTTAAAAATGAACTTTGATATTTGGCTTCGGTAACATAGGTGAGAGGCATAGCCTCTACCCATTTAGTGAAGTAATTGGTAGCGGTAATGATGAACTTATGTCCATCGACGACATTACGTTGATTTTACCAATAAGTTCAAGCCCCATTGAGAGAAGGCCATGGTGTGGTGATCGATTATAATGCTTGAGAAGGTGCATGGATAAGGTTGCCATGTTTTTGAAAATCTTGACATCATTTGACAAAATGGATCATTCTCCATGGTGGGCCAATAATACCCAACACGTAAGATTTTCTTGGCTAGATCCATACCATTCGTGTGTGCTCCACAGATACCAAAGTGGAATTCAGTTAGAATGCTAGAGGCCTCCTCTTGATTAAGACATCGGAGTAGGGTGCCATCATAACCTCATCTATAGAGAGTGTATGCTAAAATGGTGTAACAAGAGGCATGTTGTGCTAAAGCGTGTTTATGACTTGGTTTCATGTTGGTAGGGAACACTTTTTCGTGGATGAAATTATAAATATCATGGTACCAAGGGTCATTAGGACCCATGATCTCACATACCATAGTATTTTTAGGTAGATCATAAGCAGGAATTAAGATATTTTCTATGAAAAAAATTATGGGGTTGATTGGATGCAATTCCTAATAGAGATCCAATAGTTGCCATAACATATGTAGATTTTTACGAGTTATATGGATTTGGTCAAAACTAATCAATCAAAAATAGCTTCAAGGCTATCTACCATGCGCTTATATGGAATAATTTTTTCATCCTTGACTTAGTACTCATGAGTAACCTCTTTAATGATAAGTAAAGAGTCGCTAAATACATCCAACTCTTTAAGGTTCCACGATATAGCGAGTTTTAATCCGACTATGAGGGCTTCATACTCTGTAATATTATTGGTATACGGAAATGCTAATCAAAATGACTTAGGGATAATATGTCTACCTGGTGTGATAAGAAAGATACCATATCTTGATCCATGGAGGTTACATGATCCATCAAAAAATAAATTCCAGGATGGTGTGATGTCTATATAAAAAGATCTTCGCCAAGAAACGTAAAATGAAAAATTATGTTCCAAGAAGAGGTGCCTCAACAAGTTGGTCTGCGAGGGCTTGTCCTTTAATTACTTTATGAGGAACGAACTGACGTAAAATTCACTAAGTAGGATGACCCAACTAGACATTATGCATGTGATAATGGGTCGAGACAATATATACTTGTGGGGATCAACCTTAGCTATCAATTTGGTTGTGTGATTGAGAAAGTAATGACGTATCTTATGGAACACGAAATTGACTTCTAAGAATATTTTTTTGATTTGGGAATATCTTACCTCATGCTCAATAAGTGTTTGACTAAGGTAATTGTTGTCGCCAAATCACTGCACCCCCCGAATGGCCTAAAAATGAATCATGACATTCGGTGTGATTGGGACACGTGGGATCACCTCTCAATCTGTGGGACTTGGGTTCAAGGTGAACCTCCAAAGAAGGTTGGCTTCCTCTTCCTAAAATAAACACAACACTACCTCTAATGCAAGAAAAATGGCTAACTAGTCTTATGCTAACATTTCATGCGATTAGGAAGAGAGACTTACAAGAAATAAAACCTAAACTAGAAGTGGTGATGCACCAAGAAAAGGGATGTTTAACTTCCGTAAGTGTTAACGTGGGTAGGATGCTTGCATCATTGGCCACCTTCACCTATTGCAACTTGGAAAGAGTACAAAATACCACAGGATGGAAATATGTGTTCCATTTGTTAAAACCGATTAGACAATAAGCTACCAATCTCCCAATGAAATAGGATGAACATGCATGGTACAACTTCAACCACATGCAATATTCCACCACTTGATAAGCACATAACTCCACAAACTTGCAATGGAAACAAGAACTTACACTGTACACTGAAAACGTGAGAGAGGAAAATAGATGTAGAAAAATCATGGAAGGACATTCATCCGATCACAAAACATAATTCTCATTACTTTGCACAAAGACATCATTACATTAGGTGAAAAGGGCATAATCTCCTATTATAATTCTTAGAAGAAAGGCTTGAAATCCTACAAATCACAACATCTCAGCTTGTGAAGAGAGGGGAAGCTTGGAAAGTGTCTAATCCTCCAACTTGTGTGACCTATTGGAATCTACTTGTTGGAACTCTTTTGGAATGTGCTTCCAACTTAAATTTATATAAAAATTTAAGTGGGTGAGATAAAGAAGGAGAAGTCCTAGAATCTAGGCCGAATGTAGGAAATAATCAATCACTTTTGTTGGCCATGTTTGCTCATTTATTGCACCTCCACCTTTCGAGGCACAACTCAAGGAATGATGAAAACCTAAAATTTTCAAATGTAAAACATCCAAAAATTCATATTTTGACAATTCCACTACGTATTTCTCTTTCTCCCAGTTCCAACGACTACACTTTTGTGTAAAACGGACAATCCAGACGAAGTTATGTCTTCCTAAGTGAAAGTTACTTTTTAGGTATTTTGGGACACTATGCTCCATCAATCTTATGAATTCGAAAATTTGAATTCTCCTTCATCTAATTAAAAATAAATTTCAAGAATCCTAAATGGTTTATAGTGGGCCCAAGTTTTGCATTTGTATTGCCACAACCTCGTATTGAATAAACAAGCTGAAATCCTCCATGACCTCGGCATTGTAATGCTATTGAGACAATAACTTTACCTCCGCTTGACTCATACCCATGTGGATCATTGTGAAAACTCCATGCTTGCATTGGATTACAATGTATACCTCTGTATTAGTTGTTACGCATTCAACTCACCTTTCACCTCGAATGGCTAAGTCCTTAAAACTTGGCGGTCCCTCAATTGTTGATTGAGCCACCTATGTGTGATCTCTTTGTTTATAGCTCCTTAGTTTTAGTGCATGGATTATATTAGTTGGTGAATGATAGAAAAAATCTCGGTGAATATTTAAAATACCTACTAACCATATGTCCCATATGATGATTCATCGCCACCCTCTAACACTTTAAACGATGAGTTATTCATTTGCATTAATTCTGCACAACAATGTTTGACCTAGTGGCTCACCCAATGACTCGGGTTGATATTTGGAAACCACCCTCCACATCACCCACATTCACCTTGACTCCAACTATTTCACGACTTCGACTCGAAAACCTGAAACTCCAAATTTCGAGTTTTGGGCTTTCTGCTTTTGAGATATCCAATGCTCATGACATCTTTAGGCCCAAAATCTCTGAATTTCTAAAACAAAAAATTCCAAAGGAAAAACTCCAAAAACGTGAATGATTTTTTCCTTGAGCTCAAGTTACCTTACTCAGTAAATAATCAACCATTTTTCATATGTCATGCAATCTTCTCACTAACAAGCTCGAGCCTACATCGAGCCACCAATCACTCAAAACTACAGAGAGCTACTAGATGAATCGTCCCTACAAGCTCGCACGTCACCCGTGAGATTTGAGCTATCTCTTTACTTCAAATGCTTTGACCTAACTCTATTTCTCCTCATAAAATCTGAGCTCCTTTCCGATCATGAGATTGAATGGCCAAGGCTTCATTTTTGTGCATGAATCACCCTACCACTCACAAATGCAACTTGAGTTCTGCATTATTGACATGGCTCAGCTATTCCGAGATTAATCTCCATGTTTTTGTGTGCAGGGCTTACCTCCACCACCCATCTTTACCTCGACCCTAACACTCATGCCTTTTCACGATGATGCATATGATCTCGAACTCTCTATATTTCATGGTGGAGTTCTTCGATGTTTGGAAATTTTGAAGCTCGTTATCGATTATCCTCATCGCTCCCAACTCCAAGCTATCTCATTTAATGGCCACCGAGCTTTGCGATTTGATTTCCTTCACTTCACTAAGGATTATTATTACTAAATTAAACCTTTGATATTTTACATGAATTCCATACTTTGGCGAACACATTTTGCATGGATCCCTTTGTGAGTCAATATTTGCCCTTCCATATTCCGCTCGATGTTATATGCCTATGCTAGCTCGGATCACCTAACTCTTTGCGAACTCGACCTCCTTCAATGTTCTCGCATATGGATCGATCTCATGAGATATTCTTGTATCACTCGTGAACTCACCTCAATCACGACTCAGCTCACCGATCCCTTTCACTTGTGAAGCTCACCATTACCTCTGCGATGAAACTCGGTCGGTTACTCGACTCACCGAAAGACTCAACATGCAACATGATCCCATCTCAGAATGAGACCCGGGCCTCCTCCGACATGGAAATCAACTCGGATCTCAAAACTCGAACCTCCATTTCTCCGAAGCCGAAAGGCATAATCTCGAATCACGAAAACCTGAAAATCCAAATTTTGGAGTTTTAGGTTTGAAATATTCAAATCTCCCAACGTTTCGACCCAAAAACTCAAATTCTGAAATGGAATTGCTAAAACAAAACTCCAAAAGAAAACTCGAAATTGAATGGTCGGCCTCATTCCCAAGCTCAACTCGCTCCACTTTAAATGCCTACCCCAGGCTCACTTCTACCATTTTATCTTTTATGTACCTTCATGTCATTCCCCTAGCTCATGAATCTACACATGAGCTTCGAGATTCATTCATTCATGCAAACATTAACTCGGTTTGTAAACAATTCACCTTGAGAGTTACTCGGTTAACCCGCAGCTTGGCCATGTCAAGCCGATCCTCAAGCTCATCAGAAGTACCTCAAAGCATCATGCATCGACTAAGGCATTGTTCACATGCCCCATCGAGCCACGCTTCGAACTCCTTCGTCTTCGCATACTTGGATAAACTGTGAAATTACCACTTGTGGGTTTGATTCTCAACCTCGTGCCACCTTGTGACTCAGCTCACCTGTCAAGTTCAATCCCAATCTCAAATGAGCTCCACAAGCTCCAAAAACACATTTTAACCAAGTGATTTAGCCTCAACACATTCACTACGAGTTAGTCCATTGAAACTCCTTGCTCAATCAATTCAACAAGACTAGAAAATCCATCTAATATCTGATAATGACTGAGCCATTGGCTTGACTGGGTCATGCATTTAATCGCCTTGTCAAGTTCATTTGACAAGCTCATTACCTAAAGAGTTAGATCACCCATCACCCTACTCAAACCTCTGAAACTATACACTTTGGATGTCGAACCACCGACTAACTCCACTTTGTGTGTGTTTACTTGACTTTCAGGGTGAGTGAATTGCCATTATCTCCTATATTCAAATGACTTGCCATTACACATGGCCTAAGTTTCACATGATCTCGACCGAGATCATATTACCCTGCCATTATCTCAATCGATCTAAGTTGGCCCGCCATAATCTCAAGCACCCTAGAGCTCTAGTTTTTGATTTTATCCTTGCTCGAGTTCTAATGCCATTGTTATGCATATGGACTGATCTCATGAGCTCTACCTATACCAACTCACTTCAACATCAACTCAACCCGGCCTTTTCTACCCAACCCGAGTTATCCAAGAACTCACTATACGGAGACTTTACCGTGAGCTAGCTTCCTCCTTTATGGAATCACCCGACAACTCAGTCTTCTGAGCTCCACATCCATCTCCATACCGATTCGAGATTTGTGTTGAAACCACCGAGCTTGAGTTACCTTCTGAGCTATTGTCGAGCTCAATACACCAACTCAACTAATTTGACCCTCTTCAAAGCTAGGTGAACTCACTTATTAATTTATTAATTATTTAAACCATTTTATCTCCATGATAGTGAAAACAAGGGGTTCTTGAGACCAAAGTCATGATTTTATCGTAATAGGACCCTGTTGTCCAATTTTGCCATGTGTGTAAAATTGGATAACAATAATAAACAACATGTTCTTTTTCTTGACCATTGTGTTGTGCTAGAAAATCTCCTATGGCATACTCAGTGGTGGATGTAGAAAGAAGCATGGGTTTATCTGTGATTGTGACATAAGGATAGGTGGACTGGAAAGGTATTCTTTGAGTTTGGTGAAAGAATCTTGGCAATCTTGATTCCATTAGAATTGTGCATCTTTCTTAAGTAATTGATTAAAATGATGACATTTATCGAATAATTGTGATATGAAATGCCGAATGGATTGGATTTTTCCCTGGAGACTACGTAATTGTTTGAGATTTTGGGAGGAATTTCCATGATGGCTTTGAATTTGGCAGGATCAACTTCTATACCTCTTCATGAGACAATAAATCCTAATAAATTTTCGGAAGTCACCCCGAATACACATTTCTTTGGATTAAGGTAAACTTTATACTCACGCAACCTTTCAAAGATGCATCTCAACACACCTGGATGTCCTATCCGTGTTTTAGATTTTTCTAATATGTCGTCAACATAATCTTCCATGATATCATGCAACATATCGTGAAAGATGACTGTCATGGCTCGTTGATATGTGGCACCTACATTTTTAGTCCGAAAGTCATGACCTTATAACAAAAGGTGCCCCATGGTGTTTGAAATGTTGTTTTGTGTTCATCTTCATGAGTAATGTGTATTTTATGATAACCAGAAAATACATCCATTAGGGAGCATTTCATGGCCTTCGGTGGAGTTGAAAATCTTGTCTATGTTTGGCAAGGGAAAGTCATCTTTTAGACAAGCTTTATTGATATTGCGAGAAATCTATGTATACTATAATGCCAGGAGTTTTCTTGGCTACAAGCCCTATGTTAGATATCAATTCAGAGTAGTCGATAGGTCTGATAAAGTCTACCTCTAATAGTTTCTGAAGTTTATCTTTTATGAGTGACGCTACCTTGGGGTACATTTTGCGTAATTTCTATTTTACATGATTTACGTCTAGATGCACCACAAGGTGATGTAGTATGAGATATGGATCTAAGCCTAACATATCTTTATAGGTCCATATAAAAATATCCTAAAATTCGATGAAGATCGTTGTGAACTCTACGCATTCTTGGTCGGACAGACTAATGCCGAGTTGTAAGATTTTTGGTTGTTCAGGGGTACCAATGTTAATATATTTGGTTTCCTCAACCAAAGCATTTTAGATGTATATTTTTCTAAAAAATATGCTAGTTTTTAATGTAAGTCATCAATTTCAGGAAATTTAGGGGAATTATCACATGGCTTTTGTTTTTTATTTTGGGTTTATTTATTGATATGTTTTTGGGATAACATGGCGATGATGTTTTACTACACGATAAATTTTGTTCTTACTCTTCTTATCGAGGATTTCTAAGGTAGAGGATCCCAATATTCTATTTATTTTATGAAGTAGGAAAATTCATCAAGGTTAATCTCAAATCCTTTTTATGGTCGGAAAGGGGAATTTGATTGCAAGTTCCAAGGATCTCTTCAATGGCTTCATCATTTTTAAACATGTCTATGGCCATATGATGTAATTGGTCATGGTCTATGAGATTTGGATGAAGAAGCTCGAAATCAATGACATTAATGGATAGATGTTCAAAGTGGAGATTCATTTTGGCAAGATTTTCAAAAATGTTATGCATAGATCCTATGTTACTGTCAAAATTGGTTTCATCGTCACTACTTGAGATTAATACGAGAGTTGCATTAAGTATCTTGAAACCAAAGTCATGTTTACCATGATGTTTGGTGCAAGTGATTGGATCTAAATGACCTTGTCCATTTGGATCGAGTCCTTTACCCTTCCATCGCATGTTTTTCATCATTCGGTGAGCTTTGGTAAATTGAGGGGACTCATAACAGGGATAAAAATTTTCATTATATAACCAAGATCCCAAAGAACTTGGAATATGTTCATTTTCTAGATAACCAAACTTCTTCTAAATAGACCGACCCAATTTATAAGTGGGATGGATTCTAAGATGAGGAACATTGGGTTTGTCATAGGTTTGTGGGGATTTAATGATGTAAAAATAATTTACAATGTCTTGGAATTGGTATTCACCATAGCCTTTATCAATGATTTTGAATGTATGTGTTGAGGGACCAGTAGATACTTTGCATGGTGTAGCAGACAATTTGGTAGTTTTGAAATATGGAGTGAATGGGTTATAAGAAGAGGAGGGTGTATTAGAGGACGAAGCTTGATTAACCGAAGGGGATGGTATTTTAACGAAGAGGTGTTGTTAGATGAAGAAGGTTGACTAGGCAAAGAATATGATTGTTTAGTGAAAGGGGAAAGTTGTTAGACGAAGAAGGTTTATTAGTAGAAGAAGATGGATTGGGAGATGTTGGTTGATTAGAAGATGATGGTTGACTAGTAGAGTCATGAGGATGACTCTTGTATGATTTTGGAGTATGTTTTGGAAGTGTATCTGGATTGACATGCATTCTATCAGAGAACGAGATTATGTGCAACATAGTGTATTTCTCTTCCGACGGACATGAATGAGCATTTAGATACCATCCTTCGAAGAATTTGCAATATTCAAAGGGTTGGAAATCGGTGCACAATGTAAATTCCTTATCCAAGTGGGGGAATTTAATACATTGGTGGAATGTGGATGGGATGGATTTCATGGCATGAATCCATGGTCAACCGAGGAGAACATTGTATGAGACTTCTACATCTACCACATGACATAATGTGTCTAAAGTGATTGGTCTAACCATGAGAGGCAATGTGATTATTCCTTTAGACTTTCTTTCATTACCATCATACCCACAAATGGTTATGATATCATTTTGTAAGTCTTCTTCAATGTAACCAAGACATCGTAAGATTTTCATGGAGAAAATATTCAATGCTACTCCTTTTTTACTAATACACATTTAACCTTATGATGGTTTATAAATTCTTCAATGTATAAAGATTGGTTATTAGTAAGGTTGGGGTTAAGAAGGTTAGTAGGACCGAATGATAGAATGGGATTGGGTGTTGAAATATTGGTGATTAAATCTTGGAATTGTTGTGAGTTGATGTCGTGTGGGACATGAGATTCATTCAATGTTTGTGTAAGGATACGTTGTAATGCGGGAGAAGACTTAAGTAATTCCATGATGGAAATCGTGTTGTGGTATTTTCAATTGTTTGACGATGTTGAATGAAGGCATAGGTTGGGAAGTGGAAGTGGTGGTGGAATTAGATGTTATATGAGGAGGTGTTATGGGAGAAGAAGTAGAATATTGTTTTTTTGTCTAGTGGTGACCGTATAGTTGGTTTTGATCTTTATTGTAGCAACTAGATCTTGGTCGTAGTCTATGGTTGAGATGATTGAGTCATACTCAACATTGTTTGATGATTGGCCCTTGTCCTTTGAATTATCATCATGTTTAGGAAGCGTTTTTGAACATGTTGAGTTTTTGTTGGGGTTTTTATTGGAGGTATTTACAACCTCTATATCTCCGTGTTTAATCAAGTCTTGTACATAATGGTAGATTTGCACACATCGATATGTATAATGACCTTTAATGCAATGGTACTCACAATATTCATTATCTTTATACTAGTTTGGTTTTGGTTTCCCCTCTTGAAGGGTTTGACGATGGGGTATGAGATCATGTTGGCATTTTCCAAGTGACGGAAGACACTAGATAGGCTTTCTCCAAGTGGAGTGAACTGTCTTCTCCTATCACGAGGAGGAGCTTCCTTTCTAGGGATGAAAATTGGTTTTTTGTTGGATTTAATTGTGTTGGGTGGATTATTTTGAATGTTTTGAATGTATCAAGAATCGGTGATGCCATCATTGACTATATTTTTGTTCTAATTAAAGAATTTGGATTTATCCTAATTTTGAGGGTCATCCCTAGGAGGTTGGTCCCTAAAGGGTGTTTTAAGTAAGCCCTTAGAGATGAGGTATTTATCAATTTGTGTCTCTTTTTAATGAATTCTTTGAAATTATTTAAACAAAGTGCATCTGCATATGAAATGATAACTCTGTAATGATTTTTTGGATGAAGATGCTAACAAATTATCTCTCTGGTATTGAGCAAGGGAATCTACTTGCAATTCCTCACAAACGTTGTAAAAAGGATGCAAAATTATCATTGGGCCTTTGCTTGGTGTTTCAAAGGTCAACCATGGTTACTTTCAAGCCTAGGTTGAAGGAAAAATGTTTAACAAATTTTTCTCGATAGGTCTCATGAAAGTTGTGATTGACCCTTTTGGAAGATGAAGGAACTAGTCTAAGGCTTGTCCTCCTAAACTCTTAGGAAATAGTCACAAAGATATATGTCATGATAAGATATTTCTGACATTGCATGAAAAATTCCTTAACATGTTCACGGGGGTCACCTTTTCCTTTGTATTTGTCAAATTTTGGAGTTTCAAAGGATGACGGAAATGGTAATCGCAACATTTCCTTATCAAATGGGTAGGGGCATAGTTCTTCAAAATTGAACTATTTTGATTGTTTTTGTAACCCCTGAATGGTTTCTTTCATATGTTTCCATTCTGTGTGAATGGAGACTTATGGTACTGAGGTATCAAAGACTTCTGAGTAGGTGTTTCTAGATTGTGATCATGTAACCTTTCAGCTTTAGAATTTGTTTTCTCAATTTGCCTTGTCAACTCTTGGATTTTGGTAAATAACTCATCATTTGAAGATTTATTTGGGTTATTTGGTATTTCATTGTGGTGACTCGATTCACCATTTTCTATAAGTTTGGTTAGATTTTTTATCCCAAAATCGGGAGGTAGTTTTCTCCCTTAGCTAAGATGTGCAATTGATACTCATTCTTATTTTTCTCTAACAACTTATCTACTTGTTATTTTTCTTCGTGAGTGAGTTCCACTTATGTAACCTCTTCATCATCTTTTTGTGGTCTAAGGGACTAGTTTAAGGGTTTCTTTGATTGCATGTGAATACCTTGATTGGATAAAAGCTATGAAGTTTGAGAAAATGTGATTAAGTGTAAGCTATAGTGGGTTTGTTTTGGATTTGGCTTGAATAAGCTCTTCATTGTTGATAGGAGAGTTACTCGAGAAATTTAACTCAATATGGTTGTGTTATATCTTGAAACAATCTATGAGAGGTTTTTTTGTGTTGTTTTTAGATTTGGCTTGAAGAAGCTCTTAAGTGTTGATAGGAAGAGTAACTCAAGCAAGTTAACTCAACACAGTTGTGATATAACTCAAAATTATCTATGAAGGATTTGTGTCGGATGTCGTTTAAATAAACTTGACAGTTGATGAGATATGGAATAGACTCAAAACATTCACTCAACCTATGTTAGATATAGCTCAAATAATCTATGAAAGATTTGTTGGTGGATGAAGCTTAAACAAGCTTGATAATTGATGAGATAAGGAGTGAACTCAAACAAGTCACTCGATACTAGTTTGATATAGCTCGAAACAAGCTATGAGGATTTTTTGGCTT
Organism: Taxus wallichiana var. yunnanensis; assembly: GCA_018340775.1. Taxonomy (NCBI): domain Eukaryota; kingdom Viridiplantae; phylum Streptophyta; class Pinopsida; order Cupressales; family Taxaceae; genus Taxus; species Taxus wallichiana. Next base: position 981,091,502 of record CM031237.1, on the reverse strand, counting down.
AAGCAAGCTAATGAAATCAATGTAACATTTAGATCTTTGTTGTTTGATTGATTCAATGTTTTTTGATATTGATTCTGTTGAGAAATAGTTTTGTGGAACACGACTAGGATTTTAACTGCACAACAGACACATTGGTATCATCCAAGTTTTATAATAAGAACGATACTAAACTATCTTGTTTACAAATAACAAGTAGTCATGTGTATATGATTATTTTAGCTCAAGGGGTAGATATTTTAGGAATACTCATTGTTTTATGCAAAATGCAGTTTGATGTGAAATGGGCAGATGCAAACTCTTATCAATCCAAAAATACTTAATAATTCTCACTTACCTGCTTTTGAGTGAATCACCACGTCTAAGGCGGGATTTTTGAAAATGCGGAAGGTGATGGGGGGGATAGAAGTGTGTATGGTGTCCTTATTACTCCCCAAATATTTATAGGATGATTCCCTGTGCTTCATTATTACAGCTATATTAGGCATTATTCATAGTATTCCCACATGACATGACTTCTTTTGTAAGTGGGGAATGTCGACACTAAAATTTTCCTCTGTAATTTCTATTTCATTAATGTATGATGTTGTTAAGTATAATTAGTAGTAGCATCTGATAGAAGATAACGGCGCTATCAGTACGGTGCCGCCAATAATGTGGAGTACGGTAACAGTCAAAGTACAATAGGAATGTTGTAAAAAGTAAATATTTGTCGTAAGTGGTCCGGTAATGTTAAAATGTCAAAGTTTGGGTAATTAGAGAAGTAGGGTCTACGTGATTAGGAATTAGAAATATTATATTGGTAATAAGGACAAGGAGTGAGGTCATAAATATTTTGTGTATTTTATTTGTAAAAAGTCTAAAAATGTGGAACCCATGTAAAATGATAAGGTTTATCTTATCTTAGAAGATAAGCTTACATGTACAGATAAGAGTTAAGGTATGGAATATGATTCGTCAGAGTGGATTTCTTATCCTATCTTAGAGATAAGATGGATAAGCCTGGAAGTTCTATAAATAGAGAGGCTACCCCCTCATTTAGCATAGAAGGAAGTAGTGAGAAATATGTAGGAAGTGTGCGAAGGAAGCCATCGGTTTAAAGGTGTGTTGAAGAAGCCATTAAGAGGTGTAATTGTAAAGTTTCTCCCATAGTCTTGGTGAAAGGCAAGTGAAGTCAATAACACTTGAAGTACCTCATGGGTGAGATTATACTTGATTTCATGTTAATATTATAATTTATTTTGATATTTCAGATTTGTCATCATTCCTCAATCTTATCATAGTCGATGGTATTCTTGTGTTATGTTGTTGTTTTGTTTCAGATTACATCCACCAAACTAAAGGATGTGCATTAGTAAATAATCATAGCACGAGGAGTTCCCGTGTGAAGAATTATCATAGTGCCGATTGGTGATGACATTTTGGTTCCGTTCAAGGGACCATTCCTCGTTAGTGGATTTTTGGAGAGATATTCCCACTTAGTGAAAAATCAATTGGAGGGTAACCTTATTTTTCTTGTGCATAGTAGTTACCATGGTAAAGTCGTTTTTTGGAATAGTATTTACCATGAGAACTTCACTTTTACCGTGAATAGTGTTTACCGGTAAGAAAGTCAGTTTTACGCAGAGAAGTCAAGTTTTACCATAGTTTACCATGGTCATTTCTATTTTTCATCAGAAAGGTGTAAAGTCACTTTCTAGTATAGTGATTCCAATTATTTGTACACATAAGTCTTGTTGATTGTACTTGTGAGTTGGTATTTCACGGTGGTTACTTTTGAAAATGGGAAAGATTCATGTTTTTTCAGCTCAATCTAATGAAGATGCTTCTTCTTTCATTCAAGAGTTTAAGTGATCTTGTATTTGTAATGGCCTTATAAGAAGGGGAACAATGGACTGAATTTTTCCTACCTTTTTGGATGGTTCAGCACTTAGGTGGTTTGAAACACTAGGTGATAATGTGAAAAATTCATGGGATTTATTAACTGAAAGTTTTCTTGAAGAATTTGGTGAACAACAAAAATATGCAGATCTCATGATCGAGATCATAAAGCTATCCCAAGGAGAGAAGGAGAAGATAAGGGATTATCATGCTTGTGTTCTAGAGCTAAGGAGGAAGCTCGATGCCCAGATCCGGAAGGAAGGATTAGCAGATGGGTTGATGAATGGCATGGATAATCTCCTCTGTAAGCACTTCATTCTTGGGATGAAGCCAGAGATCAGACAACGAGTGAAGTATGACCGCCCGGCTACCATTGAACAAGCAAAGGAGATTGCAAGAAGGCAAGAAGAAAGCATGGAAGAGGAGCCCAAAGAAATTGTTACTAAAGTAGAGCCTACACCAGCACCTTTGGTCTAGAATCCACAACCACTCTGGTGAGCACAAATATTTCTCCTAGTACATCTACTGAGTATGAAGATTTGCTCAAAAAGATGGGTCAATTAACTATTAATCTTCTTCAAGGAAAGGAATTTAGTTCTCAGGGAGGAGATAGAGGTCCAAAAAGAAATATTTCTGAAGTTGTATGTTATGGTTGCTATAAAAAGGGTCATTATAAGTATAATTGTCCAGATAGAGCTTCTACATTTGGTAAAGGAGATAATGATAAAGGAAAATCACCTGTGAATTCTTTTGATGTAGTAGATAAGAGCAGAAATAATGAAGTAGATGTGTTTGTAACAAAAAGAAAGAAAGAAAAAGATAATCAAGATGGAAATGATCCTAAGAAGATGAAAGAAGAAACTAGTAAGAAACATAGGAGAAGAAAGTTGGGTGTGCGTGGATTTTTCGATTTCATAGGGGCAAGGACCATACTCCATCTTGGAAGATCTGTCCAAAAGGCCACAAATATTACATATGGTCAACTCTTGGCTATGTCTTCGAGAAGAGGCGGGAGTTGCGAGGTGGACTCAATGCTCGAAGAAGGAAGGAGGTTGAGGTCCCCTGTTTTGGAGGCAGAGGCGATCCCTATGCTCCACAAGCCGAGGTATTATGTAATGGTATTTCAATTCATGATGTCTTAGTTGATGGAGAGTGCTGCAGTTAATGTAATGTAAAACCGAGTCTGTAATGAATATGTTGGGTTTAAAATTGATCACCCTTCAACACTTATGTTAAGGTCATTAAATAAAGGAAAAACTAAACCGGAGAAGGTGTACTTTCAAATGTGGCAATATCTCTGTTATGGGTGTGGTATGTGTGGTAGACTTTCAGGTGATGAAAAATGGTATGCTAATTGCGTAATGTTCTTGGGAAGACCATGGCTAAGGAGATTTCATGCAAGAAACTGCTGAAATGAAGGTTTCATGACACTTGGACGTGGTAGAGAGAGGGTGAAGATAAATGTGATCCCTCGACATCATAAGATGCGTAAACTCGTGGATTCAAGTGATGAACCGATGATTGGACATCCTCTCGATTACTCTAGTACCAATGAAGTGGACACCGAAGATGAAGAAAGTGAGGTTGATGTTTCATCATGGATATCCTTCAGTCACACCAACTCATGACCCGATAAAATTATCTCAAGAAGAAGTTGATGATCGTCTCCAACAAATAAAGATTGGTGATCTTTGTGATGGAGAGTGAGAAGGAATCCTACCTCCGGCTCTTTCGAAGGTACATACACCTATTCACTTTTGATTACAAGGAACTCCATCAAGTAAGTTGGGTAGAACATTCTATTGAGTGGTAGATGGTCTAAGCCCATAAAGCAAATGCCATATAGAATGAATCCTAATTTTTCCAAGACGTAAAAGAAGAAATAGATAAGTTGCTTGATGCGGGATTCATATTTCTTTGTGGAGAATCAGAATGGGTTTCTCCGTTGTGATCTCAATAAAAAATAATGGGAAGCTACGCATTTGTGTTGATTACAGGAAGCTCAATAAGGCAACAAAGAAGGATCATTACCCTCTTCCATTTTCAGATCAGATCTTAGACGAAGTAGCTGGCCAGGAGTGTTATAGTTTTGTTGATGGATATAAGCGGCTACAACCAAGTTCGTATAACAGAAAGATCATTTGAAGACCACATTCACCACTCCTTGGGAACGTTTGCTTATAGAGTTATGCCTTTTGGGTTGTGTAATGCTCCAAATGAACATTCCAGTGTTTGATGAATAGGGTGTTCGAACCCTACATTGGGACCTTCATCGAGTATTTTGGATGATTTTGCATCTATGGGAGCAAGTTAGACCACCTGCACCAAATGGAGACATCATTTCAAAGGTTAGATGAAGCACAAACCTCACTAAACCCTACAAAGTGTGTCTTTGGATGTTCTAAAGGTGTTTTGTTAAGGCATGTTGTATCAGAGATGGTATTGGTAATGCTGATCGATAAAGTTTCAAAATCAAAGATTTACCATTTCCTCTTAATAGAAGTAAGTTAGATCATTTTTAGGCCATGTGGGTTACTTATAGAAGGTTCATCAAAAATTTCTCAAAGATTTCAACCACTAACCTAGTTCTTGAAGAAGGATGTTACTTATGAACCACGAAATAAGGCGCATGAAGCTTTTAGACAACTGAAGGAAGCCCTCGTGTCTTCACTGTTTTGAAGAATCAGATTGGAGCAATCCATTCATTATGTACATTGATGCCTCAAATGCAGCACTAGGAAGTACTTTGAGCCAAAAGGATGAAAATGGGAATGAACATCCAATTTACTTTGGGAGCAGACAAATGAGCAGTGCTGAGGTAAATTATACTGTAACTGAAAAAGAGGCTCTGGCTATCATTTTTGTTGTAAAGAAGTTTAGAAATTACTTGCTAGGGCAAAAATTTCTAGTTGTAACAGATCATCAGGCTCTAAAATATATTGTAAATAAGCCTAACCCATCAGGGAGGATAGCAAGATGGATAATTTTGCTACAAGAATTTGAATTTGATATTATAGATAGGCCAGGAAAGAAGCATGTCAATGCAGATGCACTCTCTCGAGCCTATGATGGTTTAGGATCATCTTGTGATGATGATGATTTCCCTGATGCAGCCTTGTTATCCCTTGACACAATCCCTAGTGAATACATAGATATTTGGAATTATCTGAATGAATTCAAGTTTCCTGATGGTGCCAATGCAAAGACTAAGAGAAATATTACTCAAGCCATTCGTCCATATTCTATTACGCATGGAGTATTATTTTGAATAGGACTGATGGACAAGATAAGAGGGCGTTGGACGTGATCAAGGGAAGGAACTGCTAGAAGAATTCCATGATGGTACATGTGGAGGGCACTTCTCAGACAACTTACAGCAAGAAGGATCTTGGATGCGAGGTTATCACCGCCCACTCTTTTTAAAGATTGTTATAATTATTGTAAGACATGTGATATTTGTCAAACACATGGTAACCGTAAGACTTCATCAGCTCCATTATGTCCTATTCTTCCCCTTGGTCCCTTTGAAAAGTGGGGAATAGACATTGTAGGTCCACTTCCAACTACATCACGCCAAAATAAGTATATTGTAGTTGCCACAGATTATTTAACCAAGTGGGTTGAAGCTAGGCCATTGAAAATAGCTTCCATGGATGAAGTGGCAAGGTTCATGTATGAACGCATTGTCACCAGATTTGGTTGCCCATTAGAAATTGTAACAGATCAAGGAAGCCACTTCATTAATGAGGTGGTAGAAGCCCTAGTCAATAAGTTTTCTATTAAGCACAGGAAGGCAACAACATACAAGCCAAGCACAAATGGACAGGTGGAACGAACAAATTTTGTGTTGTGTCAAATTCTAGCAAAAGATGCAGCCTTGCAGGTACATAAATGGGATAAAAGGATCCATGCAGCATTGTGGGCATATAGGGCAACATCAAAGTCGAGTGAGGATACTCCCCATTTCAGTTGGCCTATGGCATTGATCTAGTTCTTCCTATTGAGTTTGATATTCCCACTGTGAGAGTTATGAAAAATGAAAGGATGGATGAAAGTGATTCAGTAAAAGAAAGGTTGGTACATCTTCATTTGCTGGAGGAAATGAGAGAAATAGCAAAGGATACAAGCCATAAGAAGAAAATGAAGCAGAAGGAATACTTTGATCAAAAGATCCAGTGGTCTCCATTTCATGTGAATGACTTGGTTCTAGTATATGATTCCAGATACAAAAAAGAAGACAGAGAAAATTTCTTCCAAAATGGATGGGGCCCTACAAAATAGCAGTTGTGCATGAAAATGGTACGTACCAACTGGAGGAATTGGATGGCACTCCCATTACGAAATGGGTCAACCACGACAAGTTGAAGATTTTCCAAGCACCAGAATAGTCTACTCCGAGGACGGAGTAGAAGCTAGGAAGGGGGAAGATGTCGACACTAAAATTTTCCTCCGTAATTTCTATTTCATTAATGTATGATGTTGTTAAGTATAATTAGTAGTAGCGTCTGATAGAAGATAACGGTGCCGTCAGTACGGTGCCGCCAATAATGTGGAGTACTGGAAGTCAAAGTACAATAGGAATGTTGTAAAAAGTAAATATTTGTCGTAAGTGGTCCGGTAATGTTAAAATGTCAAAGTTTGGGTAATTAGAGAAGTAGGGTCTACGTGATTAGGAATTAGAAATATTATATTGGTAATAAGGACAAGGAGTGAGGTCATAAATATTTTGTGTATTTTATTTGTAAAAATTCTAAAAATGTGGAACCCATGTAAAATGATAAGGTTTATCTTATCTTAGAAGATAAGCTTACATGTACAGATAAGAGTTAAGGTATGGAATATGATTCGTCAGAGTGGATTTCTTATCCTATCTTAGAGATAAGATGGATAAGCCTGGAAGTTCTATAAATAGAGAGGCTACCCCCCTCATTTAGCATAGAAGGAAGTAGTGAGAAATATTGTAGGAAGTGTGCGAAGGAAGCCATCAGTTTAAAGGTGTGTTGAAGAAGCCATTAAGAGGTGTAATTGTAAAGTTTCTCCCATAGTCTTGGTGAAAGGCAAGTGAAGTCAATAACACTTGAAGTACCTCATGGGTGAGATTGTAATAGTTTCATGTTAATATTATAATTTATTTTGATATTTCAGATTTTTCATCATTCTAAGGCGTCTTATCATAGTCGATGGTATTCTTGTGTTATGTTGTTGTTTTGTTTCAGATTACATCCACCAAACTAAAGGATGTGCATTAGTAAATAATCATATTACGAGGAGTTCCCTGTGAAGAATTATCATAGTGCCGGATTGGTGATGGGACCAAAGGCAAGGTAGATACCGAACATTGTTTTGAGACTATGTATCAAAGTGCAATACAAATGTGAATACGGGTGGTGTGTGGTAATGAAGTCCACATCACCGGTGTAGCGTAAGTGGTGATGAAATCCACTTCTGCTACATGCAAATAAATATGATGACATGATTAACAACAAAGTTCTTTCCAACTTAAAATAAAATTATTGGCAGAAAATGATAGCGTACCTAAGTGTGCTAAAAAAATTGTTTCAGCAATTTTTCTTTGATGGTGGTAATTTTACGGGAAGGTTAAAAATAATTGTTTGTTTTTGATAAAATTCTTGTGATGTGGTCTTGCAGAGAAAAAAGAGTAGATTTCCTGCAAACAAAGTGTTAGAAAATGATCATGGCCATTTTTTATTTTCCAAATCGCTCAAAGGCACAAGAAAAGAGCATACACAACCAACAATCGGACAAATATTAATAATGCGAAGAAACAAAATAATGATCAAGATGCTAGGTAGAGACAAAAAAAAAGCTAAAGGACACCGCATGAAAAATGTTAGCAATCTAAAATGGTACAATTTCAAATGATATGGTCCGCAATAAAGAGAGTAGTTTGAAAAGAAAAAAAAGAGAGAACGATATAAGAAAACACCGTCATGTTTCGATTCTCAAGGTTGCTTGTAATAAGCATGAGAGAAGAGTATATGTGTTAAGGGTTGCGATAAGTGATTAAATTCAAAAAAATAAAAAAGAGAATGATGAAAATACATTGACAAGATTTACTCCAAAAACATTAGATGATGATGCCTAAGCAAGTAAAGGGAAACAAAAATATTAAAACACGACACCAATAATCAAGAAACATCCAAGGACCCTAAATTGGCAATATTCACAATGTGACAAAATGTTGAAAAATTCAGGCGATAAGGGTTTGGGTCATGTGTATGTTTCAAAATTAGTCTTTGACAACAGAGAAAGTTGATGAAACATCTTAGAATCCACCGTCTTCAAGAGAAAATAAAATTAATAGTTCTTGTTGCCAAGAAAGATGAGAAAAACAATCGAAAGTTCCTAATTTTTAATGGTTTTGAAAAAGGTTTAGTTAAAAAAGTAATAAAATTCTTATCATAAATGCCTAAATTTTGTTGCAATGATTTTTGATTAATTAAAAAAATGAAGTATGAGATTAGTTTAAATCAAGACTAGATTAATGAAATACTAGACTAAATTAATGATGAGACTAGGTAAATCAAAAAGATCTAATGTGAATGAACTATGTAATGGAGTGAAAATAACATGATGAAAAAAGGACTAGCTTAACCATATTTAGATTAAATCAATATGAGACGGGATAAGAAAACAAGAGTCAAATTAAATTTTAAAAAATCATCTAACTTGATAGAAGACCAAAAGAAATGAAATAAAATAATTAAAGCTAAGTGATCGGTTAACCCAACGATAATCGAATTGCTAGGAACCTCAAAGTGGTTAACATCATTATGGAAGGCGACTCAACATTATCAATAATCTCTCTAAGACCCAAATTTCAAGTAGAATCATAAGTGATTTTATTAATGAAGCCCTTACTATATGCAGTGGTATTAACATCATGTTTCAACATGTGTATAGAGAGGGTAATAAATCAGTGGACATTTTGGCTAATGTAGGGGTATGCATTAATAAGTAAAATGAATGGTATGATTTCCATGAGTTCACGAAATCATCATTAAAGAAGCAAATGCAAATCCCTAGATGGCGGCTCTCACACATGTGGAATCCTTGGCATGGATTTCTAAATCAGATTGATCTTAATTGATTTAATTACCCCCTACCTCAAAAAAATGAGAGATTTTTCCATCTCCATCAAAATTGGGGAAGGATTTGGGGTTCATCTCTATAATAACTAAGTTTTTAGGCTCTTTGGAGTGTTGTCGGTAAGACTACTTGCAATCATTACTGACTTTACTCTTTATAGTTGTCGACATTATTCACTATGGGGAGCTCCATACATAGTAGAGCATATATTTGATCCTCAGTGGAAAGAAAATGTAGAGCTATGGGAAACCCTTAACATCGGGGGTTTTACATATTTTATACATAGGATCAATGGACACGATCAATACATTTCTCTCCAAATTATGGAAAATTGGAAAGAGAGGAATATCCGGTAGTAGAGAAGAGATATTTCGAGTATCTTTGAGTAGTTCATCTCTTTTATCATGGGCTTAGCATGGATGGAAATAAGTTCTTCAGGAACAAATTCAAAAAGAAGATGAGGAAAAAATCTTCCTATATGATGGGGAACGTCCGAAAAACAAGAAGGAAGGCATTTTTTTTGACACGATCCTAAAGCCCTTTGATAATGTTGCTCGTATGATGGTTTGATATGTCACTCTCGAAGGACAGTTTTCTAGAATCCCACTCCATCACCTGGTGCTTCTAAATCATTTGGGGGCAAATTCAAGGTGAGTTGGTCATATTATATCCTACTATCTTTGGAAAAATTAGTTGTGGAGATTCAAGGTCATAAAATGACTATTCCATTACATAAGGAGTCATATTTCTCATTCACTAGTATATTATTAATTTTGTGTCCAATGACCCTCATCCCTCACTTGCCCCACCACCTCCTCGGCGGCCTTGTCTCCATTCCAATAATCCCATGTATCAAGACCCTGTCATTGAGCCTCACTCCAAAAGAATTCTTAGGAGCAGTAAAGGTAAAGAGGTTCTGGTAGTTGATAGCTCCCCTCTTTGTTATTTTTTTGGTGATCAGGACACTTTTCTGGAAAACATGAAAATTCAAGCTGAGACCCTGAAAAACACTTGAAGATAATGTGGATTTTCTTCTAAAATCCAACATTAAGAACTTAACTACTAACTCCATTTCAAGCCTTAGAGAGGAATTCAAAACCCTTCTCACTCAATTCAAAACTCTAGAAGATAAACACAACTACTACTTGGCCATCCACAGGGCTGTTCTCGACCTCATTCAAGTTCACATCCAGCATATCTACAATGTCAGTAGAATACTAGCCTCCGCGTGGAAGAATTGGAAGCTCACCAAAAATTTCAAAGCCTCCAACTAGGATCCAAACATTACTACTGCTTTGAATCTTTATCAGGAATTCAGAATTTCTATCAAGGTTTACAACAAACCCATCAATTAGTGTATGTGTTTCTTTGTTTATGGTGCAACTATTGTAATCTTGTTTTGATGTTGTTGTGTTGTTGTAGTTTTGTAGTTTTACTTATAGTAGGGCTTCTTGTTGGTTGATGGCCCCTGCCCTAGTACTTAGTTTGTTTCTTTTTTTGGGTGGGGTGTGGCCCCCTTTTTTTGTTAGCCACATTACTTTGTAATGTTTATCTTGGCTGTTGAGCCACTGGTTGTACTCTTGGGTAAGGTCCCTCCAAAACCTTTTACCTTTAATAAAAAATTACCAAAGATAAATAGTTTAATTAAATGGAAAAGTGGAATTAAATGGAAGATAAAATAAATGAATTATCGACTATCAAGAAATCTAAGAAATAAAATTATAAAAATAAAATAATGTAAACCCTAAAAGTTAGGTGTTACGAAGAGGTGTGTCGATTGGCATGTTTTAGGGATCTTGTGCTAATGGAAATTCATAAGGCCAAAGCTAATAAAACTAAACCTAAAATGGGATCGAGTGTTGGATGGGGGTGATGACATGTTGGGTAGTCGAGTTGAGCGGCATATGGGTTTATGGATTGAAGTCTTGGTAGTGTGGGATCTAGTGTGAAGCTTGTGGGAGTCATATCTGGTTGTGTGGAGGGGATAGCTCGTATGGGAGCTATGTTGCAGAGATCAAGGATAAAAATAGAGCTAGTATGCAAGGTTAGGAGTACAATGGATCTGTGCATGAAGTGAACTAGGTAATAGGGGTCGTGGGGGTCGGTTTAGGGTGGGGAAGGGATCCACGTGGGTAGATTCACGTGGCTAGGTCAAGTGAGGGAAAGGATTTGTGTGTTCGTGAGTTACCGAGTGAGGGGGTGGATTCGGGGTGTCCACGGGGATGGGTTTGGGTTGGGGTAGAGTGTGGGAGACTAGGGATGTAGCGAGTCGGGTTAAGGATGGGATAGTTTAGGAGTGCGAGTGAGCCGAGGGGGATGGGTGGTATCAGAATTCAAGATGGGCGTGAGGACTCGGCCAAGTGGTCGAAGGGAGTAGAGGGATAAGGATTGGTTCTACATGGGAGTCGGGCATGGAGGATAGGGGATAGGGGATGGGGAGTGCGGGACGAGGTAGGGGTCTATCAACTCATTCGAGATGGTAGGAGGGTGGGGAGATAGCTTAGGATACGATTTCAAAAGTTTTTCCTTTTTGATTTTTAAATTATTTAATAATAATTTTGGTTTTTTTGTTTTTTCATATTTATACATAGAGTCAACGAAAAACCAAGAAATGAATATCTAAAACAAAGAAATAGAAGATTAGGAAATGGAAAAATTAAACCCCCACCCCAAGATTAAATTTTCCTAAGTAACCCTAAAACTAAACAAAGACAACACTAAAACAATTTTTTTGCTTTTATATTACAAAAATAAAACAGATTTATAATGTGAATTAAGCAAAACTTAAACCCCTTAACCTACAACTAAGATAGAAATTAAAAATGAAGTGTTCCTAAAAATATCACAATAAACATTGACTATAAATCAATATTTTTTTGTATTTTTAGACTGTGGGTATCTACATTGTTAGAGAAATTAAAAACGTAAAGTTAGGTGTTGGTTATATTTTTTGGGTACCCAATAATTACACAGAGAGAATAACGCGACAAGAAATAGAATGAAAAGAAACAAACCAAAATATGTAAATATCAATGGATGATAAAATGGTTGCATAGAAGAAGTATCAAGACATGGAAAAAAATAAAAATGCCATATGGGTGGATCTCATTGAATATTTTTACGATGGGGTAATCGGCATAGTCATTGTGATCATGACCTCGCAAGAGACACCATAAGATACCACAAAGCAAAAGTATTTACCACAATGTGAACATTAGCCAGAGAAGACCATATGGAATAGAAAATGAAATAATAACAATAAATACCAGTAGGCAAATAATGGATTAAGTATCAATTTGAGAGATCAAAAATAATAAATCATGGGTAAGTCCCACTAGGTGTGCGAGAATGAGAGATATGGAAATTACACTTCCAATAATAAATTAAAGTAACTAGCCGAGATACCTTCTCCTTTTTATTCATTAGCAAACCTTGAATGGGCGATGGAATGTAGATGTGCCTAGATTGCTCGAAATGTAGGTGCTTCCTTGAACCAGAGCAAGGCCTTCACTACAACAATATTGCCTCACTTTGCACCAATGGATAAAAGGGATAATGGATTTAGGATGATTCAAGTGGGGTTATTTAAGCATTAGGACAAGGTGGAGGGGATGCTCTATGCTCAAAGGATGCAAGAGCTCGACAGATTTCAAGCTTGTCCTCGAAAGAGGGGGGTAAGGCTCTATTTATAGCCTAAAAGTGGGATTAATTCAGGGGTTTTGGGTAATCACAATTTGGAAAATTAAACATGATTAGGTGAGTGGGAGACATGAGGAATGGTCAAGAATTAAACTTGAATATTTAATTCCCAAGTGGGGGACATGGGGAATATTTGGCATGTGAGGAAGATTGGGTTTAATGTAGGGGTTGAAATGGATTAATTAATCAATTAAAATTGATTAATTCAATGTGGATTTTTGTGGGAAATGGAATGGGGAAATTAATTGATTCAGGATATGTGTGAAATTGGGGTGTCTACAATATGAAATTTTAGTTCTAGAAATATAATGTTCTTAAATCATTAGTTAAAAACAGGTAGTTGAAACATTCCTATACCTTCAATAACTTGTTCTTCGTAACTCGCACGCATATCTAATGTCCCAAGGCATATTCAATGTGAATGTCCATATCTTATCTTCTGGTGGTTGTATTAAAGACCCTCTTCTATCTATGATAGAACTCCATATTTCCAGTGCTCTTTCATATGGGAATGTGTCCACAAAATATGACGAAAAATACAATCTCAAACAAGTCTCTAAATTTTTATCCAATTTGTTTCGGATTTTTACTTAAAATTTTAATGCACTAAAAACCCTTTCATATTCCACTGAGCCCAATATCATTGTTTGACACAATTCATATAATCGAAAATATTCACTAATAGTTTTTGCATGATGCTACGAGGATAGCACTTTTTCCATAGTCATGTAATAACACCTTTTTATGTTGGTTCAATTATAAAAATTATATTGATCAATCATTATGAGCACGAAATGAGATGATTGAGATGTCGATAGTTAATTCTATAGAAGACCTTTAATTTCAACTCCTTGGAACTCTACAAATCTACTGAAATGCTTAATGAGAGTTTCCATAAATTTGTAAATTAAATTTTGTATGCCTTCTTTACATCTAAAAGAGTCAAAAATTAAAATACGCCCTTGCCATGGCCTCAAGCAAGTCATTCCTTTTAAAATATACTCGATCTCACTGGATAATATTTCTAAAAAAATCTTAATTTTATTCATGAGTCATATATAACATTTTTGTATAAATTATGTGTTACAAGTAATTCTTCAAGATCTGCTATTATGATATCTCTACTTTTTTGGAAAGTGTGCATTGAAATCTCCATCCCATTAACAACGATACAAAGATGGTCATTGATATTGAATTTCAAATAGCTTTTGGATCCTTTATATCTGTTAAAGTTTTCTAACTACTGAAAATTGGTCTTTTAAAACTTTCTTCAGAGTTGTATAACATATCAAGAGATAGACATACATGTTTTCTCAACCTTATGAAGTCAAAAATATATATGGATATTTCTTGAGCATGTTTAATTAAGAAATTTATTTCCTTAAACATAGGGATAATACCACATAGTGTCAATAATGTTTCCAAATATTTTAAATAGTATAACAATTCTTTCTCTTTGTCAACTTCCCTATGGTATTTAAACATAAAACCTACTAAAGATGTATATTCTTCAAAAATCCTACATGCAGGCTCATACATGAAATCCATCTTGTATCAACATCTTTAAGGATTTTTACCATTAGTAACTCCAATTGAAAATTTCTGAAACTCTAAAAATATTTTTGGACTACTCGTCATGTAAGCGTGCAAGTCATAGATGAGCTCTTCCACTTTAGTGACATTTTCAAATGTGCTAAAAAATTATATGCAAGGTTCATTCTATGAGCCATGCAATGAATTGGAATCATATATGGGGAAATTTTTGTTTGTAGGTGAACACAAATTCCACTTCTATGACCCTACATTACTAATGCACCATCAATACCAACACACACCAACTTAGTAGCAATTGCATAGTCATCCATCCCAACTAAATTCCTCAAATTAGAAATAACCAATTCATAAAGGTTTTCAGCATTATAATTTTCAACCATTTTATTAATAGCTAACAAATGATTTTTCCTTGAATGATTCTCAAAAGTGTAGACGTGCATGCAAACCCATGATGTGTTGTCAATTGTTGTGACCTCATTGATGGATAGTGAGATAAACATTGTTTTTTTACTTTTTCTTTCAAATCTTCCATTTCAATTATTGCTAGACACTTTTTCATTTCCCAAGCACTTCTCTCTAACCAATGTGATTGTGGAATGTTGAGAAACCCATTATATTGAAACAAAACCTTATAATCTGCAAAATCTAAAATTGGTCTACCATTTTTAAGAATGTGGAATATAGTAGAGAACTGTACATTTTTTTCCTATAGATTGGTATTCATAACTTTTCAAAATTGTGCATTAATTGTTCCCCCTTTCTCAACAAGTTGTTGTCGACATTTCTATTCATTTTCATACTCGGTTGCATATCTTACATGCATGTAATCTTTGCAGTTTTCCATTTATGTGTCTTTATTTTTTCCATCTTTTTCCATGACTATCACATATACTTTTCCACAATGTTTCTCAATTGTGTCCAACTTTAGTTGTAATATGTGGTCTTTTTTTAGTTTCCAACTACATATTATACATCTACATTTTTTTGGAGTATCACTACCATTCTTTGGCTCTATAGGTTCAATGAATGGATATTTAGATGCCCAATCTACCTTAAATGACCTCCCAATTGTCCAACTAGTTTTCTTCCTTTGCATATATTTTTGTTTAGAATTTTCAACTTGAGTCTCTATTTCATGAGATTAAGAATTGGAAATATATTCTACTAGTTGAATCTCATCATTAGGAATGTCTTCCATTGGAGGCATTTTATAATGAGGATTATCTTCCATATCTGGCATGTCATCATCAATAATATATTTATGTGTTGACATGTTATTTTGATTAATTATTCCATGTGGTGAGTGTGGTGAAATGTTATTATGATTAATTGTTCCATGTGGTATGTCTAGTGACATGTTCTTCTCATTAATTGTTTCATGTGGAATATAATTATCAGTGGGAGTTTTTGTATTCAAAAGGGAAAAGGGATTAAAAATATTATCTTTCCTATATTTGAAGTGGATGTTGTAAACACAAAATCACACACTTACTACTATTTACTATACTGCTAAGTATGTTGTTTTATATATGGATCTTGTGTAAGAAAAGTATTTGCTAATGACCCATTCCATATTCCATCTACTTTTCTTATTGTTTCTTTTTGTGTTTATCTTTCACACTTGTCACTCATACACCCAGTTCTTGTCAGGTCGTAGCAATCTCTGTATGTTAGTTCTCGCTCATTTTTCATCACTTATCCCTGGACACTAGCTCCCAAGACTAGAAACTATCGTCAGACACTCTTATCCATCTTGGGTACCCATTTCCTCTTTATGTTTGATCTTATTCTTGACATTTGAGGTCGGTCTTCTCGGTTTTCCCTCTCATATCTTAAGGTATTATTCTACATGTTGGGTCATTAGTGTCAAAATTTTACTATTACTATTGGAACCTCATTTATATTAAATTATAAAAAATAATACAAAGTGTTACATAATAAGGGGAAGCCAACAGTGGATACGACCTCACAAAGATAAAAACAAAGGCCATGAAGGAAACAAAAAATTCCATGAAGGAAATAGAAATGCCACGAAGGAAAACAAAAAAACTAAATTGGCTGGGCCCGAGAACGCGGAGCCAAAAAAATTGAGAGAGGTAGGATCCATATCATGATGAATCGAGGAGCCAAAGTAAACTGGAGTTGTCAAAGCCACCACAGATCAAGTAACATGTCGAGTAGCAGGAGGCACGAAGCTCCCTTTCTTCTCCTTATACCTCGTGACCACAGTCCAATTCTCATGTTGGGAAGGCAAGGCTAAAGGGGAATTGAGGCAAGGGTGATCCTACTCAGGGTCAAAATCAGAAGAATCAGTCACATGAGCTCTTTTCACATAGCCGCCAAAATGGGGAATCTCCTCACACATGGGCTCTAAACTTTTAGGGAGAGGGTTATCTTTTGTATTTCTGACTTTTGTAAAAGGTTATCAACCTTTAGGCCATGGAGCAAACACTTTTTTCTTTTTTGAGACTTATTGAGCATGCAAGCCTCTTGCAGGTGACTAGTTTGGTGACATAATCTGCATCGGAAGGTAGTATTCTCATAGTCAAGATTTTGAATCCAACCTGAAACCATGATGTTTTCAATCCATGAAGCTATTGGTACTTATTAGTGTTGAAATTTGAGAAAGAGATCCCTATATAAACAACATACATACCATTATAAGCACGGATAATTCCTATTAAGGTTTAACTATCTACATACATCAAGGGATTGCATTTGGGCACATTATTATATATACACACTGCATGTGAAGGGTATTTCATTCTATTACATCCACACATTTGCATTTTATCTAACTACCACCTGATATATTGGCGCTATTGGTGCGAGGATGACCTAGGAGCACTATTGCACACATAAGTACATAGAACTACATTGGGTCTAAGATGTAGTGCAACGCTCAATCATAAGTTCACCATTTTGATAGTTGAGGATAGTCTGACCCCTCATTTTACATCTTTATTTTTTAGGATTTGATGTATTTTTGAGGGTTTTACATGAGGATATTTTTGTGTAGGTTTACAGGTACCTCGGTGATCCAAGTGTGACATACAGGAGACCAAAGGTGAACAAGTGTGAAGCACTAGTGACCATATTAGAACCAGGCTCGACCTTTTCCATGCAAACCCGGGCTCTAGAAACAATCCTAGGGTGCCCTTGTCCCTCTCCATGTGCCCCAGTCCATCCATTTCCACCTCTATTGCATTTTTTCGTGGTTTTTTACGATGGTTTGCGCTTTTGTTTCATCATATTTTTCATTCCAGACTCACCGTGGGATAAGAAAAATTAAGATAAGTACCTTACCCCTCTCATTTCCTTTCATAGTTAAAATTAAATAAATTGTTTAACATTTATATTTCATTATATATCATTTATAGCAGATCTTTGCATTCAAATTTTAATAAAATACTTAGATTTTATTGAATCATTTTTTTGAACCCGTATCTTAGAGAAATTTTCCCTAGGATCTACTCAAACCCTAATGGCTAAGGATAGCTCTTCTCCCTCTCAGCTAGTCATGCCTCATGTGAGTATTAATCCTATCTATGATGAAACAACCATAGTTGAACTTACCACTCTATATCGTAACATTGTTCTTCCAGATGATACTCAAAGACAACTCTTAGCTCATGAATGTAATGTGCCTACTATCTTTGATCATTCTACCATTATCATCATTTTTTATCTAGAAATATTTTTGGTTGTAGACCTTGTTATTCATTCATTCGCACTCCTCCTTATATTATTTCTAATGAGAATTTAGATGATGTTATTCTTATTTTCATGCTTAATCTTAATGATAATGCTTTATCTAACAAACAAGAAGATAATAAACATGTGCATGATTCTGTTTCTCATACTAGTTCAAATGATTCTATAGTTGCATCTCATACTCCTTCCATTTCTGAAAATGTTTCTCATGATGCATTGTATACTATTCCTCCTCCTCCTTCATTATATGTTGATGATATACTTAATGAAATCCTTACATCTGAATCTTTATTCGATTTTGATGAGACACTTGATAGTCATGATTCTACTTCTTTGCATATTGAGTGTGAATCCCCACTTTGCTTTCATCTTCTTCTGATATTTTCTCTAATAATATGCATGATTCATCTCCTTCTATTACATCATATCCTAATGATGTTTTGATGCTATTTTTACCCCATAT
Source organism: Taxus wallichiana var. yunnanensis (assembly GCA_018340775.1). Classification (NCBI taxonomy): domain Eukaryota; kingdom Viridiplantae; phylum Streptophyta; class Pinopsida; order Cupressales; family Taxaceae; genus Taxus; species Taxus wallichiana. The sequence goes on along the minus strand of CM031237.1, from coordinate 981,073,084 downwards.
ATTGATGTTCTCTATTATTCACCACATATTACTTCTTCAACATCCATATCTAGTTTTCCCTTAGCATCAACATCGTCTATGTCTCCTCTTACATTCTTATGATCACTCATAATGGAAAATTGCAACCACTCAATACAATATTTCCATCCTCTCTCATTCCTCCACGAGACATCTTATCACTCATGCATGTTTTTGGCCACTTAAAATATCAATTCCAATCTAGCTTACTAGAAATCAAGGCCTATTATAATTCTATTGATAAAAATTCTTTACATGGAAACCCCATTACAAAAATATTCACCATTCAACATTTCCTAAGGATTTCATTATGCCTAAATTTTCATGCTTTGATGGTACTGAAATCCATATTTGTATCTCATACATTACCATATGGCTATGGATTCATACTCTAATGATCGATTGTTGCTCAAATATTTTTGCCATATCCTTACTAATGGTGCCCTCAAATAGTACACACATCTACCCTTCGGATCTATTAGTACCTATTGTGAGATGGAAGAATATTTTCTTTGTTGCTTCATACTATAAAATGGCCCTATAGACACATCGATCATCTACCTATCTTACACTAAGGCAAAATGGAACCTATCATTGATTACATTTTGTGATTCAATGTTTGCATGCATGCATCATTATTCCAGCCCATTGAACTTAGAGAAGAAATTTATCTTCCTGTCATAGTTTGATTCCCTCTTTAAAACAAGGATTGTAATATGACACATGTGAATCATTTATACTCTTATGCTATAAGTTCATTGATCTAGAACAAGATCTCATTGTTGCACATGTTATAGATCCTCCTCCTATCATTACTACTGCTTCATCATCTAGTTCTTATCCACTCCCATCTGTTGAGTGGCCTCCACATTCTCCATCTTCTCCACCTTGCAAGCCAGTTTAGTTTCCTCCATTGCATAAGCTTCCTTCATCTCCTCCTTCACATCGGGATACACCTCAAACTTCTACACATGTTTTATGGGAGCCATTACACTTTTCTAGTTATACGGTTATTATTTGTCCACCACCACAAGTTGTTGCTCATGCACATTCTCCATCTCATCCATCCACCATTGCACCATCTCATCCATTGCATCGTAATACTACTACACATTAGCTTCCACATCCCTTGGCATCTCCACTTCTTACCGCTGCATCACCCGTCATTGGTACCATTCCACATAACATTAAATTCGGCTCATACATTCATGTTTATTTCATTCCACATTCTTCCATCGCTTTGCTCTAGCTTGGTATTTGGTAGGTGATTTCTACCCCCTACCCCCGATAACGCACTCGTGTTCTTACGGTTCTTACATGACTATTGAGGGATCTATTATAATAAGAACCTCATTTCATCTATTGCACTACACACTTCATTGATCAATATATATCACACACCTTTGTCATATCACCAATGCTTGATGACACACTCTTGCTTTACGGTTCATTCTTGACTGCTAAGGGTCTTATATAAATGAGCCTTATCATCTATACACTGGGGGAATCACTATTCTCCTCCCCCTCTTCATCACACTAACATGTGCTTCACTACACTATTACGACCATCTCATACTCTTACACATTATTCATTTTTACTTTATCATTCATCAAAACTTTATTCATACATATAATTCACTTTTTCACAATCACACTACATACATCATCTATAATCATATACATTATCTCATCGTTAGTCATCATCAACATCGTATCAAAAAACCAATCATCATAATTCCACACATCAAATATAGTGACAATAATCAACACATCATACATCAAGATACGGATCCCAATCATCACATATATAAACACCAAATATAATGATCATACGCTTATAAGTCCATATATGTATATTTCACAATCATAGTTTGAAACATCTCATCACTGGGGGAAAATGCCCCTACATCGATACATCATTACATATCATATCTCATCATCACTATCACTATTTGCCACTCATGAGAGCTCTAGAACTAGAAGCTTCACCTATAACTCTATGTCGCTAATCGCAGCCCCTATATCTCTCCACCTTTCTATGCAATAGTGTCACCTCAGTTGACTAGTCTGTGAAGTGACCCTATAACTCCATGAACAAAAAAAATACATCCTATACTAGAGGCCTCCACCATCTTGCCTCTCTATCTTTTTCGTGTCTCCTCACGTGCCTCATCACTCTTGCCGAATAGCATGGTACACATTGTTTCTCCAATCACCACTGGCTCAAAACAATGGGCATGCTCACCCGCGATAGCATCCACATACTCTAGAATACCTCCACCCACGAGTACATCTGTGGACACATTATGTGTCAAGGTGTAGATGGATGTGTCCACAATCGTTGACGATTATGTGTCACTCCGCATCAATAGATCGATGCATTAGACATCAACAATAATCAATCAACCACATAATAAATCATAAAACATCACTATACAAATACTCATGCTCTTCTATCATTTCCGCTACGCTTTATTGGGGGCATGTGATTACCCCTCTAATCCTCCTCCTAGTGGTGTTTCTACCACAACTACAAAAATGAGAAATAAAAATACCCTCCAATGTGAGAACCACCATGCACGGTATGCCTTTGTATACCCTACATCATCCACATCTATCGGCTCTATTGCCGGGTCAACCTTACTTGGCGCAAGAGGTACTATTTGTGTTCTGTGGGCCCTAGTCTAGCTCCATCCCTCCTCGGTGCCCTAATGGCTCTCACCCATACATATGGCTATGGGGGCACATCTTGGGCCATACCAAACTGTCATGATATGCACTTCACCTGAAATAACTCGGTCACCCTTGGAAACTGATCCTCTAACCACATAGACATTCAAACGTATTGTAGTATCTCCACTTAATCCTCTTGTCATCCTCCATAGTCTCGGTATGGCCCCAATATCACGGCCTTTGGCCCCATATGATTTAACATCGCTCTATAGTTGTCTGTATCCATCTTACTTACCGTGAATGCCTACCTATCTTCCTATAAATATATCCATCCTAGCCCACTCTCCTTGTGGTCCACCAACTAGCCTCAATACCACAATATTGTCATAGACCCATACATGTAACAATGTAGTAGCTACAATACCACCTCTATGCTCCTCCTGTGTAAATTATATAGATCCCTATTTATGTGGGCCAATACACATCATTTCCCTAACATGCCTCGTACTCTCCTCCTCTATCTCGATGGTAGATATCATACATCTCATGCAAGATACCTACACCACCACCCTCAACTAAAATCAACAAACCAATCACCTTGGAAATAAAATTCCAAAATCGTGGAACCCCGATCTCATAATAGCATCCAGGCTAATATGGATCTCGGTATGAACTCGGGTCCCCATAAAATACCACCTATCGGCCCTCATCTACCTCTATGCATCATCCACGTCCATCACCTGAACCCTCTCCCAAAAATATCAAATCGCAGTATGTAATACACATCCTCTAAAGTCATTTTCATCTCCCCTATAGGTAACCAAAAACTACAAGTATCTACACACATCTCTCGCATAGAGCTATAATCATAGGCATATTATGGGTCATATCCCCCATCCTCGCTATTTGTCGCAAGCCAAAACGGTCTAGAATATCTCACTCATCATCTGACAACGCCAATCGTAGAAATGTACTCAAATGATGGCCACCACGAAACTCTCTCAAATGGATGTCCCTCTACACACCACAAAAAAACAACAAACACGGTGTTAGAACATCATACATATGCAAACACACCTACTTATAAAATCAACACACATCAATTTTCCCATCTATAACACTCTGCGCTCAATCCAAGCCTTCACGGATGTCGGCACCAAAAGCGAACTAGGGCACCCAAGAGTAGGTCATTAGCGCCCATGCCTAGGCGCTAGTGTCCCGAGGGTCATTAGAGCTTATACCACTCTTATCCAAGTCCAAAACACCGAGAAATTCAAAAAGAAAAATTTTGTGAAAATTCACCAAAAATGACTAATATAAACATATTTTTTGAAAAAAATCACAATTACTAGCTTCGTTGTCATACGTGATGCCATAGATACTACCACCATCTTGAATTGACTCAATCGTGGTGATCTCACTTGAGGCATCTTCACACACCCAGAGCTCACAATCACACTAACACAATAATCAAATGAATTTCCTATTCACTTTTTCACATTACTATTTATAGTAACTTTCCATTACCTACCTTTACTATAGTCATTATTTGCACTCATTCTCTTAACTAATACACATTACACGATTTCACTCATATCTTGAGCATACTTACTCCGATTTCTATCCCATTCATGTCATTATCTTTGGAATTCTACCTATTATTATATCTTACATAATTCACACATAATATTTCTCCTTGACATCATTACCATTTGATATACACACACTTTTGAAATATCTATCATAACATTCTTCATTACATCATTACATGCTTACTTTCGACTCAACATTCGTTCTCATTATCACTCCCCAATTTTTTGAAAGGGGAGCATACAATTGGGGTCATCCTATAATTCCCCTTGCATCATTATGTGATCAATATAAATTTCTAACCCATCATTTTCTCATACAACATGCGACATTTCACATCACTTCCTAGTGAATCACCCTAATGACCTAATATGGGGGCAACAAGTGTAAAATCCCTCCACGAGTAAATCAAGAAATCAATCAAGCAATAAAAATCACACAAATATTCCATTATTCAATCGATTGACATGACACAATATATTTATCCTCCTAGGTGAACTAACTTGGGAGTTATATCACCACTTTCCCAAACGACCTAACATGGGAAGTTATTCTACACTTTTCTTATAGATGACCTATAGATGACCACATACACATTACGGAAACACCCATGGAGTGGGGAAAATGAGATGCCATTTCCTTTCATATACTACTCATATATGGGTTATCACGTTTAATCAAAATGGATCCAAATAAACAAAATCTAGTCTTTGTCTGTCTGCAGCGGCTAGATCTTTTGAGGATGTAGTTAAAGTTGGAGGGTAAAATTATACCTCTCTCCCTACACTCTTCCTCTAGCGGCAGGATGCCCAAATCCTTAGTTTTTTCACACACATGCAATCGGGTTGGGAACTAATCACTCCTACCCCATCACATCTCGATCAAAAATTGAAATCTCTAATCATTCAACATCGCAATCATCAATCTCACTTAGCACTCCTCATAATGGTCCCATGTCTCTTGTTATGCCACATGGATCAACACGTTGATCCATATTTTTCCACGTTGTGTTCTCGATCGACGCATAATTATACCACATATACGAGTACTCTTGCAACATGGGTTTCTCCAGACTTCTCTTAGGTATGCATCTCTATCTACTTTATGTTTCTGAGATTTCACTCACCAACATAAAGTGGGGGTAAATGTAGACACAAAGTCACGCACTTACTACTTTTTACTATACCACCAAGTATGTTGTTTTATAAATGGATCTTGCATAAGAAAAGTAATCATTAATGACCCATTAGATAGTCCAACAACTTGTCTTGTTTTTTTTGTGTATATCTTTCACACTTGTCACTCATACACCTAGTTTTGGTCAATTCACGAGGATCCATGTCTATCATTTCTCACTCATTTGCCATCACTTGTCCCCGGCCACTAGCACCCACGAATGGAAACTAGTGTCGGGTTCTCCTATCCATATTAGGTGCCCGTTCATCTTTATGTTTGATCTTATTCTTGAAATTTGAGTTATGTCTTCTTCTTTTTCCCTCTCATATCCCGAGATACCAATTTTCATGTCGGGTCATTAGTATCAAAATTTGAGGAAGATATACCTATATAAACACAACATACATACCATTATAAGCACATACAATTCTTATCAAGGGCTAGCTATCTACATACATCAAGGGATTGCATTTGGACACCTTATTTTGTATACACACCTTTGCATAAGAAGGGGAGTTCATTCTATTCCATCCACACATTTGCATTTTATCTAGCTCGCCCACTATCTCGGTGTCATTGGTGCAAGGGTGACCTAGGAGCACTTTTCCTTCTTCAGACACCCCAGTACCTCAACCATTTCCACCTCTACTACATTTTTTTGTGGTTCATTGTGATGGTATGTGTTTCTATTTCATCATATTTTCCAGTCCAGACTCACTTTGCGGGATAAGTGAAATTAAGATAAGTACTTTACCCCTCTCATTTCCTTTCATAGTTAAAATTAAATAAATGGTTCAGCATTTATATTTCATTGTATATTAGTTATAGCAGATATTTGAATTCATATTTTAATAAAAAAGTTATATTTTATGTAATCGGATGTAACTTGTGTGCGTGATTTTTGGTCCAAGCTAAACAAATTAAATATGTTGTTTTTCCTTTTTAATTGATTTGTCTTCTTGTTATTATTACCATAGGCCATTTTACCTAAGACCAATCCAAATGTAATTTAAGTATGTAATCATGGATGAGCCAGATGTAAACTATTAAACTAGCTACAAATTTGTACCACATGCTACTCGGTCAATAGCATAAATATATGCTTTATCGGATGGTAGCATGAATATGTGTTACCGTTAATAGCATAAATGTATACTACCGACCAAGTAACATAAATATATACTACCGGTTAGTAGCATACATTCATGCTACCGATCAGTAACATATATTCATGCATCGTCTCTGTAAAGCATATACGCTAATTGCAACCTTATAGGAAAGGTTGAAGCATATATGCTACCGATCGGTAACATATTCTATAATCAATGGAATAGTTAGAATTTACATCACTTGGGGTCTTGTATATTTTCGTATGGTAGATTTTTTTCGATCATCAATGCCCACACTAAAATTGGAATTATGAGTTGATGTTTAATATCAAAATTATAATTTCAATATATATAGGAAAATGTGGCAAATTTATCTTTTGTGGTAAAGGTGAATTTAACATAAACATTCGGCTATTACTTTAAATAAGCTGGTAAACCGACCCAAAAAACAACTTAAACCCATAAAATTTAGGTGAAATAGCAAGTTTATGACCCTTAAAAATTCACCAAAACCAAAATTTAAAATCTGGAATATTTGTGAATTAACAAAGATTCGTCACTAAAATTTTCTCCGATCCATTCTTCCTTCTCCTCCCAATTTTCACCATGTCCTTATCATCTCGGGCCTCGGATCTGATTACGCCTTACAAATATTCTTTCCTTCTTTTATAAAACTTCCACGTACTAGCTTTATTTTTTGGGCCTTTATGTCAATGCCTCCTTGCATCATTTTCTCCTTCATCTTTATGGTGTCTACTCCTTCGTGCATCCTCGTGTCTCCTCATACTTGGTTGCCACCATGGACAAAAATTATTTATGTGTCATTTCCTTTCCAGCCTTACTTACCCTTCTTATTTTCTATGTGTTATCCTTCCCATTCTTTGTGCTCCATTACTTTTGGGTTATCTACTCCCTACCGCATGTCTTCATTATTTTTCACTTTTCCCACTTTTGCTTCCCCTTACTTTTTGTTGACTATGATTTTATTTTTGCACGTCTCTATATTCTCTTCGTCAATTCCTTTGGCCTTATTTATATCCCACTCACCCATTCTCATGTGCCATCATTGACCTATGTAAAATTCTTCTTCAAGATACCTATACGCTTTGTGACTTTAATCCTCTTCTCTCTTTTTCATTATTACTTTCTCTAGTGACCCTCCTTACTTTTGCAATTTCTCTTCTCCTAACTAGTTTCATCGTATTTGACATTCTACCAATATTGATTTTTGGCATCTATTCCTCATGTTGTGCATCTATCCCTCATGTCATGCATATCTTCTATGATTTTGCACTTCGTTTGTGGTTATAGGATACCTCTTCTATATTTTTCACCTCTCCACGATCTTTCTTATTTTTTGATAATTCCCTTTGGATTTCTTCCATGCACGTATATTTCTAGTGCTCTCTTTTACTCCTCTTATGCATTTTCTAAGTCTTGCATGCTTCCTTCATTATGCAGGTTTCCTTAAGTATTGGATTCCCTGCATCAAAATACCTCTAATACAAGCAATGAGAGATGTTCATGAGATTAATAGAACCATTAGAGATTTATGTAGTAAAACTCCAAGAAGAAAAAATAGTATCCTAAGACCATCCAATTAGATGGGAAGTTGGTTGAACTTTTAGTACTAAGCTCCTTCCTCCCAAGTATAGAGACCCAAGAAGTCTTGTGGTTACCGATTCTATTTAGAATATCAATATAACTAACATTCTCATAGACCTAAGAGATTATATTAATGTCTTGATTGGTGATATGCTCTCAACCTTGTCATTAACCAATGTATAACCATGAGTTATAGTCTCGTAGATGGCTGACCAAACCATTACAAATATCAAAGGAATTATAGATGTCACAATAATAATAAAATCTTGGGAATATCTTGTAGACTTCTTTATATTAAAACCTAATACTATCCTTTTAATTTTAGTTAAACCTAGCTTGCTCTGGTTTATTGCCATCATAGATTGCAAGTTTGGGGATATGACTATTTCAAATGGATTAAATGAAAAATGATTTAATTATATTCCCCATAAAACCTTTATTTCAAAAAAACTCTCTATAGGTTGATGATTTTGATGAAAATAGCATTGGGAAGCATCCCTTCCTTGGTATTCATCACATTCCAGAGGCATGTAAATGAGTTAAATAAACATTATGAAGAAGAATATGATACAAAGATTTGGATTGATGTATCTTCTCTCTACCCTTACCATGCATTAAACAAAATATCGGTGATGACATAATCATGTTTCATAAATAACAACCCCATGTCTATCTATTAAATACATTAATGAGTAACTACCCTTCATTGATTCAAATTACCCATGAACTAAGCAAGTTGAAATTCAACTAGGGAAACCATTGAACATTAACAGTTGATTGATGAATGCATAAGAGGAGAGACTATTTGAAGTCTCGAGCTTCCATTTTAAATCCATTGTGTGGAATACACTTATATGAGAGGGATTCATCCTGATGTATGCACTCGCCATATTTACATGGAAAATGTCAACCCAATAAGAAAAACTCAAAGAAGAATAAACCCAACACTCATGGATATTGTTAAAAGTAAGAAAAAGAATTTATTACAAGTAAGATCTATATACCCAATCTCATATAATCAGTGGGTGTCCCCTTTGGTTATCGTGCCAAAAAAATGGAAAATGGAGAGTTTTTAGAGATTATAGAGAGTTGAGTAAAGCTACATGGAAAGATTACTTTCCTCTACCTTTCGTTCATCAAGTTCTAGATAATTTGGCAAGGAAGAAATAATTTTCTTTATTATATGGGTTTATTGGATACAACCAGATACAAGTGGCACTTGAGGATTAAGATAAAACTACTTTTACTTACCCTTGGGGAAATTTTGCATATAGATTCATCCCCTTTGGACTGTGCAATGTACCAGTAACATTTCAAAGAGAAATGTTGGCTATATTTGCAGATCTAACAAATGAATGTGTTGAAATTTACATGGATGATTTTACAATCTATGGAGGATATTTGTAAGGATCATTAACTAATATAGAAAAAGTATTTACCAAGTGTGAATAGCAACAATTGTACCTCAATCATGAAAAAAATTTAATTGTGGTAGAACAATCTATAGTCTTGGGACATCATATTTCAAAGGAAGGAATCAAAGTAGACCCTTTAAAAAATTTATGCGATAAAAAAATTCTAGCACCTTCTAATCAAATAGAGGTAATAAGTTTTTAGGATATGTTGATTATTATATAAGATTCATAAAATATTTTAGTAAGGTAGCTCATCTCCTATGTTTTCTTTTCTTACTAAAGATTGTGAGTTTCTCTGGACTTATGAGTGTCAACATTATTTTGATGCCATCAAAGAAAAATTGACTTTAGCTCCTATTTTGAGGGGGCTAATTGGAAGCTCCTTTCTACATCCAAATAGATGCATCTAATGAAGCAATACAAATTTTTATTTGATAGGAAGAATAAGGAGAAACTATGCATTTTATTTACTACATTAGAAAAACCCTAACCCCTGTTGAAAGAAATTATACAACCGAGAAATAACTCCTTGTGGTAGTGTATGCTATCAATAAATTTCACCATTACATAACCGGATATAAGGTTATTATATACACATACCATTCTACTAGAAAGTGTCTAATGAACAATCCATTGGTGAGTGGAAGTATAATTAGGTGGTGGTTTTTTTACAATAATTCAATGTGAAAATAATTGATAAACTAGGTAGATCTAATGTGGTTGCAGATTTCTTGTAAAGACTAACAACTACAAGACATAATGAACCAATGGAGTATATTTTCCTAGATTAACATTTATTTTCCATATCTTCAACATCACCATGGTTTGCTGACATGAAAACATATCTCACCTTAAGGAATTTCTCATCCTTTTTCATTTATAAGAAGAAAATTCACCTTATAAAAGATAGTTCAATGTACACTTGGGTGAAAGGAATGTTATTTAAATTTGGTCATGACTTTTTTTTGTGCAGGTGTGCAAGGGAATATGAAATTCATGATGCCTTGAAATGTTTGCATGATGAGCCCTCAAGTGGTCATTATTCACACTCCAAACTATTTAAAAGGTCTTACATAAAGGATATTATTGGCTTTCTATACACAAAGATGTAAAAATATATGTCCTGGAAATATGATCAATGCAAAAGTATGGGAAGGCCTACTCTCTCCAATGAAATGCCTCTCGACCTCAAGTGGTTTTAGAACATTTTGAGAAATGGGGATTGGATTTCATTGGCCCTGTTGATCCAGCATCTTAAGGGAATTAATACATCCTTGTATGTATTGATTATGTTACCAAATGGGCAAAGGTTTCAGCTTTATAATTTGTTAGGGATGAGAAAGTGGCTGAATTTTTATATGAAATAATATTTCTTATATTTTTGGCACCAAGATCTATTGTTTCATTTAAAGGGTCATAATTTATGTCTAATGTGATCAAGGAATTTGCAAATTTATATCAAATTGGAAATAGGAAGCATTCACCTTATCACCCCCATTCAAATGGTCAAGTTGAAGTCACTAATAGAGAATTAGAATACATATTAACGAAAGTGGTAGACATCAATAGGAAGGACTGAGCACTAAGGTTACCAAAAGCAGTCTGCGAATATAACACCACAGGAAAATGTACCACCAAATTCTCTCCATATGAAATATTTTATAGGACAAATCCAATCCTTCCCATATAATTTGATCTCAAGACGAAAACAGAAGTAGAGGTAGGGATAGATCTAACACTAACACAATAACAAAGGATTTTATAGCTCAATGAACTAGATGAGTTGAGGATGGAATATTTGCACCATATTGAAATAATCCAATAACAAAGGAAATAATGTCATGATCATCACATCATACAAATAAAAATTCAAGTTAGATAATGGGGATTACTATTTGATTCCACGTATAAAGGACTTTAAAGGAAAACTCGGAATTCTTGGCTAGGTCCTTATCAAATCGAAGAATTCTATAATAATGATTTTTTTAGCTTAAACCCATGGATGGCTAACATACAACATTGTTGGTTAATGGACATAAGTTTCACCTATATAGGAATCTAGTCTTAAAAGAATTGTTTAAAAATCAAGTGAAGATGCATCCAAAATTTTGTTATGTGAAGGAGGTTTCCTCTTTCCTCAGTAACTTAATTATCAAAGCAAAAGGACTAAATAAAGGAGGAAGGTTGAAAACTAGAAATGGTAGACTTCTTCCCAAAAATAAAAATAAAAATAAAGAATGAAAAGGAAGTTATTGAAAACCAAAAATCGAAACCACTTCTAAAAACACATGGCGGTTAACAAGAAGATTGTTGGAATATGCTGAAAAATATTTTATTTTCCCTTCCAAAACAAGACATGTGTTGGAAGGAAATTAATTTAGGTATGTTTATCAAAAATTACTCTTTATTCATAGTATAATGGTCTTTTCAAATAATATCAATTACTATTTTTAATGCTTCACTCAGAAATTGATGTAATGATGACCTCCCAAACTATGATTAAATGGATAGGAAACTTTAAATTAAAAAATAATTTGGGAATGCAAAAATCCTATCTACACATATGGAAATGAATTGATATGTGTAAAATATCAAAGTAAATTGAATACAAGTGTGTGTAATAATTATCCACACAAGGATCATTGCATGAAAATTCAGTTATACAAACCTTAAGCTTGATTTCTAGGTTCTCCAATTCATCTTTAATTCTCTTAGGATAAAGTCCTCCATAGCAAAACTCGAGTCTGCATAGCCAAGATTATGTCTTGTACATTCCAAATAGTTTAGATAAATCAGAAACAAAACACAATTTGAGCCAGAAAACCATACCAAACTCATGTAGGATGAAGCCACTACATAAATCTTTGAATTCATAGTATGGATACATTTTCTTTAGAAGTTTGAAGGTTTTAGCCAAGAAATGGTCAAAGAATTTTTTCAAATTTTCCATGGAGGTAATTCTAATGTCGTAAGTACAAAAACTACAGTGAGTATTGAAATTATAAGCCAAATATATGGAATTCCAATTATTAAAGTATTTGTGTCAGCTCTAGTACTCCCTATAATGAGCATATTTCAAATTTTAGAACACAGAGGGATCCTACCCTTATGCAATGTTATAATGGAACTGGTAAAGTAAAAGGAATTATGAGAGATAGTTTTCTTGACCCATGGAAGTCAGTACCAAAGTGGGTTATGAAATTTCTCACCTATGTTGGCCAATACCAAATTGTACTTTGCCCTCCCATGTGAATTTTTAACCATTTATGCCATGGGACAAAACATCCCAAGTTGAGAATAAATACACCATAATTCATGTACAATTACGTGAAAAATATGGAAAAAAATAAATAGCAAAGGGGCACCTTTAAGACACCTCATGGTTTAATCAATTTAATATACAAGTACCATAAGTTTGGGGTTTTGAATTTGTTTTACTAATTTGTTTGGGATTTTGAATTTGTCTCACCAATTTGTTTATTTGGATGTTTTGACTTTTCCAACTAACATATTTGAATGTTTTGGGAGTTTTTGAAACATATTTAAATGTTTTTATTTTCTAGAATTTTTTTGAAGCTATGTATAGGAAACAAAGAAATGTGGATGCCCTCGGTGACATATGGGATGTACTATATGGCAGAATGCCACGCATATGTGCAAGAAAATGAAGATGTGAAATTTCACCCAACATTAGATGGGAATATTCAAAGGAAGAATATTCATGCGCAGAATCTAGATCAAGGCCAATATAGATAGGTTCAACATGATGATGAACTTAACCCAATGACGTTATAGGAAAGAGCAAGGATGCCCCCAGCGTAAGCTGGTCAAAAAGCACGTGATAGAAAGAAGTAGAAGATTATTTTTGAAAGGGGAAAAAGGTTCCCAACAACATGAAAAAAAGGCAATATTATACACATGGATGTTTTGAACTAAGTATAATAACGATATGAATGTTGTGAATGTAGCTTAGAATCCTCGCGATGAAGAAGCGGTTAGCCAAAGGCACGAATCGTGAGACAAGATACGAGACTAGAGTAAGAGTCTAAACAAGGTCTAAAAAAAGACACTTGGTAACATACTAATATTGTTTTCTCATAGAGATCCAGTGTGTGCACATGGAAATTTATTACCTCTTGGAGGGAAGATTTGATAGACAACAAGTGAAGACACCCTAGCCAATGTGTAGGAATGATTTATTTTTCAAAGTTTATTTTTATGAATGGATTGCGGAAGGAGAGTCGTACATTGCTCCACTGCCAGCTAGGAGTCCATAGCCCTGATGGAGATGTATTTGATTCTAATCAAAAAAATTCTCTACTACCAGTCAGGCATTCATAGCCTTGATATATATTATTGGAAATACCCCAAGAGAGAGTTATATATCAATTTACTTTTTCTTGTAGCATTTTCTTTCAGCTTTTTCCTTTTGATTTGATTTATTCTTTTGATTTCTGAAAACTTATTTCAGCTCTCTTGTTTGAAAATGGGTTAAGAACCACTTATGTCTTGATTAAATGAGGTGGAAGTGATTATGATGACGGCATTGGCTAGTGTCAACAAATATATCCAAAATTTCTTCACAAGTTTTTTAGATGTTAATTGTGATAGGATCTTTATAAGGTCAGTCGTTCTTTAATTTAACAAGGTGATAAAAGATCAAGGCCAAATGGATACCATAGAGATAAATTTTGTAAAATGTGTGTGAATAGGCTAACTAAAATATCACCAAAGGGATGAAAATGGTAGGAAGACTTGCAAAAGAAGAGCAAGAAAGGGAAGAAAGAAGCATTAGGGTAAACATATTTTACCTAGGTTAATTTAGCATAGGTAAGTTAATTATTAAATTGTGGTAAGTTGTTATAAACCATATTTTAATTGTATTTGGGAATAGTATTCCCATAGCATGTTGTTTGTCATTATTTGAGTTGTTATATGGTTCAAACCATATATTTGTAATTATATGTGCACGGGTATGTTTATTTTTGCATTGTTGCAACATCTTTGTTTGCACATGGTTATTCAATTCCTATAAGAATTGCAACACATTCATTGTAATGTTAATTTGATTAATCATTAATAAAATTACCAAGCTTCCGCCCTTGTTCGCTACTTTCATTTGGTACCAGAGTTGGTTGATTTGGACATGTGAGCAGAGAAGGTTGGAGAGAGGTTGTAGAAAAAAAAAAAATAGTGAAGAATTTACATTTTAAGAGAGTCGGTGTTGCATCCAGTAGCTTCCCAGAATTCCTTGCATCCCCATAACCTCCTGTCATTCTCCAGGTAAAAGTAAAGATTTTTATTTGCCTTGGTGCCCTCGGAAAATTTTTTTCCTAGAAGTTAATCAGATTCACAAAATTAATATATATATATATATATATAAATTTTCCCCATTAGGGTTTTCTCCACTAAATTTAGTGGATATTATATTCTCTGTTAATTATAGTAGACCTCTAGATTTAGAGGTGTCTCACCCCCACCGAGAAGCCTTTCTCATTACGTGTGTGTTGAAGAGCTCAACACCGAGCTAGGCATATTGGAGGTGAGTTGTTTGCACTCCACCCCGACCGAGTTGCATTAAGCACACTCGAGTTCCATACACCGATATAGTCATTTCATAGGCTTAGACATTGTGTTTAACCGAACCCATTCCCCAAATTACACCGAATTGTATCTATCCTCCTTTGCATAAGATTCAAAGGCTGAGTTGTTATGGGATTTTATTATGTCTCTAGTGACCATGAGTTGTATTAAATATTGCATCGGGTGAGTTGAGCCATTTTTCATTCAAAACAGATCCCACATCCATCAAGAAGATATCATTGTATTGAGCATAGTTCCTTCCAAACGGCCATCAAAAATAAAATAGAGGAAAAAAAACGGAGTGGTGATCAAACCACCTCCATCTCTTCACGGCCAAACCCCATGACTGCGTGTAAACAAGAAGAGGATAAAAACAATCAAAATCACAATCAACCAATACAAAATCAAGAGAGTAATAAAATCAAATGGTGAAGAAAATCAAATCAACAAAACAATGAATGAACAAATAAAACAAGGAGGAAATCTTTGAATCGGGCGGTGAAAGGAGAAAAAGGTGGCTCATATCCATATTCTCAAGCAGAAAACCTAAAACTACCAACCATCACGAAGCACCATGAGGATCCTCCCAGCCCACGTTAGACGCTTTTAAAATGTCATGTCTTTCCTTTTTAAAAAATAAAGATTGCTTCATTTTATATATTAAGTGGCACATGGGCTTCGCTGGATAAAGGGAAGGTCTTGGGAGTAGAGGTTTGGGGTCCGAGCCCCAACCCAATTGACCATTTTCATACATATTGATTTTGGCGGAAATTTTTAGCACAGACCACCAAAATTAGGGCCAAAAACTCCACTAAAATCCCTAGTTACTACTAAAAACCCCTATATTTTTAGCAAGAAAACCCTAAAAAGGGTCAAAAACTTTCTCCCACTTAGCATATTTTTTTATTCTGAGCACTTTTTGCCAAAGGAGGGTACCTGAAAACTACATTTTTAGCCTTTTTTGTGGTTTTTGCTCAGAGAGGCATATTGAGCTCTGAAGGCCACCAGGGCACCGTAAAATAAGAACATTTTTTCTACCATTCAAATTTTTCAAAATTTTGGATGTAATTGCATATTTTAGTGTATAGTACTAATTTGCAGGTTGTTATATTTAACCTCAAAATTATAAATTATTTTAAAATGGTAGAGTTTTGTACTCAAAAGTAATAAAAATTTGGTTTTGTATCACTCATGAGATCTTCGGATCTCATTCGTAGCATTCGGTATAAACAGTGCCTCTAGGAAGTGCTTACGAGTAAAGTCGTTACGACTACTACAGACTTAACACCTAATATAGCTGCAACAACGTCATCTAGGAATTGACCCTTTAAATCGACGGGGAGTAATAAGGACATAGTGTACACACGTTGATCCCTCTCATTCATCTATGAATGATTGCTCGACTTAAATCTAGAATGAGAAATTATTCGAGTATATAGCAAAGTTACGCATGCGTATGAGGATATTTCTTTGAGCCGGTGTCAATAATCACACAGACGCCTTTCAGTATTGTCTTGGTACAACGTATCAGATTCTTTAACGTACGTTAACACATCTTTCATGTACTTCTAAGTATACATAAAGGGTGAGGTTCTTCCACGTACCAACGGGTATATCAGAAGGGTACATATATAGAAAGGTTTGGTATATCAGACCGATGGTATATAGATTGGGAGACTATATACCTGGAGTTATAAGAGCCTTACCCTTTGTCAGTTGATTTTGTAAAATGGGCACAAACACCCCCAAGTTATTTCTTCAAGATTCACAACTTCTCAGAGGAAATAACGATGCAGCATGGAAGACGAAAATCAAGACACATCTTTAGTTTGAAGAGATTTGGACTATTGTGAATGGTATTATAACTAGATCAACAACTGATACAACACAACAAAAATAGTTTGATAGATCCGATCAGAAGGCCAAGCTAAAAATCTTGTTTGTAGTGTCCGAAGACGTGCAACCCCACATTGAGATGCCAAAATAGCCAAAGAAGCATGGGATAAGTTGAGCATGGTGTATAAGTCTAAAAATAAGAATGTCATACTGAATTTGTAGATTCAGTTACACACACTAAAGTTTAAACAAAATCAGAAAATATAATCTTTCTTGAGAAGAGTTGCAGAGTTGGGGGTTTCACTTCTAGCCTTGGGAGAAGCGGTCACTGATGAAGCTCTTGTTCCCATTGTTCTAAGATCCCTCCCTCCTTTATACCACATTTTTGTGACAACACTCAACTTGTCAAATCAAATAGTAAGTCTTGACAAGTTGGTAAATCTACTACAACAAGAGGAAGCCATGTATAATAAATATGATGAAGAGGAGAAGGAATTTTCTTCTCATTAGAAATGGAAAGGAAAAGGAAAAGGAAAATCTCCTAAAAAACCCAAAATCAGAATCAGCATCAACAAGGGGACAAACAACAAAAGAAGAAATGTCCTATATACAAAAGAGGACATGACTTTAAATATTGTTGGTATAGTACATACAAGAAATGTTCATCAAGTAATTCTTGATCCCAACACCAGTAATCCCACAAGGGACATTCTACCTACAATCAAGGGAAAAAATGGGAACTGAAAAAGAAAAACCCATTAGCAAGGAAATATAGTTGAGCAAGAAGAAAATTTAGATAATGAAGACTTCTTGTACACTACTTAATCAAGTGAACCTTCCACGTCATCTAGTGATGTCTGGTATGCTGATTTGGGAGACACTCGACACATGACAGCCACATAGATTGTTTTATTTCAATGAGAGACACGCCTTTGAAATACCATGTTTCATAAGGTGATGATTCTTCATATAAATTATAGGGGATTGGGAACATTTCTCTACCTCTTGGTTCACACAACTATAGATTATCAGATGTACTATATGTCCCTAGGTCAACAAAGAATCTACTATCAGTCATTCAACTCCTAGATCACAATTTGAAAATTGATTTTGATCTGCATTTCAGCAATAAAATGTGTTTAATTAGAGACGAATCACGAGGCTCAAAAATAGTTACAAAATCTTATAATGTGAGACGTATGTTCTAGCTTGATTTTATCCACAGAGATGATCAGGCACTTGTAGCTAAGAATTCTACCTCTGCATAGTTGTGGCATTAGAGACTTGGTCACATTAGTTTCAAGTATCTCAAAACACTTTGCCGGTACAACATGGTAAATGGTTTGCCATCCCTCCAAAAGGATACAAATAAGTGTCCTCACTACCTAGCAAGAAAACAACATAGAGTTTTGTTCCGAAGGGTAATTATCGATCATGGGAAGCTTGATCTAGTTCATGTCGATCTTTGTGGAGCAATGCAACCAATTCATTTTGGATTCCAATACTTCATGCTTTGTGTTGATGATTACTCAAGAAAAATGTGGATTTTTTGTCTTTCGCAAGAAAAGTGAAGCTTTTGAAAACTTCAAAAAATTCAAAGTGGATGTTGAGAATGAAACTGGTCATCACATTATAACTCTTTTCTCTAGATCAAGGGGG
Source organism: Taxus wallichiana var. yunnanensis (assembly GCA_018340775.1). Taxonomy (NCBI): domain Eukaryota; kingdom Viridiplantae; phylum Streptophyta; class Pinopsida; order Cupressales; family Taxaceae; genus Taxus; species Taxus wallichiana. The sequence goes on along the minus strand of CM031237.1, from coordinate 981,054,420 downwards.
ACTTCACTAGTGATGAGTTCAAATCCTACCTACAAACTCGTGGGATTCATCAAAAATGCCTCCACACACACCGCAGAAGAATGGTGTTGTTGAGAGAATAAATTACACTATCATGGAAATGGTACGATGTATGATCGATTATTCTAGACTAACAAGGACATTCTAGGTAGAAACAAAAAAGACAATAGTGTCTTTGTTGAATAAAGTGCCCATAGTTACTCTTGACGGAGTAACACCACAAGAAGGATGGTAAAAAAGGAATCCATCTATTGCACACCTCAGAGTATTTGGGTGCAAATCAAGCATGCACATACCCAAGAAGAACAGAAAGAAATTGGATATGAAATCACAAAAACTAATCTTCATTGGCTATAGTGAAGAGACTCTTGGGTATAGATTAATGGATATGAAGACTAGGAAAGTCTACACCAGCAAATATGTTGAGTTTTTTTGAGACAAAGGAAGAAGATTCTCCTCCTCTAAACTCACCTGATGTAGATTTTTCCCCTGTTGTAAAACCAGAAGACAATGTTCCTACAAATAATGAAAGTGATGAAGGGGATGATGGTGATGGTCAAATAGAACCACGACCCATGGGATTAGTTCGGCGTATGCCCAAGTGGTATATTGGCATGTTATGAGATGCAAAATTGGATGCTCCACTGGAGACATCTACCACTAGACCACGAACTCGCAGTAAAGCAAGTGAAGAAGTAAAATTTTCTTTGATGAGTAGATTTATTGAATCTGATGAGCCCTCTATAGTATAGGAATCCCTACAGTAAAAATCTTGGAAAGATGCCATGGATTCTAAATATAACTCAATGATGAAAAACAACACTTGGCAGCTTGTCAATCTTACACCAGGGAAGAAACCCATTGGATGCAGATGGATATTCAAAACTAATTACAAATTAGATGGGACCATAGACAAGTACAAAGAAAGACTAGTAGCAAAGGGATATGCACAAAAAGAAGGCATTGACTACAAGGAGACATTTTCTCCCATAGCCAAGATCAAAATGATCAAGATGATATTTTCTCTAGTTGCACCATTTGATTGGAAAGTACATCGATGGACGTGAAAATTTCCTTTCTAAATGGATATTTACAATAATAAATCTACATGACTCAACTTGAGGGATATGTTGTACCAGTTAAGAAGAAAAGGTATGCATAGTGATGAAATCTTTGTATGGCCTAAAACAGGCACCCAGGACTTGGTACATCAAAATTGATGAGCATCTCATACATCATGGATTTGTTAGAAACACATACGATCCCAATCTCTACCTAAAAAATCAAGGGGGAGATTGTGATTTTTTTGTCTATGTCGATAATCTAGTCATCACTAGCAGTTCAGTGAAGATGATTGATGCAACAAAGAAAGATCTTAACTGATCATTTGATATGACATATCTCGGGTTGATGCATCATTGTCTTGGATTAGAAGTATGGAAAAAGGATAATCACATATTTGTTTCTCAGTTGAAATATACCAAGACAACACTCGAGAAATTCGAGATGATGGTGTTGGGGTTAAAACACCGGTTGTACAAATAATATATCAAATCTAAGCATACATGTAATAAAAGTGGATATTCTACCAGAAGAAATATACAAAACAAGAGATATAAATCAACATCATATTTAACATGGTTCACCCAGTGTGGGTTACATCCACCAAGAAACAAGCCAATATATTATCCAAAGCTTTCACAAGATATACAATTGAATATTTACAATCTTCACACACTCTAGATGTACAATACTTTCTTTTCTTTTAAGCTTTTGTTTCTTCTCTAAGAATTCTTTCTCTCAATTTTATTCTCACAATAATCATCAACTTATTTTAATTCTTGCTTCTAAACCCTAGATTCCATGCTTATATATGCATATGCAAACTTAGGCACTTATCCTTGCAATTACAATCAATAGATTTGTTTTTATGCTAAAATTAGATCTAATTCCCGTGAGTTAAATAAAACACTCACACACAGGTAACCGACACCGGTTAGCCCTAACCGAAGTTGGTTCCTTCTTTCCTGACCGATGATGGTCATAGGTGACCAATGTCGGTCCCTCCATAACCGATGCCGGTTATTGTATTTTCCTACAAGTTTCATATTGCATGCTAATCTAAAGTAATTGAGCTCCACAACTCAACAATATCCCACTTGGAGATTAATTACTACATTATACTTATACAACGTCATTCTTGGATCCTTCCTTAGCTTTGTTTCATCCTCTTCAACTCTCAAACTTGAAGACCAATAGAAGTGGAGTGTATCTCCAACTTCACTTTTACTAATGGCTTCGTTAGCATATCCACAGGGTTTTCACTCATATTAATATTCTTTAGTTTCAGCTGCCCATCCTCCAATACATGTCGTATGAAGTGATACCTCAACTGAATATGTTTCATTCTTGAATGAAACATTGAGTTCTTTGTAAAATGAATTGCACTTTGACTGTCACTGAACAATTTTCAATCATCTTTCTCCTTTCCCAACTCTTCCATGAACCTATTCATCCATATCATTTCCTTGCTAGCCTCTATAGCTACAACATACTCTACCTCTATAGTAGACAAAGCCACAACCTTCTGCAATCTCAAAATTCAGCTAATTGTCATCCCACCTACTATGAAAATATATCTAGTAGTGCTCCTCCTACCATCCATATCTCCAGCCATATCCGAATCAACATATCCACATAAAGAAATATTTGAACCTCCATAGCATAAATGCATGTTATATGTCCCTCTCAAATATGTATCCATTTAACTAATTTCCAATGCTCTTTACCAGATTGGCTATAAATCTACTCATAACTCCTACGCCCCTGTGTAATGTCTGGTCTGGTACAAACCATAGCATACATGAGACTCCCAACTATTGAAAGCATATGGTACACGTGTCATGTATTTGACCTCCTCGTGTGATCAAGGACATTGATCTTTTCTCAATTTGAAGTGTCTGTCATAGGTGTACTTACAAGTTTTGAATCTTGCATGTTAAACCTTTCCAACACCTTATTGATATAAGCCTCCTAAGACAAATACAATTTCTTGTTCTTCCTATCTCTGTGTATTTGCATGCCAAGGATTCTTTTACATCTCCTAAATCCTTCATAGCAAATGTGTGAGCTAGCTTTCCCTTAAGCTCACCAATGTCCTCCATTCTAGATCCTACAATAAGCATATCATCCACATACAGTAACAAAATAATATAGCTCCCATTTCTAAGCTTTTTGAAATAAACACAATGGTCATATCCACATCTCAAGTAACCATGCTCATGTATAAAACTATCAAACCTCATGTATAATTACCTTGGAGCTTGTTTGAGCCCATATAGGCTCTTTTTCAACCGCACACTAATTTCTACTTACCCTTGACTTCATACCCAAGCGGCTATGGCATATAAATATATTCATCCAAATCACCATGAAGGAAATTTGTCTTTACATCTAGTTTCTCTAAATGTAAATCATGTACGCAACTAAACTTAATATAATACGAATTGAAGTCATCTTTACAACAGAGAAAATATTTCACCAAAGTCAATGCTTCCTTTCTATACAAATCCCTTTACTACAAGCCTTTCCTTATACCTTTTCTGTCCACCCTCTTCTTCCTTGATCCTATAAACCCACTTGTTCTACAATGTCCTCTTACCTACTGAGAACTTAACCAAATCCCAAGTCTGGTTCTATTCCAAGGATTCCATCTCCTCATCCATGTCATGCTCACACTGAACATGGGTCTTATCCTACATTTCTTCTTCAAAACTCTTGGTTCACCATTATTAGCCAATAATAAATAAAATATAGAAGGTGTAAATCTTTCAGAGGTTTACTTACCCTTTTAGACATTATAACAGGAGTTTGGGGTACCGCAGGCTCATTTTGGACCTCCTAGACATTCATATCCAAATCTTTCAACTGACCGATGCCGGTCACATTTCAGAATCGATGTCATCTCTTAACCGATGCGGTTTGGCTCTTCTATAACTAATATCGGTTCTTGACCAATGTTGGTTAGGGTTCAACCGACACCTAGCATCGTGTAACCCCTGTCGGTATTACTTTTAAATCTGAGAGTTCATTTTCATTCACAAACTTCTCAACTAGTTCGTCCTTGGGTACCAAAATTTTATCCCTGTACATTCTCTTTTCATTCCATTTAATGTCACGACTCCTAATAATTTTAGAATTATCTAAATCCCAAAAATGGAATCTAAAATCACCAGATCCATAACCAATGAAAGTGCATCTCTTGGATTTTGCATCCAAATTTTTCCTATTTTCCTTATCAATATGCACAAAATCTTCTGAACCAAAAACTTTAAGAAAATAAAGATCTTCCTATTTTTTGGTCTAAGCTTCCTCTGGTATTCCTCCATCTAGTGAACTTGAAGGCCCGTGGTTAATCAAATAAATTATTTTATCAATTACTTATGCCCAAAATTACAAGGGCAATCCAACATGTATCCTCATACTTCTATCACGTTCCATGATTGTCATGTTCATTCTTTCTACAACACCATTCTCCTAATAAAATATAGGTGTAAATATTTCGGAGGTTTACTTACCCTTTGAGACATTATAATAGGAGTTTGGGGTACCGCAGGCTCATTTTGGACCTCCTGGACATTCGTATCCAAATCTTTCAATGACCGATGCGGTCACTTACCAGAACCGATGTCGGTTCTATTAACGGATGCAGTTTGGCTCTTCGTAATTGATACTAGTTCTCGCTGTGACCAATTTCGGTCAGGGTCAACCGACACCGGTTACTGTGTAACCTTGTCAGTATTACTTTTAAATCTAAGAGTTCATTTTCATTCACAAACTTCTCAACCGGTTCGTCTCGAGTGAACTAAAATTTTATCCCTTTACATTCTCTTTTCATTCCATTCAATGTCACAACTCCTAATAATTTTAGAATTATCTAAATCCCAAAAATGGAATCTGAAATCACCATATCCATAACCAATGAAAGTGTATCTCTTGGATTTTGCATCCAACTTTTTCCTATTTTCCTTATCAATATGCACAAAAGCTTCTGAACCAAAAAATTTAAGAAAATAAAGATCTACCTATTTTTTGGTCTAAGCTTCCTCTGGTATTCCTCCATCTAGTGAACTTGAAGGCCCATGGTTAATCAAATAAATTATTTTATCAATTGCACGCCCAAAATTGTAAGGGCAATCCAACATATATCCTCATACTTCTAAAGACGTTCCATGATTGTCATGTTTATTCTTTCTGCAACACCATTCTCCTTTGGTGTTTTTAGAACCATCATTTCTCTACGTATTCCATTCATTGAAATCCTTGCTATAGTATTCACCACCATTTTCAGATCTAAGGAACTTTAACTTTGAATTTGATTCATTCTCAATAAGGGCTTTCCATCTTTTAAAAGTCTCAAAAACATCATATTTATGTTTAATACAATAAACCCATACCTTTCTTGTAGCACCATCAATGAAAGTAACATAATACTGGGATCCTCCATGAGAAGCTACCCGGTCTAGTCCCCTCTTATCCGAGTGTACAAGCTCCAATTTCTACTCCTTCTTAGTTGCCCCAACTTTGAGAAATTTCACTCTCTTATTCTTTCCAAAGACACAATGCTCACAGAAATCAATATCTAAATCTTTCAAATTTGATAACTTACCCTTAGCCTTTAAGATCTGCATTCCTTTTTGACTCATATGGCTCAACCAATTATGCCACATGTATGCATCGAATCAAGTAGATAATACAAAAAAAGGAATCGTGAACATAGGTAGATAAATATATCATTTCTACCTTCTTACCTCTTACCAAAACAAAAGTGACCTTGGTGACTTTCCAAGAGTCTGTTTTGAATGTAACCATACAACCAACTTCACCTAGTTACCTTGCAAAAATAAGATTCTTTCGAGGCTTGGAACATGTTGTTAGAGTACGTATTTACCTTAGCTCATGTTCACCTAGGTACTTTATTTATCTTTATTGTATTTATCCTCACCCACTTATGTGTGTGAATATTTATTTTTATTTATTTAGATATTATAAGGATATTATCTAGTTTTTAGGTATAGTTCTTTCCTTGATCTATGGTATTGACTAGATCCTTGATGTCTAGTTCTCTCCTAAATTTATGGTCTTGACTAGTTCTTTCCATGATTTATGGTTTGATCTATGGCCTTGACTGGTTCTTAGATTGTTATTCCTTTCCTATATAAGCAAGGACCATTCTCGTTGTATTTCATTGAGTTCCATAAAAATATATGATATTGTTGCTCATTTGTTTACAAAGGTTTATGTAAATTTATTATTTTTGCGAATTGCTTTCATATTATTGATCATAGTGTTTGATTATCATATGTGTTCTTAGCTTGGTATGATCTAGTTATTGTTATTTTTACATGCCTCACATATTTCAATACCCACGTATTTCCATTCTTAATTTTATATGAACTTCCCTTTACAAAGAATACTATGCAAGGTTCATCATCACCCAAATAAACATGCCCAAAATTACCTTGGACATAATTTCTGAAATAACCCTTATTAGGGGTTGCATGGAAATAAGCTCTTGAATCTAAAACCCATGATTCTATTCTATTATCCAAAGAAAGAATAAGAGCATCTTGCATTACCTCTGCTGTAATATTTACCTCTTTATTTGCCTCTTTACCTTTGTCTGGGTGTTGGTTCTCTTTATCCTTTAACCAACAATATTTCTTTGCATGTCCTTTCTTTCCACATTTCCAATAGGTAATTCCCTTACCTTTGGATTTATATCTGCTATCCCTGACTTTGATTTCCCATTATTCTTATTTTGGATCTCTCCTTCGCCTACCTCTCGCTACCTCGCTTTCAACATTCAAAGCATTCTCAGATGATGATTCCTCCGTACTTTTCCTATGAATTTCTTCATTCAAGATTATACTAACCACATCATCAAACTTCAAAATATTATTAGCATATCTTGTATTACTAACAGTCATTACTAAGTTATCCTAACTATCAGGTAAAGAACATAAGAATAAAAGTGCTTTCACTTCATCATCAAATGGAATATCAACAGGTTTTAACTAATTTACAATAGATCATAAATCATTCAAATGACTAGATGCAGATCCACCTTCATGCATCTTAGAACTAAATAATTTCTTTGTCAAATAAACTTTATTGAAGCACTAGGTTTTTCATATAAATTAGCAAGAGATTTCATTAACTCTATTGTAGATGTTGCTTTCGTAATATTGGAAGTCACGGATGCTTCCAGTGGCTCAATCTTATAGATCCAAAGCCTTTTGTCAAGAATCTTCCATTCTTCATCAGTCATCTTTGTAGGTCTAGAATTTTCATCCAACGGTAAGTACAAATCTCTTTGATAAAAATAATCCTCAATCTGCATATTACATAATTGATAATTTTGGCCATAAAACTTCTCTATCTTGTATTTGTTTTCTCCTACCATTGTTATAGCTCCCACTTAATCAAAAAACCCTATGTGATTAAATCTTTCAACACACAAAACCCTCAAACAAAGCTCTGATACCAGTTTTTGGGGTTAGCACACCGGTCAGTTGTATAGATAATATATCATATCTAAGCATACATGCAATAAAAGTGGATATTCTACCAGAAGAAATATACAAAACAAGAAATATAAATCAACACCAAATTTAACGTGGTTCACCCAATGTGGGCTACATCCACCAAGAAACAATCCAATATATTATCCAAAGCTTTCACAAGATATAAAGTTGAAGATTTATAATCTTCACACCTCTCATATGTACATTACTTTATTTCTCTTAAGATTTTTCTTCTTCTCCAAGAATTCTCTCTCTCACAATTATTCTCACAATAATTATCAACTTATTTTAATTCTTTCTTCTAAACCCTAGCTTTGATGCTTATATATGCATATAAAAACTTAGGTCACTTAGCCATGTAATTACAATCTATAAATCTACTTTTATACTAAAATTAGATCTAATTCTCATGAGTTAAATAAAACACTCACACATAGGTAATCGACGTTGGTTATCCCTTATTGATGTTGGTTCCTTCTTGATTTACCGATGTCGGTCATAGGTGACCAATGTCGGTCCCTCCATAACTGATGTTGGTTACTGTATTTTCCTACAAGTTTCATATTACATGATAATCTAAAGTAATTGAGATCCACAACTCAACATATATATTGCACACCGATTGTTGCACCTATGGAGATGAGACTACATTTATCTTGTTCGAGATCCATCTCTTGTGGTAAATTCCACTCTCTATAGGCAATTGATTGGGAGTCTCATTTACCTCACATATACTAGACCAAATATTATCTTTGTAATGAACTATCTTTCTAGGTTCATGCAAGAACCCGAGTTTATCATTGGAAGGCAAGCGTGAGAGAATCTTGAGATATCTCAAGGAACAAAGTGGATCTTGTTCTATAATACAAGAAGAATGAAAAATTCTTATTGTCGAGGATATTCAGATTCGGATCATGCGAGAAAACATTGATGAAAGGAAATCCACTTCAAGGTTTGTATTCTTTTTGGGATCTGGACCGATATCATGGGGTATCAATAAACAACACTTTGTTTCTCACTCTTCTACAGAAGTCGAGTATCGTTCTGTAGATGAAGTTATATGTGAAGCGATATGGCTACGTCACATACTTGAAGGACTTGGAATACCATAGGAAAAACCAATAACCTTGTATGTTGACAATGAAGGTGCTCTCAAATTTGTTCGCAATCCATTTTTTCATGAAATAAAAATCACATTCATGTACAAGTATATTCCATACATGAGCATGTCTTGAAACACAATATATAGCTTTATTTTTTCCCAACAGCTGAACAATGAGAAGATATCTTCACAAATTCACTTGCACGTGACAAATTTAAGTTGTTCAGAGAATTCCTCTCTTCATCCCTTGAGACAATGCAAAATTAAGGGGGTAATGTTAGGGTAAACATATTTTACCTAGGTTAATTTAGCATAGGTAAGTTAATTATTAAATTGTGGTAAGTTGTTATAAACCATAATTTAATTATATTTGGGAATAATATTCCCGTAGCATGTCATTTGAGTTGTTATATGGTTCAAACCATATATTTGTAATTATATGTGCACGGGTATGTTTATTGTTGCATTGTTGCAACATCTCGTTTGTCTACACATGGTTGTTCAATTCCTATAAGAATTACAACACATTCATTGTAATGTTGATTTGATTAATCATTAATAAAAGTACCAGGCTTCCACCCCTGTTCGCTACTTTCAAGAACATCCATGTGTATGCAATACCTGATTGCAATGTGTGTTCGTTTAACTTTGGATTTTTGAAATGTTTTCTCATTTTTTGTATTTTGTATTTTGTATTTTTTGAAAGGTGGGACTGACAAGGTCACTTGGCGTGATAAGATCCAACAACAATGTTAGAAATTTCCTTGATAAGGAAGACTAGGCATGTTTTCTTATCAAGATTCATATTATCCCCGATCTCAATGATCGTGGTGATCTCATATTCAATAGATGACTTTGTTTTATCATGAAACATGGATTTTTTGTGCGGGAGCTTGAGGTCCCTTTCCAAAGGGTTCTACACTTAGTGTCATACTTTATGGGTGCATTGATGTGCATTTTTGAAGCACATTTGATTCTAAATTTTAAGATTGTTTAAATTTTTGTGAGCTTTGGAGATCTTGGAATTTTTGATTTGAGCCTAATGAAGGAACCATTTTGGTTTCCTATAAGCCACTATGTGACTTTTCTGATCCCGAGAAGTGGGAGAAGAAATTGGATGAATAGAATTGATGTGAGAAATGACGACGGGTTTTCCAAAATCATTGATAGAAGAACAATATAATGGATGTAAAGGATATAATCAAAGAATTGAAGAGGATGGGCTACTGTGAGGTGTCCATAGACTAAAGATATAGGACTACAAGGATGTCTCCCTAAGATTGAAGATGAAGGACTACTTAGTGGCATCCCTAAGATGAAGATGAGGGGTTTTAGGACGTGCCCCAAAGTATAGAAGAAGATGGGATACCAAGAGGTGAGTCACATATAGATGATGTGGGGCTACTTGGAGGTGGCCCACATATAGAAGAATATATTAGGCTACTGGGTGGTGACTCAAGGTGAGAAAAAAATGGGTTACAGAAGGTGAGCCACAAATAGACCATGAAGGGAAACTTGGAGGTGCCCCATGTATAGAAGTAGATGATGGGCTACCATGTGGTGACCCAAGGTGGGATTGTGATGGAGGAATCCTAATAAATAAAGAATGATGTAAAGAAAAGATAAGATCTTCCTCAATGGACTTAGGATCTTGCTTAGTATTTCGATAATAGGCATCAATCTCTTTCTCCCAAAATGTGAATGTATCAAGGTCTAAAGAGGTTTCTTTCTCAAAACTTCTAGAGGAATGTCTTCATATACCCTCATAAACTCTCTAATATCTTCTTTAGTCCGAAATGAATCAATCGGTGTGGGTAGTTTTTCTACCACCATAGGTTTATTAGATGAATGTGACATGGGATTTGACGTGGATGATTGATTAGAAGCACTTTGAGTCAAAGAGATCTTCGACAAAAGAAGGGGTCTTTAAGATGATCGAGAAATGAGGTCCTGTGAAGATAGGGAGGACCGTGACTTAGGATTCCTATTAGAGGAATAATTCAGATTGGAATCTTCATAAGAATCGGAAGAATTGGAATCATTGGGATTGGAATATTCAAAAGTATCATAAGAATCAAAATCATACCACTTACCATGAGTTGAAGATGGGAGAAGAGGTAAGTGAATAGGATCTTTACTAGGAAGAATCAAACGAGGTCTATAATTGATAGGCATCCTTTGATGGGAATGTTGAAACCTAGGTTCTTTACTCTCATAAGTATGCAGAGCTACATGATAATCGAGTCTTTGTTGGCACGTGCCTAGACATAGATATTCTAGGGGATATCACATGGGTTTATTGTTTTGACATGTTCAATAGGTGTATCTACACAACCAATAGAGAGCATCAAAATGATTCTCCTTATTATACACATAATTAGCATTCTTGTCTTAATTATGTTTAAAAAAATTATTCGTATTGGGGATGTTTTAAGAGTGGATGAATCCATCTCCACATCACCACTTTCGTTTAAGTCATGGATGTAGTATTGCAACTTCAAACACTTATCTATTTTGTGACCTTTAACGCGGTGGAATTGGCAATATACATTATCTCCAAACCATTATGGTTTAGGTGTGTCATCCTCATAAGGCATAGTTTCAAGAGATCTAACCATATAAACCACCTCTAGTTATTTTATTATAGATGACATTGAGTCATATAAAGGAGTAAAAGTATGTCGTTTATACTCCATAGGTGGAGATCCTTTTGCAAGATTCAAAGGAGTGTTGTTTTAAATGGATTGTACTCGTTTAGAGTCTAGTATCTCATCACTAACAATGTTTTAATTCCTATTTTGAACAAATTTTGGTTTATCGTTAGATTTAGAATCGTTGTGTTTGCGGGAGAAATGTTTTAGAGTCCCCCTAGCTAACAATTCCTTTTCAATTTGACTCCCTTTTTATTTACCTCTTCAAATGTGTTGCCACAATGCATTTGCATGTGGAATGTAATGTCTGGATGGAGGTTAGGAACAAATATTCCTATTAGCTATTTTTTGGGTATGGAGCAAGGAAAGTGGCTAGCTAATCCTCTCCATCGTTGTAAAAATGCAATGAATTTTTCGTTTCTTAGCATTGCAGAGATCTAACATGGTAAAAGTATTTTCTATATTCAAAGATTAGTGTCGTATGAAACTTTCTACTAGTTCTAGCCATGTTGATATAGATCCCTTGGGGATGTGTATAAACCATTCTAGCATCGTTGCTCCCAAAATTTGTGGAAAGAGGTGCATAAAATAATTGTCATTGAATGCAACCTCTTGACATGCCATATAAAAATATTAAATATAGTCATGAGGGTCACCTTTTCCCTTATATTTATCAAATTTTGGAAAATAAAAATGTCTTGGGAAAGGTACTTATAGCATGGCTTTGTCAAATGGGTAAGGACATAACTCATCAAACTGGTATTTTTTGTTATTGTTACCGTTTGACCCTCTTATAACGCTTTAAGGGCATTCTTCATTGTTGACCACTCTTGATTTAAAATTGGATCTTATGTGGGTTGTGTAGCCTATATGAAGGGTTAAATCTAGGTGTATTCCCACATCTATTATCTACGAGAAATTATTCGTGGGGGTCTTTACGTGTCTCCCGTCAAGGAGTGTTTATTGGGAACTCGTAAAATGAAGTTTTTGATTTTGATTTTGGTATAAATTGTTTCAAAAAATTTGGTTGTTCCTTATGTATATGTGATGCCAAACTTACCAATTGGCGATCGAGGGATTTGACCTATTATTCTAACATCACCTCTTTAATAGGTATTTTGGGAGGATATTTGTTAGGAGAAGGTTGTGCATGATGAACATGGTCTTCATGATTTTCACAATAAACCCTAATTGTAGGTATGTTATAGTCCCCATTGTTTTTGAGAGGCATATCATCATTATTCTATCGTCCAGAAGTAGAAGCATGACCTGGGTTCAATATCTCATTAAGAGTGTGATGAGGGTGGTCTACTTCTTCTCCCTGAACCATTTCGGTGATAAGAGAATGGTCTACTGTGGAAGGTAACTTAGACCCTAGTTCCACAACACGCATAAAAACTTCATGTTTTTTGTGAAAAATGTAATCGTCAAAATGGGTGAAATGAATCTCTGCATCCACACGAGGAGAATCCTTCTCTACACCACTATGGTCAACCATGAGATTATCCTCTAAAAGAGGGTTGTCACCTCCAAATATATTGGCTTCTAACTTTTTGGACCCGATTCTCTTGTAGTAGGAATTACTTAAAATTAGAAGGTACACCATGAAATATTTCCACTAAGATTTATTAAAAAGGGACCTGGTCAAATTTGTGCAAAGTAATGACCCTAAGTCATTAAAAAAATGGTGACACTAAAATACCCATAAAGTAAATAGGTCAATGTGAACTTAAGAATTAAATAATAATATACCCTAGAAAGGTGATGTATGACACAAGTTTTTCTAGAACACTACAATGATGTATAATACTCAAAATTTAGTTACACAAAAAGTTTATTCTCTAAGATTTATCTAGATAGGTTTCAGAACCAAATAGTGACAACACAATATTACCAGTTAGCTCAAGTTTGCAACAAACAAGGCCTAAATGATAACAAAATGTTGACGCGGTCTTCTAACTAGGTATACTAAAAGCACTTTCTAAACACTAACAAAGTCTAAGACTTGTACAATGGATTATAATAATGTGGGCAACAGTAATAATGACACTATTTGAACATGTGAACCAAGCTTTTGGGAAAGCAATATTTTTAGTGTCAAAATGATGTTATCGCGATGCTAACAATGTATCCTCAACACTCACAAAACTCAAGACAAATCTAGGATGTAAAAACTATGTCTAAGTATAACAAGAAATTGCTAAGTGTGCGAACAACGTAACTCTACAATATAGAGATTTAAGCCTAATTTCACAATGGAAACAAGACGTAAATATCTCAATTGTATGGCTACAATGTGGGAAGTGTAACAACTCAAAAGAAGAAAAGGATGAAATCACCTAACTACGATGATAATAAGTCTCAAATATGGGTCTTTGAGACAAGGGGGCCTACTAGATCGTAAGTACGTACCATGCACACTTTCAACACTTGCACTTTAGCATTGCAACCTAGTCATGCAAGTAGAATACAAAAGTGGTGGACACGTGATATCTAGCGATATCCGGTATATGTTGTTTCCTTTTGTCCAAAAATGGGCAACAAGAAAACAAAGGTGTAGACCAAATGGTGTTGAAATAAACTTGGTGTTATTTTGGCAGAGTTTCACCTTATCTTAGGACAAGTGAAAAACTAGGACAAAATGACACTAAGTAGATTTCGTGATGAAATGTCACGTGGTTTCAACTTTAAGAGATTATTTCCCTTGTTCAAAAATAATAGTTTGAATCTAACAAATTTTTCACTTTGTGAGAGCACTCAAGTATACTATCTAAGACAAAAACAATGGCTCTAAGCCGTGCAAGCTTCCTAGGTGGTTCTCTCTCTAGGTGTCACAAGATATCTATGGTGAGATCCATTTACCCAAAAAGCCACACTAACTAATTTGGGATTATCTTGGCTTTAATTTATCCCCTTCAGTATAATGAGCACCAAAGTGCGTTCAGTTATACTTTCATTGGGGTCACAATACAGATATCTTTGACTCTAATCTTACCAAGGCATACTAGACAAGTCGGTAATGGATCACCTTCTGTTTCCTTTCACAAGGTTCCCTCTTACATGAAGTACTTTAGAGTTCCTAGGACCACCCACATTCTTGTAGCTTAAGGATTATGCCAAAGGGGTTATGTCCTAGTTAAGCGGAAGAGTCATAGCTCTTAACCAAGACTCGTGCAAAATACAATGTGATGATTGTGGTGTATTTTTTTATCTTTTGGATTAAGTAATGTGGTTTTTTCCACCTTTGGCAACCTACAAGCACATGTGTAGTTAGAAAAATTGTTTAAGTCCTTTTTTTTACTATTTTTAGGTCCTTCAAAAAAAAATTAGTAGTTTCAAAAAGATTCACAATATCATAGGAAAATAACCATGAAAATGCTTGTAAATAAACTATCTACCATCAAACTTTGAAAAAGCAAGGTTTATTCCCAATTAATCCAAGTGCTTCTTAATGAAAAGACTAAAATTTCTTTTGATTCCCAAGATCACACTAGGTGCAAGGGAAGAGCATACACAATTTTTAGTCTTGATTGTTTATCAAATGAAAAATATCTTAAACTAAAAGATCAAGCATATGTCAAAACATGAAAGTTTGTTCCCTTAAGCAAAAAATGAAGGATGATTGTTCCTACTTACTCCCAAGAAGCCAAAAAAAAAATTTAGAGGTGCTTTTTTTCTCAAGATCACACTAGGTGCAAGAGAAGAGAATACACAAGTCTATTCCAAACTTAATCAAAATATAAAAACACAATTACTCCTTAAACTCTAACCCAATTTTCTCAAAAAAACCCTTTATCAAATCCTAGGATAATATTGTTAAGAACATTGCTCTAAAATCATTAATTTGATAAAAACAACATCTAAAAACACTTAAAAACTGATAAAAATCATAAAATTGAAGTTATGGAATTTTGAAAAAAATTTACCTTGATGCACAAGCACCCCTATTAGTGCATAGGTGCTCACAGTCATGCACAGATGCCTCTGTGTCATTTTTCACAATTCAATAATGCACACACTTCCAGTGAGGCACATGCACTCACATTCATGCACAAGGACTCACAGTCATGCACAACTTCTCACAAATCATCATGCTGGCACCCCTCTGTCATTTTTCTCACGATAATGATGCATAGGTGCTTGCAAAGTGAGACACACAGTGCTCACATGATCATACACAAACGACTTTTTTCTGTAGATTCTCAAAAATTTGAGTTTTGAAACAATTTTTTTGAAAAAGGTCCAATATTTGGGTTTTCTTGGAAATTTTGACAGAGCTTCGCCTCATTATATCTTGCAAAAATCAAGAAAACACAAATTATACCACTAATTTAGTTGAAACAACTTCTACAAAATACAAATTGATCTAAAACTCTGAAAATTTACTCTAAAACTTTGAAATTAATCTAAAAAGCTTGAGAAACTAATCTAAAAACCTTAAAAAGTATACTAGAAAGCTTGAAAGTAAACTAGAAAACTTGAAATTAATCTAGGAAACTTAAAACTAATCTAAAACTTTGAAATGAAAAACTTTAAAACTAGGTTAAAAATGAAAGCACCCCAAAAATTACAAAGCAAACTACAAAGCTAAACAAGGAAGGCTAACACCATTGCCACCTAATTAGCTAGGGCTCTAAGTCTAGGAATGTAACATTAAGATAGAAGCTTAAAATAATGCCTAATTAGTATGAAAACAATGCAAAACTAACTAAACATGCCTACTAATATGATCAATTACCTAACATGGGCCTAAATAGACATAAGGGGCAATCAAATGGTTATGGTTGCTACTCAAACAATGGTGAAATGACCTCTCCAAATGACTTGTTAAGTCACTTAAGATATTCATCTATTAACCTTGTTGAAGGTTTTAAGCAAGGATTAGACTTGGCTTAGAAATCATATGTATTATATGAGATGCAAATCAAAGCATGGTGTGTATGTAAAATATAAAGGAATGAGGTGCACTCTTTTTATAGTTTTCCGTTTGGGAGAAACTTGTATTTTGGTGCATATGGGACTAAAATTCCCAAATTAGATTATAATTACTAATCATGATTAGGCCTTACTAATCATAATTAGTGAATTACCAAGTGATTAAGTAGTATGGAGCCTTAATCGACCGCTTAGAGTCAACTAGGAGGCTAGGATAAGCTTTTGAAGCTTGTTGAGACGTTGTGGAGGTGAATGGAGTGATTTTGAGTGGTTGGAAGAGAGGTTTGAGTCAATACTAGGGCATATTGACCAAATCAAAGGGAAAATAGGCTTAATTAGCTTATAATCGCTAATTTTTGTTTTGAAGAGGATTTTGACTTATGATTCACCTTAAAGTGGCATCCTGGATGCGAATGGGATTTGGTGATCAATGAAATGCTTGTTAACCGACCAAAGTGGCAAGAAACATTAGTTAATTAGTAAATATCACTAATTATAATGGAATTGGGAAGAATAAGAGTGATTTGCGTGCATTTTGGAAATAAGATTGCAAAAGAGGAATTTAGGTGTCTACATTTGCCCTGTTTGAGGTGAAGTTAGTGACTTCACTTCAAATATAGTAGACAAGCATAAAAAGGTAAATTTTTGAAGAAAAATTAGTAGGATGAAAGATGCCCCCTCGAGTGTCGATGGGGTGATAGAAGAAGTCAATCGACGATTGAAAATATGATTGAAATGGATAGAATAAAATAGGTTAGAATGGGCGCAAAACCCTCAAGTATTGAGAAGGAATAAGGATAGGGATAAATGTGGTTGTTTATTGCCCTGGGAGATTTTTTAGAAGAAAAATTAGTAATCTTAATAAATTATAATGGAGAAGAAATGATTAATTGAGAAATATAGGATAAGCCCAATCTTTGCATCAAACCTTTCAATAAGCAACCTATTTATATCAGTTTCCCCCTAGGTCTACATCATCGGCCTTTATTGAAATGAAAAAAAAGTGTAAGATAATATGAAGATCTAAATTACTAAAATTTGTCTATTGTTACGTAACTCCATGCAACATACATAATGCAATGCAATACGAGAAAGTAAAATGATGCCTAATAATGCAACATACACAATGCAATGTTATACAATTAAGTAAAATTATGCTTAACTCAATGCAACATACACAATGCAATGTAATACGAGAAAGTAAACCAACTAACCTAATAGAGAAACAAACACAATCACATATACTCAAACAAAAAATGTTCAAGACAGTTGTACCAATGTTTTTGTTATCAAGCTATAGTTCTCGAATGTTCGTGTTGTAACGAAAAGGGTTAAAAATGATGCCCCAAACAATAACACATGCGAGGGAAAAATAGAGGACACAAGTAGTCCCATGGAAAGCATTCGTGCATTATGACACAATACCTGAAAACTCATTTTTGCATGGGAGTACCGACATAATAAGAAAACCCAACTTTGTTAATGGAGGTGGATCATGATGATCTACATGTCGTTTGAGACAAGAACAAGCAAGAACATTAGAAAGATGGTTTTGTAGGACCAATTTCAATGTTGAGGATAATGCAGTGATACAGGCTTTAGCTATATGCAATGACTTTAAAAATTACAAACCATAAACTTTTGGTATATCTAAAGCTAAAATTAATGTTAGCATTTTGTATCTTGATTCAATACCTTTCCAACACAAAAATAATGGAGTTGTTTCGAGGTTGGGAGTAAAAGTTATGGTTTGTGCAATGATGGGTACACCTACGCACTTAGGGAGTGCCCTGTGTTGGCCTCCTTTTTGGATTTTATTGGGCAGCATGGGAGCTTGGGCCCTGTGTTGTGCAATTTTTAAGTTTTTTGTTATTTTCCGAGGCAAACATGGGTGTGTGCCCTGTTTTGAGTGATTTTTGAGTTTTTTTGCATTTGCTTATCAACATGGGCACCAGGCGCATGTGCCTGAGAATTTTTTTGGGTTTTTTAGCATTTTTCTTCCTAGCATGGGCACGTGGATACTGTCTCTTTGAGAAATTTTTTCTTTTGTGAGATTTACTCCAACATGGGCGCTCGAGTGTATGCTAAGAAAATTTTTGCTTTTGTCATATTTACTCACAGCATGGGCACTCGAGTGCCTGTTTTGAGCAATTTTTTTAAATTTTTGCATTTTGTGTTTCAAAGGGCATCTATGCTAACCCTCCTTCTTGAGTTTTTTTTTTTTTGAGGCAACATGGGTGCCTGGGCACCTATGTTGTGCATAAGTGTTCATCATGGGCGCCTTGGCATCCGCACAACACCGAATGCACTACTTATCTTCTAGAGGCTATAACATTTTCTCCTAACCTTGAAACGAATCCATTTTTTTACGTTGGAAAGGTATTGAAGTTAACTACACAATGCCAACATAAATTTAGGGTTTTGAATTTATTTTAAGAATTCATTTGGGATTTTGAATTTGTCTCACCAATTTGTTTATTTGGATGTTTTGACTTTTTAGACTAACATATTTGAATGTTTTGGGAGTTTTTGAAACATATTTGAATTTTTTTTATTTGCTAGAATATTTCTGAAGCTATGTACAAAACAAAGGAATTTGGATGCCCCAAAGTGATAGATATGGGATGTACAAGGAAGAATGCAACACGTATGCGCAAGAAAGTGAAGATGTGAAATTCCCCGTGTTAGATGGGAATATTCAAAGGAAAAATATTCACACACAGAAGTTGGATCAAGGCCAATATAGATAGGTTCAACATGATGATGAACTTAACCCAATGACGTGCTAGGAAGGAGCAAGGATGCCCCCAAGCATAAGTTGGCCAAGAAGCACATGATAGAAAGAAGTAGAAGATTGTTTTTTTGTGAAAGGGGCAAAGGTTCCCAACAACATGACAAAAAGGAAATATTATACACATGTATGTTCTGAACTAAGTAGAAGAACAATGTGAATTTTTGAATGTATCTTAGAATCCTCGTGATGAAGAAGAGATTAGCCAAAGGCACAAATCGTGAGACAAGATACAAGACTAGAGTAAGAGTCTGAACAAGGTCCAAAAAAGGACACTTGGTAACATACTAATCATGTTTTCTCATAGAGATCCAAAGTGTGTGTACATGGAAATTTATTACATCTTGAAGGGAAGATTTGATAGACAACAAGTGAAGACACCCTAGCCAATGTGTAGGAATGATTTATTTTTCAAAGTTGATTTTTATGAATGGATTGTGGAAGGAGAGTCATACATTTCTCTATTGTCATCCATGCATCCATAGCCCCTACAAATATGCATTTGATTCTAATCACAACATTTCTCTACTCCCAGATTCGGGCATTAATAACCATGGTAGATATTATTGGAAATACCCCAAGAGAGAGTTATATATCAATTTGTTTTCACTTTTAGCATTTGCTTTCAGCTTTGTGATTTTGATTTGATTTATTCTTTTACTTTCTGAAAAATTATTTCAACTCTCTTGTTTTACAAGGGGTTAAGAACCACTAATGGCTTGATAGAAGGAGGCGGAAGTGATTATGATGATGACATTGGCTAGTGTCAAAAATATATCCAAAATTTCTTCGCAACAAGTTTTTTAGATGTTAATTGTGATACGATCTCTATAAGGTCAATTGTTCTTTAATTTACCAAGGTGATAAAATACCAAGGCCAAACAAATACCATAGAGATAACTGTCATAAAATGCGTGCGAATAGGCTAACCAAAATATCACTAAAGTG
Organism: Taxus wallichiana var. yunnanensis; assembly: GCA_018340775.1. NCBI lineage: Eukaryota > Viridiplantae > Streptophyta > Pinopsida > Cupressales > Taxaceae > Taxus > Taxus wallichiana. The sequence continues at coordinate 981,034,389 of CM031237.1, read as the reverse complement.
ATGAAAATAGTAGGAAGACTTGCAAAAGAAGAGCAAGAAAGGGAAGAAAGAACATCCATGTGTATGTAATACCTTATTGCAATGTGTGTTCATTTACCTTTGGATTTTTGAAATTTTTTCTCATTTTTAGTATTTTATATTTTTTAAAAGGTGGGACCGAAAAGGTCATTTGGTGTGATAAGATCCAACAAAATGTCAGCAATTTTCTTGATAAGGAAGACTATGCATTTTTGCTTATCAAGATTCATATTATCCCTGATCTCAATGATCTTGGTGAGATCATACTCAATAGATGACTGCAATTTATCATGAAACAAGGATTTTTTTATGGGATATTAAGGTCCCTTCTAGAGGTTTATACACTTTACGCCATACTTATGGGTTCGTTGATGTGAATTTTTTTTAGGAGCGTTTGATTCTTAACTTTAAGATTTTTTAAATTTTTGTGAGATTTGGAGCTCTTGGAATTTTTATCTACTCCTAATGAAGAACCGTTTTGGTTTCTATAATCCACTATGTGACTTTTCTAATCCCGAGAAGTGGGAGAAGAAAGTGGGTGAATAGAATTGATGTGAGAAATGATGGTGGGTTTGTACAATCATAGATAGAAGAACAATATGATGGACTTAAAGGATACAGCTAAGAGAATTGAAGAGGATGGGCTACGGAAGGTGTCTCATAAACTGAAGATAAAGGACTACAAGGATGTGGCCCTAATATTGAAGATGAAGGACTTCCTGGTGGCATCCCTAAGATTGAAGATGAGGGGGTTTTAGGATTTTCCCAGTATAGACAAATATGGGCTACCATGAGGTGAGCCACATATACATGATGTGGGGATACTTAGAGGTGGCCCACTTATACAATAAGATGATGGGTTACCATGTGGTGACCTAAGGTGAGAAAAAAATGGGCTACTAGAAGGTGAGCCATAAAGAGACATTAAAGGGCAACTTGGAGGTGCCCTACATATAGAAGAAGATGATGGGCTACCATGTGGTGACCCAAGGTGGGGTTGCGATGGAGGAATCTTGATAGATAAATAATGATATAAAGAAAAGATAAGATCTTCCTCAATGGTCTTAGGATCTTCCTTAGTATTTCGATAAAATGCATCAATCTCTTCCTCCCAATATGTGAATGTATCAAGGTGTAAAGAGGTTTCTTACTCAAAAATTCTAGAGGAATGTCTTCATGTACCCTCATAAATTCTCTAATGGCTTCTTCATTCTGAAATGAATCAATTGCTCTCGGTAGTTTTTCTACCATAAGAGGTTGATTGAATGAATGTGACATGGGAGTCAGCTTTACATGGATGATTGATTAGAAGGACTTTAAGTTAGAGAGCTCTTCAAAAGAAGAAGGGCTCATTGAGGTGACTAAGAAATGAGGTCCTGCGAAGACGGGGAGGATCGTGACTAAGGAGTCATATTAGAGATATAATTCGGATTGGAATTTTTAGAAGAATGAGAAGACTTAGAATCATTGGGATTAGAATCTTTAGAAGAATGAAAATTATACCACTTACCATGAGTTGAAGATGGGGAAAGAGGTAAGTGAACGAGTTCTTTAGCACAAAGAATCAAATGAGGTCTAGTTGTGATAGGAATCCTTTGATGGGAATGTTGAAACCTAGGTTTCTTCTTTTGTCATAAGTATGTGGAATAAAGACATGATAATCAATCTTTTTTGGCACATTCCAAGACATAGATAGTCTAGGGAATATCACAGTGTTTATTGTGTAGACATGTTCAATAGGTGTATGTACACAACCAATGAGACCATCAAAATTATTCTCCTTATTATACACATAATTAGCATTTTTGTCTTGATTATGTTTAGGAAAAGTCTTTGTATTGGGGATTTTTAGGAGTGGATGAATCCATCTCCACATCACCACTTTTGATTAAGTCATGGATGTAGTGTTGTAAATTCAAACACTTATCATTTTTTGACCTTTAACGCAGTGGAATTGGCAATATTCATTATCTCTAAACCATGATGGTTTAGGCGTGTCATCCTCATAAGGCATAGTTTCAGGATATCTAACCATATTAACCACCTCTAGTTGTTTTAGTATTGATGACATTGAGTCAGATAAAGGGGTAAATGTAAGTCACTTATACTCCATAGGTGGATCTCCTTGCAAGCTTCAAAGGAGTGTTGTTTTGAATGGCTTGTACTCGTTTTAGATCTACTATCTTATCACTAACAACTTTTTTGTTCCTATTTTGAACAAATTTTGGTTTATTGTTAGATTTATAATCGTTGTGTTCGCAGGAGAAAGGTTTTAGAGTCCCCTAGCTAAAAATGCCATTTCAATTTCACTCCCTTTTCCTATTACCTCTTCAAATACATTTCCACAATGCATTTGCAAGTGGGAACGTAATGTCTTGATGGAAATTGGGAACAAATATGCCTATCAGTTGATTTTTAGGAATGGATCAAGGAAAGTGGCTAGCTAATCCTCTCCATCTTTGTTTACATGCAGTGAATTTTTCGTTGTTTCATTTCTTAGCATTTTAGAGATCTAACATGGTAACATCATTTTCTATATTGAAAGAGAAGTGTCGTACGAAACTTTCTACTAGTTCTAGCCATGTTGATATGGATCCCTTAGGGATGTGTACAAACTATTCTAGCGTTGTTTGCTCCTAAACTTCATGGAAAGAGGTGCATAAGATAATTGTCGTTGAATGCAACCTCTTGACATGTCATATAAAAATCTTTAATATGGTCATGAGGGTCACCTTTTCCCTTATATTTATCAAATTTTGGAAAATCAAAATGTCTTGGGAAAGGTACTTGTAGCATGGATTTATCAATGGGTAAGGACATAACTCATCGAACCGGTATTTCTTGTTATTATTATCGGTTTGGCCCTCTCATAAAACTTGAAGGGTGTTCTTCATTGTTGACCACTCTTGATTGAAAAGTTGATCTTGCATGGGTGGTGTAGGCCTATACAAAGGGTTAAATCTAGGTGTATTCCCACCTCTATTCTCTGCGAGAAATTATTTGTAGGGGCCTTTGTGTGTCTCATGTCGATGAGTGTTTATTGGGAACTCATAAAATGAAGTTTTTGGTTTCACTTACAAGTATATCTTATTTCAAAAAAAATGGTTTTTCCTTATATATATGTGATGCAAAAATTTCCAATTGGCGAGTGAGGGCTTGGACCTGTTGTTCTAATGTCACCTCTTTAATAGGTACTTCAGGATGATCATCATTTGGAGAAGGTTGCACATGATGAACATGGTCTTCATGATCTTCACAATGAACCCTAATTGTAGGTATGTGATAGTCCACGTTGTTTTCAAGAGGAACATCCTCATTATTTTTCATCTAGAAGTGGAAGCATGACTTGGGTTAAATATCCCGTTAAGAGTGTGACGAGGGTGGTCTACTTCTTCTCCTGAAACCATGTCAGCAATAAGAGAAGGGTCTACTTATGGAAGGTAACTTAGCCCCTAGTTCCACAACACGCATAATAACTTCATGTTTGTTGTGAAAAATGTAATCATCAAAATGGGAGAATTAAGCTTTGCATCTGCACGAGGAGAATCCTTCTCTCCACCACTATGGTCAACCATGAGATTATCCTCTAAAAGAGGGTTGTCACCTCCAAATATATTGGCTTCTAATTTTTCGGGACCCCATTCTCGTAGTAGGCATTACTTAAAATAGAAGGTACAACATGAAATATTTCCACTAAGGTTTATTAACAAGGGACCCTGGTTAAATTTATGTAGCGTAACGACCCTAAGTCATTAAAAACAATGGTGACTATAAAATAGCCACAAATTCAATAGGTCAACATGAACTTAAGAATTAAATAATAAGATACCCTAATAAGGTAATGTATGACATATTTTTTTCTAAGACACTACAATGATGTATAATACTCAAAATTTAGTTACACCAAATATTTTATTCTCTAAGAGTTATCTAAAGAGGTTTGTAACCAAATAGTGACAACACAATATTACCAGTTAGGTCAAGTTTGCAACAAACAAGGCCTATATGATAAGGAAATATTAACGCGATCTTCTAACAAGGTATAATAAAATTGAGTTTCTAAACACTAACAAAGTCTAAGTCTTGTAAAATGGATGATAATAATGTGAGAAGCTTAACGACACTATTTGGACATGTGAGCCAAGATTTCAGGAAAGAAATATTTTTAGTGTCAAAATGTTGTTATCTCGATGCCAAAAATGTATCCTCAACATTCACAAAACTCAAGACAAAGCTAGGATGTAAAAACTACATCTAATTATAACAATAATTTTCTAAGTGTGTGAACAACATAAATCTACAATATAGTGATTTAATCCTAATTTCACAATGGAAACAAGATGTAAATATCTCAATTCTATGGCTACAATGTGGGAAGCGCAACAACTCAAAAGTAAAAATCATGAAATCACCTAACTACGATGATAATAAGTCTCAAATATGGGTCTTTGAGACAAGGTGGCCTAGTGGATCATAAGTACGTACCATGCACACTTTCAACACTTGCGCTTCGGCATTGCAACCTAGTCGCACAAGTAGAATACAAAAGTGGTGGACATGTCATATCTAGCAGTATCTAGTATATGTTATTTAATTTTTTCCAAAAATGGGAAACAAGAAAACAAAGGTGTAGATAAAATGGTGTTGAAATAAACTTGGTGTTATTTTGGTATAGTTTCACCTTGTCTTAGGACAAGTGAAAAACTAGGAAAAATGACACTAAGTAGATTTCATGATGAAATGTCACATGGTTTCAACTTTAAGAGATTCTTTCCCTTGTTTGAAAAACAAGAGTTTGAATCTAAAAAAGTTGTCACTTTGTGAGAGCACTCAAGTATACTATCTAAGACAAAAACAATGGCTCCAATCCGCAAGCTTCCTAGGTGGTGATCTCTCTAGGTGTCACACTATATCTATGGTGAGATCAATTTACCCAAAAATTCACACTAACTAATTTGGGATTATCTCGGCTTTACTTTACCCCCTTCAAGTATAATGAGCACCAAAGTGCATTCAATTATACTTTCACTGGGGTCACAATACAGATATCTTTGACTCTAATCTCACCAAGGTGTACTAGACAATTCGGTAGTGTGGAGCACTTTCCTGTTTCATTCACAAGGTTCCCTCTTGCGTGAACTACTTTAGGGTTCCTAGGACCACCCCCATTTTTGTAGCTTAAGTATTATGCCAAAGGGGTTATGTCCTAGTTAAGTGGACGAGCCATAGCTCTTAACCAAAACCTACAAATACAATGTGATGATTGTGGTATATTTTTTATCTTTTGGATTAAGTAATGTGGTTTTGTCCACCTTTGGCAACCTACAAGCACACGTGTAGTTAGAAAAATTGTTTAAGTCCTCCTTTCTTTGACTAGCATTAGGTCCTTCACAAAATGGTTAGTAGTTTCAAAAAGATTCACAATATCATAGGAAAATAACAATGAAAAATTCTTGTAAATCAACTAACTACCATCAAACTTTGCAAAAACAAGGTTTATTCCCAATTAATCCAAGTGCTTCTTAATGAATAGAATAAAATTTCTTTTGATTCCCAATATCACACTAGGTGGAAGGGAAGAACATACACAAGTTTTAGTCTCGATTATTTATCAAATGAAAAAGCTCTTAAACTAAAAGATCAAACATATATCAAAACATGAAATTTGTTTCCTTAAGCAAAGAATGAAGGATTATTGTTCCTACTTTCCCCAAGAAGAAAAAAAATTGGTTTAGAGGTGATTTTGGTTCTCAAGATCACACTAGGTGCAAGAGACGAGCATACACAACTCTATTTCAAACTTAATCAAAGTATGAAAACACAATTACTCTTAAACTCTAACCCAATTTGCTCAAAAAGCCTTTATCAAATCCTAGGATAATTTTGTTAAGAACTTTTCTCTAAAATCATTAGTTTGATAAAAAAATAGCATCTAAAAACTCTTTAAAACTGATAGGAATCATAAAATTAAAGTTCTAGAATTTTGAGAAAATTTTACCTTGATGCACAAGCACCCCTACTAGTGCACAGACGCTCACAGTCATGCACAGTTTCCCTCGGTCATTTTTCACAATTCAATGATGCATGGGGCTTCCAAAGGTGAGGCACAGTGCACTCACAATCATGCACAGGTGCCCCTCTATTATTTTTCACATAGTTAATGATGCACAGGAGCTTCCAAAGTGAGGCATGACGCTCATAATCATGCACATGAATCTTTTTCCCGTAGATGGTCAAAAATCCAAGTTTTTTTTTTTTTAAAAGGTCCAATCTTTAGGATTTCTTGGCAATTTTGATAGGGCTTTGCCTCCTTATATCCTGCAAAAAGTAAGAAGACACAACTTTTACCACTAATCTATTTGAAATAACTTCTAAAAAATCAAATTTATCTAAAACTTTGAAAATTTACTCTAAAACTTTGAAATTAATCTAAAACGCTTCAGAAAACTAATCTAAAAAGCTTTAAAATTATAATAGAAAGCTTGAAATTAAACTAGAAAAATTTCAATTCATCTAAGAAACTTGAAACTAATCTAAAACTTTGAAACTAGTTTTAAAATATTTAAAAATTGAATGCAATGGGGTATGGTCTGCCGAGGCGTGCCAAATGAAAGCACCCCAAACTTTACAAAGCAAACTACAAAGCTAAAAAGTAAGGCTAACACTATTGCCACCTAATTAGCTAGGGATCTAAGTCTAGGAATGTAACATTAAGATAGAATCTTAAAATAATGCCTAATTAGTATGAAAATAATGCAAAAACTAACTAAACATGCCTACTAATATGATCAATTACCTAACATGGGCCTAAATAGACCTAAGGGGCAATCAAATGGTTTTGATTGCTACTCAAACAATGGTGAAATGACCTCTCCAAATGACTTGTTAAGTCACTTTAGATTATTCATCTACTAACCTTGTTGAAGATTTTAAGCAAGGATTAGACTTGGCTTAGAAATCATATGTATTATATGAGACGTAAATCAAAGCATGGTGTGTATGTAAAATATAACGGAATGAGGTGCACTCTTTTTATAGTTTTCCTTTTGGAAGAAACTTGTATTTTGTTGCATGTGGTACTAAAAGCCCCAAATTAGATTAGAATTTCTAATTATGATTAGGCCTTGTTAATCATAATTAGTGAATTACCAAGTGATTAAGAGGTGTGGAGCCTTAATTGACCGCTTAGGGTCAACTAGGAGGCTAGGATAAGTTTTTAAATCTTGTTGAGACATTGTGGAGGTGAATGGGGTGATTTTGAATGGTTGGAAGAGGGGTTTGATTCAATACTAGGGAATATTGACCAAATAAAGGGAAAAATAGGCTTAATTAGCTTATAATCGCTAATTATCATTTTGAAAAGGATTTCGACTTACGATTCGTCGTAAAGTGGCATCCTAAATGCGAACATATTTGGTGATTAGCAAAATTCTTGTTAAGCTGACCAAAGTGGCAAGAAACATTAGTTGATTAGTAAAGATCACTAATTATAATAGAATTGAGAAGAATAAGAGTGATTTGCGTGCGTTTATGCAATAAGATTACAAAAGTGGAATTTCGGTGTCTACATTTGCCCCTGTTTGAGGTGAAGTTAGTGACTTCACTTCAAATATAGTAGACAAACATAAAGAGGTAAATATATGATGAAAAATTAATAAGATGAAAGATTCCCCCTCGAGTGTCGATGGGGTGATATAAGAAGTCAATCGACAATTGAAAATATGATTGAAATGGATAGAAGAAAATAGGTTAGAATGGGCGCGAAACCCTCGGGTATTGAGAAGGAATAAGGATAGGGATAAACGTGGTTGTTTATTGTCCTCGGGTGAGTTTTTAGGAGAAAAATTAGTAATGGTAATAAATGATAATGGAGAAGAAATGATTAATTGAGAAATATAGGACAAACCCAATCTTTGCATCCAACCTTTCCATAAGCAATCTGTTTATATCGGTTTTCCCTAGGTCTACATCATCGGCCTTTATTGAAATGAAAAAAATCTAAGATAACATCAAGAGATAAATTACTAACATTTGTCCATTGCTACATAAATCCATGCAACATACATAATGCAATGCAATACGAGAAAGTAAAATGATGCTTAACTCAATGCAACATTCACAATGTAATGCAATACAAGTAAGTAAAATGATGCTTAACTCAATGAAACATACATAATGCAATGCAATACGCCTAAGTAAACCAGCTAACCTAATAAATAAACAAGCACAATCACATATACTCAAACAAACAACATTCAAGATAGGTGTACCAATGTTTTTTTTATCAAGTTGTAGTTCCCGAATGTTCGTGTTGTAACGAAAAGGGTTAAAAATGATGCCCCAAGCAATAACACATGCGAGGGAAAAACGGAGGACACAAGTAGTCCCATGGAAAGAATTCATGCATTATGACATAGTACCTGACAACTCATTGTTGCATGGGAGTACTAACATAATAATCAGACCCATCTTTGTTAATGGAGGTAGATCACGATGATCTACATGTCATTTGAGACAATAACAAGCAAGAACATTAGAAAGATGGTTTTACACGACCAATTTCGATGTTGAGGATAATCTAGGTGATATAGGCGTTAGCTGTATGCAAGCCCTTTAAAAAATTAAAAACCATAAATTTTTGGTATATCTAAAGCTAAAATTAATGTTACCATTGTGTAACTTGACTCAATACCTTTCCAATGCAAAACAAACCGAGTTGTTTCGAGGTGGGAGTAAATGTTATGCCATGTGCAATGTTGGGTGCACCTACGCACTCAATGTAGCACTTGTGCTAGCCTCATTTTTTTATTTTGTTGGGAAGCGTGACTTCACTGGGCACATGTGTTGACACGGTTTGAGCTAGCATGGGCACCTAGGTGCCAGTAAGTCTTTGGGAAGGTTTTTAAGTTTTTGGCATTTACCTGCCAGATGGGCTCCTGGGTGCCTGTGATGAGCATGTTTTTGAGTTTTTTGGCATTTTCTTGTTAGCATGGGAACTGAGTGCTCGTGTCTTTGAGCAAAGTTTTGGTTTTTTAGCATTTTTCTTCCTAGCATGGGCGCATGGGTGCCTGTGTCTTTGAGAAATTTTTTACTTTTGTGAGATTTACCGCAAAGCATGGGCACTCGAGTGTCTCGTGTTGAGCACATTTTTGATTTTTGCATTTTTCTTTGTCAAGATGGACACTGGGCACTTGTGTTGACCCTCCTTCTTGAGTTTTTTTAATTTTTGAGGAAACATGGGGGTGCCTGTGTTGTGGAAGTGTTCAAGATATGGGCGCTTGGGTGCCCTGTGTAACACTGAATGCACTACCTATCTTCCTGGAGGCCATAACGTTTGCTCCCAACCTCGAAATGACTCCATTTTTTTGCATTGGAAAGGTATTAAAGTGAACTACGCAATGCCAACATAAATTTGGGGTTTTGAATTTGTTTTACTAATTTTTTTGGGATTTTGAATTTGTCTCACCAATTTGTTTATTTGGATGTTTTGACTTTTAGACTAACATATTTGAATGTTTTGGGATTTTTGAAACATATTTGAATGTTTTTATTTGTTAGAAGATTTCAGAAGCTATGTATAGGAAATGAGGGAATTTGGATGCCTTCAAAGGATGACATATAGGATGTCAAGGCGTAATGTCACGTGTATGCGCAAGAAAGTGAAGATGTGAAATTTCCCAACATTAGATGGGAATATTCAAAGGAAAAATATTCACGCGCAAAATCCAAATCAAGGCCAATATAGATAGATCAATATGATGATGAATTTAACCTAATGACATGCTAGGAAGGAGCAAGGATGCCCCCAGCGTAAGTTTGTCAAGAATCACGTGATAGAAAGAAGTAGAAGATTATTTTTGTGAAAGTGGATAAAGGTTCCCAACAACATGACAAAAAGGTAATATTATACACACGGATGTTCTAAAATAAGTAGAAGAACAATGTGAATGTTGTAAATGTAGCTTAAAATCCTCATGATGAAGAAATGGTTAGCCAAAGGCACGAATTATGACACAAGATATAGACTAGAGTAAGAGTATGAACAAGGTCCAAAAAAAGACACTTGGTAACATATTAATCATGTTTTCTCATAGAGATCCAGTGTGTGCATGTGGAAATTTTTACCTCTTAGAGGGAAGATTTGATAGATAACAAGTGAAGACACCCTAGCCAATTTGTAGGAATGATTTATTTTTCAAAGTTGATTTTTATGAATGGATTGTAGAAGGAGAGTTGTACATTGCTCCGCTTTCTAGCGAGTGCATCCATAGCCCTGATGGAGATGTATTTGATTCTAATCGTAACATTGCTCTATTGTCGAGTTAGGAATTGATAGCCCGGTAGAGATTATTTGAAATACCTCAAGAGAGAGTTATATATCAATTTTGTTTTTCTTTTAGCATCTTGCTTTTTGCTTTTTGATTTGATTGATTCTTTTGCTTTTTGAAAACTTATTTAAGCTCTTTTTATAGTTTTCCTTTTGGGAGAAACTTGTATTTGAGGTGCACTCTTTTTATAGTTTTCCTTTTGGGAGAAACTTGTATTTTGGTGCATGTGGGACTAAAATCCCCAAATTAGATTAGAATTACTAATCATGATTATGCCTTGTTAATCATAATTAGTGAATTACCAAGTGATTAAGAGGTATGAAGCCTTAATCGACTATTTAGGGTCAACTAGGAGGCTAGGATAAGCTTTTGAAGCTTGTTGAGACATTGTGGAGGTGAATGTGGTGATTTGAGTGGTTGGAAGAGGGGTTTGAGTCAATACTAGGGCATATTGACCAAATCAAGGAGAAAATAGGCTTAATTAGCTTATAATCGTTGATTGTCTATTTTGAAGAGGATTTCGACTTACGATTCGCCATAAAGTGGCATCCTCAATGTGAACAAGATTTTTTGATCAACAAAATGCTTGTTAACTGACCAAAATGGCAAGAAACATTAGTTAATTAGTAAAGATCACTAATTATAATAGAATTGGGAAGAATAAGAGTGATTTGCGTGCGTTTTGGCAATAAGATTGCAAAAGTAGAATTTAGGTGTCTACATTTTCCCTGTTTGAGGTGAAGTTAGTGACTTCACTTAAAATATAGTAGACAAGCATAAACATGTAAATTTTTGAAGAAAAATTAGTAGGATGAAGGATGCCCCCTCGAGTGTCGATGGGGTGATAGAAGAAGTCAATCGATGATCAAAAATATGATTGAAATGGATAGAAGAAAATAGGTTAGAACACACATGAAACCTCAAGTATTGAGAAGGAATAAGGATAGGGATAAACATGGTTGTTTATTGCCCCAGGGTGAGTTTTTAGGAGAAAAATTAGTAATGGTAATAAATGATAATGGAGAAGAAATGATTAATGGAGAAATATAGGACAAGCCCAATCTTTGCATCCAACCTTTCCATAAGCAACCTATTTATATCATTTTTCCCCTAGGTCTACATCATCGGCCTTTATTGAAATGAACAAAAATGTAAGATAACATGAAAAGTTAAATTATTAACATTTGTCCATTGCTACGTAACTCCATGCAACATACATAATGCAATGCAATACAAGAAATTAAAATGATGCTTAAATCAATGCAACATACACAATGCAATGCAATACAATTAATTAAAATGATTCTTAACTCAATGCAACATACATAATGTAATGCAATATGAGTAAGTAAACCAGCTAACCTAACAAAGAAACAAGCACAATCACATATACTCAAACAAACAACATTCAAGATAGTTGTACCAATGTTTTTGTTATCAAGTTGCAGTTCCCGAATGTTCGTGTTGTAATGACAAGGGTTAAAAATGATGCCCCAAGCAATAACACATGTGAGGGAAAATGAAGGACATAAGTAGTCCCATGGAAAGCATTCATATATTATGACACAAAGACTGAAACTCATCAGAAGCACGGGAGTATTGACATAATAAGCAAACCCAACTTTGTTAATGGAGGTAGATCACGATGATCCACATGTCGTTTGAGACAAGAACAAGCAAGAACGTCAGAAAGATGGTTTTGTAGGACCAATTTTGATGTTGAGGATAATGCAGGTGATACAGGCTTCAGCTATATGCAATCCATTTAACAAATGAAAAACCATAAATTTTTGGTACATTTAAAGCTAAAATTAATTTTGCCATTGTTTAGCTTGATTCAATACCTTTCCAATGCAAAACAAATGGAGTTGTTTCGAGGTCGAGAGAAAAGTTATTGGTTGTGCAATGTTGGGTGTGCTTATGCACTAAGGGGAGCACTGTGTTGGCCTCTTTTTAGATTTTGTAGGAAGCATGGGCACTTGGGTGCCTATGTTGACCTAGTTTGAGCTGAGGATGAGCACACAGGTGCCTGTGTTGAGCGTAGTTTTTGAGTTTTTGGCATTTGTCGCCTTCTGGGTGCCTAGCGCTATCTTGGCGAGTTTTGAGTTTTTGGCATTTTCTTGTCAAGCGCATGGGTGCCTAGGCACCTTTGTTGAGAAACATTTTGGGTTTTTAGAATTTTTCTTACCAACATGGGCACTTGGACACTTGTCGAGCAAGTTTTTGCTTTTGTGATATTTTTCTACAAAGATGGGTGCTCAAGCACCTATGCTAAGAATTTTTTTAATTTTTGCATTTTACTTGTCAAAGCATGGGTGCCTAGGCTTTGTGCTTAGCCCTCCTTCTTGACATTTTTATTTTTTAAGGCAAAAGCATGGGTGCATGGGCACTGTGTTGGCAGTGTTCGAGATAGGTGTGCGGGTGCCTGTGTAACATCAATGCATACCTATCTTCCAAGGGACATAACCTTTGCTCCCAACCTCGAAATGACTTTGTTTGTTTTGTATTGGAAAGGTATTGAAGTGAACTCGCATGTATTGCCAACATAAATTTGAGGTTTACAATCTTTTTACTAATTTTTGGGATTTTGAATTTGTATCGCCAATTTGTTTATTTGGATGATTTAACTTTTCCGACTAACATATTTAAATGTTTTGGGAGTTTTGAAACATATTTGAATGTTTTTTATTTACTAGAAGCTTTCTGAAGCTATGTACAGGAAACGAAGGAATGTGGATACCCCCAACGATAGATGGGATGTACAAGGGTAGAATGCCACGCGTATGTGCAAGAAAGAGAAGATGTGAAATTACCTCCAGCGTTAGATGGTAATATTCAAAGGAAAAATCTTCACACGTAGAATTTGGATCAAGGCCAATATAGATAGGCTAAACATGATAATGAACTTAACCCAATGATGTGCTAGGAAGGGGCAAGGATGCCCCCAGCGTAAGCTAGTCAAGAAGCACGTGATAGAAAGAAGTAGAAGATTGTTTTTTCAAAGGGACAAAGGTTCCCAACAACATGAAAAAAGGAAATATTATACACATGGATGTTCTGAACTAAGTAGAAGAATGATGTAAATGTTGTGAATGTAGCTTAGAATCCTCGCGATGAAGAATTGGTTACCCAAAGGCATGAATCATGAGACAAGATATAGACTAGAGTAAGAGTCTCAACAAGGTCCCAAAAAAGACACTTCATAACATACTAATCTTATTTGCTCATACAGATCTAGTGTGTACATGTAGAAATGTATTACCTCTTGGAGTAAAGATTTGATAGAAAACAAGTGAAGACACTTGAGCCAATGTTTAGGAATGATTTATTTTTCAAAGTTGATTTTTATGAATGGATTGTGGAAGGAGATCCGTACATTACTTCGTTGTTGTTAGCCAAACATCCATAGCCTCAATGGAGATGCATTTGATTCTAATCGTAACATTTATTTACTGTCATTCAGAATTCATAGCCCAAGAGAGATTATTGGAAATAGCGCAAGAGAGACTTATACATCAATTTGCTTTTTCTTTTAGCATTTGCTTTCAACTTTGTGCTTTTTGATTTGATTTATTCTTTTACTTTCTGAAAACTTATTTCATCTCTCTTGTTTGACAAGGGGTTAAGAACCACTGATGGCTTGATCGAAGGAGGTGAACGTGATTATGATGATGACATTAGCTAGTGTCAACAAATATATCCAAAACTTCTTTCAACAAGTTTTTATATGTTGATTGAGATAGGATCTCTATAAGGTTAATCGTTCTTTAATTTACCAATGTGATAAAAACCAAGGCCAAATGGATACCATAGAGATAATTGTCACAAAATGTGTGTGAATAGGCTAACCAAAATATCATCGAAGGGATGAAAATAGTAGGAAGACTTGCAAGAAGAAGAGAAAGAAATGGAAGAAAGAACATCCATGGGCATGTAATACCGATCGCAATTTGTGTTCACTTACCTTTGGATTTTTTAAATGTTTTCTCATATTTTTTTTTTTTTATTTTTTGAAAGGTGGACTAACAAGGTCATTTGGCGTGATAAGATCCAACAACAATGTTAGTAATTTCCTTAATAAGGAAGACTAGGCGTGTTTTCTTATACAAATTCATATTATCCCCGATCTCAATGATCATGGTGAGCTCATACTCAATAAATGACTGCATTTTATCGTGAAACATGGATTTTTTGTGCGAGAGATTGAAGTCCCTTTCCAGAGGTTTTTGCACTTTACGCTATACTTGATGGGTGCCTTGATGTGCATTTTTAAGCGCATTTGATTCTAAACTTTAAGATTGTTTAAATTGTTGTGAGCTTTGGAGCTCTTTGAATTTTTTATCTGAGCCAAATGAAGGAACCGTTTTGGTTTTTTATAAGCCACTATGTGACTTATCTCGATACCGAGAAGTGGGAGAATAAATTGATGAATAGAATTGATGTGAGAAATGATTGTGGGTTTCCACAATCATTGATGGAAGAACAATATGTTGGACGTAAAGGATACAGTCCAAGAATGTAAGAGGAATGGATACCGAGAAGGTGTTGCATAGATCGAAAATAAAGGACTACCGGGATGTAGCCCTAATATGAAGATGAAGGATTGTCTGCAGTGGCATCCCTAAGATTGAAGATGAGGGGTTTTAGGATGTGACCCCAAAGATAGACAAAGATGGGATACCAAGAGGTGAGCCATGTATAGATTATGTGGGGCTACTTGGAGGTGGCCCACATATAGAAGAAGATGATGGGATACTAGGTGGTGACCCAAGGTGAGAAAAAAATGGGCTACCAGAAGGTGAGCCACAAATAGATGATGAAGGGAAACTTGGAGGTGCCCCACATATAGAAGCAGACGATGGTCTACCAGGTGGTGACCCAAGGTGGGATTTCCATGGAGGAATCGATAGATAAAGAATGATGTGAAGAAAAGATAAGATCTTCCTCAATGTTCTTAGGATCTTCCTTAGTATTTAGACAAAAGGCATCGATCTCTTCCTCCCAATATGCAAATGTATCAAGGTCTATAGAGGTTTCTTGCTCACAAACTTCTAGAGGAATGTCTTCATGTACCTCTAAATTCTTTAATGGATTCTTCATTTGAAATGAGTCAATCGGTGTGGGTATTTTTTCTACCACTAGAGGTTTATTAGATGAATGTAACTCCTGGGAGTCAACGGGGATGATAAATTAGAAGGACTTTGAGTCAAATAGCTCTTTCGAGAAGAAGGGTCATTAAGGCAACTAAGAAATGAGGTCCTGCGAAGACAGGAGGACTATGACTTAGGATTCATATTAGAGGAATAATTTAGATTAGAATCTTCAAAAGAATCAGAAGACTTAGAATCATTGTTATTAGAATCTTTAGAAGAATCAAAATCATACCACTTACCATGAGTTGAAGATGGGGGAAGAGGTAAGTGAACGGGTTCTTTAGCGTGAAGAATCAAATGAGGTCTAGTTGTGATAGGCATCCTTTGATGGGAATGTTGAAACCTAGGTTCCTTACTGTCATAAGTATGTGGAACTACATGATCATCGGTCTTTGATGGCATATGACTAGACATAGATAGTCTTTGGGATATCACAGGGGTTATTGTGTTGACATGTTCAACAAGTGTATCTTCACAACCAATGAGAGCATCAAAATGATTCTCCTTATTATACACACAATTAGCATTCTTGTCTTGATTATGTTTAGGAAAAGTCTTCATATTGGGGATTTTTTAGGAGTGGATGAATCCATCTCCACATCACCACTTTCATTTAAGTCTGGATGTAGTGCTACAACTTCAAACACTTATATATTTTGTGACCTTTAACATGGTGGAATTGGAAATATTCATTATCTCTAAACCATTATGGTTTAAGCGCGTCATCCTCATAAGGCATAGTTTTAGTATATCCAACCATATAAACCATCTCTAGCTATTTTATTATTAATGATATTGAGTCGGATAAAGGGGTAAAAGTACGTTGCTTATACTCCATAGGTGGAGCTCCCTTTGTAAGCTTTAAAGAAGTGTTTTTTGAATGTATTGTACTCATTTAGAGTCTACTATCTTATCGGTAACAACTTTTTGTTCCTATTTTGAACAAATTTTGGTTTATTGTTAGATTTATAATCATTGTATTCGTGGGAGAAAGGTTTTAGAGTCCCCTAGCTAACAATGTCATTTCAATTTCACTCCCTTTTCCTATTACCTCTTCAAATGCATTTCCACAATGCATTTGCAAGTGGAATATATTGTCTGGATGGAGGTTGGGAAAAAATATGCCTATCATCTACTTTTCGGGAATGGAGCAAGGAAACGGCTAGCTAATCCTCTCCATCATTATAAAAACGTGGCAAAGTTTTTCATTTTTTCGTTGCTTAGCATTGCAGAGATCGACATGGTAACATCATTTTCTATATTGAAAGAGAAATGTTGTACAAAACTTTCTTCTAGTTCTAGCCATGTTGATATGGATCCCTTAGGGATGTGTACAAACCATTCTAGTGTCATTTCTCCCAAACTTCATGGAAAGAGGCGCATAAGATAATTGTTGCTAAATGCAACCTCTTGACATGCCATATAAAAATCTTTAATATGGTCACGAGGGTCACCTTTCCCCTTATATTTATCAAATTTTGGAAAATCAAAATGTCTTGGGAAAGGTACTTGTAGCATGGCTTTGTCAAATGGGTAAAAACATAACTCATCGAACCGGTATTTCTTGTTATTGTAATCAGTTTTGCCCTCTTGTAATGCTTGAAGGGTGTTCTTCATTGTTGACCACTCTTGATTGAAAAGTGGATCTTGCATGGGTGGTGTAGGCCTATACGAAGGGTTAAATCTAGGTGTTTTCACATCTCTATCCTCTGCGGGAAATTATTGTAGGGGTCTTTACGTGTCTCCCGACGTGGAGTGTTTATTGGGAACTCATAAAATGAAGTTTTTGGTTTCGCTTTTGGTATAGCTTGTTTCAAAAAAATTGGTTGTTCCTTATGTATATGTGATGCCAAACTTTCCAATTGGTGAGTGAGGGCTTGGACTGTTGTTCTAATGTCACCTCTTTAATAGGTATTTCGTGACGATCTTCATTAGGATAAGGTTACGCATGATGAACATGGTCTTCATGATCTTCACAATGAACCCTAACTGTAGGTATGTGATAGTCCTCATTGTTTTCAAAAGGCACCTCCTCATTAATCAGTTTTCTAGAAGTGGAAGCATGACACGAGTTTAATATCTCGTTAAGAGTGTGACTAGGGTGGTCTACTTCTTCTCCCTGAACCATGTCGGTGATAAGAGAAGGGTCTACTGTGGAAGGTAACTTAGCCCCTAGTTCCACAACACACATAAGAACTTCATGTTTTTTGTGAAAAATGTAATCGTAAAAATGGGTGGAATGAAGCTCTACATCCGCACGAGGAGAATCCTCCTCTCCACCACTATGGTCAACCATGAGATTATCCTTTAAAATATAGTTTTCACCTCCAAATATATTGGCTTCTAACTTTCGGGGCCCATTCTCGTAGTAGGCATTACTCAAAATAGAAGGTACAACGCAAAATATTTCCACTAAGGTTTAATAACAAGGAACCCTAGTTAAATTTGTGCAACGTAACGACCCTAAGTCACTAAAAAGAATGGTGATCTGTAAAATAGCCACAAATTCAACAAGTCAATGTGAACTTAAGAATTAAATAATAAGATACCCTAATAAGGTAATGTATGACACAAATTTTTCTAAAACACTACAATGATGTATATTACTCAAAATTTAGTCACACCAAATAGTTTATTCCCTAAGATTTATCTAGATAGGTTTGCAACCAAATAGGACAACACAATATTACCAAGTTAGGTCAAGTTTGCAACAAACAAGGCCTAAATGATAAGGAAATGTTGACGTGATCTTCTAACAAGGTATACTAAAAACCAATTTCTAAACACTAACAAAGTCTAAGTCTTTTAAAATGGATGATAACAATGTGAGCAGCGTAATGACACTATTTGGACACGTGAACCAAGATTTGGGAAAGCAAGATTTTTAGTGTCAAAATGATGTTATCGTGATGCTAGAAATGTATCCTCAACACTCACAAAACTCAAGACAAATTTAGGATGTAAAAACTACATCTAAGTATAACAAGAATTTTTAAGCGTGTGAACAACATAACTCTACAATATAGAGATTTAAGCCTAATTTCACAATGGAAACAAGATGTAAATATCTCAATTGTATGGCTACAATGTGGGAAGCGTAACAACTCAAAAGAAGAAAAGGATGAAATCACCTAACTATAATGATAATAAGTCTCAAATATGGGTCTTTGAGACAAGGGGGCCTACTAGATCGTAAGTACGTACCATGCACACTTTCAACACTTGCGCTCCGGCATTGCTTAACCTAGTTATGCAAGTAGAATACAAAATTGGTGGACATGTGATATCTAGTGGTATCTGGTATATGTTATTTCCTTTTGTCCAAAAATTGGCAACAAGAAAACAAAGGTGTAGACTAAATGGTGTTGAAATAAACTTGGTGTTATTTTGGCAGAGTTTCACCTTGTCTTAGGACAAGTGAAAACTAAGACAAAATGACACTAAGTAGATATCGTGATGAAGTGTCACGTGATTTCAAATTTAAGGGATTCTTTCTCTTGTTTGAAAAAAAAGATTTTGAATCTAATAAATTTTTAACTTTGTGATAGCACTCAAGTATACTATCTAAGACAAAAAAATTGCTCCAAGTCAACAAGATTCCTAGGTGGTTATCTCTCTAGGTGTCACAAGATATCTATGGCAAGCTCGATTTACCCAAAACATCGCACTAACTAATTTGGGAGTAGCTTAGCTTTACTTTACCACCTTCAATATAATGAGCACCAAATTGCATTTAGTTATACTTTCACTAGGGTCATAATACGGATATATTTGACTCTAATCTCACCAAGGTGTACTAGACAAGTTGGTAGTGTGGAGCACTTTCCTATTTCGTTCATAAGGTTCCCTCTTGCGTGAACTACTTTAGGGTTCCTAGGACCACCCCCATTGTCGTAGTTTAAGTATTATGCCAAAGGGGTTATGTCCTAGTTAATCGGACAGGTCGTAGCTCTTAACTGAAACCTACAAATACAATGTGATGATTGTGGTGTATTTTTAATCTTTTGGATTAAGTAATGTGGTTTTTCCACCTTTGGAAACCTACAAGCACACGTGTAGTTAGAAAAATTGTTTAAGTTCTTTCTTTTAATAATACAGGTCCTTCACAAAATGGTTAGTAGTTTCAAAAATATTCACAATATCATAGGAAAATAACCATGAAAAATGCTTGTAAATCAAATAACTACCATCAAACTTTGAAAAAACAAAGTTCATTCCCAATTAATCCAAGTACTTCTTAATGAAAAGACTAAAATTTCTTTTGATTCCCAAGATCACACTAGGTGCAAGGGAAGAGCATACACAAGTTTTATTCTTGATTGTTTATCAAATGAAATAGTTCTTAAACTAAAAGATCAAACATATGTCAAAACATGAAAGTTTGTTCCCTTAAGAAAAGAATGAAGGATGATTGTTCCTACTTACTCACAAGAAGAAGAAAAAAATATTTAGAGGTGCTTTTGGTTCTCAAGATCACACTAGGTGCAAGAGAAGAGCATACACAACTCTATTCCAAACTTAATCAAAGTATGAAAACACAATTACTCCTTAAACTCTAACCCAATTTGCTCAAAAAAACCTTTATCAAATCCTAGGATAATTTTGTTAAGAAAATTTCTCTAAAATCATTAATTTGATAAAAACAACATCTTAAAACCCTTAAAAACTGATAGGAATCATAAAATTGAAGTTCTGGAATTTTGAGAAAATTTTACCTTGATGCACAAAGTGCCCCTACTAGTGCAAGGCGCTCATGATCATGCACAGTGACCCTCTATCATTTTTAACAATTCAATGATGCACATGACCTTCCAAAGTGAGGCATGATGCTCACACAGTCATGCCTGGGCTTCAGGGTCATGATCATGCACAGTCACACATAGTCATGCACAGGTGCTCCTCTGTCATTTTTCACATAGTCAATTATGTATAGGCACTTCCAGTGAGGCATAGGCTCTCAAAGTCATGCATAGCGCCTTTTTCTGTAGATGGTCAAAAATCTGAATTTTGAAGAAAATGTTTTGAAAAAGGTCAAACTTTGGGATTTCTTGGCAATTTTGACAGGCTTCACTTCCTTAAATCCTACAAAAAGTAAGAAAACACAACTTCTACCACTAATCTAGTTGAAACAACTCCTAAAAACTTGAAATTGATCTAAAATTTTGAAAATTTACTCTAAAACTTTTAAATTAATCTAAATTTTTGAGAAAACTAATATAAAAAGATTAGAAAGTATATTAGAAAGCTTGAAAGTAAACTAGAAAACTTGAAATTAATCTAGGAAACTTGAAACTAATCTAAAATTGAAATGAAAAACTTTGAAACTAAGTTTAAAAGCTTTAAAAATTGAATGCAATGGGGTATGGTCCCACCGGGTGTGCCAAATGAAAGCACCCCAAACTTTACAAAGCAAACTACAAAGCTAAACAAGGAAGGCTAACACCATTGCCACCTAATTAGCTAGGGCTCTAAGTCTAGGAATGTAACATTAAGATAGAAGCTTAAAAGAATGCCTAATTAGTATGAAAACAATGCAAAAACTAACTAAACATGCCTACTAATATGATCAATTACCTAACATGGGCCTAAATAGACCTAAGGGGAAATCAAATGGTTATGGTTGCTACTCAAACAATGGTGAAATGACCTCTCCAAATGACTTGTTAAGTCACTTTAGATTATTCATCTACTAACCTTGTTGAAGGTTTTAAGCAAGGATTAGACTTGGCTTAGAAATCATATGTATTATATGAGATGCAAATCAAAGCATGGTGTGTATGTAAAATATAAAGGAATGAGGTGCACTCTTTTATAGTTTTCCTTTTGGGAGAAACTTGTATTTTGGTGCATGTGGGACTAAAATCCCCAAATTAGATTAGAATTATTAATCATGATTAGGCCTTGTTAATCATAATTAGTGAATTACCAAGTGATTAAGAGGTATGAAGCCTTAATCGACCGCTTAGGGTCAACTAGGAGGCTAGGATAAGCTTTTGAAGCTTGTTGAGACATTGTGGAGGTGAATGGGGTGATTTTGAGTGGTTGGAAGAGGGGTTTGAGTCAATACTAGGGCATATTGACCAAATCAAGGGAAAATAGGCTTAATTATCTTATAATCACTAATTGTGTGTTTTTAAGAGGATTTCAACTTACGATTCATCGTAAAGTGGCATCTTGAATGTGAACGGGATTTGGTGATCAGCGAAATGCTTGATAAATGACCAAAGTGGCAAGAAACGTTAGTTAATTAGTAAAGATCACTTTTTATAATGGAATTGGGAAGAATAAGAGTGATTTGTGTGCATTTTGGCAATAAGATTACAAAAGCAGAATTTCGGTGTCTACACATACCGATCCCAAGGTACAAGTTAAGTCCACAAATCAATGATCCAACTATGCAACTAACTTGACAAGCTCGTGAACCAAAGCCTATAACCACCAAGCCATCTGGAAAAAGTGTGGAATACATGGCCAAAGCCACAATAGATGTGGGAGGAGATAAGCTTAATAAAGGCTAAGTTATCCCCTATCCCCATGCATGTGGGATATACCTCCCACATAAAAACCAACAACAGGGTCGGTCGATGGGGAGACTGGGAAATAATAGAGGTCATTGGGGTCACAGGTGATGTGGCAAGAACATCGAGGTTGGCAGTCTACATAGTGTAGTGGGAAGTGGAGTCGACAAAGTGAGAAATGGGAGTTGTCGCCAAAATAAGCAGGTGATAGTTTGAACCCCAAACCTTCCTCCCCCAATGCGGTGATCCCACCAACTCGGCTAGCCAATTTGTTTGGGATAAGATATGGTGATAATCCATATATGCAAGATATGCGGCTAACCCCATGCCTATAAAGGCCTCCCCTCTCCATACACTCAACACACAAGCCCTCTCAATCTAAGGTAAAGGAGAATGATGGGAGGTGAAAATTTGTGAGGCCTTAGCAAATTAAGAAGGCCATGTTTGAATAATAATAAGCCCTATTATTATTTTAATAGGCATTGAGGGAGAAATTATGAAGACCTGTTATTATTGTTAATAGGCATTGATGATATAGAAGATCTATATTATTTGTTATAGGAAATTGAGAAGTAAGACCTATTGTTATTTTTTAATAGGCACAATGATTATATAAGTCCTATTATTATAAGCACATGTAAAAATTTGAGAGTTATTATTTTTAACTCACCAATATTATAAAGGACAAATTGACGCCTCATTCTCATGTGGGAGCCCACAGACACCATGAAGCCGAGGGAAATGATGAACCACGGGAGAAATACAAAAGCTTTGATCCTTAGTACATTGACCGTATCACCAAGTTAGTTGCTTAGAGGTTGTGGAGGAGGGTTGTAATTATTTTGGAGCTAATTCGACGAGGTTTGTTCGATCTTTCGCTCTACATAGAGGTTGATTGAGGCGTGCAACAAACATGGTACCTAATCATCATTTTCAACTAGATACTTAGCTCTGCGTAGAGGTTATTTTGCCTTGCAACTGAGTGAAAGTCAACATTAGACATTATCTAACCTTAGCACCGTGTAGAGGTTCTTTTTCCATGTAGTGGAGTGGAGGTCAACAAGAAAGTGTCAAACCTAAGAGCTGTGAGATTTCCAAGACCAATGGGTTCAGAGGATCGACTGACACTAGTTTGGTTGAACATCCATTGTAGTAATGTAATTTTATTATGTACTTATATTCAAAACGTTATAATGGATTACTTGCTAGTTTGTGATCAAAGAGACATAGGCATTCTACCAAACTCGTTATCGACCCTTGTGCATTGTGGTTCTTATATTTAAATTACATTTGTTTAAAGTTGATTTATTTTGGGGTGAATTCGGTAAAAAGTGAATTTCCTATAAAGGTCTGTGGTCAAAATGAAAAAAACATTACTTGGTTTTGTAAGGACAATTCAATAGACATAAGTTCCCAAAACATCATGGGATCACTATAGTATAGAAGATCATTCGATATCTTTCGGTGATATAAGGAACGTTGAGAATGGAGCCCATACGACAAAGTTTCCATTGGTCAAAGTTCGAGTCGACACTGTCAAATGGCCGGTCGAGGCGTGTGACGTTGCAAAAAGGAAATCGAGTGAAGGTGAAATTTGGTTTTGTGAGTCTGACCTTCGACGGTCATTTACAAATAGGTTAATCATCATTTTTTCCAAAACTATTAAAATAAGTTCCACGTGGTGGGTCTTTACGCCACCACGTGGTATGCAACCATCTTGCCACATCATACCAGGCCTAAGGGATGAGTTAAGTCAACAACTCAAGTGAGATAATCCAACAACTTAGGGAGAGTCACATTGGCGAGACCTAGCTCAACCGGTGAGCTATCCAAATTAGGCGAGTTGAGCCCCACAACCTGACTGAGCCATCCGGAAAAAGCGTGGAATATGTGGCCAAAGCCACAATAGATGTGGACGGATGAAATCCTTAAAAGGATAAACGCACCCGTCAGCCCATGAATTTGGGATAAATACCTCCCACACCAAAACCGATGATGGGCATGGAGGATTGAATGTAATGACATGGCTCACAATTGGTGGGGTTGGTCGACCGTCATGGAGATTTGGACACATGGGCTTAATGACGAGGGTCGTTTTATTTTATCACAAAGCAATAGGGAGATAGATAGCGGGTTGATGGTTGACAGAACACGGTGGTGGGAAAAAAATTAGAGCAAGGCGGTTCAAACCACGAACCTACCTCCCCAAGCACGGTGATCCAACTAACTCATCCAACCAATTTGGTTGGCATATAGCTAGAGGATGTGGATTATATCCACCACATGTATTTGAGCTGATGTAGCCTAGAATTCATTGTAATTATCCCAAGGCATGCTAGCACATCACTGTACCTAAGTTGAGTGCTCACCAAAAGTGTGCAAGGGTACCAAGTACCTCTTTAGATTTGTTTTTCCAGAATGTTAGCATGATTACAAGTACAATTCAGATCCATAATAGATAGTCAAGTAAACCACAGTGCATGAACCAAATCTAGATCTAAACCTTATGAAGAATTAACTACGCAATGACTATAAGAGATTTACCATGTAAGAACCATATTCATTCATTTCTAACACCAATATCTAGCCGTATGATCCATTATATTAAGTATTGTAAAACACAGAAGCTTCATACATTACAATAGTATCACCATGAGTGTGTGCATGAATAAAACCAGCAAACTCAACTCTATATCAAAATGGGGGTTTTCTAAGCCTTGTAAATCAATACATATATGTCAAGGTGGGGACTTTCCCTTCACTACCCATGCTCCTTCCAAAAATAGGGTACATGCTAACAATAGCCATGCACCTTTACAAGGGAATGCAAACATGAAAGAAAGTGTTATAACATTAGACTTCCTATAGTTAACTCCGAGTAGAAATCCTATTATTAGATCAAAACTATGCATGGAACTCAAACTGTTGCACATCCCAAAATATCCTTATGTGATCTGCAAGTCTCCATGTCATTGTGTGCTCAACACTCTATCTCCAAAAATAGCCTTAACAACAAAATGACTAAGTTTTGATCCTGGGCACTTCAACCTTACTATCCTTTCGTGCACTCTTCTCCCACCCTATATTCGTGTGCCCAAAACTTAGGATATTTTTGTCACCCAACATTACCCACACACACATTACCCCACACTAAAATGGATTGTCACCCAAAGAATGGGTAATCCCATCTTATCTCTCAAAATAACAATGAATAATTGAATGAATACATATGTCCAAAAATAACAAATTACCAAAGACACCATGGAAATCAAGTTATGTTGTATCTTTCTTCTCTTCTAACTAAATCAGCTTTGGATACTCATTCTAAATCTCTTCCTCAAACACATATCGGTCACTTAGCACCTTATTTGTTTTATCAAGTATGTTTTGCACTAAGCCTCTAACTCGTCAAGATTCATCTTACTACCATCATTTTGTAGAATTATATAGATATTGGCCATACTGGAGACCATCCCTTCCATTACATCCATATTTTTGGCTATGAGCTTCCCAATGTCCTTTATTTGATCCATGTGTTGTATCTGGCAGCATCAAGTACGTCACACTTAGCCTCTACCAATGTAATCCATTTTGTCTCGGGTGTTTCATTTTTCACCGCTACAAGACTTCATTTTCTTCTTCCCTTGTCCTTGTTTACACCATGATATTGGGCATCGTACACATGGTCAATACCGAATATGCCTTCTTCATTTTATTCTTCAAGGCTTGCAGAGTACCCTCATAGTTGGAAAATCTCCTTGCAACTACAACCTTGGCCCTTTCTACTTCCACAAGCACCCTTTTATCTCGGTAGGTGTAATGGTCCTTCCAAAAGCAATTTGACTGTGGTGCGCAAATAGTGAAGGGTAGTTGGGAAATTCTATGGAACCTTTTCCTGGAACTCTAGCCATTTATTCATGATCTCATCGGCAATCTACTAGGCCATTTTCTTAATATTCTAAGATTCTACCACAGCCTTATCCCACTCCTCATTCAACTACTTAACCTCAATGTCCTTATCCTTTCTATCATCCAAGAGCACCCTAATATTTTCCACCTTATCAATGTTTTGCACGTAACCTCAGTGGATACCTTAATAATTGCATTACTTACATGTTCATCTAAGAAATGTGTGGGATTTATGGTTATATGGCGGGTATGTGGTACCTTTTTCATCTTCTTCAAACTACGACTCCTCGTAGACATCAAAGTCAGGCTCATCCATGTGAGTCTGCATACTCCATGATAATTGCTTGCGAGTGCATCATCACCATTTTTGGGTCCATCCAATCCCGACCATACACCTTATTGGGAAAGGTACTGAAGTGAGCGCGACTTATTTTAGAGTGGTCATCAACGTAGCCCAATTTTTGAGTCCTTACCACCTCTTCTTCCCCATGCTAACTTGGGTGTTCCCAATGTTTTCCTGAATAGATGCGCCTTCATCTTGTTGCACTTCAACACTTGAGTCCTCTTTGTACTACATCGTCCACATTTTGTTCTACTTCCTCCTCATGTAGATACCATTTTTTTGTATCATTCCTCCCCTTCACCCCATGCTCGCTCTCCTCATCAAATTTACCCATTCGAATCCATTTTCCCTTCAAATGAAACAAATCTCATTTCCCATAAAAATACATGTTCCCTTAATAAAACTTAATTGTTTAATTAATTCACTATTAAATAATTAATCCTTGTTATCTAAACATTCCAAATTTAGTCCTATCATTCAAAAATTATTTAAATCATGAGTCCCACTACTCCTTTATCCTCATCCAACCCTTTAAATCATCTACTCCTTTTATTTAAATCATGAGTCCCACTCATAATTTAAATCATGTAGAGAAATTTGTATCACATCCACTATTTCACCCACTAATTCAAATCATGAGCCCCACTCAATCAAATCATATCCATATCAAACCTAATCACTCAAATCATGTCCCTTAACCAGGGTTACTTTGTCCAACCCTAATTACTCAATAACCCCCAATCTAAACCCACCTCTAGGCTATAAATATAGGCCTTCCCCCTCTTTTGAACAAGGAAAGAGTGATAAAAAAATATTTGACATTTTAGCCTCTTGTTTGTCACAACATCCTCATAGTGCCCTCGTACTGCTAATGGAATCCCTACAATATCCTTCTCATGCTTTAGTGGTTCACTTATCTTGATTCATGTTACATTTTCTTGGATCAGATCAGTAGCTCATCTACATACCAACATTTTCAGGTTTCTTTATTTATCAGTTTGCACGTTATCTATTTATCTTACATTTCTATTATTTTTCTTTATCACATGGGGTTGATAGCCACCGAGGAAGTGAATGCTTAGGTAGGTCCTTTCGCAGCCCCCCTACATAAAATATCTAAGCAATTTTCTTTAGTGTCTTTGAGTTGCAGGTTTGTTGAGATCGCAGCAAGGAGCTCATCATCCACTTTGCACCCATATCAGTCATCATCATCTCCCAAGGTACTAATCCCTTGCATATTCAAGGTTGTTGGTGTTCTTTGATTTCTAGCACACTAATCTAAACAGGAAGAAGAAAACTTGACCAACATTATGGCATGCCTGGTGGGACTAGACTAAGATCTCGGTCATTTTGTGTGTTACTTTACTCATCTTTTCAGTGTCGTAAGTATAACAATTATTCAGAGCTCTCATCAATCTAGATATCTCTTGCAAATATTTCATTTTTCTAGTTCACTTGTTTGCAGGGTTTAAAGTCGTCTCTCGCTAGTGTGATGTCCTTACATTTAGTGGTCAATATCGTCTTGGAAGTAAGTGCTCTTGGTTTCTCTTTTTAAATTGGATTGTTATTTGGTCATGTATAGTTATTATCGTGTGTATTTTTATTATTTAGATAAAAATATGTAATAATAATAGTGTAAGTAATATATAAACATATATATATATATATATAATTAATCTCGACTACCCCCACCTATCCATTATTTCTCTCTCCTCTTTACACACCTTACTTATCTACCCATATAACTCTACCGACCCTCACACGACTCTACTTGAGCTACCCCTCGACTCGATACCCCATCCTACTACACGACCCACCTTTTCTACCCACATCACTAACCCCTTGCTTGCTCGTATGATCCGAGCTACCTTCCCAACAATTCAGCCACGTCCCTTCCCACATAGGCCTAACTCGACACTCACACCAAGATCTTCCTCATCCTCACAAATGTCTTTGATCGACCGACCTAAATCCTCACACCCAACTTTCCATTCAATTTCCCCAAATCACTATTCAACTCTCCCTATACCGAACTCTCATCACTCACCATGTTTTTAACTCACTTAACACATCCACCAACCACGTGGACATTCTCACCCTTCTCCAAATCAAATTCCCGAGCTCCCATCCACTTATGCTCCTCAATTTCCCATCCTCCACTCATTCTTGAGTTGTCATCCATCATCGCGCCTCCTCTCGAGCTCTCATTCCGAGCTCCTTAGTCGCATTTGTAAGCTCTAGAAAGACTCATATTGGCGTCCCTACTCCCGACGTGTGTAATCAATAGTATTTTGTTGTTATGAAAATCCAGATTTTAGTGAGTTCGCATAGGATTAAGTGAATACTCTCCCAACATTTCACAACACCGACCACCACTACTACCCAACACACCTCAACTACTCCAAAGTGATCTCCTCTCCCACCCACCATTCCCATTTTTACCTCCCTTTACCTTTCAGGTCCACACCATCCCATTTCGACTCCCATCCCCATCGATTTTGATATGGAGAAATTTAATTTCCACGTAGACTCGCAAGATTTCGATGCTTGATATTTTCAACTATTTCTAGCTCAGTTTCAAATTCACGCAAAACTTTTTGGATAGTGATTGTAAAGTCTCTCTATAGTAATCAACTTACAATTCTTTACAAACAAGTGCTTCATGACACCACAACTAATTAAATATTTCTCATTTGTATTTTTGTTATTCTCCTTATATCATCATACGTGTGAAGATTTATGTCCATGTGAAGTATATTCATTTGTGAAACTCTCCTCATAACATCCAACAACTCATCTCCCTTATTGTCGACTCCACATGACTCCTCTTCCTTCCCGAACTCGACTCTCTCCCACTCACTCATCTCCTAGCTCAGTCGTTCCCATCTTCTGCCCAACTCTTTCCTATCTCCCTCTCCACTACTTACTCCACTCACCAGAGTCTACTACACTACCCGTCGAGTTATTTCCTTCCCTGATCTATTACCCATCTCCCTTAACTTGGCTCCTCGGTCGATCCATCCTCGCCTTCTAACATAGTTCACCCTTCACACAACTTTTCTCTTACCCCCTTTGGCTTCATCATTCCCTGTCACACACTCACCGCCTTCACCTATAACCATCGCACCAATACTCTCCCTACATCCACTACTTTCTCTTTAGTAACCGAGGCCACATATTCCTTCACGATACACATCATGTGGTTGTTACCAACCTTAAGCCCGCCCCTCAATCATAAACTCTTCACTTTCTTCCTCCTTTCTCGACCATCCTTCTACAAATCCTCACTCCTAGCGACTTCGTCCTTATCCCCATCCCCACCTACACTTAAGTTCATCATTCCCATCTCAAATCGACGTTTCACCATGACTCAAGCCCCACTTGACATACACCGACCCACATGGCCTTTGTCCCTCTCCATGCACACTTTCCAAAACGTGGTTCCCTCCACATACACTCCACATAGCTTTTGGGAAAAACATCTTAAATCAAAAGCCCCACATTTTCAAAGCATTACATCCATGAATCATTTATCATTTAGATTTTGCTTCATTTTGATATTTGTATTATCAAATATTATATATTTGTATTATTAATATTGTTTATATTTGTATTATTAATATTATTTGCATTTGTATTATTAATATTGTTTATATTTGTATATCTTTCATAGCTTGTTTAACATCATTACATTCAAACATTAGTATACCATTTTTATTTTAGTTTACTCATTCTTAATTTTATTCATAGGATTTCCTTCAGCGAATATTAGATCTTTTAATTGCATTTAATATACTTTTTATAATCATGTTATTTAATTATCTTATTTTCTTTTGCAGGTGACCTTCACCATCATTGTGACCACCGAATTACGTCTTCAAACACTAACATTAAAAACAAAACAAAAACACGCCTAGAATCTCTTTCACCAAAACCCATCCGTGATTGTGAATGGTGCACTTTTAAGGTACCCAAACATTCCTGGCCATTAACCATCACCTTCACATATGTCATTATCACATACAATCAAATAATGGGAGAAAGCAATATACAAGTGACCACTCTATGATTGTGCCCACCTCATTTTGTTGTCAAAGACATATTTTTTTATGATGTTTACATCCCATCGAGAACTCCAGCAATACCGCTCTTCGTGAATAGTTTTTTGTTGGCATCTTTCTTCGTTTCTCGATACCGCATATCACTTTAAGACATACCATTATAATTCACTCATGTTGTCACCTAACCTCCATTTGGTGCCTTTTCATCTACTCGTTCTTGTCATTTTCTTTTCTTTTTCAAGCTAATTCTACAACATGTCACCTATATGCTCTTCTCTTGCACTTCTTGAAAGCAATCCCGAGAATCGAAACATGACTGTGGTATCCTAAATCATTGTCTTTTCATTATCATAGAGAACTATTAACCTCTTTTGTAGGATCATTGACCACATAAGTAGTTTTTCATTTAAATAATCAACATACTCACATTGATAGCTCCATATGCTTCTATGATATTTTTGTTGCACTAAGCTGTGTGTAGATAGTTTACATCACGTTTAGCTTCAAAAGGATTTCTTGGAGCCTACTCTTTGCTTGCCTCAACTTGCTTCCAGATAAAAAGGAAAAGCGTTATATAGGTATTCCTCATTTTCTCTATTTTCTCCTTTTACATCGCAACTCCCTTTTCTGTGTGTGTGTCCTCATCGAACATAACATTTGGATTTGGGTTAGCAAAGAACTTTCATTTCTCATCATGCTTGCTCATATAGTTTAATTAGGAGGTTTAATATTCTACATCACACATTTTTCCCACACATTGCCTTACACTTCACAAATCAATTAACACACCAAAACATTCCTTTTCCTAGTAGAATGATTGGGATTTGATCACCCAACAGGAAGCCACCTCAAACATTCTCTATCCAAAACATACCTAAAACAAGACATAGATTGCATCCTCCTAGGTATCTCATTGATCATTTCCCCTTTTCTTTTCATACTTTCTCAAAACAAAAACATAAAAATAATTGTTTGCTTGATTTTTCTATTTAAAATGGAACAAAACTTCACCCAAAACATTTCTACACAAACATCTACCCAAATTGATATCTTGTGCTTATCCCCTTCTAAATCACATCAAAAAATACGATCTTCACCACTCCCTGACATTTTAGAGAGCCCTTTCCTATACCACCAAAAAATCCATTTTCACCAATCACACCAAACAAATATAACCCATTTTCAATCGATACCATACCTCAAACACCTCTACCTCGTGCTCCTTTAGAGACCTTTGAGCCTTCCTCTAGCCCCATCTATGATTTCCTATGTTTGGAAACCCTCTAAAACCCTCAATCATGTCAATCCACTCAATTGGTGGATCTTATTACACCTACATCATGTCATATCAATCCTATCTCTACTTCATCTAGAATACCCATCCAATCACCACAATCTACCAACATTCACACTTCTTCGTGTGCACCAACAATCAAAAATTTAATCCAACCTCAAACATCCTATCAAACATCCATATTTAACATATCAAACTTCCTTATATCCTTATCCATCCACTCCTTGTGTTATACAACCAAGACCATCCAATACCTATCCTACACCCACACCAACCATAACTACAACCTCCATGCCTATCACATCTATTACTGCCACTCCTCAGACATCTAGCACAATCAATATCTCATGTTTTATCCTCCTTCTATCCCCATTTACAAATACTTTTTCCATAACTTTGATTCTCAATTATGTCAACAGAGAGTCCTACTCTATCCCCATCACCTTATGTAATGCCACCCCTGCTTCATTTACCACACTTTATGTACCTCAACAATCTCATCCATCCTACTATGTCCCTACTTCCCAATATTACACAACCTCCCAACCAATTCGATCTCCACTCCGGGATATCTTGAACAAACCTTCCAAATCCACCATCGACAAATCCATTTCTACCTTCCACACCATACAATTTCAATCCTTATTCAATTAATATTGTACATCAAGCACCTCTTTCAATACCCATACCCACATCTACCATTGATTCCACACCTAAATATACCTCATCCACTCCATCATCCACATCTATTCCATCCTTACCCATAATACCATCCATAGATCCAATCCCAATTCCTGCACCTACCACATCAATCATTGAGACCACATCCACATTGTCCTCCCCTCCTACATCATTTGAATAACCTTTGAAAGCACTTAAACTTACAAAACTTCAAATGATCCTTCTACCTCATCAACGCAATCGAATCAATCTTCACTTTTTTAGATTCCACCAAACAAATACTTTGCTTCCTACGCCTATATCAACACCACCTCCGGATCCTCTGGTGGAAATTTTTGTCATTCCTCCTAAGGACACAACCTCTCAAATAAAATCCACAACCATTAATACATTTCTCAAAAATACCTTATACATTCCTATAAGGAAATTAATATTCCTTCCTCTAAACAATCCAACATGACAACCCTTTCATCAAGAACATTTCATCAACTAAAACTGAAATCATTCAACACTAAGGCATTTACCAATACCAAAATTGAATTCAGACCATCAAGACATCAACATGCTCAAACTTTATCCTCAACATCCGGATTATCTCAAACATCCACTTCTTCTTCAAAGACCAAGATATTCCACAAAGACAAAACACCTCCTAACACTTTGGTTGAATCATGTACGGAGGTCTTCCAACACTTGTTACAAATTTATGCAATCACACTTCCACCTATTAGGGCCTTTGACCCCTAATAGCAAGAATCCATCATGGTTTAATTCCAACCTTGTTTGTGCATATCATCGTACCCTAGACACAATATTGGACATTACAGAGCATTTCAAGCCATTGTTCATAACTTCATTAAGGAAGGATACCTCCTTCCCAAACCAAACCAATCTCTTCCTTCCACTTCAACATCTACACCTTTGACCTCATCTATCCCAATGTAAATGTCCCCTCATTCTTCACAAACTTTTGAAACCATGTCACCTCTAAATGAAGATTATTCTAAAGAGTATCCTTCATTGTCCATCAAAGCTATTCAAGTAAACTACTCAGTCCGGTCCACATGACCATGAATCATCAACCAACACTTAAATTGAAACCAAAACACCAAACCACAATGTAATCCACCCCCATCCTCAACATCCATATTAGTTAACTCATACATCAACATCCCAAACATCCACATCCAAATCCAAGTCTAAGACTTCCAAAGAAAGGAAATCTTGCAATGATAAATCCCAATCCAAATAATCTAATCCCCAACAAACTTTGGTTTATCTTCCAAAACACCTAATTTATACATCCAATCTACATATCTACCTAAATCCATGCCAAAACATCATGTTAAAACCCATAGGATTTACCTTCCTTTTGACACTTTGATCGGGTCCTACACAGATATCCTTAGACATCTAATTCAAACATCTACGATCACACTTCCTCCTATCAAATACTTTAACCCTCATAATAAGAAACCATCATGGTTTAATCCTAATCACACTTGTGCTTATCATCATACTCTAGGTCATGACACCGAGCATTGTAAGGCCTTCTTAGACTATAGTCCATAATCTTATTGAGAAAGAAGATTTCCTCATTCAGGGAACCATTCTTCTCCATCTACCACAACTAATCCAAATCCAATTCCTATATCCCCATCCACCAAAATTACTAAATCTCATCCTTCATCCACATCATCCCTCATCATTCCTCAAGAAGGTCCTCCTTGTTTATTAATACCGTTAGTTTTCTAATCACCTTGTGATCCTCAACCATCTATCTGATCCAAGTCCGAGATGATCTTGTCTAAACTCTTTCAACATCCATTAACTCATCCACATGCACTTTGTCTACAGTGATATAATATCATTCATTTGAGAGCCTCCTAGATCCTTGAACATATCATATGTATTAACTTATTTAATCTAAATAACCCCCTTGATCTTTGAGGGACTTCACTCTTGACATCGCTTTATTTAACCTCATCCAATTTCATCTAATCCATCTCATCCAATCTTAATCCAAATTTTATTCCAAATCTCAATTAAAGTCCTCCTTTGAGGCCCTATTTTTCCTTCTATTGAGGGACCATGTTTTCATCAAAGTCCTCCTTTGAGGCCATATTTTTCCTTCCATTTAGGGACCATTTATTTTCATCAAAGTCCTCCTTTGAGGTCAGATTTGTCCTTTCATTAAGGGAACATTTATTTTCATCAAAGTTATATTCATGCCTCTTTTAGGGGCACCATCTTTCCTTCATCAAATTCCACCTTTGTGGCCATATTTATCCTTCCTTTGAGGGACCATTTATTTTCATCCTAAGCCCACTTTTGGCCATTTCTGAGGCTCATTACGGACACATACTTACCTATTTCCGTAGTGTACCATATTTTTCGCTTTTTCTTTTGAAAGGTCATAGATTTCATCTTCCCTATCTTGTGACATCTTATCTAATCTTTCACTCTCATCCTAAGCCCACCGTTGTGGCCATACTTGTTTCTCCATTGAGAAACCATTATTCTCATCAAAGTCCACCATTGTGGCCATATTTGTGCCTCTTTTGGGGCACCATCTTTTTCATCAATTCCACTGTTGTGGCCATGTTTGTCCTTCCATTAAGGGACCATATTTCCATATTTTTCATCAAAGTCCACCTTTGTGGCCATTATTGTGTCTCTCTTACGGGAACCATCTTTTTATCATAAGCCCGCCCTTATGGCCATGTTTCATCTCACTAGGACACATATCTTTTTCTCACTTATTCACTTTTGAAAGCAACATATAGGTTCCATCTTATATGTCTCATGATGTCTTATCTAATCTTTCACTCTCATCCTAAACCCACCATTGTGGTCATTTTCATCCCTCCCTTGGGGGACCATCATTCCATCTTAAGGAAATCCATATTTGTGGTCAAAGGGTAGTGCCCCTTCTTCGAGGGACCATCTACTCATCTCGGTAGGGACGCATATTTTCACTTCCTTAAAAGGGTATCACATAGTTTTTATTTACCTTCACTCATCTATCTCATTTGTATCCCATCTTATCGAGATCTTATCATATCTCAAACACAACGTTAATCAAGGAGCCAACACAAAAAGTTTGATCTCCCTTGGTGGTAAACCAGAAGTGGAACCTCTTAATGCATTGCACTTACGACCATTCTTTTATTAGTATATATAACCATGAGCACTTAGTTATATCCTTACATCATTCCTCCATCATTAGCCCCTTCCATCTATCATTGGTAATTATGAACTATGTGGTCTACCATCACTTCTTGATATGACCTTAAATATGAGCACCATGGCTCTACCCATAGCATTTTCATTATGGATAGGTTCTCCCATTTGGTGATAACTCCATGATCATTACATCCATCACCCTCTCATTCTCCTATTGGATCCATGCAAAGGGTCCAAGGGTGTCTCTTGTACATTCATTATCCCCTCCTAAAGTGGTCTACTTAGTTATTCCCAGCTCTCCCCATGTAAAGTTAAAATTCATGGATGCAAAAATAAAAATCAAAGCTCTCAAAAATAGATTGATCCCTCGAAGGATAGTTGTTCATTAAAAGCATATCAGAGAGAGAGAGAGAAATAAAAGCATACAAATAAAAATTAAAGAAAAATCAAAATAAATAGAATGATCCCTCGAAGGACGACTATCATAAATATTATTCTTTCCATCCATATTATGTATAAAGTAGACCATACCCAAAGGATGGCTACTCTTATGACATTTTAAAGGCCTCTCACATCGATCAACCTTCCTTTTATTAGCATTCTAAGAAAGCTTCCCGCATTGATCAAATTTCTTCTATTATTGTTCTTCCCCTTTCACATTGAGCTCGGGACATAGACTTAGGGAACAACCACCAAAGATAAACCTCTTCCCACATACAAGTTACATCTCAAACCCCTTGTCATGTCGACATTAGGTTTATGAGAATCTTTCATCCATATCTCCTCATGGTCTTTTGGTATAACTAATTGTCATTGGTTATGTACTAACACCTACTATTGGCTACAAGTGCAATGCCTTGAGTAGTTTCCTTTCTTGTTTACCTCTAATCTGGTTCGAAGTATGGTTTCCCCATAGGCCCTGTACTACGATTATGTGACACTTATCTCATCAAGGTCACCTTTTATCACAATCACATTCTTCCATATCAAATTTCAAATCATAAAATTTACATCCATATGATGTCATCTATCAACATTATCCATAAATCCATGAAATATGTTAATATTTCTAAACACTCTCTCTAATACACTATTCGGTTTGGGAATTCTACTTGATCTACGTTGTTGTTTGTGAATCCTACTTGAGGATCCTATCAAGAGAGCATTCATTATCTGCATCTCCTCATCCCCACCATGGCCAACATGACCTTCTCCATCCATCCTCCCACATCACCTTTATCTTCTTGTCAATTATCTCCTCATCACCCTTCTCACCATTCTTATTCCACTTTCTACCACATAGCACAGACATCATTTTTTCACCATTCCTAGGCTTTTCATCCCCATCTTGGCACGTCTACTTAACTATCCACGCAACACATGACAATCCTACTCAAAGTAGACTGTCATTTTGGACAAAGTCTCATTCGGAATCACGTCCGTTGGTCATTCCTTCCTCCTAGTCTCCTTTACCAACCAAATTTTCCCCTAAAATTCACCCCATCTCATTCTCCATGCTATTCTCACCCTTTTTTCATCCTTCTCTATTGTTTCTTCATTCCTTCACCCATCCTCCACCACTAATAATTATTGTTGGTTTTTACCCCTAACATTCTTTTACTATCACTTCCTCATCACATGTTTCATCATTTCTGTCCCCTTTCATCCTTTCACTTTCATCTTGATGATCTTACTTAATCACCCTTTTTGCATGCATCTTGGTTGAGATATACCCCTTTCCTAAGATCTTTCCATTGTAGAAACTCCTTCACCATTTCCCATTCCATCAAACGACAATCACCACTACAAATGTCTTTCCGCTCCATCTCTTCTCGCTTGACGCTCTTGCATCATCATTCTCACAACATGGGCATCCCAATTAAGGATTCCCCTCACACTCTCCATCTTACACCACATACATTCCTCCATCCATTTATGTTACACTCCTTTGTTTCCTTCTTTCCTTATTATCACCCCCTCTCACCTCTTGTTCCACTCTGGCATACACCACTCACTCTTTTCTCATCCTTCCTAGTATCATCTTTTGCTCGATCATCTTACTTACACACTTTCAAGTATGGAAAATGTACTTGAGGGTTCCCCTTTAGTCCATCTTATCATACACTCTTCCCATCAACCTTGTCAATCATCCACTTCTTCTCATCATTCTTCTTCTTCTTCAGCTTAGCGATCCTACTTAACCATTCCCATCACATGGAAATATTACTTAAGAGTCCCTCTTAAGGTTGATCTATCATCCACCCTTCCCCCATCTCACCATATTTCCCTCATCTTATTTCTCCCACCTCTCGTCATATTCATCTTACTCCAACCAACCATTCCACCCATGTACCCATTACAATGTTGTCTTTCTCCTTGCATATCATCACTATCGGTTTGGCGATCTTACTTAACCACTCTGCGGCATGGTGATCTTACTTAAGAGTCCCTCTTAAGGATGATCCATCATCTTTCCTTTCCCCATTGCTCCACATTCCCATCATCCAATTTTCTCTTCATTCCCCATAAACACATCCTCTTACCTCTTCTTTCTTCCTCACACAAACCATCTCCACTTCCCCAATCATCATCTCCATCATCCCTCACTTGGAAATCTTACTTAACCACTTCATACCATTTCTTACCATGTCTTATTTCTTCATCTTTACCTCATTCATCCTCATCACACGCATCCTCTCCTCACCTTCCTTTGGCCAAATTTTATCCCTCCTTTCTTTACTCTTTCAACTCCATCTTCTTGAATTCTCCCACATATCTACCCTCATGCTTACCCGCCATTGTTATTTTTTTTACCTAACATTCTTTCATCATCATCTTCCATTTCCATGCTAATAATTATTGGTGGACTTCTCCTAAAATTCACTCATCCCCATTCTACACATCCTTGTTCACTCCTTTTTACCTCCTCCATTTTCTCTTCCTTCCTTTCTTCCCCTGTGTACACCGATCATTTCGGTGGACTTCTCCTAAAATCCCTTCGTTGGGTTTCCTCTTTCCTCATTTATTCTTCACTCTCTCTTTTTACTTCTTCCCCACCTTTCATATCTTCCATTCTTCCTTGCCCATTTCTTTATTGTCTTCATAATATACCATCTCTCTATTTTCTTGTCATCAACTTATCCTCACCTCATGCATCTCCACATCTTTTCCAATCCATGTCATTCCTCCCCTCCAAATTCTCTTTACATTCCTTATATTGCTCACTCTTCACTACATATCTCCTTTTGGTTTCCTTCCTTCTGCATCATTTTTTCTATGTTGTCCTCTCCTCCTTTCTACCCCTTGTTTTCTTTTACTTCCTCTGTATCATCTTCATCCCCATTTTCCCTCACACTTCCTTCTTACTTCCCCATCGATAACCTGGCTCACCAGCATTGTCCCATCTTTTTATCATCTCACCCTCCACATGCATTTCCATGTGGTCTGTTTCATATTCTTTTCCTAGGTCTTCCTCCCGACACCTTGGTTCCTTCAATCTTCTCCCCATATCCACTCTATCATCTCTTCTTTCCCTATCATTTTCACCTTCCCACTACCAAACCTCCTTTCTTTCTCACCCCCACCTTTTCAATCATTATGTGTTAGTTTCTCTTCCATTCTTTTCTTTTCTCCACATCTTCTTGGTCCCTCATTGTTTCTTTCTCTTCTCTATTCTACCTCCTCTTTCATCTTCTTTAACTTCTTCATCTTCCTCATCCCCTTCCATTTTCCATCCTTCTCTCCCTTTTTCTTGATTTTACCCCCTACTCTCATCTCATCTTCTTGTTCGTCTCTCCTATCATCCTTCTCTCATATTCTCTTCCACCTATTTTTTTGTCTTCTTCACCTCTTCCTTTTCTCAGCTCTATCATCTCTTTCGTGTTCCATTATTTCTCTCCCTTCATCCCTATCACCTTTCTTCACTCCCTTCATTTTTGATCTCCTTCTCCCTTTTTTATGCTTTCACCCTCTGCTCTGTCATTTTCTTGTCCTCTTCTTGTTTTTTCCTTCATCATTTCCTTCTGCCCCTATCATCCCTATCTCTTATATCCTTCTCCATCTTCCATCCTTTTATCTCCTTCACTCTTGACTTTTCTTGCTCTTCTCATAATCAACCATTCCTTTTTTTATCTTTCCATTCTGAATCCCAACTTCTTCCCCCTTTCATTCATTATGTCCTAATTTCACTTCCAATACTCTTCTCCACTTCTCCCTCCTCCACCGTAGTTTCCTTATTTTTCTCCACTATGTCATCTCTTTTGTCTTCCTTACATTCCTCCTCTAACTCATCACCCTCCATATTTTCACCATTTCTCTCCATCATCTTCTACATATTGTCTATTTCTTGGTTTCCACTGCTTTCATATTACACATCTCTCTTCCATTTTCACCCTCTACTTTGTCCTCTTCTCTCTTCTCTTTCCCTTTTAATTTTCCTTTCTCCTTCACCATTTGTTCTATCATTTTTTCTTCTTCTTCTTTGTCCTTCATCATTTCTTCCTTCCATCTTCATCTTCCTTTTTATTATCTTTGTTTCTTCCTTTCATACGGCACATCTCATCCTCTCTCTCATCTCTCTACTCTCATTTCTTCCCTCTTCTCATCATGTCTTCTCCTTCTTGTTCATCTTCCCTCATCACTTTCTTCTCTTATCCTCTTTCTCTATTTTATTTTTCTCCAGGCCCATCGCACCCTCTCTATTTCTTCTCCTCTTATCTTTTCCCATTACCTTCATATTTCCCATCTTTCTCCCTCTTTTATGCTTTCATCTCTTATCGTCCTTCTCTATTATTCTCTTCCTCTTCTTTCCATCACATTCAAGCACGGTTCACACTCCTCGTTGTCGGCAATGATGGTTTCTCCATCCTATTACACCCCATCCTCTTCCTCCTCTTTCATTCATTTTTTTCTCCTCCTCCACCACGTCCACTCTATTCCATATCCTTGTCTTATTCAATGTCCTCTTCCCCCCTCTCTAAAATTTCTCTCTCCTCCTTTTGGGAGTGAGTTTCATCTCTTCCATTCTTGTCAACCCTCTCAAGGAGACATCATCACATATATCCCTCATCACATATTCCCTTGACATTTTCATCTTGGAGGATACCATAACGGTCATCACCTATCCAATCTTGTTCTCTTCCACAAGAATGTTTGATCTACTTTTGTTTCTTCACAAAAGTAGCTTGACTCCTCCTATTTTCTGAAGAAGTGGAATTGCTTTCTCTTTTCTTTTTACTACTCATATGTCATCACCTACGAACCTTTCTTATGAAACATATATTCAACACCATATTTACCACCCTTTTGGGGCATTTTATCTCACACTTCTATCCCATCTTCTCTTTATGTCCACATTTGTGACCATACTCATTCCCCTTGGGGAATTTTATTTACACATCCATCTTCCATTTTTTCATTTTCATGCCCTGTGTTGGGGCATCATTATCTTCATCCTCGTCCCTTTTGTGGATGCATGATTTTCACTTGATCCCTCGCATACAAAGGATTTTGCATACCTTTCGCATTTAGTTGTGCATACTTTGATGTTTTCCTATGACCCATTGGTCATCATGGTTTACATCCATATTGCAGTGGTCTTCACCCACTCACTGGTCCGTAGAACATTGTCACTCATCTCCATTGAGACCATAATTGTCCTCTACCGATGTGATATTGGAGTCACCGCCATATTTTTCATTGTTATTGTGATCCTTTTTTACCAGGGCATCTTGCCTTTGGTCATGTTTTTACCCATCCTCTATCCACCAGCCCTTTTCCATCTACTCTTTTTCAAACGCGTCATCGATTTCGCATGACATCATGACTCCCCATTTGAGGGGGAGCTTACCATCTACTCCTTTATCCTCATCCAACCCTTTTTGTTTTTGTCTCATGGCTTGCTATCACAAACCACTCATCAAAAAGGGGCAAATGTAGACACTAGTTTTTGGTATCGTTCCTCCCCTTCACCCCGCATTCGCTCTCCCTCATCAAGTTTACCCATTCGAATCCATTTTCCCTTCAAATTAAATAAATCATGTTTCCCATCAAAAATACATGTTCCATTAAGCAATCTTAATTGTTTAATTGATTCACTTTTAAATAATTAATCCTCGTTATCTAAATATTCCAAATTTAGTCCTATCATTCAAAAATTATTTAAATCATGAGTCCCACTACTTTTTTATCCTCATCCAACCCTTTAAATCATCTACTCCTTTTATTTAAATCATGAGTCCCACTCATAATTTAAATCATGCAAAGAAATCTATATCACATCCACTATTTCACCCACTAATTCAAATCATGAGCCCCACTCAATCAAATCATATCCATATCAAACCTAATCACTCAAATCATGTCCCTTAACTAGGGTTACTTTGTCCAACCTTGATTACTTAATAACCCCCAATCTAACCCCACTTAGGCTATAAATATAGGCCTTCCCCCCTCTTTTGAACAAGGAAAGAGTGATAGAAAATATCTGACATTGTAGCCTCTTGTTTGTCATAACATCCTCATAGTGCCCTTGTAATGCCACTAGAATCCCCATAGTATCCTTCTCATGCTTTGGTGGTTCACTTAGCTTGATTCACGTTGCATTTTCTTGGATCAGATCAGTAGCTCATCTACATACTAAATTTTCAGGTTTCTTTGTTTATTAGTTTGCATGTTATCCGTTTATCTTGCATTTATATTATTTTTCTTTATCACACGAGGGTTGATCAGCCACCAAGGAAGTGAATGCTTCTCGAGTCCGCTTCATTGGCGGCCCCACATAAAATATCTAAGCAATTTTCTTTAGTGTCTTTGAGTTGCAGGTTTGTTGAGATTGTAGCAAGGAGCTCATCATCCACTTTGTTCCCGTATCAGTCATCATCATCTCCCAAGGTACTAAGCCCTTGCATATTCGAGGTTGTTTGGTGTTCTTTGATTTCTAGCACACTAATCTGAATAAGA
Organism: Taxus wallichiana var. yunnanensis; assembly: GCA_018340775.1. Classification (NCBI taxonomy): domain Eukaryota; kingdom Viridiplantae; phylum Streptophyta; class Pinopsida; order Cupressales; family Taxaceae; genus Taxus; species Taxus wallichiana. Next base: position 980,991,938 of record CM031237.1, on the reverse strand, counting down.
AGAAGAAAACCGACCAACACCTCATTCTCTCCTTCTATACACACGGGGGGTATTATGATCTCTGTGTCGCCACCAAGTATTGATTTTATTCCAACCTAAGTGCTGCTCTTGGACACTTATCCTTTGGTCAATAACCTCGTATACTATTTGTTCACCTATATCCTTATCCTCATGCATTTCAACACTCGAAGTGACCTCTTCTCGTCTCTCCTCCATACTGGAGTGGCCTCCTCATCTCATGAGATCTGCTTTGAGGGGACTTCTCCTCCTCACTATCCTTCGAGTGGAACATACCTCCGTGCTTATTTCTCTTTTCTTCCTCATTCTTCACCGGAGTGACGCTTGCAGAGATCTCCTCACAGGATGTGGAGTCCTTATGTCTGTGTCCTGGATGTGCTTCTCTGCGTAAGACTCTCTTTATGTGATCTATTCCAATGCTTTCTTCTTGTTCCTTCTATTCAGAACATTCTCTAAACATGTACACACTGGATCCTTTTGAGTGGGGGTGTAGATTCAGAATGACATTGATGTCCCCATCGTTTTCCCCTTCTTCAAGGGACCTGGAAGAGTCATATCTTCACCTTTTACCACCTTACCATCCTTGAATCGTGGCCTCAAGTAGATATATATGTGCACTAGTTCAATATTTCCTATGGCCAAGCTCTCTAGTGTAATATCAACATTATCAGATTTCATCGTCTCTACATATGCCTCTTTTCTGGCCATGCATAAGTCTTACGCAGAATGTGAACATTTGCATCTACTTTTTCCACGTCAAACTAAATTTTGCACGTGTTATGAAATCTATTTATAGAATCCCTAAAATATCTTGCAGTGAAGGCAAATAATAACTTACACTAAGGGCTTTTCTCACCTGTCTTCATTCATGGAAGCACAAGGCTAAAATGTTGGTATACCACGAAATCTACTTCTCCATCTAGTATTGTGGGAAGCTCGTGAGAGGGATTTAGAGAAGCAACGTGAGGTTGTAGAACAAATGGCGTTGTGGAGAGAGATGGCTTGTGAAGGGTTTGGAGCTCACGTGGAGGACGTGGAGTTAGAGCATCCAAACTCCTTCATTTGGGAAAGCTCGGGTAGGGAACCCTCTCCACCTCGGATGAGAGCTCACGGTGTGAATGACATGGGCTATGTGTGCATGCATCTCGAATCTACCTGGCGACCTAGCCCTTGCACTTGGTTTTCCAATTTCTACGACGATCGGTAATCAAAAAACTAATGTAAGCGGTAGAGTTGTAGTAGACAATTAATTTGCAATCAAGATCAAGAGTTAATCGGGGATATTATTCATCTATGGCGCGCAATCATCGTCTAATTTATTTGGAGGACCGGTTGGAGGTATCTTTTACGCGCATCGTTGGCACGAACATAGGTGCAGAACCTTAGCATCACATTTGGAAGTAGTCCAACTTTGCAGAGTCCATGTGTAATTAGCCCAAGGCACGTTGACACATAACTCAGCCTAAGTTGAGCGCTCACCCAAAGCGCACAAGGGTACAGGTCCCTCTTTAGAGTTGCTTGTCCAAAATGTTAGCGTGATTACAAGTATAATTCAGATCCATAACAGATAGTCAAGTAAACCACAGTGCATGAACTAGATCTAGATCTAAATCTTATGAAGGATTCACTACACAATTATTATAATGATATTTACCATGCAAGAACCATATTCAGTCATGTCTAACACCAATATCCAACCAATATGATCCATTATATTAAGTACTATAAAACATATAAGCTTAATACATTACAATAGTATCATCATGAGTCATGTGCATGAACAAAACCAACAAAGACAAGTCTATATCAAAACGGGGTTGTCTAAGTCATGTAAATCAATACATATATATAGGGGTGGGGACTTGCCCTTCACCGCCCATGCACCTTCCAAAAATAGGCTACATGCTAATAATAGCCATGTGCCTTTACAAGGGAATACAAAACATGCAAGTGTTCTAACAATAGACTTCCTATAGTTAACTCCGAGTAGAAATCCTATTATTAGATCAAAACTATGCATGGCACTCGAACTATTGTACATCCCAAAATAGCCTTGCGTGATCTGTAAGTCTCCACATCATTGTGTGCTCAACACTATATCTTCAAAAATAGCCTTAACAATAAAATGGCTAAGTTTTGATCATGGGCACTTCAACCTTACTATCCTTTCGTGTGCTCTTCTAGCGCCCTACATTCACGCACCCAACACTTAGGCTATTTTTTCAAGCCAAAATGAGCTTAGGCCTATAAAAGGCCCTATTAATTCCTCATTAAAATGAAAAGCCTCCATATCTCCCATTTGAAGCCAAGAAGAGAGAGTGAAGTGTGAGAATGCCTTAAGGAGTTAGAAGGCCATATTTTAGAAAAAAAAATTAAAGCCCTGTTTATTTTTATAGTGATAATTGAAGATATGAAGGCCTATATTATATAGGCATGGAGAATATCTTAAGACTTATTATTATTTTGATAGGAAATTGAGAAGACCTATATTATTATAGGAAATAGTGAATAAATAAGTCATATTATTTAATAGGCACATTGTAAAATCGAGAGTTATTATTTGTTAACTCACCGACATTGTAAAGGCCAAATTGATGCCTTATTCTCATGCGAGAGCTTGGAGATGTTGTTGGGAGCCGAGGGACATGAAGAAGCACCAGAGAAGCACAAAAGCTCAAATTCTTAGTAAGACGTGGGCATATCACCAAGTTAGTTTTTGGATGCCGTAGAGAGGAGATTCATAATCATTATTGAGCTCGTTGACAAGATATTGGGTCGAGATCTTCACTCTACATAGAGGTTGATTGAGGTCGTGCTGACATGAGTGGTACACGATCGTCATCATCAACTAGAGACTTAGCTCTGCATAGAGGTTATTTTTTTGTGCTGTGAGTGAAAGTCAACATTAAACATTATCCAACCTTAGCATCGTGTAGAGGTTATTTTGTCATGCAATGGAGTGGAGGTCAACAGGAAAGTGTCAAACTAGATAACTATGTCAGAACACAGAGCTTTCCAAGACTAGTGGGTTCAGAGGATCGATTTGGTACCAAGTTTGATTGAGCATTCATTATAGTAATATGAGTTTTATATGTACTAATACTCATAACGTTATAATGGATTAGTTCAGCTAGTTTGTGAACCCAGAGATGTAGGCATTCTTCCGAACTCTGTTATCAACCCTTGTGAAGTGTGGTTCTTATTCTTGCATTACATTTCTTTAAATTTGAGTTATTTTTATGTGAATTTGGTAAAAAATAAATTTCCCATAAGGATCCGTGATCAAAACAAATTTTTTTGGTCAGGTTTAAGGTTAAATAATATTACAAAAAGACAAAAAATGAAGAAGAAAGACTCGTGGAGAGATTCTCCATAGCTTGGGATACCCCGCCACTTTCCTACAAGAACCTTCGAATAATTTCCCACACAAGAAACACTTGAGGTACAAGTTTTTACACCTTCTACCATTGCTCCATCAACAAAATAAGGAAGATAATGTCAACCACAACCTCATCCAATGGAAAAGGAAAATCCCCATGCGATCAAATGAAGAATCTTGTCAATCTTACCCTGACATTGAAAAGGAAGGCCCAAGTTCACTGTTGAAGAAGATGAACAAATGGATCAAGTAGTGGCTCTATAGAGAGTTGAATTTACCTTGTAATAATGGGATGAATAAATTGAAATACTTAAACATCTATTAAGTGAAAAGAAATGAAAATTCAAATTTTGTAGTTAGAACTAGCAAGAGAAAAGGAGAGGTCATTAAGTTTTTATTACAATGTGGAAAAGTGAAAAATAGAATTGGAAAGTACAAATAACAAGTTATAAGAAAAATATAAGCATGTGTTATCCTTAGAAGAAGATCTGAAGAAAAAGGAAGCATAACTTAAGTCCATATCGAGTTTTGAGACTAACATCTACACATTTCAACAATAAATTATGAAAGCAAGGGGGAATATAGAAAATTTATAAGTAGTTGGTTGCACAAAAGGAACTACATGACAAGGAAATCCAAAATTAATAAATAACGCACTTGGGTACATTTCTAGGTCTTAATCACATAAAGTGGGGTCAAATGTAGACACAAAATCATGCACTTGGGTACATTTCTAGGTCTTAATCACATACTACTATTCATATGATTCCTAAGCAATAAAACTAGTAATTGACATCTATATTTAGCCTCTTTTTGTCTTCCATGTTTTCTCTTTGGTCTTACAAACCCCACAACCCAGTTTGGTCTTCATTGTTTTATCTTTATTGACTCTGGACACCAACACCCGGCCCGGGACACCATCGCTAAGCGCTCTCCCACTTTGGGCACCCTCGACCTCTTTGTATCTTGCTCACCTCTTTTGGTCCTCTTTTATCTTTTGGGCATCTTGTTTTCTTATGGGTCGGCCTTTTAGTTGTCAATTACAAAATTCAAACAAGGGAATCATATAAATACAAAGTTATGTGACCATAATAAAGGACCAAGCTCTAAGCATTTACTATCACCACCTAAGGTTGCATCCAAAGGCATTCTAAGAGCATTAAGGCATCCATCTAGTACTCACTCAAGGGACAAGGGACTAAATTTTCTGCATACATGCATAGGAGGGGAAGTTCATTTTTTCATCCACACATCTATTTACATTGCTACATCTAGCTATCGTTCGCTATCAAGTGCATATTGCACAAGAGCTTCCTAGGGCGGGATTATATCACACATGCACAAGAACTACATGGAGTCTGAAATGTAGTGCAGTGCATGGTCATAGGTTTAAGGATTTGATGTGTTTTGGGGTTTTGTAGGATATCATTTGTTTTGTAGGATATCATTTGTTTTGCAGGTTACATGTGAATTGTGTGATCAACCGGTGACATATAAGAGACCACCGGCGAAGGTTAAGGACCATCTTGTGACACAAGAAAAAATAGATTTTGAGCTCTTGCACAGTCACAGGCACCCAACAGAGGTCTCCGGTGCCTATGCGCCTCACCTAGTCTAGGTACCTAGTCAGGATCATCCAAAAATTACATAATTTTCTTAGTATGGTTGTGACAGTTTCCTCCTATTCATCGTTCTTCTAGTCCATAATACTTCGTGATTTATTACAAAATCAACTAAGTCTTTTACTCCCTCCCTTGCACCTAGGGTTTCATATTTCTTTAGCTTATTTCTTGTGTCATATCTATACTTTAGCATTTTATTTATCATATGTGACTCTGCAATATCTTAGGGTTTTACAAATTCAATATTTGTTAAATCACATAGTTTGAATAAAGTTTCATGTGTTTATTTAGGATTTGATTAGTGTATCACTTTGTGTAATTTGGTTCTTAGATTCCATATTAGATAAACCAATATGCATACACATATACATGAATAAGGGGTATTATGTACACACCTAATTCTAATATGTAGTGCTAGTAATTTGTTATAATTTTAACATTGTTCTAGAAGTGTAGTTGTGTATTTTTCAATTATTGGTCCATATTAGCCTCTTATTGTGCATGTTCCTTGTTCTTGATTATTTTCTTAAAAGCGTTTTCCTTTGTTCTCCTCACTCTCTCTATTTTCATCCTCCTCTCATATATTTCTCTTCCCTTGTTTTCCTAAATGTTTTGGTTCTTTGTGAGAACCGCACTATACGATTTTGGCAACTTTGGTTTTCTAGCTCTATCTGAGTGTACCCATTTCATGTGGTGCTGTTTGCATTGTTTTTCCCACCCATTGTATGTCAACATGCATGCTTATATGGTCTGAATAATATGGATTCAATAATTTTATAAATACATGAAGGTGCATCAATGCATCTAGGGTATTAAGTGATAAATAAGTATCATTAGGCTAAACTAATTACAAACAAAGTTTGATATTTTCAGTCCATGAAATGTAAAACTAGATTCTCGATTAAAACTGTGTAAGAATTTTTAATCAAAACATTTTGAATCAACACCTGTGATTCATCATCAAGAATGACCAATTGTTTTTGGATCCACAAACCAAACTCTTAAATAGGTGTGTGGTGTGTGTAACTTTGTAAATTCAACGGTAAAAACCCAAGATGAAAAAATGAAAACAAAATTTTAAGACAAGGCTACAAATATCCATTGGAGGAGGTGGTCAAAATCAAATAGTTTGGAGTCAAAAACAAACAAACATGGGGTGCACAAGACTTAAGAGTGCAAACATTTTAAGAATGTGCAAAACATTTAAAATCAGCAACCATACTAAATTTGTAGACTAAAATAATAAATGAAGGTCACATAAGTTAGAACAATCATTAAGGTTGATTGAGAAAGAAGACAATTTTAAGATGGAAAGGCCAAGGATGAAAGAAGATGGAGACACCATATAATAATGGAGATTGCATTAAAATTAGCTAGAAGTGAGATTGTACTTGTGTATTTGTCAATTATTGGTTGAAATTAGCCTCTTATTGGTGGATTTTCCTTGTTCTTGACCATTTTCTAACATGTTTCTCGTGTTCCTCCACTCTCTCTATTTTCATCCTCCTCTCATATTTCTCTTTTCCCCAATTTTCTTGAATTCTTAGGTTTTTACAAGAACCATATCATATGATTTTGGTAAATTTGGTTTTCTAGATTTGTCTGAGTGCACCCATGGCATGTGGCCCCTTTGTGTTGTTTTTCCCACCCATTGTATGTCAACATGCATGCCTATAGGGTCTTAATAATATGGATTCGATGCATCTATAAATATATAAGGGCACACATTAATGTATTTAAGATATTAAGTGATAAATAAATATCCTTTTGTCAAACTAATTTCAAATATTTAGAAAAACATTTAAGTAATTGAAGAATATGAAGATTGTCTAATAGTTATTAGTTGTGCTTAAACATGATCGCGTATGTTTGCACGGTCCAATTTTTTCTTGTAAAGTCAAAATTTCAACAAATTTTCCTAGAAATTTATGGAGGCTTAATCGTAGGCTCTGTGACTTTTAAGTCACGGGTCTAGGGTTCATGTTTTGTTGTTGGTTATAGTTTTTGCAAACATGTGTGATGGTTAGGCTCTTTCACATTTGTTGTTGCATTGATTAGATCATTAAATGTGATCGAGGTTGGGCACTCACATTACATTAGACTATTTATTGAGCCGCATTATACTTGGTTTGTGTTGTCTTGAGGAATCATTCCCTTCAAGAGCCCGATAATAATGGAGGGATAACACAAGTCCTTGAAATCACATTTTGTTTTAATGTATTTTTGTTAGTTGCTTTTACGTTAGGGTTCTAATCAAGGAGAACGATTTCTTAACACAATTCTAAAAAAATGAATGATGTTTTTGGAGCTCAAGAGAAGTTGAACGGGATTGTCAAATTCAAATTCATGAAATTCAACAATTTCCAAAATTGTACCATATGATTTTAATTAATTATACACCGTTAATCATAGTGTTTTATTTTGCATTAATTTTTTAGGTCATATTCACCTTAATATTTGTACTTCCAATACATATATTTTAATAACAATTGAATAGCTTTAGAGTTATAACAAATCAAATATGTTTTTTCCTTCACATGATTATTTTTCTATAACAATTGAATTATTACGCCAAAGGCATTCCCCTATGGGAAAGGCCTCTCTGGTCGTTCACATCAAGGGATTAAATTTGACGGGTGTTTAAACGTTTTTTTGTTGGCTTAAATTTGACGGGCGTTTACCTGTTTTTTCTATTTTTAATTTCTTCATCTCGAGATTCAGGCTTTTATTAATTTCATTATTGAGCATTGTTCAAGATCGCAGGAGAGGACTGTTCTCGGCCATCTCTGTAAATCGCGGTGCTTTCAGTTCTTGGTCCAAGCTGAAACCGAGGAACAAAGAAGTGATTTATCCATGCGACTCTTTTTTTGTTGTGAATCGAACCTGCGACCTGGGGAGTATTGAGTGGGAATTAGATAGATGTTATCTCAATTGTAGTGGGATGCGTGTCGGCCTGCTGTGGATTTTGTTGTGCAGTTAATGAATGGGGCACATGTTTTCATTATACTGGAGCTTGTATCACTCTCGCAGCCAGCAAGAGAGAGGGCCCGAAAATATTTTCTGAATTCTCGACCTATACGAAATCCTTGTCGATCTCAAGCCAGAGATGAAGGCCATTTATTCTCAAGACCCATGTCGAAGCTTGCAGGAATAGGTTGGCAAGATCCTGGTCCGGCTAGGCGAGGCAGCCGGAGGTATTTTCACAGAATTTGAGAAGGATATGTAGGCATGCTTATCACGTTTTCTTTTGTTTTTGTGTTTGCATTTTTTTGTTGAGTGCTATTTTTGTGGTTGCTTAGAGCATTAGTTACATATTCCTATTTGGGTCGGAACTGGACCAAATTTTATGTCATCTTTGGTAAATTTTGATGATATGTTTTATGGGTGCCTAAATCCTCTTTTTAATGCATTTTGTTTCCACATTAAGTGTTATAAAATCTGATATTTTATTTCGTACTTCATGGTTTAAAAAGAAAAATAGTTTTTTAGTGTCATTATCAACTTATCAGTGTCTCTGCGGGAATAAATAAAAGCAAAGTGGGTACCTGGCCGAAAACCCTAGTTTGGTGTTATTGTTAAGGACCTATATCTGCAAGTACAAATCCAATAAATTTGGGTCAGCTGTAGGTTTTAGTCCACCAATATTATGCATTGTAGCAAGATTATCGAAAGTCCCTAGGTGAACATGTGAATAAGATGAGAAAAGTGGATAGCTTGCTGAAGTGTCTGGTCTAGCCTTTTGGTTGAGAACCCATATCCACTGCAAAATCTACAAATTTGGGTCAGTTTTTATTTTAAGTTTTACAAATATTTTTAAGTGTCTTTACCCCAAACCAGGATTATTGCATGCCTATGCCTTCATGTGTAGATAAATAACTAGGAAATGGGTACCTTACCTACGGTCTTATGGCACCTTATGTACCAGTACAAAGTGTTTTAATTTGGTTTAGTTTTATGTTCATGCTCACAACATTCAAAGAATAAATTATGAGTA